>OX031008.1:210304966-211024341 GCA_943735925.1 Pollenia amentaria
ATATATGAACAGATTAAGGGAATTGTAATTCTTAATTTTTTAAAACTTATTTCAACTAAATTGGGCTAGTGGTTGTCGAGCTATGTCAAACAACAGGGCCTAAAACGTGATAAATTCCCCTATACGATAGTACTAACTTCAAATCGATACTAACTTCAAATCGCAGGTAAGAAGACAAAACGAATGATGCAGAAATTCTTCTTTTTGGGTCTAATTTCATATACAGTTCACAGAATTGAGTTGGCAATCAATTAACTGAAAAATGTTGTACTGTGTTATTATAGAGTTAAATAACAAATTTCGTCACCTTAATAAAACAATGGTGTATAATTTTTTTGCCATTTCGAGATAATAGAGTTTAAAATTTTTGAGTTATTAGACAAATAGGAAAACACTAATATCTCAGAAAATAATCGATATTTTTGAGTTGTGGTCATTTAAATATGTGATGGAATCATCATGCTACTAGCAGATGATATTTCATTAATTTACAATTGCTTTAACTGCAAATAAATGGGATTCAAAGTACCAAGATGGCACTTAGGCTATTTTATTTGTTTTATAATATGTATGAAAATCATAATACACTATTTTATTTTGTATGGTATACACTATTTTATTTGAATATTTAAACCAAATATATTATTACAAAATTGTGTATATCAATATACGTAATTTTTCGATTTAATTTTGTTATGAAATAATAAAAAAAGTGAATAAAAAAAATAGTGTATGTTTTTTATACCCTATTTTTCTTTGAAATGATATTCAGAGTAACAACTAATTAAAACACTATACCTGCACTTACACAATTATTAATGAAAAATTTCAAACACGCAATTATACAATAATATTTCAATTAATCTTTTGACCCACTTTGTGGAAGTAGAATTTCACCAAATTTTGACCACATTTAGAATCAGTTATGTAGATTCTTATTATGCAATAAAAAAATAATGGTGTACATGCGTATACACTATTGTTTTATTAAGGGGACGATTTAATTTATAATTAATAAAACGATAATAAAAAAACATAAATGTAACAACATATTTGTTAAAAAATGTACCGTGTAAACAAATTAATAATGCTTTTTTTAAAGCTCAGTGCGTTACTTATTATTTGTATATTGTGCGGGAGTAGATTCCAAAGACGGATTGCATTAATGCAAAATTGCCAATCGGAAGTTAAACTGTGGTGTCTAAACAATAAAATTATTTTACCTCTATTAGAGCTGGATATGGTTAATCGGCTATATAGATGTTGTGGTAGTTGAGTAAACACGATTTTGTGCAAGAACATCAGTACTCTTGTTTTGAGTAGGTCATCAAACTGAATACCATATAATTTTACCGTAAAAGGAGAAACAGAATTAAACCTTTTCACGCCATATACGTATCGAACAATACTTTTGAAGACCGAGTTTAGTTTTCTTGCACTTGCAGCATCACATTTGGCAAATAACTCGCATCCATACATCAAAATTGGTAATAAATAGGTTTTGGCGTGAAGTATTCTTATTTTTACAGGTGTACAATAGTGGGTTCGCTAGAGAGTTCTAAGCATGGAAAACGTACGGCCACATGCATAATTAATATGGTTGCACCATGTCAAGTTCTTATTAAAAATAATACCAAGATTTTTTGCTGCATTGACCCTTACAATACGTTCATCATTAAGTAAAATATCAGGTATGTTATCGGTTATAGAAGTTCGGTTTTGGATAACGATATATTTAGATTTTTTTGGGTTGATACTAAGACCATTATCAGTAGCCCATTCATATATATGTTGTAACTCGGTATTCAGAGTTAAGACACATTGTTCAATTTCTGATAAATCACAGCTGATGTAAATTTGAACATCGTTAGCATACATTCTGATACAGTGTGTAAGTTGACTCGGAAGGTCATTAGCATAAAGTGAAAATAATAGGGGCCCAATAATTGACCCCTGCGGTACACCTCTCATCACAGGTAGTAGATTTGATTTGAAGTTACCACTCTGAACATACTGATGTCTGTTGGTCAGGTATGTTGATATCAGATGTGTAGCAGCTGTAGAAAACATAAACATGTGTTGGAGTTTATAACATAGGGCGTTATGATCAACTGTATCGAAGGCTTTCGAATGATCTAAAAGTACTAAGATATTGGTTTTACGTTCATCTATAATAGAAATATAGAAATAATATTTTAACTCTAAAACTAACCAAAAACACAAGTTTTTCTTTTCTTAGTGTTGTTGTTGTTCCTTTATCATTTGAATATTAACTCGTTTCTTAACAACTTTTTTAGTGTTGTTGTTGCTGTTGTTACTACAACAAACTGCGCCGCGTATAAAGCAGTGCGGCCGAAATTTGATCATCTTTCTCAATTTTCGACTCCCAACAACTAGTTATAAAGTAATCCAAAACCTGACTAGTAACGATGTTAGCTACAGGGCTTCTTGTCTATTGTTGTTGTTGTTTCTAAAAACAAACGCATATTGGTGTTCGAAAGTTATCCCATTTTGGATTATTTTAAGTACTTTTTAGTGTTATTGATACTTAAATTTTTAAGTACGACTCGTGCCAAAAGTAAGTAGAAAAAACTTAAATTTAAATAGTTGGAGTTTTCCAATTCAGAGTCTGTGCTAGCACCGACAAAAGTTTCACCTTAAATTACGCACTTAATTCACTTATTTTGCAATAAACTTAAAATGCCCATCCCAGTTTAATGTCTCTATACCAAACCTATTAATACAATATTGAGTGAATAGAAACCACCGTTCAAAGAATTAATTTAAAAACTGACAGGAAAATAAGTTTGTAACCGTACCCAGAGATTATGGAGCATTAAACCAGCCTTATCTGTTTATATTTTATCAGTTTTTTTGTTGTTGCTGGAATTTGTGACTTGTTATTTATTACAATAAATTTACATCCCTGACATGACTAAAGGATACTGGTTGGATAAAAGGTTGGTTGGGGTTTGTGTTGGGGTTTGAGTTGGTGTTTATATTTCCATGTATTTAAATCCTGTTCATCTCAACCTTAACTACACAGAGTTATGTCATCTTTTTGTTTTTTTTTTTTGGTATTTTTATTGTATTTTTAATATTTCCCCACAAATAAATCAAATAAAATATAATCAAAATTTGTATTGTTGTATTGTTTATATAATAATAATAATAATTTTTGTTGTTTGTCTATTTCCTTTTTGTCTTATTTGCAGATACTACAGCAACGTTTGTTTGTTACTTTTTGTTTTCTCCACCACCTCTCTCTGCACCACTGTTACTATTTTGTAGGTAACATTAAACAAACAGTCAGCCAGTTAAACATCCAACCAACATCCATATTCTTATATTCATTTATTCTTTCGTTTATAATCTTCATCTGCAACATTGTTTAAGGAAATGTTTTTTAGGTATGTACTTTAGTATTAGTGTGTATGTACGTATACATGGGTATGTGTATGCCCAGCAAACACAAAAGAGTTATATCAAATAAAAGTTTATTCAAATTTTCAAACATGCTGTGATCATCATACAAAAATGATTCTTAAACATTTACGAAACAATTTATTATAAATTTTTGTATTAATTCGAATGTACATTCCAAGTTAAATCACAATTTAAAAAGCTTCTATACTTTCAAAGTCTTATTCCTTCAATATTTTCCAGGAATATTTTCTATGCACTATCACAATTTTGTTTGTTTGTATTGCACATTCGAATTCCCTGCAGATAGCGATACTAGTCCATACATGCGTGTAAAGAGTAGTCCATAATAGTACTCCATAGTAGTACTCCAAAACTACTCCAATTATATGGTTAAAAGGTGGTATATTTAACATTACGATGTCCTAGGAGTGGACCATATAACCCACCGAAGTAGTCCCTAAACTACTCCATGGAGTTCTCAAGTGGGTTAGTTTCAAAAGTGCTCCATGTTACTACTTTTTCACTAGTCGCCTTTTATGGCGTGCACTGTAATCCATTATTGCTATTATTATATATATTTAGTTGGTATTTTTAATTTTTTTTTATTTTTTTCACAAATCTTAAAAAACTTTCCTTTAAATAAACAATTAATAATGGACAACATCAGGGCTACCAATGTGTAATACTGTAAACTATAGTATAGTACACCTATACATCATGCAGTTGTTGGCAGCACTGCATGTTAATGTGTCTAATATGGTCCATACTACAGTACATTGGACCACGTTGTAAGTAGTCCATTTAAGCCACAATGGACCACGTAGTCCAATATTATCTGCAGGGTTAATACAAAAATTTATTACAAAAATAAAAACTCAATATGAGAACTAAGAATCCCAGATTCTATTTGTTGAAACAGTTTATTGTAATAGCCAAGAATCAAAAAAGCTATTTTTGTTTGCTGGGTTTGGCTGTGCTGGATGTAAGTGTGTATGTTTTTATAAATCTATGACTTTATTATAAATCTTAAGTTAATGTTTTTGGGTGTGTGCAAATCGTTATATTTTTTGTGTTTGTTTGTGTCTCTTCATTTTTATAATTAACTATCTTGTCACTGTGACTTAGTTGTTGTTAAACGTGACATGTATATATTTTACTTAAACAATTTTTTTCTGTCATCGTTTTTTTACATAATGAATGCGTGTAGGAGTTAGTGTTGCCAGGAGTAGGAAAATTATTAAATATATGCCAAGAATTTTTTTCATCACTAATTTAGTATCGAAGTCAAAACCCACCATTTTCCGGCATAAAGTCTTAGTTTAAAGTTTCGAATTTCACAAAGAATTTCCTTAATTTCATTTTCTTAAATCAAGTATAGAATGCTTGATTCAAAGCCGTTTTAGGGCACCTCAAATAATCAGAAAACGGTATTTACTTAACCCTAGTCCGTATACCCAACTTTCACTACGAGAACGTATATCCAGTACAGGTGTGGTCAGTAAAAGAAAAAGTTTTTTTAATGCACAGAAAAAATTAAAAATTTTCTCTAATCACCAAATTCATTCCAAATTCATAGAATGAAGCAAGCAAGTTGTTAATTTTGCACCTATTACCAAAATTAATTATATTGATTACTAAAAGTTTTAGTATATTGAATTTTTTATTTATTTTTTTTTCAATAAATGATATTTTTAATTTTTATTAAAAAATTGATCAAAAAACTTTGCCGTTTTAAAAAATGTTTAAATTGATTTAATTGATTATTGCTCAGGTTTTGAAAACTCCTAACAGTTTGAATTATTTTATTTCAAACAAAAAATCAATTAAGATATTTTGTTATTTAACTAATACTCGTAGCACAGAAAAAATGATTAAATTTCTCCAATCACCAAATTTGTGCTAAATTCATAATATTAAGCAAACAAGTTGTTGATTTTGCACCTATTACCAAAATGATTATATTAATCACTAAAAATTTTAAAATTTTAAAAAAATATTTTCAATAAATGATATTTTGAATTTTAATTAAAAAAGTGATCAAAAAACTTTGCCATTTCAAACAATGTGTCAATTTATTTAAATAAATATTGACAATTCCCAACAACAATTCTACATGTTTAAATTATTTTATTTTAAACGAAAAAAGTCAATTAAAATTTTTTGTTATTTAATTAAAATTTTAATTGAAAATTTATTTCAAAACAACTAAAATGTTAATTAAATCAAAACTATATTTTTAATTTTCTTTCACGTTAATTAAATTGAAATAATACGAGCTGGCCTAAGCAACCAGCGAAATGCGCATAGAAACTAGCTTTCCCACAACAATAAATTTCAGTGTTTTCATTCAAAAATTGGGATTATTAGCACATCATTAATAAATGAACTAATTAATAATAAATATTTCATTCCCGAAAATAATTTTTGATTGAAATACTTTTTAAACAATTTTTTTAATTGATAAAACACTACCGACAATTTTTCCTGTGTGCGATTTTGTAGCTGAATATATTTACAAAAATTTTAACTGCCCGTTCGCCGATATCGAACGATAACGTTCGCATAGTAAATAACATTTAAAACAAAAGAAAAATTTCAAAAATTGTTTTTGTTTTAAATGTAATTTTCTATGCGAACGTTTACGTTCGATATCGGCGAACGGGCAGTAAGTGTTCATAAGAATACGATGTGATCGGTATAAAGCAACACCCTATTTTGTAAAAAGACAGTCAATTTGCTTGCAGCATTCAAGCAATTCGTTTGTTTAGGAAATTTGCAATAAGGACGATAACATTTAAATAACTCAAGTTATAATAAATAATTATTTTAATATAAATGTTATTATTATTTTAATATAAAAACAAGTTTGAGTTCTATATTCGGCTGTGCCGAATCTTTAATACCCTCCACCAACAGAAGTGCGCTCTATATGATAAATCGAACTTTGCGCTTCAACTTCAACCGCAACGACAACTACAACTACAACTACAACTGCGTATTCTGTTGCCACTACTTTCAAACGGTCGGTTTCAACTTTGCACAGCTTGCAGCGCTATTTGTTACCTTGTACTACAGCGACTATTATGTTCCCTACTTTGTAGTATTGTTGTTATTTCTACAATAAAATCTTACAAACACACGCGTATGCATGCATATTTGTTTTCGAAAGTTCTTCTATTTTGGATTCGTATCTAAATTCTTAAGTACGACTCCTACTAAAAGTTAGGAGAAAAAACTTAAATTTAGTACTAGTTTTTTTGTAAATGTGGCTGCCTGTAAAGAAACGAACAAAAAAATAGCTTTTTTTCATGATGCTGATGAAAATAAGCTACTTTTTCATAAGCGCAGTATATGCATATAAGCGAGTTTGTATAAATTCATTTCTTATTTAAAAGCACCAAAAACGTGTGACTTATAAAACCCTTCTCAGCGATAAAAACTGTAACTGATCCTATGCGTGTGTACATCAGAAATATGCATGAACTCAAACTACAAATTTCTACTTACATTTTTTCAGAAGTACATTCTATAAAAATCCTGCCCCTATGGGCATTGTAACTATTTTTTTATTGTTATTTTAATATAAGGACAATGATTTAAAATAGACGTTATTCGCAGACTAACCTGAATCAGCGCGCCAAGAGTAGCGTTTTTTTAACGCATAGCTTTAACGCTCAACTGACATACTTAAATAAGAGCGTCAGCGTTGTGTCAAAAACCGTAATGTTAACTTGTCTTGTTAAATAAAATCCGCAAAATAAAAATAAAAAATGGTGGTAAACCCGCTAGATTGACTTTAAAATACCTAAATTGTCATTACATTTTAACAACAGCACTCAACTTTACTTCTTAACGCGCTGACAAAAATCGGATTTTCCAATTGCAAAGCCTTGACGCCACGCTCTGTGGGCCTAATTTAAACATTTCGTATTAGCATGAGAATTTTTGAATTTCTAGCGATTTTAAAATTAATTTCTAAATTAAAATTAAATCTAATTTTTATTAAACAAAATATTCTGGCAACACTGGTCCGTGCTCAGTTGTATCTTTTGTTCGGTTACTTTATTGTTATTTTGTTTTACATTTTATGTCACTTTATTTTGGATTCAGTGATTCCTAAAGGGGCAACAGTTAAGATAGTCGGAAACACTTTAAAACTTAAATTCTTTGTTTTCTGAAGGTTCAACTCTGCGACTTAATGTTAAGGTTCAGACCCTTTGCTCCCCGAATTGGAATTCTTAGCGGTCAGCCAAAGTATTTGCAGATGGAATTAATTGGGCATCCAACCTGCGAATACCATGCATTATGGGCAGGTATGTGCAGTCGGGATCAGAGTTTACTAGTCGGAGTTGAGGTTTTTGTAGCGGAGTCGGAGTTGGAGTCTAAGTACGCACAAACATTCGCGACTCCGACTCCAAAATTTTTTCGCATAACAAATTTAAAAAATTTTTTTAATATGTTCCAAAATAAAAATTCGTTGAAATTGACGATGCCATATTTAAAATATCGATTCGAAATTTTTATCGAATAATTTTCTTGCTATATTTAACCATTTAAAAGGGACTGCATTAAAAAAAAGAGTTTAAAGTCAAATAAGGACCAGTCTCATATACATTTAGCATCAATGTAAAAGTAGGAGTCGGAGTTGGAGTTGGACTTTAAAAATTTCAGCTGTTGGAGCCGGAGTTAGAACTATTTTTTGACGACTCCACATCCCTGACGGGTATGTTCGTATTTTCAGTACATTTGTGCATCAATCTGGCAGTTATGCCAAGTTTTGTTGCAAATGCTTGATTTGCTTATGCTTTTGCAAGAAAATTCAAATGTGCACCACAAAAAAAAACAAAAAAATTATTTTATAAAAGTCTTGGCACCACTTATTCCCCCATGACCGTTTTTGTTTCTTTCCTAGAATTTGGATACGATGTGCAACAGGGCTTTCGGTATTAATTTTTAAATATTAAACATAAACTGCCGTATTCATAAAAAATAAAATAGATTTCAAACCTATTTTAAAAACAAATTTCCATACAAATTTTCCTTAAAATAGATTTCATATCCAATTTATTGTTTTATGAATACGGACGAAAATCTTAATCAGAACTCAAAAAAAAAAATAATCGCCAATTTTTTTCAAATAAGCCATTAATCAAAAATAAATTCAGTTGTAACTAAAATCTTAATCAAGTGAATTAAACGTTTACTTATATCAACAATATTTGTGCAGAAAATGTTCTGAATATCAGAAAATTTTTAATTAATACTGCATATTTATTTAGTTACTGGTGCAAATATAATTAATTTGTAATTAATATCACAAATTTTTTAATTGAAATCCATTTTTTATTTTCTCCTGTGAGCTAAAAGTATAAAAATATTTAGATTTGGATAATTTTATTTTATTTGTGAAAAATTCTTATGCTCATAGAAAATGTGTGAAGCAAACCCAACCCAATATTGACAGCGTGGGACCTTTAATTCAGCAATTGACCTTAATGTAGAGGGTTTCTCTCTATTTTGTATATCTATAGAAAACAAGATAAAATGCGAAAAATAATTATATTAATACCAACCCTTAGGCCTACTCCACGATGGATTTTAAGCACTTGGGTAACAAGCCATGCGCTTACCAACCTTCCTAAGTGTAAGAACAACCAGCACACACAGGTAACAATTTGGCCGTATAATATGGCAGAATTATACTCTCGCCCCTTGCCTAGGAGTAGTACGTATTTAGCCTGCACTTCTTTCGCAACATCCAGCAGCATTTGTTGAATAGCCACAGCACCTGGGGATGATCCGTCCCCACTATATGAACTTTCACAAGAAAAAGCTGTCATGCAGTACAGGAACTCTCTCCTCGCGTTTTTAGGTTAACACCACAGCCACCCAGTGATTTCCAAAAACATCCTCCAGCGAGAACAGCATTCTGTAAAAAAGCATCGCTCTGTGAAATAAAAATCACGGTCCGCTCAATTTCGCTCATTCACAAACTCCAGATCTCCATGGGGCTTAACCAATCCCTCATCCACTCATTGACTGCAATCTCTTTACAACTTTCAACTGAAGCAAATCCACTCTTCGACCTCCATACCCAGCTCATTATCGGTCCCTCAACTTTTCGCTAAATCACAGACCTGCACCGGGCTAAGCCAACTCCACTCATTCATTACCACTTTTTCATCCCACAACTATCGCTCTGCATTCAAGGGCCTCACAACTTTAGCTCCACTTTCAAGCAGGAGCGTCACCCACAAGTTACAAACAGTTTTTCGCCCATTTTATTTGACATAAAATGCACTTAGCACAAAATTTATCTCAACCACAAATACACCGCTTCCCAAGAAAGCATTCCCTGCGGGCCTGAACCAATATCTGGTACCGAAGTACCAGGGACTACTGACTCATGTAGTGCAAGAGAGTATCTCTGGTCAGCCACAATCTCAAAGAAACCTGCCAATTTTGAAATACTGCCGAATTCCAGTAATTGGTTGCACCTGGATGTGAGACGAAAAAGTGAAATATCCTTAAAATTATCGTTGGCGCTCTTATTTAAATATGAAATTTCAGCATTAACGCAAAAGCTGCGCTTGACGGGCTGGTGAGGGCTGGTCTTCTAATTTTTTTAATAATTTCTGCCCACTATTGCATCAGAATCAAGAACGTTGCCGTATTTGCAGAAATCTGCGGCTGCATTGCCAACTCTTTGCAAAAAAAAAAGCTCTTGTCTTAAATCAGTGCTGCCAAGAGATGCATTTACGATCGTTTTACATTTATTTTGCACAGAAAAAAAAACAAAATTTGATTTCAATTAAAAAATTTGTGAAAGAAAACAGAAAACAAATTAATGGTATCAATTAAATGTTTAATTCACTTGATTAAATGTTTAATTCACTTGATTAAACATTTAATTCACTTGATTAAATTTTTAATTAATACTGATTTTATTTTTGATTATTGCTTTAATTGGTAAAAAAAATTTCGAAAATTTTTTGCGTGGTGAAGTGATGTACTTCAACTGCATTTGTATGGAAGAAGCCTTTGCACAAATTCTCCCACGCCAAACTGCAGAAACGAGAATTCAAGTTTTTAGTGATGGAATGTTAAATAATAAAAATTTATTTTATATTCCATCGACAAATTGTTTTATATTGGCTAGTTAATGCCGATATAAGTAATTAAAATGGGCGAAATGTTTACTCAAATCTTACTAAAATTACTATAACGCCAAGACCAATTTACTCTCTCGCTCACTCTATTGCGCTCACCCTGTTTAGAAAATTAAGTGGAGAACAGAATAGTCGCTATATTACGACGGTACGTATAGCAGTTCAAGTTGAGAAAAGTTAAAATCGGCGGTTTGAAAGTAGTGTCAACATAATACGTAGTTGTAGTTGTCGTTGCAGTGAAAGTTGAAGCGAAAAGTTCGAAATCTTGAACTTTGTAGCGCTAGAGATTATTCATCAGCTTCAGCTACTAATACAACTAACTACTTTATTCTGTTCCAGGCCTTAAATCAAGTTTTTATTTCGTTTGAATGTCAAATTTTGTTTGTTGGCATTTTTTCTGAGTTAATTGGCTTTGCGGATATCACGTTTAATTTTTGGCGTTGCCCGCCACAGAGGAAAATAAATTATATGGAACACGATATTGATAAATACAAATTAAAAAATTATTCATTTTCGATACTACACGCAGAGAAAAAATATGTTTAGATATCGTCACCTCCAACAAAACTATTTTTAGACAAAATGTTAAACATATTATGCTTAAATTTAACCATACTATTGTCACCGACAAACATATTATTGTTAAATTAGTCCTCCATCAAGAAGCCACAACCATATTATGGTTGCCTCTAAACATGTTATGATTAAAAATGACAATAATTTGTTTTTAAATTAACAATAGTATTTTCCTCTTTTCTAAGAGCAACATGCTTTGGTTGAAAATCAACCATGCTATTATTAATGTTAAACATATTTTAGTTATTACTAACCAAAAGATGTTTGGAGGCAACCATAATATGGTTGTGCCTTCTTGATGGAGGACTAATTTAACAATAATATGTTTGTCGGTGACAATAGTATGGTTACATTTAAATATAATATGTTTGCAATTCTCTTTAAAAATAGTTATGTTAGAGGTGACCAAATTTAAACATATTTCTTCTCTGGGTGTAATTTGAGTTATTTTGCATACTGGGTTGCCTTAAAAAGAGTGGAATTAAAGAGAAGTTTGCCGCTGGGGTCTAAATATGCTAGAAGGGGTAAAATTGCAAAAATGATTAAAAGAAGATTTCCCTTAATTAAGCAAAATTTATCAAGAAAAGTTGGAACAGTTAAAAAAAATTACAAATTTCTTCTAATAGATTTTGTCAATTTTTTACCTAAAAAAAACAAAGTCCCAAAGACATTAAATACTCTTCACAACGTTCTTTAAAATGGTACCCGAGGGAAAAGGTTAACAAAGACTTAAAAGTGAATTAAGAGAATTTAAAGGCACCTCAATTAATTATGCTTTTGTTTCAGAGTTCGTAAAACAAAATTTCTGAAACACTGTTGACGTTTGTCTCACTCCTCTCAATATGTGATTGAAGTAAAATTCTGCCTTTAACTTAATCTTGTTATAAAATAAATAGAAAATTAAAAAAAAAAAAAGACAAACAACACCAGTATTAGTGACTAAGACTACAACAACAATAATAGTTACAAAGACCAGAAACAGCAGTAGCATCAACATGAACATGGACAATAACAACAATTCATAATTTATGGTGGCTTACGTTTTAACGATAACAATGACAACAACTACAACAACAACAATAAAAAACCAACATAAAATAAAACATTTTAACATAAAACAAGAGAAAGAGTACAGTCGGCCAAGTCCGTTTATATGGTACCCTACATTACAGTATCTTCCGACAAATTTTCGGCAGGAACCACAAGAACAAGATTTTATTAGAGTAGGATTACTTTTGGGGGAAAGAAGATCACGGGAAAAATATTTTGGAAATTTATTGAAAATTTTTAGATGAGAAATTTGGAATATATAAATTAATTCCACAGTTTTCTACTAATGCCCGTAATTTCTACAAAAAGAAAGCTGACCGTGTTCGTACCTAACAGCTATATATACCTATTTTAACGTTTAGTTGGCCTACGTGTTCCTTTAAAATATTTCAGCTCTAACACCACATATTTCTATGCACAGCTAGACTTATTTTTGTAGAAATTACGGACATTAATTGTATTTTTGTGGCATCAAATGGCACTGCTGGTTAACGGCCAAATAAACCACACAAACGGCTAAACAAACAAGTGAAAAAAGAATGGAGCATGTTTGTGTGAATATTAATGGAAAAAATTTAATATTAACACAACCTTCTTGTTGTTGTTGTCAAACTGCTTGTGTTGTTTATTTGGACCTTTGACCCAAACATTTTGTCGAACAATCTAAGGAACTAAGTATTTACTTATTTGTTCTTTTTAATATCACTTTAAAAAATCTCAAAGAAAGGCAGACATACTTTTGACATTTGATAAAAACATCCAAAAATAGAATTATAAAGACTTTGAAGTGTAGACCTACCAATTGTCCGACAGAATCTTTAGAAAATGGTAAACATTATAAAACAGGTATGTCGCCGTTTCTTCTGATCTTTAATAAATGCCGGAAGGGATTATCTCCAAAGTTTCTTGAAATAAATTCCGCTTATGTTTGCCACGATTTGTTTTCTGAAACCTTTTGTAAGGCGATCAGGCGATATCAAGTATTTTGAAACAAATTGCAAGCAGAGCGGCTTCTTCTGAACTGTATGGGGTGAAATACTCGTATATTTCAACCAGTACAAATGATTCAGCTTTCGCCCACGTTTTATTGCATAAAATCGTCATTTGGTTGTCAATTAATAATTTAATTTTATATATTGGATTATATAACTTTAATAAATTTGTAAAGAAAATTTTTTTTAAAGTACCAGCTGATTGAAATGAACAACTGTGAATTATTAAAGCACAATAGAACTTTTTTACCGAATGGGCGCCATAATACCAAATAAAAATAAGTCGAAAATCGAATATAGTTCATAATAGGCACTTTACCTTATAAAGGCCTCATATTTTTTTGGTAATGAGTAAATTAAAACGCTTTGTAAATTAAAAAGTTATAGATTCAATTAGGGTTGCCATTCGTACTGTTTTTATCAGTACATATACTGTTTTTTGTTTACAGTACTGATTTATGCATTACAAGCAAATCAGTACATTTGCGTACTTATTAATTGTTTTCAGTATATAAAGTTTGTTATATTATCAAATTGTTTGCGATGCAAATATTAATATATGTCTGAAGATGTTTATTACCATTATCGATGAGTTATTACCATTAAAGAATTTTGCCGAGTGAGTACGAAAGGAGATGACGGTAGAAGAAAAATTAAAAGAGTTTCTTAATGGTGGTGCGTTTACGAATTTGAGGAAATGTTAATTTTATTTCTTCCATTTCATATTCAAACTCTTTTACAGCACGATTCTTTAGCTTTCAAAGTGCAGAAAAGAGAGAAACAGGCTCCTTACATAAAACCTAGAAATTGAGTTGCAGATAAGGACAAAGTTTGGTTATAGTTGTAATGAGTTTTACAATTTCTTGAAGACTGAAGACAGGAAAGAAATTATGGACAATTTTTTATAGAAGAGCTCTTAGTGAAATTGGCTAGCAAAACCCTTTTGAAGCTGTTATCGGTTAAATTAGACACTGGCTGTTTCCGCAAAATAAAAGAGATTCAGCATGACCTTTTAATTGCAAAATAAAATTAATTATGCTGGAACTTTTATATAATTTTTATTTCATTTTATGTTGACCTATATTCAAAAATTATAATAGAATAAAGGAAATAAAGTTTTAGTTCACATGTTGGTCACGTTTTTTTTCGTCAAATATTTGCTAGGTGTGACCGTAGCTTAAGAAAAGACCTAATGCAATAATTAACTAAAAACAGCAAAATATTGACGTTGGCCCTTTTAGTACCAAGATACAGACATAATGAACTCAAATGTTGCTTTTAATAAAATTAATGTTTCTTTGAAAAATATAATTGCTAAGAATCGAATTTTTAAGAACTTTTTTGCTTTAGATTTTTTTGTTATTCACTTTGTATTTCCGCTTTAAATGTATACGGAAGGGAATAATTGTTTTGAAAAAATTCATTTTTTTTAATTAAATTTTTTCACGGTTAAATTTATAGAATGAATTCAAGTTTTGTTTTAAAAAAGATTAAAGCCTTTTATGTTATTAATATGCAATTTTATATTAAGAAAAGTTTATGTACTGTTTTTAATGCAATTGTACTGATTTTTTTCTCCTATGTACCGATTTCTCTGATTTCAAAACTGGCAACCCTAGATTCAATTTATTAAACATCACTCTTCGAGGTTTTTCTCTATATTAAATTTTATAAGATCACGTTAAGTGTTCAATGGCAAATCAATTTCAGTCTTTATCAAGAAGAAAAAGAAAACAAATAATGGGAAATAATAATTAGGGTTTACAAATTAAGCAGAAGAAATCATTATGTGGGAATATTTAAATAATAATACATGACAATGTTTACAATCTACACCCAGAGAAAAACTATGTTTAAATATCGTCGCCTCCAACAAAACTATTTTTAAAGAAAATTTTAAACATATTAGGGTTAAATTTAACCATATTATTATCACCGACAACCATATTATGGTTAAATGTGTCCTCCATCAAGTAGGCACAACCATATTATGGTTGCCTCCGAACATGTTTTGGTCAATAATAACTAAAATATGTTTAACACTTATAATAGCATTGTTGGTTTTCAACCATAGCTTGTTGCTCTTGGAGAAGAGGAAAATACTATTGTTAATTTAAAAACAAATTATTGTCATATTTAACCATAACATGTTAAGAAGCAACCATAATATGGTTGTGGCTTCTTGATGGAGGACACATTTAACCATAATATGGTTGTCGGTGATAATAATAAGGTTAAATTTATACATATTATGTTTAAAATTTTCTTTAAAAATAGTTTTGTTGGAGGTGACCATATTTAAACAAGTTTTTTTTCTGCGTGTAGATATTAAATTAGGGACGGAGCTGAAATGGGACTTATAATTATTCACAAGATTGTCATTTCAATTATTTACAAAATGGCTGTAGTTTTCCCTGATTTTAGGGATGGTTCTTGTACAGATAACTGGTACTCATATTATGAAGAACACGTACACTAGGGTGGGTCGATTTAGCAATCGATATAGTTCCATCGATTTTTCGATAGCTTTTGCCGCGACGAAAACAAGTCCCACTTCGACATATCAAAAAATTCATCTTCGAGGCGCCCAAATTTAAATTTTTTGACTTTTTCTCAATTTTTATTTTTAAGGTTTTTTTGTAGGCAATAAAAAAATCTGCTGATAACATTTTTTTAATATGACCTTTCGAAGGTGAAATGGTAGGCTAAAAACGATGGCGATAGCAGTTTTTCCATAAAAAGGTTTTTCTAGGGGTTTTGGACAAGTTTTTGTCGAAAAATTTTTTACGTGTTAATTTTTACGGGTTTTTTTAGTGCGTATGTTAAAAAAAAAATTCGCCTGCTTCAAATTTTTTAAATATGGGGGATTTCATGTCAAGTGACCCAACTTTTGAAATCGATGTCTTACGATTTGGATGACCAAGGTTAGTGCTATTGGAGAGTAGTTTAGACACAAATTTTCAACCAGATCGGTCAAAAAGTTTCTGAGTTAGAGGGGGTCAAAATTTGACATTTTGGCCAAACAGGTGTTCTTTCTCATCCATGTAACTTATCTTATTATCTATTGGTGTTAGCAAAATTTGTCCCAAACAAATTAGATAGCTTTTTCTTCAAGCTTTCGGAAAGTTTTTTTTTTAATTTTTTTAAATATTTTTTTTTTAAATTTAAAACTTTTATTATATTTTACTGATTTTTTTTTTTTTTTTGCTCAAAAGAAAATTAAGGGTTTTCCTTTAAGGTAGTTCTGGTTGCTTTTTGGGCCGCGATTGGGTTATTTATAAAAAAAATAATTTCTAAGTCAAGACGAGAATTTTTCAATTTTTAGCATATGCACTATTTTGAACTTTTTCCTATTTGCGTGTAAGTGCTTCTAAAATCTTAAAAATAAAACTTATGCTGAGAAACTAGACAAATTAACCTTTCCGACAGTATATAACATAACTTACTAGCATTTCATACCCTCGATACTGTAATACCCTCAATATGTTAATCCCAGGAATAAAATCACTTTTTTTCTATAGAGAAGTTGGCAAATTAAATTTTTTTATTTACTTGTAATAATAACTAAAATAATATAAAATAATAATAATAAAAATAAAAAGATAAATAATCTTAAAAATTTCATCTTAATCACATAAGATCCTTTTATAAATTTTTTTGTTTTTTTTCAAATTTTTTTTTTTTAATTTAAAACTTAACCCCCTTAAAACCTTTTTAAAGGGGTACTTTTTTTTGTGTCCAAACTACTATTCAATAGGACTAATCTTGGTGCAAATTTCATCCAGACGAAAGACATCGATTTCAAAAGTTGGGTCACTTGACATGAAATCCCCCATATAAAAATTGTACGCTTAAAATAATTTTTTCGTCAAATATTTGTTAGGTCTGAACATCAAAGAAAAAAAAAAAAAATTTATTTCAATTAAAAACTATGTGATATTAATTAAAAAATCAATTTGCACCAAATTAATAGTAAACAAATTAAACGTATCAATAAAATGTTTAATTCACTTGATTAAACGATTAATTTACTTCACAAAATTTTTGATCAAAACTTATATTATTTTTGATAGATGCTTTAATTGCTGTTTTCATTTTGCAGAATATTTTCTGTGTATAAAAAGGAATATCTTTATAAATTTTCTTTAACTTCTCGTATTAAACAAATTAAACGTATCAATAAAATTTTCAATACACTTGATTAAATGATTAATTCACTTAACAAAATTTTTGATCAAAATTTATATTATGTATATTTGATAAATGCTTTAATTGGTGTTTTCATTTTGCAGAATATTTTCTGTGTATAAAATGGAATATTTTTTTTTAAATGCTCGTTTTCAAAAATTGTCCGATATATAATACACTTCATTTCGATTTATAGAACATGCCTGTATGTGTTACAGACACCAGCAGAAACGCATAGCACCCTCCGTACATATAGTAGTGTAGGGTATACAAAAAAAAAAACATTGTAGCGAAAAAAAATATCAAAAATAAAATAAGAAGGAAACAGACTAAATATTTATAACAAAAGAAAATCCAACCAAACAAATAAACAAAAATAACAACAATAACGAAGGCAACGACAACATTAATAAAGACAAATTACAATAACAACTAAACATTTCGAAATATTTACAACTTCTTACCACCATCAGCAGCATCGTCATCTTCATCATCATAAAATACTACAGAAGTAAAAAAGAAGAGGAAAAACGGAACCAGAAAAGAAATATTTGTTAGACGAAGAAAAAAATTAAAAGTATTCGTAGAGGTCAACTTGTAATACCTTGTTTAATAAAAGAAGTAAATAAATGCAGTTAAAGGGAAGGGGAAGTGATGGAATTATCAAACAAAAATTTTCAGGATTGCTGCTGCTATTGTTGATCCCCTTCCCCAAACTCCAGTCACTCTTCTGTCATTTCATTCATTACGTCTTGCATTAAAAAGAGGAAATTAACAATAAAGAAATAACTGACAAACTATTTAGTGGATGATGATGGTTGGTATGCTCTACGCATAATGAATGAGTATTGAGAGACACGAGAACGAGAAATAACCTGTCAAAATATGTTCATTATAAAAGTCATCTGGCAGCTGTTTGCCATTTTCTGTACGTTTTTCGTTTTTTTAAGTTTCTAACGAAGTTGCATAATTTAAGGAAAAGAAGTGGTAATATATTCCTCATCATTAGAGTTTTAATGTTGAGGGAGGCATTTAACATAAAAAAAAAAAATAAATAAATAAATAAGTCCAGTTTTCGGTGGTACAAATGTTGTACAAAAATGGCTTTTGGTGTCAAAAGTGATTTTTAAATCAAACAATTCCAGTTTTCATGTCAAAATTACTTCAGATTGTAGAAGTTTTTGAGTAATATATGATGTAAAAAAAATTTTTATTTCATGTTAGAAATTACTTTTGGTGTAAAAATAAATTTTTTGTGTCAAAAATTCATTTTGGTGTCAAAAGTGACTTTTGGTGCGTAAAGTGATTTCAGACTCGAAAAGTCAATTTTGGTCTTAAAAATGAATTTGTGTGTCAAAAATCACTTTTATTGTGAAAAATGATTTTGGATGTCCAAAATTCCAGAATTTGAAAAAAGCGAACATTATTTACAGTACGGTACACACACCCAGGAAGGGTATCTTTTTTTAGTGTTTTTGTTTAAGTACACAGCCCTTTATACTGTTCATAATTTTCACTAGTGTCCGACCGAAGTCACTTTTTTCGGCCGATGCCGAAGAAGATGCCGAATTTAAGCAAAATCTGCCGAATTCGGCCAAACCGAAGCCGAGCTTTTCTTATCCATATTTACAGCAAGACAAAACTTTGAAATTTTAAAGCTCAATTAATTTATTAAACAGAAAAAAACCGAAAAAAAATGTTTTTTACAAGTACATATCGTCAATTAAAATGCAAAAAGGGCGTTACAACAAAAAAAAATTCGAAACAGACTTTTTGATTGACATTTGCTCGTTTTATTAAATTACATGTTAACAAAAATTTTAGATACCTGCGATCAAAAATGGCGACTTTATTAAAGAAGTTCAAACACCTTGTTGTTATTGATTTTGTACAGTTTTTTTGCTTCCCTGTAAAAAAATAAAAAGTGTTGTTAAGCCCTTTTGCATTTTAGTTGGCGATATGTTGTTATCTGAATGCACATATCGCTCCTTAATTGCAATTCAGTCATATTTCCCAGGTTTGATTTTTTTTTTTGAGCTATGACTACTTTGCAATAAAGGAGCGATATGTTCTACATATTGATTAATATTCGCAATTCAAAAGTTGTATATTTTGATGACAGAACAGTAATTTTTATGCATTGATATCAACATGATTACTTTTTACGTCAGCACCAACTGGCAACACGAGTTGGTGGTGCTGACAGATATTTCACTCCGTTTCAATACCTTAATATATTAATGCTTATGGGCTTATTTATATAAATACTACGGTGTTCATTTAATCGGCTTTTTCGATTAAACGATTAATCGATATTTGACATTTTTGACTAATTCGATTAAGCGAATAAAATTTTAAACTTAATCGAATAATTCAAAATCCAGAAATTTTATAAATTAAGAGATTTTTTTCGATAATTTTAGAACTTGAGTAAATAAACATTTCGAGGTTCCCTACTTTTTTAAAGAAAAAAAAACACAGAAAATTACAATTTAATGGGGAATGTTTATTATCATTTGAAAGAACATTCTTTGGCATATATTTTTTGAAGATAATGTCTATCAAATGTTGGCCGTTGCTACGTTGCAGATGGTCCATCCATTGAGTCTAATTTTCGATGACTCGTTCGAGCATTTCGACTGGTACCTGGCGAATAACACGCGTGATGTTTTCCTCCAAGGCCTGAATCGAAGCAGGTTTGTCCGTATAAACTTAAGACTTAACAACAAAACGTGAAGT
This sequence comes from Pollenia amentaria, assembly GCA_943735925.1. NCBI lineage: Eukaryota > Metazoa > Arthropoda > Insecta > Diptera > Polleniidae > Pollenia > Pollenia amentaria. Next base: position 210,325,107 of record OX031008.1, read on the forward strand.
TATGTGCTAACCGAAGTGTTCTCTGGATTAAGTGGCAGTTCTTGAATCTCTTCAGGCTGCTCTTCGCCCCAAATGCGGCAATTTTGTTTGTTTACACACCCATTGAGCCTGAAATGGGCCTCATCGCTTAACAAAATTTGCCTCGAAAACGTCGGATCTTCATCGAATTTTCAAGAGCCCATAGAGCGGAGCGATGTCGCTTGGGAAGGCCAAGAGGCTTCAGTAGTTGCACAAGCGGTATTTTGTACGCTTTCAATTTAAGATATCGACGTAAAATGCGCCAAGTCGTTCCATACGTCAGTCCGAGTTGCTGCGAACGGCGCCGAATCGACTCTCCACGGTCTTCGTGTACACTCTCAGCTACGGCCGCTATATTTTCTTCACAGCGTGCTGGATGTGGTCTATTCGTTCGAATATTATCCAATAATGAATGCTGGGTCTCAAAATGGGTGATGGTGTTGCGAATAGTACGCTCAGTAGGCCGATTATGTTGCCATAAATTGAGCGAAGTGCACGAAACAATTTCCTCACAGAACGTGAATTTTCGTTATAAAGTTGAACGATTTGTAAACGTTGTTCAGGCGTAAGTCTTTCCATTATGAAATGCCAAACAATATTAAACAAAAATTACATGACAGCATGACACGACTCACACGTGATCTGTCAAAAAAAGGCTATTGAAAAAAGTATCTCTACTTGAATCACCCATTACTTACCTTTGAGAAAATTTCAATTCAAGTTTTGGCAAAAAATTCTTTTAATTACATTTGAAAATAATTCCAACTTTCACTTATCAACTTTGGCTTAGAAAATAATATGTTTATCTAGAATACGATGGTGAAATAAATTTACGGATATTAAAGAAAAAAAAAAAACAATTAAGATTGCTAAATTCTCCACCGACGCACAGTGGCGCCCGTAGAGCAAGCGAGGTTGCAAAAATCAAAATTTTCATGAATGCCGACGAAGTTTTGAATAAACCCATGTTATAGGAAACTTTTCAACGATTTCAAATATGCCACTCTTAATAATATCACATTTTTAGTTTAGAAGATATAACCGTTCAAAGTTGACCGACTTTCGGTTTTCAAAAAAACACACAATTTTTAGTCAATTTGTTGCGATTTCAGGTGTAATATCACGAAAAATAGGTAACGAATCGCCTTATTTTTTGTTTGTATTGATTGATGTATTTATTAAATGTATAATGATAAAAAAAAAATTAACTGTTTGCTTTGTGTTTCTCCTGGTAAATCACTATTTAAAAACTATCCGTTTTTTCACTATTTTTCAACTTTGACGGAAAATAAAAAAAAACTATATTTTTCTATATTTGCCATATTTGCAAAACCTGTTCTTTGATTATTTCTTTACATAATTCAAAAGGTTTTATCTGCCCGTACGTGCCCGTTTGGCTTCTAGAGGTAAAAAAGTTTAAAAAGACATGGTTGCAGAAATTGTATGGCGTCCATCCCTTATATGTTTTGACTGACAGTAGTTTGATCTAATAGTTTGAAAAAAACTACTCATTGAAATTAGCAGGTACGTACCTCACATAAACAATACTTTGGCGTACAAATGGTCAGGAACAATATTGACTTATGGTCCCTACAGGTAGGCACAAATCTTATTTGGACACGTGCATAATATCAAAATTGCATTATTTAGCCTAAATCCATATGTATGCAGGGAACAGGTAAATTTTTAGGCATGGTAGCATAAGCCTATATATTGCAAAATAAGCATAATGCCTGGATTAGTCTACGCCTGAAAGTTGGCGCAACAATTACTGAAACCATTAAACAATTTAAGTACTGAAAACATGGTGTTGAACAATTTAAAATTATTTGAACTGTTTAGAAAGTCAACCACACCAAAGTTTTTCACGGAAGTGAAAATTCTTCCTGAGAAGTTGACATTGATCAGCAAATGGGGCTGCGATGGATCATCCGGACAAAGCGTTTATAAGCAAAGGATATCTTTCGATGACGCTACAATATCGGACGGAAATATGTTTATGGCATCTGTTGTTCCTTTGCGGCTAAAATCGGATGATTCCCTACACTGGAAAAATCCACGTCCGTCATCAGTGCATTATTGCCGACCAATAATGTTTCAGTTTGCAAGGGAATCGGCAGAACTCATAAGGACTACGGTGAAGGACATTGAAGAACAAATAAGCAAGATTAAGCCTACAAAGCTGCAAATTGGAGAAGGAAAATATATTGAATGCAATTACGAGTTCCACCTGACCATGGTTGACGGAAAAGTCGTAAACGAACTGACAGGAACAACCTCAACAATGTCATGCCCGATTTGCAAAAAGAGTCAGAAGAACTTTTTTCAATTCAATTCAATTTATTTCATATATAATATGTTACATCTCAATTTTATATAATTAGTTGTAAAGAGTTTAAGATTAGTATCTTTTTCTGCTTAATTATAACATATTTCAATTAGTTATCATATACATATATATAGACAGAATTATATTGGAGGTAAAAATTTAGCAAAAACCTATCTAAACCCCTTTTTTCGTATTATTTTTATATTTTTTTTATCGATTTTATATTATTATTTGTCAGAAGAACTTTGGTAATTTAAACGATTCTACAAATGAGGAGAATTACGAATATGGAATGTCACCATTGCACGCAAGGATAAGGTGTATGGAATTCTTGCTAAAACTGGCATATACCCTACCACAAGAGGAGGAAAACTTCGATGAAAATACATCAATAAAGGATAAGGAAAAGATCAGAAAGAAGCAAATACAGGATGGTTTTTTTGAAACAAGTTGGACTAAAAGTAGACTGTCCCAAGCACGGATACGGTAACTCTAACGATGGAAACACTTCTAGGAGATTTTTTGAAAATGATGAGGCAGTAACTAGAATCATTGGAATTGACAATCAAATCGTGAAAAGATTGGGAACGATCTTGGATGTTTTAAACTGCAAAGAAAATGTCAATTCTACAAAATATGGAGAATATGCGTCGAAAACTGCATCTCTTTTAGCAGAAATGTATCCACAGAAGAAGTTGACCCCGACCGTCCATAAAATATTGGCGCATGGCAAAGATATAATTGAGTACCAGCCTTTGCCAATTGGAGAGCTTTCTGAAGAAGCACAGGAGTCTCTTAACAAATTTTATAAAAAATATAGATTGCTGAACACATTCAAAGCATCAAGGGTAAGGCAAAATAAGGACCTCTTCAACATGTTGGCAGCATCTTCCGATCCACTTATTTCTTCCCTGCGGCATGTGAAGTCACGAATAGAGTTACAAAATAATTATAGTTTAGAAATTGTTAGTCTTTTAGATATACCTTCTCTTACGAATTGTGATGAATATTTTACAGAATATTGAAAAAATAAATTTAAAAAAATAAATAATTTTTTTTTTTAATTTGTTGGGTAATAATTTAAAACATAAAACCCTTAAGAAAAAAAATAAAAACAATCTAAAAATGTAAAAATAATTTTTTTTAGTTACCATAAAATTGATTTTTCTACTAATTTTAACTTTGATAACCCATAAGTAGGCCCCTACAAAGCGTAGCACCCTTTCCAAACGCTCATTTCATAGGCTGAACAGTTATCTATCATATGCTGTTTAAACTGTTCAATTATCTTATTCGGTTCAAAAGATATGATTTTTGCAACGAAAAAACTCAAATGGCGCCACTGTGCGACGGTTAGAATATTTCTCGGGTGGCCCTATATAGGTCTATATGTTATTAATTAATCTTTATAAAAACAGACGTCAGTATACAAATTCGTCACGATTTAGACCTACATGTGTTTAATTATTGACCGACAAACCGAAAGTTTTATGCTTTTCTTTCTAGTCATATACAGAAAAAATGTTCGTTAGTTTTTTATCAATTATAAGAATTGTTTGAAATGTATTTCAATTTAATTAATGTGATAATTGAATCAATAATTTTTTTAGTTGGAAAAAAATCAAAATATAATTTTGATTTAGTTAACAATTTAGTTGTTTTGCAATAATTTTTTAAATTCAGCATTTTTTATTTTTCGAATTTATTCTATGAGCTAAATTTCAGTTATGTATTTTATAAAGTTTTTTGTAATAGTTCTATTCCTTAAATTTTTAGGAATGACTTTATACACTACCAGACTAATTACGGCTCTTCTTCGCAAAATTTTAAGCAAACCAATAATATTGAGTTTTTCCGATTTTTGCTGGCCAACGCATTCGCTTGACTTAACGGTTTCTAATTTATTTGCTTCTGATCCACCTTTGAGGCCAAGGTGAATGCCAATAAGCCAAAATCCATTCAACAGCTTAAGGCCAATCTTCAAGAAAAAGTGAAAAAACTGTGACCAGCTTAAGGTGCATGTACACGACATTTTTTTTTACATCTGAATTGTCAACTTTACAAGTCACATGTAATTGTGAATGTCTGTCAAAATGCTGTTGTACATAAGGTTTATAATATTTGGTCACACACGTACATGTAAATTGCTTTTGACATTATCTCTGTTTTTTTTCGCATAGTTATTGCAGAAACCAAAGTAGTTCTCGGTTTCAAAAGAGCGTGCTGCCGCCACAAAAAATTTTATTTGCGCCGTAAAAGAGTTCAGCCATCTTGACATTTTTTTTTCTTTAAATTTGAAGAAACCGATTTAGGATATTATAAAGAAACTTTTACTTTATATGAACATATTTTGTGGGATACTGTGTATTGATAACCGATATGTTTGTACCTAATTTGGGAACTTTAGCTCGTTTCGTTCTCCAGATATACAGAAATGTATAACGTCTTTGTATGGGAAGTGCCACACCCACTTTTCCAATTCCGCCCATTTTTTAGAGAGTTTGTGTATTGGCAAGCAACATGTTTGTACTAAATTTAAAAGCCGTAGCTCTTGCCGCTCTCGAGATATGCAGAAAAAAAGAATTTAAAAAACAACTACAACATGGGATTTATGGAAAAAATTAGAGGTAGTCGTGGTTTTTTGCTCATATCTCAGCCATTTATGGACCGATCTTCCTGAATTTCAATAGCAAACAATTCCGGACTATATGTGAGATAAATGTATAAAAACCTAGCCTCCATCATATCTGGGGTCTTCGGAAAACCCATTTCAACGGACGGACAGACGGACAACCGGATTTGAGCTTCCCTTCTCATAAGAAGCCAGAATATATATACTTTACATGGTGTTAGATCAATACTGTAGAAATTACAAACGGAATGACAAAGTTATATATACCCTTTTACCTTCGGTGAAGGGTATAAAAATATATTGTGTACGTATCAACATCTGAGTGCTATTTTAGAACACTGGCCTCGAGCTTGATTAATTTTTATTTATTTATTATTAAATAATATTTACCATCAATCACAGCAATTTGCACGACCACAGCACGCGTAGCATGTGTGTTTATTGTGTACATGTTTTGCATTTGTAAAATATTTTTTGTTGTCTATACCAGTCAAAAGGGTACTGAGCACAATTAAAACGAAAGAACATTAATGAGCTGAACCGAACACAACGAAGTTTGAGGTTTTTTAAGACAAACCGCAATGGGCTCATCTCTATGTTGAGTTGGATTAGTACAGTAATTTTATTGTGTACGAAGATCACAAACAGAAAAACGTTTTTTTAAGGTGTTTACTATACAAACACTATAAGCGTTTTTTCCTTATTTCTACCGTACAGAACACTAAACTACAGTATACAATTTTTTATTTTCGGTTATTTTCGAGCTCGGAAACTAACTCCCGCTGCCAAAAATGACTTTTATTGTGAAAAGTGATTTTTGAGTAAATAGAAATTTGGTGTTGATATGACTGTTGTGTTAAAAATTACTTTTGGTGTCAAAAATTACTTTTGAGGTCAAAAATTACTTTTATTATAAAAAGTGATTTTGGATGTCACAAATGACTTTTGGTGGGAAATGACAAAAAAGCCTTCCGGTGTAAAACATAATTTTTGACATCAAAAACGACTTCTAATGTCATTGGGGTCAAAAATTACTTTTGGTGTCAAAAAAAAAAAGATTTTTTTGAGGCAAAAATTACTTGATGTCAAAATTGACTATCAATGTCAAAATTTACTTTTGGTATGAAAAATTATTTTTCAAAAATGGCTTTAAGTTTCAAAAATAACTGACATTTTTTCTGGAAAATGACTTTTTTGAGTCAAAAATAACTTTGGGTGTCAAAAGTAATTTTTGATGTCAAAAGTCGCATTTGGCCTCGAAGATATTTCTGATGTCAAATGTGAAATGGTGTCCAATTTAAACTTTGGCGTAAAAACGTTTTTGACTCGCCAGTTGAATTTTCGCATAAAAGTAAAAATTGTGTTCATTCTAAGTGACAAGGGTCAGTTTAAAGAATAAAAATTTACTTTTAACTTTTTTTCAGCCTTAAATTTATTAACAATTAGCTATTTCTTTTTTATGTTTAAATTTTGATGAAAATGCAATGCAGCATATATTCATGTCATTATGTTCTATTTAGAAAATGATTTTATGGTATTAAGATTTCTTTATTTCATCCCATCTGCAATAAATTTGCCATTTAAACGCAAAGTATCAAATGCATTATACTTATAATTCCGATAAAAACATTTAATTCCGATAAAAACCAAAGCCACAAAGAATTATTTAATTAATTGCTTTAAAGCCCCATTTATTCTGTAATTGAAAAAAAATTACAAAAAATATGTCATAAGCCCTTTAGCAAATGTCTATCAATCCTTTGAAATATCCTACTTAAACGAATATTTCAATGGGAGCTTATAGACTTTTGCCAGCATTTGAAATCTAATTTGATTTATTATTTGACGGATATTTATTTTCTTTTTTTTTCCAAACTCACCTGCCAGTTATTATTGAAATCGAATTTTAGAGTAGTGTATGATTTGAATAAAAATTAAAAAAAAAAAATTATTATTAAGTTTTGAACTCATAATAAAATGTAAACTCCTCTACTCCAATTTCCTTTTTCATAAAATTGCATTTAATTGCCTTCAAAAAATATCAAACATTTTGTTTTTTTTATCTCACACTTGCCCAAACGCAATCATGAGGGTATAGGAAAAAATGTTCATGTTGCATGCACACACACACAAACACACACACTCATAAAGCAACGATTTTTACCTACACCTACACATTACAGTTATTTTGAATTGCACATACACAATTTCATCATCAATCATTTATCATCACTTTAAACATCTATCAATGAACGAATGAATGAATGACATTTACAGAACAGCACAACACAGCAGCCCTGGCCCTGCCCAGCCCCAGCCCCAAACACCGACACAACCTCAAACACTAATCCCGATTTTCACTTTTGGTCTTTATTGCTTTTTCACAAGGTTTAAAGGAATGTTTTCTCTTGATTTATGTTTAAAATTTTTAATTGATAGTGGATGGAAAGAGTATTTAAAGGCACGTCAGGGTCTTAACAGAGATTTAAGATGGTTTCCTCATTGAATATAAAGGGTTTTCTGCATATGACGAAGGGTGTAGAGCGCCTTCGGTTTCTGAGGTTACAAATTTGAGGCCTCGAGATATCAAGGGTTTGGTTTTACTATATAAAAAATTATTTAAACTAGAATAAGCTTGCGCTTATTATCCTTTATTACTGCCGAATGGGGAATACTATCAGAATCGTTCGAAATTTGGTTTCTTAAAAATATTTGGATACATAATAATCACAGGGCCAGTACCAGGGATGCCAATCGGAATTGGTTTTGGCATATTCCGGGATCCCGGGACTTGATTTTTTGAAATTCCGAAATCTCGGGATTCGCGAAAAACAGTCCCGTTTGGCATCCCTAGTACTGGCCCTGTGATTATTATAGAATCTGAAGGAAATAATAATACATTTTTTATATACATACGCATGTATCAAAATTTTTATAAGATACCAAATTTCGAATGATTCTGATAGTATTTCCCATATGGGACCACCTGCCTGTCCGTCTGTTCTCAACAGAAAAGAACAATTTTGATGTAAAATTATTTCGAGTTCCCCCAAGCAGTTTGGGAATGAAATCTAGCATAATCGGTTTATTAGCAAAGAGTTATGAAACCAAATGTGTGTATATTTTTGTTCCAAAAATTAAAAGTTGTGACATATTGTACCGATTCTCATTAAATTTTGCACAAATCCGTTTTATATGACTGGAAATCGTACTAAAATTTTATGAAGATGGGTCCATAATTTACCATCGTCCTAATACCATTTAAAAAGAAGCATTAAATTCTAATTAAATTTTACTACTGTAATGAGATTCGGCTTAATTTAATTTTTTTTTAAATATATTTGATAAGCGATCCTTAATTAACGATCGGTCCAGCATAAAATCCACTCCTAAAAATCACTTTAACTCGCCTAATAACAACTTTGAAACAAATCAGGACATTATCAAAGTTGTTTTTGGGAATACAATTATTTAATAAAAGATTTTATTTGTTGTGCTTAATTCCCTATTTTTTATTCTTTATACAGCACTGAAAATTTATTGTTGGAGGATAAGCTGTTTCTATGCGCATTTCACTGGTTGCTTAGGCCAGATCATCAGGAAACGTTTTCCTAAAAAATGTAATAAAAGCCAAAAAATATTAGTAAATAAGACTACAGAGGGAATGCAAATTACAAACACTCAAAAAGTCTAATTTGCAACGATATCAAAGCTTAAACAAAATTCCAACAATAAAGCAGATAGAAATTTTTTTTGGGAAAACCGTTTCCTGATGATCTGGCCTAAGCAACAAGAGAAATGCGCATAGAAACAGCTTATCCTCCAACAATAAATTTTCAGTAAATTCTTTTCAATATGGATATTTTATTTAACTTAGACAGCGAATAATACTACTATGAGGTCAGGTTTTATGAAGACTGGCTTATAATTTATAGATCTCATAAAAAGCCCACTCCTGAATTGTTCGAACTTTTGTTGAAGGATATTAAAGATTCGGCATAGCCGAATATAGGACTCTTCTTTTATATTTTATTACCCAATATAATTGTAATATATTATAAAATACTAACGGCCAATATCACCAAGTTCAGTTATAATTAACTGTCAGTTGTAACTGTCGAAAACATATCGTTAACTGGATGTTAATGTAATAGTTACTGCCTGTTTAACGATTTCGAACGTCAACGCTCGCATAGAAAATTATACTTAAAACGAAAACAAAATTCTAAACTTTTTTTGTTTTAAATGAAATTTTCTATGCGAACGTTCGAAATCGATGAACAGGCTGTTAGTTCTTACTGAACTTGGTAAAATTGATCTTAACTCATATAATTTTATACCATGATAATTATTTTGTTTTGTCAAATTTAATCGTTTTTATTTTGTTATAGAGCAATTCCATATGAAAACGATCAAAATTGGCAAATTTTTGGACGAACCCTCTCCGATTTTAAAATAAATAGTCTCAATCGATTGCCCAGCAAAAAATAATGTACCTACATATTTTTTTTTTTTTATAGTGACTGGTTTAGTGGTGGTGTACACCACTGTCATGTGACAAAATTGAAGAATTCTTCATAAGGGACCTCATTGAAAGTTGAAAAACTACTAAAGCGATCGCAACGAGTGATAGCTCGTTGGAAAGGTATTGAATCAGGCTTTAATTGAAAAATAAAATTTTACTAATTTTTCTTAGAAATTTACCTTTAAATTTTCCCAAGAAAATTAAATTTTCCGATTTTCCACAGAAGCTCCTAAATTTTCCGGCTAATTTTTTTTTTTGGATTCCTCATAATTTTTGCTTTAAGAATCAGCAATAAAAAAATGTGCCCCGACTCCTTGTTTGGACAGGAGAAGAGCATTTAAGAGACCACCTTGTTAAAAATACATTTTAAAAATTATTTTACAGTTTAAAATACATTTATGAAGAAAAAATCAATTTTTTTTTTAAGAGTCCCAAGTTGAGTGTGTAGTGAATATGGTCTGCCTGCCTTCACAAGATCGGGCATAAATCCATGGATAATAGCAGCAGTGGCATGTAATGGCACACCAAACCCGACTGAGGCTACAGGTCATAAAATGTTTTGTAAATTTTTTAAATTACCAGGTAATAAATATTTCGCCTAAAATGACACGTGCAGAAACAAGTCATAAAACACGGATTTTCCATAAATATGGCGAAATATTTATTACCTGGTAATTTAAAAAATTTGCAAAACATTTTATGACCTGTGGTCGGCTTATTGGCAGTAACCAATTAAGTCCCTTTTAAAAAACATTTTAGTTCACGCAAATTTTCCTATTAAAGAAAAGCAAATATCGCATATTTTTTTTTTACCTATTTTTTACCAAAAAATAAATATAAATACTTCACACACTCTGAGTCAAATTTCAGTTGAATACTAAACGTGAAAGTGTTAAAGTGTTTTTTTTTTTGTAAAGTAAAGAGTGAAGCTGTAAAGACAATTTAAAGTAAAATGAATAAATTTTGCTGCAATCCGTTTAACAAGAGTGGACATCGTTCGAAATGCAATTTTTTATTTGACGAGAACAAAACACAGATTTGGACCGCCCTGTTTTTAACAGCTGACAAAAAGTTCGTTCTTCAAAATTTAAAAAACATATGTACATAAATTAAAAAGTTTGTTATTCAAAATATAAAAAAAAAAATATACATAAACCAAAATTTGTTAATAGATTGATATTAAATAAGTGAACAAAATGAATAACGAAATTCCAATTTCTTTAGTTTATCTTTTATCAAATATGTAAACAAGAAAATACCTTTGACAGATTGCAGATTTATTAACACCAAGTTCTTCAGATTTCTTGATTTGACGTGTTTTTTCAAAAATAATTTTATAACACCGAATCCACATTGATTTTATATCCCTGACAACCTATCAGTAACAATGTAATGCTTTCTTATATTTTTACAATTAAATAATAGAAAAAATAACTATAAAAATTTAAAATTTTTACTGTCCTGATTAGAGGCGATTTTTTCCAAACTTCGTCTGGTAACCCTATATAGAAACAGAAGCCATCTATTTACAGGGCATTATCAACACTGTCGATTTATACGGGGCGTAAAGTGCAATGCCTTATGCCATTAGTAAGGTTTCTTTTTAAAACAAGCCACCCTTTTAGAGGGTGAAGCATTTTTAAGAAACGAACACCAAATTGCATTTTTTTAAATAAAATGTCACGTTTTTTATAGAAAAGAAAACACTATTAGTCAATTTTGAAATCAAGTCATTTGTGACATTAAAAATAATTTTTGATACCAAAAGTAATTTTTGACATTGCCTCAAAAAGGCTTTTTTTGACACCAAAAGTAATTTTTTACCCCAATGGCATTAGAAGTAGTTTTTGATGTCAAAAATTATGTTTGACACCAGAAGTCTTTTTTTCATTTCCCACCAAGAGCCATTTGTGACAGCAAATGCTATTTTTCTCATCCAAAATCACTTTTTACACCAAAAGTAATTTTTGACACAAAAGTCATTTGGACACCAAAAATTATTTTTAATAGTTTTATAAAAACTTTAAGATTTATATAAAAAAAATTTTTTTTTTTTGAATATTTAATTTCCCGTTGGGAGTTGCCTATTTACACAACTTTCGTATGCCCTTATAGTGCTGGCTGTTAAGTAGCATTTCTACCGGGCTGCTTTGTTGGCTCACTGACTCCAGGTTTGTGTTGTGTCCCAGTGTTTCGAACAACAAGCAAAAGGTGCTTTAAATTGTCGCAATTGATCAGTTAACTTTAAAGTGAAACCATTTAAGCACAAATACACATAAAAGCACACATCCACTCACCGACTCACAACTACTGCACACAAACAACATTATTGGACTCTGTACATACACAATAACTACACAAAAGTTGGAGCTCATAGATACTAGATGTTCAGGAATGTGACTTAAATTTTTTAGAGTGTGTGATGATGATGACAATGATGATGGCATAACGGATGAGTACAATTACATTGATGATAGAGGAAAAATGTTAAATTTGTTAAAAGGACACTGATGATGGTGATGGTGATGGCGAGGATGACGACGATGATGATGCAAATGAATGATACGGCCATCAGAGTCATGCTTAGCGTTGCTTTTTAAGTATTATAACGGCTTACAAACAGACGGACAGACATACATACAAGCATTGATGAGTACGATAATCGTAATAATATTTTAAATAACGATAATAATGCTTCCAAGTATGATGATTATGACGGTGTAGAGAAGGATTAGCATCTAAATACCCATCAATGTCATTTATAATGAATAAACAATCAGCCAAAATACATAAAAATCCTATTAAAAGTTAAGAAGACTAAAAAAAAGTAGACGTCCATAAAACGAAAATACCAAAATTGGATTTTGTTTTGAGTGAAGACAGATAAAAAAAAAAACATGACAGGAGAAGCAGCCGGACAATCAACCCTTGAAAGCAGTAAAACATGAACAAGAAATCATCCAACAAAACCAACCAACCAGCCAACCAAATAAACACAATTTCGACTTCTAACAAAACAACGTGACAACTAATTCGCGTTAACAATGTGTCAATGGTGAAAAGTAGCAAACCAACAACAACAGCAACCACGACAACATTTCAAACAACAACAATAACTAACTTTTACACCTTAATGGTTTATTTATCAAACTTTTTACTTGTTTATTGCGAGTGCCAGCCGCAACAACAACAACTTAACTAATGTGCAAAACAAACGTTAAATAAAAATAAATGAATAAAAAAAACAAATTTGTGTGACTGTGCTTAGTTTGCTCGGCTGTGCCGTTAGTTGTTTTCGTACTATTGCTTTTATTATCAGCATAACATTTTTAAGCAATCAGGATATGCCCTGTCGCAACCGAAATGAATAATGACACACTTTGTTAAGCTTTTAACTTAAAAGTTTGTTGTCAACATATCAAAATGAAAAGTTTTGCGCGTATAAGTTAAAAAAAACAGGAAGAATTTAGAAAAGAATATTTCACGAAGGGAAAACAAAGAACATATTAGGAAGGTGCAAAATTGTAGAAACTAACCGCTATTATGAGTTGCATTCGGCAAAAGATTTTTGCTGGCAATCGAATATTGACTATCGGATGTAAAATTTGTGTTAGGAGTTGCCATCGAAAATTTCATTGAGCGTCGAGTTTTTTAACGAAAACAATTTTGCTTTCGGCGCTGCAAATAAACTATCAAGGTCTCATCATGTAAAACGCAACGCAACGCCAAAGTATTACATTGAAAGCACAAGCAATGTCATAAATATTTCGTAATTTTATTGTTGCTTTCTACAGAAATTTACATTGCATTTTAAAATTTTGAAACGGTTTATGTTTCTCCTTTCTGTGTAATTCTTTGGCGTTGCGTTGCGTTTTACATGATTAGGGACTAAAACTTGTTGACAATGTAAGTGTTTGTTGATTTTAGTTTAGACCAAAACCCGCTTTTTTAATAAGTTTTACAAACTTTATGTAGATTTATTATCCTACACAATCGTACGATTCGTTCACACGAAAATCTGACGGAATTCTATCCGACATAGAAAAACTTCTGCAAAATCTGCTGTCAAAGCCAAACTATCCCACTAAAAAGCTGCAAAAAGAAGAACTCTCAATTATAAGCACCAGCGATATGGTTTGTGTAATAATTCTACATTAAAAATTTGATGTATTTAAATAAATAACCCAAGGAAACAAGGTTATTGTTGGTTAAGAACTGCCTGTTGTTTTTAAGGTTGTTTGGGACGCTGAACTAAAATCTTCACTCAGCTTTTTCCTATTCGAGATATACCGTTATTTCTAAAATTAAGACGTGGTGGAGTGTCTTAATTGCACCATATTCACTCAAAAAAAAAAAAAAAAAAAAAAAAAAATTGGTAACAATATTATCTTTAAGCCGTGTTTACATTGTTTTTAAATTTGTCCAGTAGTTTCAAAGATATCGTTGAAGTTTTTTTAAAAAGAGAACAATTTTTTTAAAAATCTATTTTTTTTTATTTAAAAATTCATAAAAACTTAAATTTCGTCAAAACATCACAGTTTTGGTATAAAAAGAGTTATCTTTACATATTTCGAATGAAATGAGCTTTATTTCATTGTAATCGGTGCACAACTTTTGATTTTATTCACAAATTACTGAGACAATTAAGTAGATAAAGATCGCGATTTCCATACAAATATATACAATTTTATATGTGTTCTAGTTATGAACGTTTTTTCCTTCATTTCACTTGATTATGAATAAAAGTGAAACGGGTAGATTTTTATGATCTGTATCTCATTTTATTCACAGGTTATGTTAATTTACGTAAAAGTAATTAGACTTTGACTTTTTTATGTTTTGGATTTTTCATGATTTTTAAAATAAAAAATTTTAATTTTTTGAATTTTTTTTTTTACGTTAACAACCATTACTCAGCCATTTTTTGTGATTTGGAAAAATTTGATTGTTTTTCAAAGCTAATAATTACATCTTTAAAAAAAGAAGAATTCTGAAAATCGCTTCATGGAGAGTGAAGTTATGATTTTTTTAACTTAAACTTTTTGGAAAAAAGTCAAAAATTCGATTAGTACCTGTAAAATTCGAGCTGATAAAGAATAACGGAGATTAAGTTTGAAATCGGCGACCTCAAATTAGTAAAAAATTACTTCAAACTTCAATCAACACACAAAAAGGTCAATTTTGTTCCGTTGTGTAATTGAAAAAATAGAATATGTGAATTTTTGCTTCTAATTTTACTTTTTAAGCATGAAAATAATGTGAATAATATATTATGACATGATATGTTATGTCATCGCACTGAGACAGTTTGTCATCGTACTGATGACGTGATAGTTTATGTCATCGCACAGATGACAATTTGTCATCGCACTTATGACAGTTTGTCATCGCACTTATGACAGTTTGTCATCGCACTTATGACAGTTTGTCATCGCTCTTATGGCAGTTTGTCATCGCACTGATGAAATGATAGTTTATGTCGTCGCACTGATGACAGTTTGTCATCGCACTTATGACAATTCGTCATCGCACGTATGACAATTTGTCTATACTGATGTCAAAATACATCAGAGTTATGACGCTTTTTCTATCAGTGTACACAAAATGTGGCATCGAATTGATACCACTGTAGTCATAGCGTAGATGGCGCACAAAATATGACAACATTTAAGAATGTAGTTCGTCAGTGGATTGATGTCACTTTTTACCTCATTGATACCATTTGAAATAACATTAGTGTCACAATTCTGATGTTAGGGCATCATCAATATGAAAATGTATTTTTCAAAGAGGGTAGTATGTGTAGTTCATGGTCTGGTCTTTAGTGTAGTCTAAAGACTAGTCAATAGCCTGTAGTTCGATTCACTAACTTTTAACACTTTTGCAGGTATTAACTTTAACCACACATTTTAATGTTTGCACTAACCACTATGTGATTCACGAACTTATTTATAGCCATGGTAAACAGTTTTATATTTCTTTATGTTCAAATTGATATATCGTGGCAACTGTGTCAAGCGAAACTAAAAAATAGGATAAAATAACAAAGAAGAATAAAAAAACAAAACAAAAACCGTTTGATTAATAGATTTTAAATAGTTTTGTGCAAAATGCGTAAAACATAACTAATTTTTATTATTTAATTAATTATTTTATTTTATCAATTTAGTAAACGCTTATAGATATTTTAATAGAATGGCTAGTACTGCTGCCAAAAAAAAAGCCGAGCAGCTGAGTCAAATGGTTGGATGTATAATAAATAAGTAGGAAGCTCCACGAAACATTGGTGTGCGACAAGAAGTAGATAAATTGTAGGCTAAATGCCTTAAAGTCAAAATATCGACAGTAAATAAACAATTTTCTAAACGAATTAAACCCCACCAAAAATGCTGGTGCTAATAAACCACAATTTGTTTTGTTAAAAGTAACAGCTGATGGAAACAGCTGGCTTTAAACACCATCAGATATCGTTTAAAATGTTATGAATAGCAAAATGGTTTATTTTGTGGTTAACATTTCTAAACGAAACATTTGTGGTTTAAAAAGCATAGTGAATCGCAGTACTGGTCTGCATTCCACTTAAAAATCAAGTCTTGCCAGTAGTCTATTTCATATTTTGGTCTAATATATAATATTTTTTATATAATTATCTGGCCTATCGTCCATACTATATCCTATAGTATAATCTATATACGTATGTATGCCTGGCTTTTTGAAAATTATGATCAAAAAAATTATATTTAATGCATAAAGCCAATTATGATTTCCATATGATAGTTATTAGCTGTCTTACTTTAAACTTCAACTCAATTAAAACTCTTCTAATTATAATTATATTTTCTTCTGCCTTTTCCTTTTAACATTACAAACTATCACACTTGCCACATTTTTGTTTTTTGTCCCATACACTTAAAACATTTTTTTTTCGTTGTCCTTGTCTTGCTTTTAAAGCAATTTCTATATGAAACCAATTATAATCGTTAATTGCGGCTAAAGTGTATTTCTATGATAATTTTTAAATTATACAAAAAAAAAAAAAAAAAATACATAGAATTTTTTAGTTGTGGGAACTCAAAGCTTGTCAGAGGAACGTTGAATAAAAAAAAAAGTACGAAATAAAAGGGAAAAAAATCTGCTTTTAATGCATTTCTTTATGGCAAAAACAACTCATTTCCGCTCCATAAACATTCGTTTAGTGGTTGTGTTTGAATGGTTGGCTAGTTGGCGGTGGTTTCCTAATACAACGCGACAACTGCGAAGACTGACTGCTCTGATGTTGACGCTGGAGATGATGATGATGATGATGATACTTTTGAGTACTCTTGCCATATTAAAGGACCAGGAACAAACCCAAAAACTTTAAAAAAATGTACGTGTGCTTGTACTTGCAAACATATTATAATAATTTTTAATACAAGTATCATTATCATCATTATCTTCTTTATAATGGTTATCGCCCTTAAAGCCTGCTCTAAAGCATTTTGTAGTTGTGTGTTACAGTTTTTTTTTTATTTTAGAAATACTATTTTTTACCCAAAGCGAATTTTTTTCTCTTTTTTTTTGTAATATTTTTCAGTTTTCTATGTCTAGGAATTTGTTGGATTTGTACGCAGCTAAAAAAAATAGAAATAAATGGAAAACTAAATAAATGAGACCACTTAGCCAAACATGGCAAACGCCCGTTGTGATGATTATGATGTTTGGGCCACTTTTTATTTATTTTTTTTTTTTTGTATTTTAGTAATCCTCCTTTCCACTGCAATTTTCATGTCTTTATTCAACCATTCATTTCACACAATTCCCTGTAGAGTAAAAGCAACAAAATGTTCTTTTTTTGTTAGTTAGTTTTTTTTAGCTATTATTTATTTTTTGCTTTATATTTTATTGCTATAGTGCACTATGGGTGTAAAATCGTTAAAAAGAAATGAAGTTTAATTAATTGGTTATAAGCGAAATTGATTTTATGTTCGAGGTTATTCTTTAGACGAGACTTGTAAGTAGTACGCTCGGCTCTGTAGGATTCATTTGATTTTAAAGGGCAATCTTTATTTTAGTGTTAACTCGTTTTTTTTATGAGGTTAACTCTTAACTATTTTAAAGTTGACTTGGCTCTATTTTGATGTTCACCACACTCTGTTATAGAATTGAGTCGTCTCTATTATCGAATTGACTCGACTTTTTAAGGCACCTGAATCGACTTCATTATAGACTCTCTTAGAGGCTGATAGAGTTACCATAGAATTCATTTAAGTTTATTGTAGCCCTAACACGCCTCTGCTATTGAATTGATTCATCTGTGTTATCGAACCAGGGTTGCCAGATAATTTTGATAAAAAAATTGGCATATTTTCTAAAAAAGAATAGGCATTATAGTCACTTAAATTAAAAAAAATCGGTGAATTAATAATAACCATTTTAAGAACAATAAAAAAATATATCTATTAACACACAAAATAACAAAACAGAATAATTCAGCATACAAACCCATACAAAAACATAAAAATTAATAAAAAAAAATGAATATTTTTATAAATAAATTGTAGTTAATTTAAAAAAAATTTGTACATTGGGAAAAAATTGTTTTTATAGTTGCAAACAAGACTTTCTGATTGTTTGTAGGTAATTCTCATTCCCTCTGTAGTTTTGTTTGCTGATAGCTTTGGCTTTTCTAAAATTATTTAGGAGAACGTTTCCTGATGATCTGGCCTAAGCAACCAGTGAAATGCGCATAGGAACAGCTTATCCTCCAACAATAAATATCAGTATTTTTTATCAATTATTTAAAAAGGGAATTAAGCACAACAAACAAAATCTTTTAATAAGTTATTAAAAATTTTGTTAATTTCGCTTTTGTTGAGCCAATAAGCCCAAATTATGTCCCAATTAGTAGGTCTGCTCGAAACGCCTGCTGATTTTTGTAGATCTGTATTTTTATCGTCCAATTGTTTTTGTAGCAATTGTTTTCGACATCTTGTCCATTTCTTGCACAAACAAATGCATTGGGTTTTGACATATTTAACATAATTTACACAAACAAAATGCGTATTGTTTTTTCAATTGTTGCATTGTTGTAGTTTTGCGCAGACCTACTAATTGGGCCATGGCCCAAATGCTCCTCATCAAAGTTCAAAAAATTCTGTGTGTTCATAAATTCCGTTAAGTAAATTTACTGCCTGTTTGTAGAACGCGAGCGCAAAAGTGACTCGCTTAACTTACATTTACGACGAAAACCAAATTTCAAAATTTGATTTTATTTTAAATGTAAGTTAAACAAGTCGCGTGCGCGTTCTACAGACAGGCAGTTATTTTTTAATCGGTTTTTGTAAAATTAGTTAATACAGTTTAAGTGAGAATTTCCATTTGGTTGTATGGGTTATGACAAGTGCTCCAAAGTTACCCAAAAATAATAAATTACATGTTAACAACCAAAGTTACCGTTGTTTAAGTATTTATCAAAAAATCTGTATTTTTGGAGCAAAAATCGGCAAATCGGCACTTTGCTAATTTTAAGGCAAAAAATCGGCAAAATGCCGATAAATCGGCAAATATGGCAGGCCTGTATCGAACACAGAAAAATTTAAAATTTTGCTCTTATCACCAAATGCTGCATACCAAATTCATAGAATCAAGCCAACAAGTTGTTGATTTTGCTCTTATTACCAAAATGATTATATTGATTACTAAACATTGTAAAAATTTAAAATTTGGAATAATGTTTCTTTCAATAAATAATATTTTTAATTTTAATGAAAGAAATGATCAAACAATATTGCCTTTTCAAACAATGTGGTAATTGATTTAAACAAATAATGCTCAAGTTTTGACAATTCCCAACAACAATGCTACAACTTTCACTGCCTGGTGTTACAATAAAAACGCTTGGGAGTTCATATTGTAACACCATTGTTTTCAATATAAAATTTTAAACGAAAATTTTTATTTTAGTTTATTTAGCAGTAAATTATTTTATTTTAGACCAAAAAATCAATTTAGTTTTTCTGATAGTTAATTAATATCTTAATTAAAAATGTATTTCAAAACAACTAATATGTTAATTAATTAAATCAAAACTATATATTTAATTTTCTTTCAAATAAAAAAAATAATTGACTCAATTATCACATTAATTAAATTGAAATACTATTTAAACAATCTCTTTAATTGGTAATAAAAACTACAGATAATTTTTTCTGTGAATTAACTTGAATCTTTAACGAAGCTTAGTCGAATCTATTATAAAGTTTACTGACATTATGAACACAGACTGCACAAAAGATCCTCTGAGTCGAGGTGTTAATTGCCTTCTTCTTATTTGTCTTCGGCTTCATTATTAGGAACTGAATTTTTAAGATTTTCTATTGTAGACTTGTCTTGGCTCTAGAAAAGACTTGAATTTTTTTCTATTATAGAATTATGTGCTGTTTACAAAACTCAAGTGATTGAACGTGTAGTAAAGTTTGTATGAAAATTATACAAAAAACTGAGTGCTTTTCCTATTAATTTTACTACACGTTCAATCACTTGTGTTATGAAAACAGCACATTATCTTGTCTCTATTTCACAGCTGACTCAAATGTTTTATAGAACTGACTCGACTCAATTTATTGTCGAATCGATTGTAGTATAAAGTTGACTCAATTCTCACGGGAAAGATTCCGTGATACCGTCTACCGGTCCTGGAGGGATAGAACGGATTGCAGCGTGTCCAGGGCATTATGGCCCGGATTGGACGCAGGAGCAACCAGAGTTCTATTAGGATTGTAAAGAAGTGGTCTTAGGACACTAATAGGGTTATTGACAGAACATTGTTCTGTTAGGGCTTTCACGAGCAAATGGGACAATACCATACCGGACTTCTACAGATTATGCGAGGACGCCTGAGATCTCAGGCGGAAATGGCTAGGAGACAGACTTCACGACGAACTAGGGTGTATCGCTGAAGTAAGCCAGTCGATCTACAGGGGCTTATCAGGCAATTGGTACGATTGTTTCTAATGAGGGAACTATAGGGGAGTTTTTTTTTGTGCTGTTGTTCCTACTAACTATTCTTAATCTTTCAATTCAATTCATTTATTTATAAAATATTACCATTATTTCTTTTATGTTATATATTGTATATACAAAGAGTTTAAGATTGTTTCTTTTTCTTCTTAATAATAAAACTTAATTTATAAAATTATATAGATATATACAAAGTTTGGAGGGAAAAATTTACCAAAACCTATTTAAAACATTTTTAATATTAAGAGTTACTACAACGCAAATAAAAGTTATCTGAGAGTCTATTTAATGTTTCCTCTACTTGTTTTATATTTGCGAGTTCATGGAGTCTATTGGTAGAGAAATGCCAAGGAAGATTATCAATCATCTTCAGTAATTTGTTTTGAGAAATCTGAAGCTTTTTAATGTGACATTTGGCACTATTTGCCCAAACAGGAGCTGCGATGAACATAACTGCATGAAATATTGCCTTGAGAATTATTTGTTTGTTTGCTATATTTAATCTTAAATTTCGATTTATAAGAGGATACAGTATGCGAATTAGAATATTTATCTTATTTTAAACCATATGGTATGTGATCCTTACATTTTATTTTAGGATCTAGTATGACACCTAAATATCTAACTTTTTATTCCCATGGAATAAAATAGTTATTAATATTGATAGATACCTGGGGGACGAAACAAGGTTTCCTTTTCTTGTAAAAAATATTGCCTGTGTTTTTTTCACTGTTTAACATAATTTTCCATGTCTTAAAATAAGTTGTAATCTCCACTAAAGCTCCTTGAAAATTTGTTTACAACATCAAGAGCAAACATATCCCAGCAAATAATCGCAGTATCATCTGCAAAAATTGACATTGTACAATAATCAAGTTGGGGAAGATCATATGTATACAACTTATAAAGTATCGGAGAAAGACATGAGCCCTGTGGAAAACCGGCTGGGACACTATAGTTTCCAGAACAATCTGAACCAACGTGTACTTTAAAACTACGGAGAGAGAGAAAACTCTGAATAATTTTAACAATATTTGTGGGAAAGTTTAAACGAATCAACTTAGAGATTAGTCCATTGTGCCACACTAAATCGAATGCAGCTTTGACATCCAGCAATACCATTCCAGTGGATTTTTGGTTAGCAAAATTAGAATTGACAAAATTTCTTAGTCCCACTAGTGGTTGTACCGTATTGCATTGACTACGAAAGCCAAATTGGTGAGGAGGAATAATATTGTTGGTTTCAATAAAGTTGGTTAATTTTTCCTTAATAACTTTTTCAAGAATTTTGCTAATGGATGACAAAAGGCTTATAGGTCGGTATGAGGAAGGACAATCAGGTGGTTTGTTTGGTTTCTTAATTGGAATAACCTTGGACTCTTTAAACTCACGTGGAAAATAACAAAGTATTAAACACGAATTAATTATAATAGTAAGATATGTTATTCCTTTTTTGGGGAATACTTTTAAACATCTGTTATTAATACCATCAAGACCTGGTCACTTTTTTGGTTTTAACTTTCGTATAATGCACGAAGTGTGTGAAGTATTTGTGGAGGTATGATTTGACAAGTTTACAGCTGATGACTGAAAAGATTGCAGGGTATTGTTAACTAGGGATATCGTTTCAGGATCGCCAAGATTATTTGAGATTGTGTGGTTAGAAGCAAACGTTTAAGCCAGTACTTCACATTTTTCCAGATTTGTTGTGTAACAAGAATTATTTTGTTTCAGAATTGGAATATTTCTTCTCTTTTTGCTTAACTTTTTTGTGAGGTTCCAGAATGGTGGAGGGGGAGTTTTTTTTTGTGCTGTGGTTCCTACTTACTATTCTTAATCTTTCTATCAATTCTTTTCTTCCAATTTTCTGTACTTCTCTTTTTCTTCTTCGTCTGTATCGAAGGGATTCGCATTGGACCGCATTAGTCTCTGAGTGGAGTTGTGGCCGTTGGCGCATAACCCTTCTTAACCTAACCTGACTCAATTCTCTATTATAGAGTTGATTCAACTTTATGATAAAATTTATTCGTATTTACCATTAAATTGACATGATTGACGAGACTTCATTTTCCATACAACTTAACATAAAAATTTGTCGTAGAAAGCCTTGAAATAAAATCTATTTTATTTGGAGAACTTTTTTTCTTATGCTCTTACTAATAGATACTCATTCTCCCAACAAAGCTGCCATACTTTCATTAAATTTCATACATTTTGTAAACAGAAAATAAAAGACAAAAGAAAATAAAAAATAATAACAATACAATGAGAGAGAATGTAAAGTTACTGCCGGAAATTTAAGATTAAGTTCTGTTTGACACTTACTCTATTTAAAATTTCATTTGACTCAACTTTATTAAAGAGTTAACTCTTATGTAGCATTGGCTCGACTTAATTATACGGGCATGTTCTAGAAATCGAAATGAAGTGTATTTGAAATCGAATGAGATTTTTATTTTCAATTAATTTTGTAAAAAATTGAAATCAAATGTGCTATTGTCACAATACAAGTGATTGAACGTGTAGGAAAAGTTATATGAAAAACACTCAAACAACTGAGTGCTTTTCATATAAATTTTACTACACGTTCAATCACTTGTGTTGTGGAAACCGCACCAAAATCTGCAGTGACCATAGTTTTTCCCGTTTTTAACAGTTAATTCCGGTCAAAAATAACTTCTTCATTTCTTAAAGTAAATAGCTACAATTTGGTATCCAACTTAAGAATAGCATATTTGAGCCATGTTAATACAGGTTTTGGCCAAGTCAGCAAAGTATCGAATAAAATTAAAGAAACACGTATTTGAGGTATAATTACCTTAGATCTTTTGTAAAGAATTTAAAGTAGCTTGGAATATCGATGTTTGCTCCTCTCCCGTCGCCTTATTTTTGCCTATGTGATTAAAAAAAAGATATATGATCATATATGGTTATAATATAATATATAAACATATGTGATTATATACATACACATATGCATGTATATCTATGAATAACTCAGGCGCGAAGATATCAATAGCTTCTACTACATCGGCAGTATAATCAGCAACAATGAAGGATCTAGCGCGGATAAAGTAAACCGTATCACCTATGTCCGGCGCTGCGGCACACACTACGTAAGATGACATAACACTAGAAGAAGATGAACGCTGCTTACACGTGGAGAAGACAGTTGGACTCTGCAGTTATTAGTGTAAAGATATTTTGTTTGAATCTTAAACATATTATGAGTAATAGAAAGTGATCATGCTATGGATATTAAATATCATTAAATGGTTGTGAGAAATATAATATGTTTTCAAAGTTATCATTATTTAGTTGTTATAAAAATGATTATTTTTCAGTGAACCATACTTAAATTTATAATTGCGATAATCATTGACATGCTTACAGTAACTATAATATTGTTGATATTAAATAAAAATAACAATATTTTGTGGTTTGGCAGGGGTAGCAGGGTCCACTTTTCCTTCTCTTGTATGCACAACTGCATAACCATTTGTTATTAATAGGGCCTATATATGGCCCATCGCCGCCCATTTATAGGCCCTAAGACTTTTTTCGGCGTCCCTGCTGGACACATTAGGGGGACGATCCGGAAATGGTCTGAACGGGAATTCCTTCACACATGGACATACATTCCTGGGTTAAGACAAACCAAAAAAATTTGTGACCCTTTCCCGTGGCAGGCCAGGTAGGCTGTTTCTGCTTGAGAAGGGGGAACTAAGGCCACTGGTTGGCCTATTTACGGGGTGCTGTGCTCTAAGATACCATCAGCTTATAATTGCCAATGTTAGTACCGATGTATGCAGATTTTGTGGTCAGATGTCAGAACATCTGCTATGTTGTTGTCCCGCCTTGGGGGACTTCTACGCAGAAATTTCTCGAGGGACGAATGTTGAGCCCACCTGTAGTTTATGATCTTTCACCGGTTGGGATAATGGGCTTTATACGTAGCCTCAACCTGACATGGTGAGACATACAGGCTGCACAAAAGATCCTCTGGGTCGTGGTGCTTATGGCCTTCTATATATACAAAAAAATACAATACAATATAATAAATATGTATCTTACATGGCATTATTATATGTATTATTAACATAATTTTGAATTTGAATTACATAAATAGTTGTATAGAAAAGAGTAAAAGATTGAGATTCCGAAAAACCCAAAATGTGCTTGAGTGCTTCCTAAGAAGAGGATAATACAATTAAAATTTTATTTCTATCTTTATAACTTTCGAAGATAAATGGATTACCAAAAAAGTACAAAAATTATATTTTCGCCCGTTTTCGTCCCCCAAATGTACAAATTTCAAAAAATAACCCAACACCTGCCCACTTTTGTTTTGATTTAATAATGATGTTTTTTTAATTTTACGACTATATTTACCGAGTTTACCCGTTTTTACCCATTTTGTAATCCCTAAGGATTTGGATTTCCAAAAATCCCATCATGTTGTTTCTACATATGGGAAGTGGAATCTACATGAAACATTTCAAGTCTCTGGCTTTAATTGTTTGGGTTGGGCGATTATCAACCAGTCAGTCAATTATATAAATAGATGAAGTTACTAAAAATGCACTGGTGACTAGAGTGGCACGTACTGGCAACTGAAATTTATAATACTAACGTTCGATACTTAATAGTAGTAGTTGTAATTAATAATAAAAAAAATAATTAATTGTTATGGCCTTTTTAAATTTAGTTTCGTTTAGCTTTTATTTATTTTTAAAGTAACTCACAATCACTTCAGGTATCCAAAAAAAAAAAAAGTAACGCGCACAAAATCACAATAATCACATGGAATGATTATAAACTTAAACAGCTTAAAGCCCTCGTGCTCATTTTTAAAGAAAACTTTGAAGAGAAAATCATAGCTTAGTTTAATTTTAAAATACAAAAATCAGTTTTAAAAACTTTAAAATTACAAGAAAAAAATTGTCAATTTTTTTTTGTTTTACTTTAAGCCAACACTCGCATCCCCTAATGCTTTACTATAAACAGTAACAGAGGAATGCAGTAATCCAAGAGCCAAACTAAGAAATGAGTTGTATCAAAATTTTCTTCAAGCTAGCAAAAAAAAAAAAAAAAAAAATCTTTTTTGGACGGAATTGACCAGTGTGCAGGGGTTCCTGTAAAAATAATTGGTATTCAAAGTATGAAATATACAAAAAGTAATATTTTTATGAACTTTCTTTACAGGCCCGTCTTCCAAATTTGTCCGATTTTAAATTCACTTCATTTCGGTTTATAGACCACGGCCGATAGAGTTGCCTTAAAAAGTTGACTCGACTCCCTAGATCAGGCTTGATACGATACAAAGGATAAGCTCGATAGACACTGTACCCTATAGACCCTTTAAAAAAATGTATGTAGTCTCTACAGACCACGTTCGATTCTAAAAAAGAATACTTAATTCTATAGAGTAAACTGGACTCTATAGAGTTAATAGACTCGACTCTATAAAGTAGACTTAATCGAATAGAATCGATGGACCCTATCGAGTACAATCTATAGACTCTATATAGTAGTCTCAATGGACTTTATATAGCACACCTTATAGACTCTATAGAGTAGACTCGACTTTTTACAGTTTGCTTGTTTCTCTTGCCTATATCGCGCATTTACTTCAATAGTGACATAACTCAAAAAATTTAATTTTGAAGTTAGTGATGCAGACTTGTTCGCTATGTTTTTCTTTATATTCAGCCATGTTACAGAATACAATTCCGTTCGGAATGATTCCGTTCGGAACCGAAGAAAATATGTTTGTTAATATAGTTTTTTGGGCTTTAAGATGCAGAAAACTCCCATGCCGTTCATGAAAACAAAAAGGGTTTCATTCCGCAAACTTTTTTCGTTATATCCTGAAATACCAAAATACGGAATGAATTCCGTTTCCGAACGGAATCGTACTTTGTGACATGGCTTATTGTGTATAAAATTCATCATTTTCCCCGTTTGAAAAAAAAGTATCGTTTTTTTTAAGTGGTTAAAGAAAATCAAAAACCTTAAACGCATTTAATTCGAAATACATTTTTTTGAGTTATGTCACTATTGAAGTCAATGAGCGATATGAATTAGACTCTACTGCATAGAACTGCTCTCAATGACTATTGCTTTTTTCCCCATTGTGCATTTACTGCAATTTTAGTGTTTTACTTAAATTTTTGTTTTACAAATTTGTTTTATTGTTATTTTTTCCTTTCTTGCCATTATCTTGTGATGAGTATTTATTGCAAGCTGACCAAATTTGCTCAATCTCAGTATGATTATTTTTTTCATTCTTTTTTGTTTAGACATTTTTAATTCGTTTAACGAAAAAAGTGGACTAAAAACTCTTGTCTTCTTTTAACAGTTTTAGCCAACATCTGTTATAAAAATGTTTATTTTGGAAGACAGTGTTTCGCATAAGGAATTGTGAAAACTGCAACGTTGCACAAGCACAAAAACTGTATTTTTGTGTGATTTGTAAAATAACACTAGTGAGTGTTTGTAAGTGTGTGCGTGTGTGTGTGTGTGTGTGTGTGTGTCAGTGTGTATTATCTGTGTATAAACAACGACGTACATGTTTTTATTTCCTTCCCGTTTTTGTTTGTACATTCAGAAACTTGTTTATAACATAATTAAGATTTGTTTGCATCGTTGTTGTTGTTATTTTTTTCTATTTTTTAGCTATCTTTTGTTTAGAGTGCATGAGTGCAAAAGAGTTGTTTTATTTAATTTTTTTTTTTTTTTTTTTGCAAACAGCACATTCACTTTAAGTGTTGTGTTGTTTACTTGACGACTGAGATGAGCAAAAGAGTTAGGAGCGAAATTATAAGAACAACAACAACAATGGCAACAACACTGTGTATTTTATTTCTACTTTACTACATAAATATTTTACAAAAGCTAGAAAAAACAACAATTCCTCTGGCCATATTTTAAAAGAAATGCATAACAAGTGTTTGTGTATGAATTTTGGTTGCATAAAACATCAGGCACTTTTAAACAAACACACTTATAAACGTACATGTGTATGCATTTATGTGTATGTATGTACAAAGGAAAACAATACAGAGATCCTATTTGGTCAGTGGTATATACGACTACACAGTAAAGCAACAAGAAACGATTTAGAAAAATTTTGTTTTTTTTTAATATTTTATTTTTTTATATTTTTTTTTTCATACAACATAAAGTTGTCAAATTTTGACTTTAATTTTAATAAAATAAAATAGAAAAGTAAAGAAAAAATATTTTGCATTCTTTGCATTTATTTCCAGCTGCTGGATGTCATAAACTTTTTATGTCTTCATTTATAGACGTCTAGAGTAATTGGTTATTTCATTTTTAACACCAGCAGTTCTGGCAAATTGTTTAATTTTAATGTACAATTTTTTTTTTGTTGTTGTCTAGGCAAATAAAATCTTTATAAAATTTCATTATTAAAAATTCAGTATATTCTTTATAAATTTTTGGGATTATGGAGACAATAGTAAAAACTAAAAAAAAAAAAAAAATAAAAAAACAAAGACAATAGAAAATTTATAGGAAACCAGCTTTTACCCGTGACTTCAAGTGAAAATTAGAACAATATTTTAAGAAAAGGGTCTATCCAATCAAAAATTTACAGATATTCCATTAAGTTTCTTACATCTATAACTATTTTATGTTAAAAGATTTATTATTTTAAGCACACGACATTTAGCTGTTCATGTGAAAATGAAGGGCTGTTTAAATAAAGAGTGGTTCAAGCAAAACACATGATGTTAGTTGTAAATAAAACAAAAAGTTATCAGAGAATTATCTTAATATTTTTTTATTATGCTAAATGGCTCTATGAAAATTATGTGTGAAACAAAATATCGGCCAAATGCCCGCCACGACTTCGGTGGCATATCTCTATCCACACAGAAAAAATTCTCCAAAGATTTTCACAATTAAAGCATTGATCAAAAATAAAATCAGTTTTAATTAAACATTTAATAAAGAGAATTAAAAGTTTAATAAAGTAAATTAAATGTTTTACTGGTGCAAATTAAATTAACTTTTTAATTTATATCACAATTTTTTTAATTGAAATAAATTTTTTTTTTTTTCTGTGTCATGATCCACATTTTCAATGACTCTAAGACATAATTATGGTTCAATGTCGTGGATGTGAAAATCTATTCTTTAGCTTTTTAATTGGTCCTGACTTATAGACGTACACATTTTGTTATCCAAATTTCGATATTTTAATTAGACTTAAGTTCAAAATTTATTTTCGGGAATGAACTATTATTATTAAATAATGCATTTATTAATGATGTGCTAATGCTCCCAATCTTCATTTATGATTAAAAACACTGAAATTTTGTGTTGTGGGAAAGCTTGTTTCTATGCGCATTTCGCTGGTTGCTTAGGCCAGCTCGTCAGGAAACTTTTTCCAAATACTTTAGAAGTTCATTAAATTTAATTTTCTTTAAATTATTTTTATGAAGAAAGGAATTTTAGAACATGAAATTAATTAATATTTATTGATAATTTTTCATTCTTAACTGAGCTGAGATTTGAACACAGGTTTTCACGGACAGGCTGCCCTGACTAGTTTCGATTGTAACCACACAATCTCTTCAGAGGGGTTTGCCGTTTAGCACTCACCGCCATTGACGACGGATGACGTCATTAGTCAAACATCAATCTTTAAACCAAATGGAATTTTACCCTGGTAGATCAAAATTTGCTTTGAATGAATGATTATCCATTTAATTGATTTACATGTTCTTCCTAACTTCTGTTCTTCGTACTTTTTGTAAAGAATTCTTTTTAAATCCAAAGTACATTTTTTTTGTTTTTCATGTGTTTGTCTTTCTTTTTCTTGTTGATATTTTTCAGCACAACTTGAAGTTCCCCAAAGAAAGAACTCCATGGTGTCAAAACATCGCCACGACGTAAGATAACATGGCCATTGAATTTCTCGCCCAAAAGAGCCATTTTTCGTTGGCTGTGTGGTAAGTGGCACCGTCTTGTTGCAGCCACATATCGTCCAGGTGGCGACAGGAAGTCCGTTATCATCTCCCGAGAGCGATTCGCATTCACGGTACCTGCTTGGCCGACCTCATTTTCAAAGAAATACGGCCCGATGACGCCACCAGCCCATAAACCGCATCGGATTTTCAACAATCACTCGTGGATTCTCATTTGCCCAAAATGCAGTAATTCTGCTTGTTAACGAATCCACTAAGATCGATTATGCTGACCAAAAAAATCTCGAAATGCATTCTGATTTGAACGCCCATTTTAGTAAAAGGCGTCAACAACCTTAACGCGCTGCCCAATGGTGAACCTCTCCATGGTTGAATTTGTCAAACACGAAAAAAATAAATATCAAATTAAGTTGATTTACAGCTTTACAGCTTTATCCCTTTTTTTACCTTTTTAATGCCCAATTTATTCTATGAGTTAAATTTCAGCTATGTATTTTATAAAGCTTTTTTGTAATAGTTCTATTTTTTAAATTCTTAGGAATGACTTTTTATACTACCAGACTATTATCTTGTATCTTCCTGTTACATTTTACCTTAGTCCCCTTTTAGACAGGCAAAGTTTACTTTGACAAAGTCTGTTGAATTATCTTTTAAACTTTGTTTCGTGCTCAGACACACAAAGTTTAATTTGACAAATTTTTGTTTTCTCTTGTTTGAATATAATATATAAACAGCGTTGCCAGTATGATGATTTTATCATACTTTGGATTATTTTTTTAAACAAAAATATGATTAAAGATTTTTTTCTCAAATGATGATTTTTTATTTTTAGAAATTCTGATTTTTATTTTAATTTTGCTTATACAAAATACACGATTATTTAAACAGTCAATTTTTAAAACAATGAAGTTTTGCATCAGCTTGATGCGTATTGGTGCTGCACACTTTTGTACCCAGTATCTAGAATACACAAAATTGCATCATTATTTCTGGACATAAAAAAAATATTAAAAAAGGCATATTATAACCTATTTCCAATGTGCGAAAGAATTCCTTCTTTCGAACAACTACATTTTAAAGAAAAACAAATTTCTAAAAACTTTGTTTTTGTTTTAAATGTATTTGTACGAAGTAAATACCCAGCAAAAACTACTGCTTCGCCCGAGGCGAGAGTGTAAGCGAGAGTTGTTGGTTGTTATTGTTATTCTTGCTTCGAAAAGCGCTTCCAAAAGGCATGATTTTTGTTCACGATGTCCCACTTTGGAGCTCTCTTTTTTGACATAAAACTGCGCTTCTTTTAAAGCATCAAAAACGCAATAAAATCATGTCTCTTTTCTGCGCTTCTTTAAAAGCATCAAAGAAGGGATGAAATCACGTCTCTTTATTGCGCTTCTTTAAAAGAATAAAAAATGCGCTGAAATCATGCTTCTTTTCTGTGCTTCTTTAAAAGCATAACAAATGCGCATATATCATGACTGTTTGATACCGTTCTAGAAGAGCGTCAAGGATGCAATGCACGCATTTTGTTTTTTTATTTCCTATAACTAGACATGTAGAAGTTTTAAAAGAATTTTTTTTTTTTAAATCTTATGTATACATATATACATATTGTAATTTATTTATTTACATTTAAAAAAAACAGTTTAATTCATATTTCAATATATACATAAATTTAGAACATAAATGAGATCAATTCTTATTTTAAATTCTACAAAAACAAAGTTTTAAAAATGTTTGTAATTCATGTATGAAGCTAATAAATAAAATAACTTCAAAAGTTAATAATATGCTATTTTTGGAAATAAAAAAAAACTTTGGTTATAAATAAAAAATATTATTCATTGAAAAAGGTGTTTTCTTTTTCTGCATTTTCTTTCTCTGTGCCATTTTTTAGTTTATAGTATCGGTTTTTGGCCAACCTAATTGATTTTCGTAACTGTTCCAAAAATAAATTTTTAGATATGCAATCAGTATCAATAGAGCCTATAAAATAATTTTTTTGTTATTTGAAATAAAAGTTTTAATAAAAACTGAATAAAAAATACTTACGATAAATAACATTCATTAATTTTGGATAATCCAATAGTCTTTTCTTTTTCTGTCTTCCGTCAACATTGTAATGTAGGAGAAGAGACATATCAAATATGTTCAGAATATTTTTTTTTATTCCACCACCGCTTAAAAGTTTTTTAATTGTTGCAATCTGAAAACAAAAAAGAAAATTGATTATATTAATATAGAAGGAGAAGTTCATGCACATATCGTTACTTTAATATAGAAAAGCCCTAACTAACATTTTCCTTACTTTACAGCAGAAGGAAAAAACTTAATAAAAATTATAGTCCTATGGTCGCGATTTTTTTTAAACGCAGTTTCTTATTAAATTCTCTAAACAATTTAATAAAATACTGCGTTAAAAAAAATCGCAACTACAATACTACAATTTATATTAAGTTTTTTTCTTCTCCTGTAAAGTAAGGGAAATGTTAGTTAGGGCTTTTCTATATTAAAGTAACGATATGTAATTATTTAGTATTCTTACAATTGCATCCTTCGAATCTTCATCTATTTCCATTTCTACATCATCTAATTCTGCGCTCGAACAAAGTGGAAAATAGCTTGAGTATTTCGATGAATTTGATTCTGGTGCTATATTTGATTTCACCATAATTTTAATTTCTGACATCAATTCGACCATTACTTTATTTTGGTTACAAACAGTTTCTATAATTGAAAAGTAAAAAATGTATAATATATGTATGTATATACATATATGTATATGTATATGCAATATATATTACAATTTAATATTACCTTGCAGCTGTTTAACTTCTTTCGTTACTTCGTTGAGTTCTTCTATTACATTTTAAAATTTTAAAAAATATAAGGTTTTGTGAGAAAATAATTTATTTGTAATTTATTGCATATTATGTTACCTGTAAATTTCTCTTTGATTTTGTTATTGATTTCATCGAGTTTTTGTAATATAATATTGGTAGCTGATGATGTTACGTCGGTTTGATCCTGTGCTGAAGATGTTGTTCGTTTCTTGGGAGCCATTTTACTGAAAGGAGTTATTTATTTATTTATTTAAATTTAGACTGATGTTATTTTTAATTTTTTTGGAGTTTTAGTTTAAAGAGATTACTTAAAGAGTTAAAAATCCTGATTATGTACTAAAGTAATTAATAATAGATCATTCTTATAGGGCAAGGACACAAGTTTGGCTGATATTTGATCTAATTTGAAACTTTTTTCAATAAAAGTTTCCGTATTGGCTATACATATGCCAAGTTCCTTCGATTTTGTTGGTTCTAAGAAAATGTCTTTCGAATTTATAAAAACTTTGGCTTGAAAAGAATCATTACCGTTAAAATCAGTTATTTGCGCAAAAAACTCATCATCAATTAAGCAATAGCTATCTGGGCAGTTTCTTGTAAAAAGTCCTATTTCTGATGCAAAGGATTTAATTTTGCCTTCAGAATTCCTTTTAAGCCCTTTGGTTTTTGGTGTTTTTATAAGTGGTAAATCAATAAAAGTATTATACAGCTGTTCTTCTATTTTCTGTGGTTTTTTGACTGCCTTTTTTATGCTTTTCATCATATTTTCAAAAGGATATGCTGTAAGATTTGAAAGGCAGCCAAATTTTTGTGCTGTTTCTCTTAAATGTAAAAGATTGTGAACGTTGTAAGTTAAGCTGGTTTCACCGAAAATATCTGAAAATTGTTCAACAAATTTTTTTAACAAGTCGTGCGCAATATTTATTTTTTCCGTAGAAAGATTCGGACTTAGAAAATTCGATAGGCAGATGTTAGCAAAAGAAAATGCTTAAATAGTTCTTGACTTAAGAATTCTTCAACCACTATAACCCCGGTGTAGAGAATGAATTGGCGAAATTCGACGGCTTTCCATCTCGAAATTTCTGCAAAACTCCGAGGATTTCTTGCAAACTCTCGTGGAATGAATGGCGAAAAAGATGTCAACATGGATGACATTGCATACTTAGAGTTTGCAGAAAGACACTCTTTTGTTTTCCCTTGAAAGAGTAATACAAGCATATTTTTTACAACACCCAAATCAACCAAGTGCATTATATCCAGCGGGAACTGCGTTATCATCTGTGTGCCCACACTCTCCAGCAACATTTGGCTATCGTAGAATTTTTGGTGATGGAAATCTTTGTCTGTTCTATTTTTAAAATCATCATCTGTACGAAGGTTTGCTATAGTGGTACTATAAGTTGTGACTTTAGCTACGCTTTTACCTTTTTGGTCACACTTGCAGCACCCGTTTAAAGAATTGTGACCGCGTATCCCACACACAAAAGATCTGGCTGGAGTATCACATAAATAAGCTCGTATTCTAAAATTTATTTTTTTATTGCCCACCTCAAAGCCTTCCTCGCTTAATTTCTTTAAATCGTAAACCAAGTCGTGAAGAAATAAATTTATATCTAAAGGTTTTTTCTTTCCTACGTAGCTTCCAATTAAAAATACATTAAGCATCGGTAAATTCACGACTCGCCCTAATATTGGCCAAAGACCAACTTCACTGCTTTTATAGAGAGGAAGCCCATCTCTTCCTATGTCTAGTATGACTTCTTCGACATGTTCAATTTCAATGCTTTCATACATTTTTTGTAAATTTTTCTCAATACCCAAGTGGAAGTAGGATCCCGGTGCAACAGATCTTTCAAAAACTAACTTTTGTTCTCCTATTAGACCAGGAACACTCAAAGGAATATCGGAGTTGCTTGAATTCAAAATTTTTAATAATGCAGTTGTGCTTGCTACCGATGGCCTGTACTTAATAAACCAGTCCCTTAATTCATACCTTAGAGAAACCTTATTAACATCATTAAATAGATCATTATCAGATTCATTAATAATTCTGGAAGTTAATGTATTAGAATTTTCATTATTTTCTTCAATATTTTGTGATTCTGTTAACTTCAATTTATTAATAGACTTTTCCTTATTAATTAACCTGTTCCTTTGCCTTTTACCGACCATTCTCAAGATACCTACACTATTTGAAAAATATATATATATATATATATAATTTCCTAAAACTCCGGGTGAAAAAAAGAACAATAACAACAATAAAGCGAAACGTCAAATAAGAGATCTTAATACATATACATAGGTATATATTTTTTCTTTTTTTTAAACAGATCATTTCATAATAAAAATCATTATTACAAAAATTCACAAAAAAAAATATGTATGTATAAGGCAAAACTAGTATAGATTCATAAATAAACAAACCTGATAATAAAATAGTACAGTCAACAATTAAAAAAAAAACACTATTAAATTTTCACACCCGCACAAACACTTTAGGTCATTACACTTCTGAAATTCAATCACAACTGAATGTCGCATGCTATTATTCTCTCACTTAAATGCAATATGGGAGAGATTATATTATTTGTGCTTTAAAACAAATCAAGAGATCTCTCCCTTCTTTTTGTGCATCCTCGGAAGCGCTTTAAAACAGCGGAACTTGTAAGCATGAAAATTGTTTACTGCTTCCAGAAACCTAATAATTTTTTGCTGGGTAATTCTTTCGCACATCGGAAATAGGAAGTTAGAATATTGATAAAAAAAAAAATATTTGTGAAAAGAAAAAATTTGTTTTTATAAAGTTTCAAATACTGACGATTTATGTTTTTATGTTTTTCAATTTAAATAATAAGAAGTATGTTTTTATAAAAAATTAATAATTCTTACTATTTTGCCCTTGTTTTAAAAAATTTAAATTAAGAAAAAAAATTTAAGATTTTACTCTTCAAAATATGATTTCTTTCGCCACATGACAATTTTCATTCCAAAGATTCTGGTAACGCTGTATATAAATATAAAGTTGCAGCCAACTTCAGGTATAATCTACGAACGAAAAACAAAACGAATTTGTGAGTACAGCCATAGCTGCCAGATTTGACGATTTATCGTCATTTTGACGATTTTTAGGTACAAAAATGCTCTATTGACGATAGGACGATTTATACCCTAAATTTGACGATTTTTCAAATGATTAATTTTGTTCAAATTTACAAATGTTTTTAATATAATTTCACATTTTATTTTAG
Organism: Pollenia amentaria; assembly: GCA_943735925.1. Classification (NCBI taxonomy): domain Eukaryota; kingdom Metazoa; phylum Arthropoda; class Insecta; order Diptera; family Polleniidae; genus Pollenia; species Pollenia amentaria. The sequence continues at coordinate 210,360,660 of OX031008.1, forward strand.
CTTCTATGATAATTTGATTTATTTTCATTATATGTGATCCCGAACTCAATTTTGGGAGCCAGCGGGATCCCAACCTTACCAAAAACTGTTCCCATACTTAAAGTTTGGTAAAGTGAGAAAGCTTTGAAGAGAAAACTATTCTTCTTCTTCAAAATATTTAAAATAAAAATTTTTAATAATAAAACAATAGAAAATGTTGAAAAATGTAAGAATACGACTGAATTTACGACTTTCATACATGATAATGTGTCATTTATGTATTTATTTGAACATAATTCATACTAAAGAATTCTTTTGGGGTAGAAATATGGTTTTTATTGTTCCCGTACTTTTGTACATTTTTCTCTATGTTTGTTAACTCTTATTTTACCGAACTTTGCACAAAAAGTACGGGATCGCACCTATTATTTAATTGGAAGTAATTTTCATGTCTTAGCTGTTCATCATATAAAATACGATTTTTTTTTTAAGCACGATGCATGTTTTTAAAAGTTCTATTTGATCAGTTAGTACTGCTTTATTATATGCATTTTACAACCAATCTCTTTAGTCTGAGTTCACATTATGAAACTTTTCTTTCAGAATGTTTGAATTTATTGATGTTTACCAGACTTAGTTCTTAAGCAGGACATACAAAATAGGTGTTTAATATTTCTTGGTTTTAGTTTATTTTCTTACTTTTCTTATGAATGCCAATACTTTTGAAAATTTTTTGTTTGTGTTACTTTAATAAAAAGTTTCTAACCGAAAAATTTTTATTTAATTTCAAAAACAGGCAGAATATATAAAATTTTATTACCAACGGAAAATAACAATTAATTTTAAAAACTTATTAAAAGTTAGTGGTTTTTGGTGGGAGGCATTGAAACTAGCTAGTCGGAAGGACCTTCTGTCTAAGGCTCAGAGGTGTGCCTCGATCGGCATGACAGGTGCCTTGAGAAGTACCCCTCAGGCAGCTCTGGATGTTATTCTTCATCTTCTGCCTATAGAGCAGTATGTGAGGGAAATGGCAGCAAGGAGCATTCTTAGGGCTAGGACTATTAGGAAATTTCACGGAGGGTCAATCGCGGATCTTGAGTGAAATTAGTACTAGTGGTTATCACCTAGGCTCGCCCGGCTCTATGGATTATTTGGTCACTAGGGTCAATTTTGGGCGTTTGCCAGAGGTGATATTGCCTTCTAGGGAGAGCTGGTCAGGGCAGGGCAGATTGTATAGGGGATTTGCTATTTTCACTGATGGCTCGAAGATGAAGGGCAGGGATGCGAGGGTCTACATTGAGGATCTGGACATCAGAAAGTCATATAGACTTCCCGACGACTGCAGTGTATTTCAGGCGGACGTTCTGGGAGTTCTAATGGGATTCGTAATGGGAATGACCTGGATGCGCGGCAGGAGGCTGGGAAACATGTAGGGCAGTTTCTCCTGTTTGGTAGTTTTGTGATTTGCTTGTTCTGTCCGATTTCTTATCTTCCACTATCTTCCTTCCCTGTGCTTTCACCATTTACATCTCCTACTCTGTCACACTTGATATCTTTCTCTTCTTTTTGATTTTGTTTCACTAATTAAAGGCATCACAATGGACCATATTGGTCTCTGGGTGAGGGTGTGAAGTTTGCTTCACACCAGCCTTTCTAACCTAACCTAACCTAGTGGTTTTTACAATGACGATTTTTGTGACGATTTAGCTTAGTCAATTTGACGATTTTTACGTTTTTTTCCTCAAAATTTGACGATTTTCGGCCATTTTTATCTGGCAGCTATGAGTACAGCATAGTATGTACTCCCCGCTATTCTCTTTTCCCTTCTCTTCTATAAACTCAAGACTTTGCAAAGTAAACTTTGCTTGTCTGAAAGGGGCCTTAGCTATCCTTTGGACAGCAATGAAGTATATTGTAGTGTATAAAATCATTCCTAAAAATTTAAGCAATAGAACTATTACAAAAAAGTTTTATAAAATACATAACTGAAATTTAACTCATAGAATAAATTCGAAAAATAAAAAAATGCTGAATATAATAAAGTTACTTATGAAAAGAAATAATTCCCAGATTCTTTATAATGCCCGTAATTTCTACAAATATAAATCTAGCTGTGTATAGAAATCTAAGGTGTAACTGCAGAAAATTTTAAAAGAATATTTAAGGTAAGAACACGTAGGCTAAATAAACGTTGAAATAGGCAAAGATAACTGTTAGGTACGAAGGCGAGAACAAATATCTTTTTGTAGAAATTATGGGCATAAGTGGTCTAAAGTTTATTATCTCAATTTTTTTTTATTTTTTTTTTTTTTTTGTTTTTGTAACATAGACCACTTTAGTTCCAGGCTAGCCAATTCTTAAAGACGACAATATTAAATTTATATTTATTATGACTAAAAAACTGTTGTTATATTTTTCTATGTACGAGCATAAAGAAAAACATTTAAGTAAATTTTCTTTTTTTTATTTTCAGGTAAATACATTGAATTAATAAGTAACAAAATGTAAGTTTTAAAGAAATTTAAAGATTTTAGACTATTTATGTTTTAAATGGCTATTTATTATTTTTTTGAAAAGAAATAAGATTGAAACTTCTGATGTTTTATGAACAAAATGGTCGCTAAAGACGAAAATATGATATATTTTATATTTATAAGTCCTTGATTTTTTTCAGTGTACTTTTGTACGAAATTGAAAGAAAACTTATCAAAAATTATTTTCGGGAATGAAATATTTTATTAATTAATTCATTTATTAATGATGTGCTAATAATCCCAATTTTTGAATGAAAGCCCTGAAATTTATTGTTGAGGGAAAACTGGTTTCTATGCGCATTTCGCTGGTTGCTTAGGCCAGCTCGTCAGGAAACTTTTTCCAAATACTTTAGAAAAGCTAAAAATATTACACAAGTAAGACCATAAAGTGAATAAGAAATTTAAAACACTCAGGTCTTACATGTAACAATATCAAAGCTTCAACAAAGACACAACAATAAACCGTCAATTTTTCTTTCTTACATTCCCCTACAATTGGCTGGTTTTTTCCAACACGAATTGTAGTTGTAAGAGGATAGAAAGAAAAAAAAAACAAAATTAAAAAAACAAGTTGCTTAAATAAAGCAGCTTGCCATTTCTGTTTTTTATTTGCCGGGCACATGCAAATTTATTATCAAAAATTATTTTCGGGAATGAAATATTTTATTAATTAATTCATTTATTAATAATGTGCTAATAAAACTTATTTAAAATTATATGCCTGTGTTCATCGAAATATTTAAAGTTTAATAAACGTTTGTTAAATTTAATAATCGTTTATGAAAACGGGGATAGTCTTTGATTCATAACCTACTAGCGGCTTTGGCTGCCTTAAAGCAGCTATTTTTATATTTTGTACTTTGAAAAGTATAACTTAAATACTCTAAAATTTCTTTTGTTTCAAATTTAAATATGTATTTTAGTTTAAAGTTCCAAAAATTTTTTTGCTAACAATAAATACAAACAGAAATTCTCTTCCACTCGTATGAGGGTTAAGTTACAATGTTGAAACAGTTAATTGGAAAAAAATCGGTTTTAATAGGATTTGTTCAATGTAATTAAAATTTAATTTTAACGGAAAATACTTAAATGTTACAAAATATAATATAAATAATAAATGTCGAATAAAATATATATTATAACCCCCATATTCATAATAAATATTTTTGAACAATAAAAGGTTTATTATACAACTTTTCATAGAAAATTCGGTTCATAAACCTGCTGTAAACCTAAAATATTTTTTATGAATATGGGGGTAAAAATATAATATTTTACGGAATATACTATTAAATAAAAAATTCAAAATTTCAACAAAATTACAAAATATTTATGACATTGTTTGTGCTTTCAATGTTATTCTTTGGCAGTGCATTGCGTTTTACAGATTAGGGCCTTAATAGTGTGGTGTAGGGTACCATATGGTCAGGATAACCCGACTATAATTTCTTACTTGTTTTTTTATCGAAAAAGTTTTTACTTTTTAAATATTAAATAAAGTAACGAACAGAAAGCCAATTTATCAAATTGTTTCTGATACAAAAAAAAAAAAGAAAATAATACAAAAATAAATAAAAATGGTTAAGAAACTTTTTGTTGCAAAATTAAAAAAAAATTAAATTATTTAAGGAGCTTTATTATTTTCACTTTTACAATAAAAAAAAGAGTTTCAAACTTCACATACAGCAGGTCCTCTTTTTTCTTGATATTTTTTCTTTGAGTTGAGTTTTTTTCCATTCTATTTTTTTTTCTTCCCTAAAGTAACATGCAACATATTTCAATGAGATGCGTTGACAGTATTTTCAAAATTTAATTTATTGGTTATTTGCCGATACTCACATTATACTCGAATTTAAACCAGTAACCCAGCAAACATAAATACAAAACTTTGAATGGTCTAAATTTAAATTTAGAAACCTGATTTAAATGTGTGTGTGAAGATAAATACGACTAGTTAAATTCATGTTCTAAAAATAGATCATTCATTAAAAAAAATAAATATATTATAAAAAAAATACGAATAGTTACACTTCGTTTAAAAGGTTTTATAAATTATCGAGAATTTGTAAAAAAATTTTAAAATATTAAAAACCTATACGGCCTTATTCATAAAAAATAAAACAGTTTACTCAAAAGCTTATGAAAATAAATTTTCTATGAAAAATTGTTTAATGAACCTTTAATAAAATATTCTATGAATCGGTAAATTTTAAAATTAATGAACTTCGCAAAATTCGACTTATAGTCATAGCTGCCAGATTTGGCGATTTATCGTCATTTTGACGATTTTTGTGTACAAAAATTGTCTATTTACGATTGTACGATTTATACCGTTTTTCAAACGACAAATTTTGTAAAAATTTACAAATGTTTTTAATATAATTTCACATTTTATTTGAGCTTCTTAGAAACTTTCGTTAATTTGATTGGCAGTAATTTTCATCGTATAAACTACAATTTCTGTTTTAGCACGATGCATATTTTAAAGAGTTCTATTTGATCAGTTAGTGCTGTTTTATAACATCCCGTCTTCAACCACTCTCTTTAGTCTAAGTTCACACTATGAAAGTTTTCTTTCAGAAAGTCTGAGTTTATTGGTGAGAGGGAAAGATATTCTCTTCTTTTCTCCCCTCTCGTCAATACACTCAGATTTTCTGAAAGAAAACTTTCATAGTGTGAGCCCAGACTTAAGCACTTTAGCAGGATTTTCGACGTGTAAAATAGGTGTTTGGTTTTAGTTTATTTTCCTTATTTTCTTATGGATGACAATACTTCTGAAAAATGTTTGGTTGTGTTACTTCAATAATAAGTTTCTAAACGAAAATTTTAATTTTCATTTCAAAAACAAGCAGAATATATTAAAATTGTATTAGCAACGGAAACTAAAATTTAGTCGTTTTTTATAATGACTTTGTGTGACGAATTGGCTCAGTCAATTTGACGATTTTTTACACAAAATCTGAATTTTTGACCAACTTTATCCGGCAGCTATGCTTATAGGCCGTTTATACAACAAGAACCCTATAAGGGCCCTGAGACCACTCTTACCCAATCCTAAGAGAACCCTAGTTGCCCCTGCGTACAATTCGGGCCCTCGACACCCTACAATCCGTTCTATACCTACAGGACCGGTTAACGGCATCACGGAATCTTTTCCGTATTACTCCTTGGTAGTGACATAAGGGGGGCTTTACCCCTCTGTCCCTTACCTCTATGTCCAGATTCGAACCCCCCTCGTGAGTTCGTCCACCACTTCATTGCCGTCCATCTTGCAGTGTCAGGGTACACAACAAAGCGTTATTGTGAATTCCACAATAAGCTCCCTCAGAGCATTCCTAAACCGCGCTACCAGGCGATCGCACCGTATTATTTGACAATGTTCTTAGCGCAGCATGACTATCGACGCAAATTGTCACCACAGACCTCCCTACGATGTGACCCAGTATCACCTCCGTTGCCCTCGCTAGGATCTCCGCCTGGAAGACAGTGCACTCATCCGGGATTCTGAATGACCTATTCGCGTCACTGGCACCAGTGCCAGTATCCATCTTGGACCCATCCGTAAATACTGCCCACACCTCAAACAGTCCTTTGGATTTACGCCCTATCCGGGAACTCCACCGTTGGTGTTACACCGCAGTCAAGGTCATAATCGTATGATCCGATATTCCCGCCGGATCCCGCCGCTTTATACCCCGATCAAGCAGACCCAATTCGTATAGAATCCTTTGTGGTCATCCCTCCTATATCCAATTAACGAAGACTCCTAGAGTTTAAATAAGTTCCTAGCAGCCACACTCCTTACATTTTGTTCAATGGGGGACAGATGTAGTAGGAGATCCACCAAATAGTGCATTCGTAATTAAGAATAGGCCTAGCCATAAATCCAGTTTGCCATATTCGGTGATAGTTCGCAATTCTTACCGATGGAGTATCTGCATGTGTAGTTAACATTGAGTCTCCTTTTCATCCACTCCTGGGTGTTCCTCCTCCAAGACAGTTTACACTCGAGGAAGTTACCCAAATACTTAGCACAGTCAGATAGAGTACCTTCTGGTAAAAAGTACCAGCTCAGTCTTAGCAGGGTTTACCACCAGCCCTCTATCCTTCGCCCATGCCGAGAGTTCGCCCAACATCACCTGAATAACTTCACCGAATGTACACTAGATTATAAACATACACAACTCGAAATCTATGACAATCGTTTTTTTTCCTAGACGAGTTTGCAAATGGCATGCTATAGCGACCACGAAGATTTGGTTTGCGTCACTGTCTTTTTTAACTTTTCTTGTTTAACATTTGTGGAACACCATTTGTTTAAAAAATTGCAACCATGATTTTGAGGCCAGTTTTCTGCCTCTCGTTAATATTTTTGAATTTTGAGTTGTGATTTTATGTTCGATATTTTCAAAAATAATATTTGGATATAACGTTTATAGATTATTATAGCCTTGTGCTATGTCTCTATTTTCCTATATGTTTGATTCGCTGAGATGAAAGTATTTCGATATAGTGGTCATATTCCTCGCAGAACCCATTCCTGAAAATTTTACTCTAATTCAAATTTTATTAGAAATTCATAAATTTAAAATTTAAATGACTGATAAAATATTTAATAAGTTTTTCATTATTTAAAAAAAAAAAGTTAATACAAATGTTAGACATTTTCTAAAAACTTTAAGAAAGCCGTATAAATTGAAATTTGACTCAAAGAAGCACATTCGAAAAATGTTTAATATAATAAAAATAATTTCTAAAAAAGAAATAATAATCCCTAATTGGTGGCAGAAAAGGGTATACATATATAAGTTTGTCATTCCGTTTGTAATTTCTAGAATATCGATGTTAGACCCTATAAAGTATATATTAGGGTATTCATTAGGTTAACCGTTAATTGGTTAACCGATTAATTACAACCCGATTAACTGATCGGTTAAGTTAAAATTGCCTTTTTTCGATTAACGATTAAACCGGTTAATTTCCGTCGATTAACCGATGTAACAAAATTAAAAACTGTTTGTAGTATTATAAAATATTTATTTTGTGCTTTTAATTATTTGCTTCGTCTCATATACAAAAGGTTGTGTTTAGAAAACATTTTTTCATACGAACGAAGAAGGTATTCAGTGATCTACATTTTAAATAAGTGTTTGCTGTCAATAGATTTTTGTTTCACGTACCTCTTATATGTAAGCGTTTAGTTAAATGTTGGTTTTCATATCATTTCATATCAATCTTTTAACAGGACTCTAATGAAATAATGGAAGATTTTATATATTTAGAAAAATACAGGAAAAGGACTGAGACTTTAGATGTTCTGTATTATTGGTTGCTTTTGATCAGCAATCACAATCAACATCTACAATAAATGAAAGAATTTTTTCAAAGTTTTATCCAAATTAAAGAAAATAAACACTTGAATCCTAAACATTTAAACCAAATTATTTGTATAAAAGATTATTGTATAAGATATTCTTAAACTATTGAAATAACGAATAAAATGATCTTTAATTTATGAAATTAATTAAAAAAATATATATTACATATTTATGAATTATTCTTTTGTTTCTTCGTTTTAGTTCAAGAATTGTTATGTTTGTTATGTTATTGGTTTGTTTTTTACTAATAAGCTCCAAATAATTAATAAATTATGCATATTTATGTATTGAAATTACTAAATTTATAAAAAAAACTTTATTAATCGTTTAACCGATCAATAACAATATTAACCGATTATTAACCGAATAAATCAAAAGCTCGGTTAATTAATCGAGCGATTAGCCGGTAAAATCAAAAGCCCGATTAAATGAATTATATTAAATATTAGGACGGGTTAATTTTTTTTTTTTTTTTTTTTGATGAAGCGTATAGCAAAAAACGTAATCTATAGGTGATTCTGAGAAATTTTGTTCAAGAGTCGGATTTTGAGCCCCCCAAAATTTAAAAATATAAATTTTTCCATATATGTATACATATAACAATTTAATTAAATTCGTCATAAAATCGGATAGAATTATAGTAGATTTCTCAATGTCGGCTTGTTTCAAAGGTATTTTTATCACCTTTTTTAAAAGTTTGAATTATTAGTTGTGCAACATGGCGTATGCATGTTAATAAATTGGAGTTAAAAAATACTCATACGTAACCAAGTGAAAACAAAAAAATTTATCGTAATAAAAGTTGTTGAAAATTATCTGAACTTTCATAATCAGCAAAAGAAAAAAAATCTCGAAAAGAATCGAAGAAAATTCTGAATTTATTAGTTAAAAGTTCATTTTAGGCTATTTTTCGACATCTCTACTAAAAATTTAATTAAAAAAAATCGTTCCATACATTTTGACCCGCCCTAATATATTCTGGGGGCTTATAAGTAGCGAATTTGATTTAACGATTTACATATGCCTGTCCGTTGAAATGGGTTTTCCGAAGACTCCAGATACGATGGGGACGTGGTAGTTATATATTTATGTCACATATAGTTCGACAGGGTTTGCTATTGAAATTCACCCGATCGGATCGACAAATGGCTGAGATATGAGCAAAAAACTACGACTGCCTCTAGTTTTACCAAAAATACCTTTTTGTTGTTGTTTTTTTTATTTTATTTTAAAATATATCTTGAGAACGGCAGGATCCAAAGTTTCCAAATTAGGTACAAGCATATTGGTTATCAAAACACAGCATCGGACAAAATGGGCGGGTTTGGACAATTGGGCGTGGCACTGCCCATACAAAGACATTATAGATTTCTGTAGATCTAGAGAACGGCAAGAGCCTAAGTTAGCAAATGTCTCGCTATCTCTTCCAGAGACATCCATCTTCCTCGCACAATTTTCGATTAGATAAACCCGTTATCCAGGGATCATATAGCCGCTTTACTATCGGTAATAATGTGAATATCCATGCCAGATATCTCACAATACCGAGTTTGCCCCACGGCAATTATTTAAGTTAAACCAATAAAATGCAACATTAAAGGATTTACTGTGAATTACCAAAAGTAAATACATACACTCTGAAATTGTAGACAAATTGAACAAAAATGTTGTTTAGTTACTTACGTTATTTTATTGTGGGATCGATTTATTGTGATCGAAGAAAAAATTGCTTATGCCGGCTATATACGAGAACTACACAAGGTCAGTGCTCAAGTGTGTATAGTGCGTTTGTGTAGTGTTTGGGGGTGTTTTCGTTTTTAAGCAGTGCACTGAGTGAAAATCGAAAAGAGCATGATATTTGCTCAAGTTTGTAAAGATGTACAATAGAAGTACACAAGTAGTGTAGTATTTGTATCATCGTTTTTAAGAGATAACAACAAGAATAAAATATTCCGCTTTTCCTAAAATGATGTAATGCATCGCATAAATAAATAATAGCGCATTAAAAGCAGCAATCCCACGAAAAATTAATGAAAATGTTAATCAGTAGCCATGTTCTGTAACTTTGGTGACAACTTTTCGCATCTTAAACATGTGAAACAAAATATTCCATCATTTCTCGAAAAGTGAGAAAAATGTGTATCTGTAACTCATATCGAAAACTATCAAAAGAGATTACGTCGTTACGTTATAAATGTCATAATATTCCACTCGACGCCGATATGAAATTGCAAATGTTGAGAACGCCAGCCAAACGTTTCGTTGACGGCGACCAAATTTGACTAAAACTGAACAATTTTCAACGACGGCGGCGAAAATACAACCGTCGGCTAAAATCCGACCCAAAAATGTAAAGTGCGACTTGAATGTTTGTTGATTACAAAATTGGTTTGAAAACATTCGTATATTTTTCAAAAATGTTAAAAGCAAAATAATTAAACAATGAATAAATCTGCCAAGCTCAAATAATAATCTCTTCCGTGTTAATATTCATTGCATTAAGCATTTTTAATTTATTTTTTAGTGTTAATTTTTTCTCACCCCGTTTTAATGCGTGAGTTTATTTGACAGTTCAAAGCGGGAACTTGCTCACAAAAATTTTACAAACACACTTTTTTGGCAATTGGCGAGAAAAATCCTTACATGACAGTTATTACTCGCCAAAAATGTTATAGACACAGTTAAGTAAGTTCAGTTTTTTTTTCATTTCTTACATTTCTATCGCAAAGTTTCTCGCCGCGGGAGTTACAGAAAATGGGCACAGATTAATTACGAAAGGCCAAATTGTTTCCCTTTATTTTTATTTCCACATGTTGTCTTAGAATAAAATATTGCCCAGTTTACTTGTATAGTGTGTCACAAGTTTCGTTTACGCAGTGCAAGACTTGTGTACTGAACTTGTGTACTGTATGGCCGGCATTAGGAAATGTTATTCATTCTTGGATATCAAGTGTTTGTCGTCCTGTTGCTCTTAAGTCTAAAACAAATACGAATTTAAAGGCAATCTTCTTAAACTTTAAGAAATTTTAAGAAAACATTTTCTATCTCTTATGTTTATTGGGTTAACTTTGTTGTGACTAAAAGTCTATATCGTTAAATGAAACACAAAAAGTCCTAACTTACCAAAAAATAAAAATCGATTTTTTTTATGATTCTGAGGTATTGCATTTTGGAAACTTTCGAATAAAATTAAAAAAAAAATTGAAATGCGCAGTGAAACCAACTTTTCGACAACAATAAATTTCAATGTTTTTATCAAAAAAAGTCATTTATATATAAATAAATAGAGCTGATGGCCTATGCAGCCAGTGTTTTAAAATTTAAATTTAGTCTTAGAATTAATTCTGTAGATTAAATAAATGTATAATAATAATATTAATAAATTAATAATAAATTTTGTATTTCCGAAAATTACTTTTGATAATAAATTTGCATGTGCCCGCACACAAAAAACTGAACTGGCAAGTTGCTTTATTAAGCAATTTGTTTTTTTAATTTGTTTTTTTTTTCTATCCTCTTACAACTACAATTCCCAAAAAACCAGCCAATTGCAGGGAAATGTAAGAAAAGATAAATTCATTGTTTATTGTTGTGGCTTTGTTGAAGCTTTGATATTGTTACAAGTAAGACCTGAGTGTTTAAAATTCTTAGTCACTTTATGTTCTTATTTGTATAATATTTTTAGCTTTTCTAAAGTCTTTGGAAAAAGTTTCCTGACGAGCTGGCCTAGGCAACCAGCGAAATGCGCAGTTAAACGAACTTTCCCTCAACAATAAATTTCAGTGTTTTTAACAAATATAAATATTGGGAATTTTGCACGCCATTTACACAGACAAAATTATTAAATTTCTCTAATTACTAAATTTATTCCAAAAAAAATATAAAGTAAACAAGTTGTTGATTTTGCACCTATTCCCAAAAATATTATATTGATTAATTAAAAATTTTGAAAAAATAATTTCAATAAATGATATTTTTAATTTTAATTAAAAAAGTTATCGAAAAACTTTGCCATTTCAAACAATGTGTTAATTTATTTAAATAAATATTTACAATTCCCAACAACAATTCTACAAGTTTAAATTATTTTATTTTAAACGAAAAAAGTCAATTAAGATTTTTTGTCATTTAATTAAAATTTTAATTGAAAATTTATTTCAAAACAACTAAAATGTTAATTAAATCAATATTAAAGTTTTAATTTTCTTTCAACTAAAAAAATAATTGATTCAATTATCACAATAATTAAATTTAAATACTTGTTAAACCATTTTTTTAATTGATAAAACACTTTTTTCTGTGTAATAAATAAATTAATAAATAAATTGCTTGAAATGTATTTCAATTTAATTAATGTGATAATTGAATCAGTTATTTTTTTAGTTGAAAAAAAAATTAAAAATATAATTTTGGCTAAATTAACATTTTAGTTGTGTTGGAAAATATTTTAGTTGTGTTGGAATACATTTTTAATTAAAATTCTAACTAAATAACAAAAAATCTAAATTGATTTTTCGCTTAAAATAAAATAATTTAAACATGTAGAATTGTTTTTGGGAATTGTCAAAACCTGAGCTTTATTTAATTAAATCAAGAAACACATTGTTGGAAATGGCTGAAAATGGATTAAAATTAAAAATATCATTTTTTGAAAAAAAATTCATAATTTTAAATTTTTATAATCATTTTGGTAATAGGTGCGAAATCAACAACTTGTTAACTTGATTCTATGAATTAGGAGATTGGAGACAATTTTTAGTTATTTATTATTTATATATTATTTTTTTATTATAGAAAAAAAAAACAGAAGTTAGGAAGAACATGTAAATTAATTAAAATAGATAATCATTCAATCAAAAGCAAATTTCGATCTACCAAAGTGAAATACCATTTGGTTTAAGGATTGATGTTTGACTATTGATGTCATCCGGCTGCAATAGCCGAGTGAGTAAAACGGCAAACCCCATCGACGAGATTGTGTGGTTACAATCGAAACTAGTCTGGGCAACCTGTCCGTGAAAGCCTGGGTTCAAATCTCAGCGCAGTCAAGAATGAAAAATTATCAATAAAATTTTAATAAATTTCATGTTGTAAAATTCCTGTCTTCATAAAAACAATTTAATGAAAATTAAATTCAATGAACTTAAGCCTAATTAAAATATCTAAATTTGGATTAAAAATTTTTTGTTTTGTTTAGAAAATTTTTAAAATGTTAGATGGGCAATCTGCTTTTTAGGTTACGATATGTATGCATGTGTCTGACTCGTAATACTTAAACAACTGATATTTAAAGTAACAAACAGTCAATAACAACAAAAAAATGTTGACGGAAGTAACAGTAAAATAACTAGCAGCACATTTTACTTTAATCATATCCTGTCTCAAAAAACCGGATACACTGAGAGAAAATCATGTTGTTAAATGCAAGTCAGCTTATAAAACTAAATTCTGCAATCGGAATGTCGTTTCGTGAATTTTAAATAATTTTATAAATGAAGATACCCATAATGAAATTAAATTTGTTACGGTGTAATAACAATCTGTGCGTATAATCAGTAACTTTGGTAAAAAAAAAAAAATACCCAAACCACAAACATACAAACTTATATTCAAAAATAATCAGCATATTCTCTAACAAACGACCAAAGAACTTTGAAAATTGACCCCCCTGGTTGACAATCTTAATCTAATGTTGTTGTTGTTGCTGTTTTTTTCCTTTTGATACTGATTCCAGGACAAACAGTATTGTCAATTTCCCATTATAAGAGTTGATGATGTTGTTTTTCTTTTTTCTTTGCTCATCTATTTTCTTTTTTTTAACAGATGTTGTACTTTTTTTAGAAACAATTTGTAACAATCTTCTATACACCCAAAACATTCCTTTACACTTTACACATATACATATACATACTCCAACTCGTCCATGTGGACATTCTTAAACATTAAAAACTATTCCAATGACACATTGTTAAGGGGAGCTTGTAAGAAAATTTGTTATTGATGCTGCTACTACAGCGCTTATCACTTACGGTTAGATGGATGATTTTTTTTGTGCGTTTTGTTTTAAATGTTCTCCAATATTCTGAAAAATGTTTTTGTACACTTTGTAGCCATCACCGATAGCTGCTTCAGTGAAACATCTTGGCTTTCAGAATATAAAAGTATCTGTGGCTGCTGATGATGATACTTCTTGAGCAGGTTCTCTATAATGACATGTTCTTTTTCTTTACTACTTTTTATATTATTCACGTATAAGATCAATAGTGTTAATATTTTATAGTCGACACTATAATACACACACAATTATAAACCCACATAATTACATACCAATACATACAGACTTATACGCTTAACTGCTCCTCTAGCAAACCACCACTGTCACTTATTCTCCTACTTGTATTCGTCCTTTTGACCTTTTCCCATCTTTAATGATTTTTTCACCATTTTATTGTTATTCACTAATATAACAAAAAAAAAACAAAGAGTAAAAAGGAAAAAAAAATACAGAGGAAAAAAAAGGACTAAAAGATATTTACCCACATTATACTCATTAAGATGGATAGATAAATGGAAAAAGTTACTTGTCCACTTGGGTCAACATACGAGTGGCCATTATAATGTCCACTGAAGTTTTTCATAAATACAAGTTTTAAAAAAAAATTTTAAATTATATCCTTTTTTACTGTAACAAAGAATTTAAATTAAATTTGAAGTCTTTGAAGTATTTCTTAAAATTGTTTTAAAGATTTATTTTTGTCATAAGGAAAGACATTGGCCGGACTGGCAATTATTGTTGCAGCAATTCTTGATTTTACCAGAAAAATATCAAAATTCATTTCAACTAAAAAATTTATGATATTAACTTAAAATTAAAATTAATTAAATTTGCACCAGTAAACAAATGGGGGATTTCATGTCAAGTGACCCAACTTTTGAAATCGATGTCTTCCGATTTGGCACCAAGGTTAGTCCTATTGGATAGTAGTTCAAACACAAATTTTCAACAAGATCGGTCAAAAAGTTTCTGCGTTAGAGGGGGTAAAAATTTGACACTTTGGCCAAACAGGTGTCCTTTCTCATCCATGTAACTTATAATCTATTGGTGTTAGCAAAATTTGTCCCAAATTCATCCAAATCGGAAGACATCGATTTCAAAAGTTGGGTCACTTGATATGAAATCCCCCAAATTTTAATAGTATCAATTAAATATTTTTTGATGTTTGCAACATTTTCTTCAGTAATGTCCCTGTATCAATCGCTCTTAAAGCACCTATCCCGTGACCAGTGACAAAATTTTATAATTAAAAGGAACGAATTGTGAGAGGTGAAAACAAGACCTATCACTTAACTGGTGATAATGTGTTTAGAGTGTACTTGGTCCAGAGGAAAGGTAATTGGCACAATTCATGTGACTTGATTTTGTGCGGGTAGTGGCTGATTCTCTCTAGTTCTATTACTTTATATGAAGGGGATCCATCATATTGACATGGCTCATTTGGAACAATATCTGCGACAGGCATTATTTTAATTGAAATTGGATGTGTCTATTAAGGCAATTTCAGTGACCTGCTACAAAGTGTCAAAAAGGTGTGAATTAACCCCTCGTAGGACTTGTCACGTGACAAGTGTAGTGTTAGTTACCTTTCCCCTAGGGGTTGTTGATGTAAGTAAACGTTTAATTCACCTGATACAGTTTTTAATTAAAACTGATTTTATTTTTGATTAATGGTTTAATTGAACAAAAAAATTGGGTAGTTTTTTTTCTGTGTTAGTGGTGCGAGAAAATTTCGAATAGGGTCACAAAAAGGGTATTATGCAGAAAAAAGGGTCAAAACAGGGTATTTCAATTAAAAAAGTGTAAAATTTTTTGTAAGCAGTATTTCCCATTTTAAAGACAATAATAAGTCCAAGTTTTTTATAAACAAGCAAAAAATATTTATTACAGGTAGGAAGTGCTCAAGAAACTTAACTTTTTTTATGGAATGCCCTTTCCTGTTTTCCTCACTATAGCTCATTTTTTTTACCTTTTTTATGTTTTTTTACTCACATTTTGTTTTTAACCGCTATAGCGATTTCAAATAAAACCAATTTTGCAACTGTTCGCGAATTGTAGCCATTTTCGCTATATAAGCGATTTTTTCCTGTGAGTTTTCTGCAGTGTTACCAAAAAATTCAAAACTACACTTGAGATGACGCAAAATCACCCAATTTAAATGAAATTACATCTGATATCAAATTAACGTTTTATTATAAAAATAAAACTTTTGCAAATAAGAACAAAAAAGAAAGTTCATAGTCGGTCCATTCCGAACTTTTTAAACCCTACATCACTGTATTTACAAACAAATGCTTAAGAATATTTCCTTGTTAGGTCCCATATGGAGTTATGGACCAATTAAATTAAAATTATGCTATGAGTTCAAGGCTAACAACATAAGAATTCTTAACGTCGAATATTATCTAGGTAACTACATCTATTTGAGATTTTTTCGTCTGAAAGTGATTAAAAGGAGTTGGTTTATATATATTTTTTTATCGGTACATACCATTATTTTTACGGCAGCTATGCTATTTTCGTAAGTGGTATTTGTATGGGAGCCATGGTTAAATATGGATTGATTCCAAAATTAATTTCGTAAGATAATTTATAAATATATTTGGGCTCAATTTTGTCCAAATACCAACATATCAGATGGTTTATGGGCATAAAGACTTTCTTACGAAAAAAGTTCGTATGGGGGCTATTTGAAATTATAGATGGCCCGATTCTCAAAATTTAAAAAAAAAAACCTATGAACCAAATTTGATTAAATTATCCTAAAAATTGCGACATTTGCTTTGCGCAGAAGGCCTTCATGGACAGAAAATTAGCCAGCAGGACTGACGACTCATATTCTGATTCTAAGTCGATGTAGGACAACAAATATTTGTATGTGTTTCATATATCAGCACAAACTCATAATACCCTATTTTTTAAATAATGTCATTATTTGTCATATTATTACGATTCATATAGTAATTAAAAAATTCAACAAACAATAACATCAAAAACCTCGAATAAATTAATCAAAAACTTAAAATATTAAGTTCTACTTCCATATATCTAGGGAAGGTTCAAAATGTTTATTGCCGTTTTTTTGTATACTTTCTTTAGTAAATAAAATTCCTATAATTGTTTCAGATGTCAGTTTGTTTCTTAAATCAGCTTAACAAATGTTTAGGGCGGTACATATTTCTCAACTAAAGCATTAAAGCAAAGACAAAATTCATAACTTTTTCCAATAATGGAAACACATCTTTTTTCAGGGGTTTTTAAGTACAAATACCTTCTTTTTCCACTAAACTTCGGGTTCTTAATCATATTTATCGAAATCTAGTTGTCCATCTGGCGCCAATCACTATCAATCTTTTGCTTTATAAACTACGGAAACTTTTTTTTTAAATAAACAGTGACTTTGGTTGCATATACGGTAAATTTTTTAGATCAACAATTTCTTAAATGGTATAAATTTCATCACTAGAATCAAATCCATTTATTTTCCAGCAACCAATAAAATTTAAAAAATAATTATTAAGAAGTTATTTTTAAAATAAAACTTATAAACGTCGTGTTCCCTGTTTTTTTATAATATTTTTATTCGTAAACAAAATGAATTCCAAATACCTTATTGTGTTTTCTTTCAACTTTAGGCGATTTTGTCGAATATAAAAAAAAAAAATTTATTCAAAAATATGAAGTTTTTTAAAAAAATATATGGGCAAATCCCAGAAACTGTCCACCAATCGAAAATTTTTCATATTAATCTAATTAAATTTCTTTTTAATGTAATATTGGACTAGATGCGTCACGAAAAATAAGGTTTTTTTTATATTGTGACATGGCCCAACTAGTAGGTCTGCGCACAACTACAACAATGCAACAATAGAAAAAACAACACGCGTTTTGTTTGTGTATACAAATGGGCCATGATATTGTGAGTAGAATGAATTTTTTTTTTTTAAGTCATCTATAATTTTATTTCAATTTCATTGCCTCCTTTTAAGCAAATAAAAAATTTAAATTCTACAATAAGAAAATAAAAAAATTATGCGTATAACATTCTTTAGCGTCCGTCACGATTTGATTTTCGCTTCCTATTTCTTTTCTTCAGAGTTAGAGCTGTTGTGAAGCGAAATATTTGTAAGCATATAGATATATAAAAGCCAGTAAGAAAGTATCGTCGGTCAAGCCAGACCATATGACACCCTACCCATGGGCAATCATTGACCCGCTACAACAAAATTATGTTCTTAGATTCATATAGGAGTCCGTTGTATTATATTATTGAGATAAATAAATGTATCAGTATGAATTTTTTCGACTTTTATGGCTTATAAATCAGTGAATGTTTAAACACAAGTTAAACTTAACTGCTGTAAAATGTGCCCCATATATAATTTGTATTTAAAAAAAAAATAATGCGGAAGCCCAACGATAACACTGTACTAGTTGAAAAAACAGACAAGCCGGGCACATATCGTTTTAACATAATTCGGGTACGCTGAATCCAGTAGTGCCCACGGTTTTTTAAGATTGGCTCTGGTTTTCGAGATATACCGTTATTTCGAAAATGGAGGAGGTTGCACAACATATGTTCGCATAACTCAAAAACGCTTTAGCGAAATTTTCTTAAAAACATTATTTTTTTTTTCTAAAACGACTGCGGATATTAGAAAGGCGTTTTATTTTTCTTAAAGGCAATTTTATTGCGGAGTTTCGGTTTTTTAAGTTTTTACAATAAGCTAAAGCGTTTTTTAGTTATGCGAACATATGTTGTGCAACCTCCTCCATTTTCGAAATAACGGTATATCTCGAAAACCAGAGCCAATTTTAAAAAACCGCGGGCACCTCTGGATTCACCGTACCCGAATTATGTTAAAACGCCAGGTGCCCAGCTTGTCACGAAAAAAAGAGTCAATTTCTTGCACAGTGTAATTGTTGTCAAATTCATATGGTCTGTATTAGGAGTTTAAACACCTGGGCCCTATTCCACGAAACAACTTATCAACTTTTCACTTTGCACTTATCAACTTTCAGTTTTTGGCAAAGTGATAAGTGTTTCTGTTCCACAATATTCTTTGCAAATCTCACTTTGCAGTAAGCAAAGTTTTGCAAAGACTTTGCTCTCTTTGAAAAGACTTTGCCCTCTTTGCAAAAACCTTGCTCGCTTTGCAAAGTTTTTGCGCTTTCATGCAAAGTGAGTGTGCAAAGTGTTCCATAAAGCATTTAATCATCTTTGCATTTCTGTCTTATCACTTTTCACTTTGCGTTGCTAAATAAAAGTTAGTAAAATGAGCCGCAAAATAAAAGTGGAGAAAAAACTGGCAGTTTTAATTATTATTAAAGAAAAAAAAGATATTTTATTCTCTAGTTTTCAAAACAATAACCTAAGTATTTTTTTGATAAAATTATTGTAAATATTTAGAACATATGTATAATAAAAATTTTAAACTTGAGGTCTTATTTTTTATATAAAAATTTTTAATTTTATTTTATCCAATATTTCGGCACTGCTTTGTGTTTCTTCTTCAGGGATTCTTAATTCTTTCTTTATTATTTAACAAAATTTAGCAATTAAAATTTGATCAAGATGGAATTGAAAAACATTTTTGTATGCAATTAAAAAATTTTCGCACTGCTTCCTCTAAACAGGGTCAATTAAATATTTTTCAATTTTCACTTTTTGCAAGAAATCGCTGTACAGTGGCCATATCTACCCACTGTAAAAATCTAACATCATTTTCTCTAGTATTTTGTCAAAAAAAAGGCAATTGTATCCCCCTGTGTGATATAAGAGTACATATTAAAAGAAAACAGTTTTTTGTCTCCACTGAAAATATGTAAGTTTTGAGTTGACGCTCTTTAGAGGAAGCAGTGCGGTATGTATATTGTTAAATTTGTTAAATACTAAAGAAAGAATTAAGAATCACTGAATAAGGAACACAAAACAGTGCCGAAATTTTGGATAAAAAAATTAAAAAATTTTATATAAAAAAAATATGTCCTCAAGGTCGAAAATTTTATTATACAATCTAAAGAATAATGGTCAAATAAATACATATGTATGTATTATATTTAGAACATATTTAAGTTTATATACCATTTTGAAGGTTAATAAATAAGCTAAATAGGCTGCCTGGGAGGAAGTTTTGCAATGTCATCGTGTTTTCAAATAAAACGTCTACAACTCTTTGGATGGTTCTGCAAACTGTTGATTTTGCAACACCATGTATAGCTGAAACTCCATGGTACTTACTGGCAACAATTTCCGAGCCAATACAAGCACAGAAGCAGTTGATTTTGATCCGACAAAACAATGCTACGCTGCGTATTGTGCTCTAATTTTTTCCCAATTTTATTTAAAATGAAATAAACTTGGATTTCATTTAAACGGAAGGAAGCACTCTTTAAAATAAAAATTTTTTAGTCTCAAAAAATTAATTCGATCTCTATAATTTCTTCTTATAACTGCGGCTTCACTATCGTCGAACAAAAAATCACGTCTTAACATTTTGAAAGCTTCAAAAGATATAAGAATATGAATTTGCAAAGCGATCGTTTACCTTGCAAATTTTTGACAAACTTATCAAAATTTCCTTTGCAAAAATAGAATTTACAGTTTTTGTGGAACGAAACAGCATAATTATTTGCAAAGCCTTTGCAAATTACACTTTTCAATATTAACTTTGCACTTTGCATAAGAGAACGTACGTGGAACAGAAATTGCAAAGAGAATATAAAAATTGCAAAGACTTTGATAAGTGTAATATCAATTTCAACTTATCACTTATCAAATTTAATAGTTCTGTGGAACATAAAGTTTTGCAAATTGACGAATAATATGATAAATGCAAAGTGAAAAGTTGAAAAGTTGTTTTGTGGAATAGGGCCCAGTTTTATACGTATTAGAGATGGTGTATATGTTTACTGATTAAAAGATTAGCTAGCTTAAACACATTTTAAACCAAAAAGAGAGCTTAACATGAACTGATTTATAAGCCCTAAGAGATTTTAGGGAGGGGTTTATCTGAAATCTTCGGTAAATTCTAGACCCAACAGCACAACAAATTGGAATAACAAAGTAGCTGTAATAAAAGTATTGCAATATTTTTATTACCAACAGTTATAAGGAAATTAGGGTATTAAAATATTTTTTCGGGAGTGTTATTTGTATGTGAACTACGGTCAAATATAGACCGGTTTCAATAAACTTTGGTAGAATGATTTTAAATATTTTTGGACCAAAATTTATTTAAATTAATTTTGGTAACGTAATAAGATGGTTTATGGTAACAAAGTACTTTTTTCTGAATAGCAGCATGTATGGAGGTGTGAAATTATCGAGTGATTGTCACCATTTTCAATAGGCATGGTTCTTAGGGCAATGTAAACGCACATACCAAATTTCATTTAGTTATATCCAAAATTGCAACTTGTGCTTTGCGCACAAGGTTTACATGGACATCCAGCCGTCAAAATATAAAATTCTTTAATAAACAAATTTACATTCGTTATTTGTGTATATATACAAGAATTACACTTCTTGTTTTGTTTTCTATTCAATTTCAACTTAATAGTTCCTATTTAGTGCAAATACGTTTGTCCTACAATTCAACTTAAAGAAAATATTAATGTTTTTCTCAATTAAAAAAGCCAATTCTAATTTGGTTATATTTTTTCATATTTGCTAACTTTTTCAAAAATTTTGGTTGTAAAAATTTTATTAGTCATGGCAGCACTGCTCCATGGTTAAAAATATTTTTTTGCATTTGTTTCAATAATAAGAAAATTAACGGATTACTGCAGTAAATTTTTACTGATTACTGAACATTTTTTCAGTAAGCAGTACGCCCATGTATGGGAGTTACTAACTAATCATGACTGTTTTTTTTTTTTAAATTCCAACGGACACATAAATTTGGTTTGTTTAATTGACTTAAAACTGTAAAAAATAATACATTTGACAGAAAACCCATATATGTATTGTTATTCGATTAATCGGCATGAATTCTTCGACTAATCCCTTAATCGAAATCAGCAATTTTTAATTAATCGAACAATTAATCGTCTAAAATTGTTCGATTAATCGAACAAGAATTAATCGACTGAACACCCTAATGTATATGCATTTTGTTATGAGTAGGACAGTACTGATATTGGCATTTACTTAAATTGAGATTAATATGGTAATTCCATTTCAAATCGACCAAGAGTGAGACCCGATCCCTTTCGATTTGAATGAAATTTGGTGAGAAGGTTCCTTTCATCCTCTAAGGAACATATATCAACGAAAAAAAATTTTTTAATTTTTTTTGCAAAAGTTATGGCATATTAAAAATGTCATAATTAGCCGAATGTGTTGAGTTTATTTTGTCAATACAAACTACTGCACATACGAAGATGATTTGTATGTCATTTTAAAGAGAATACTTGGGGCTACAAACAATATGTTAAACAAATTTGTAATATCTGCAAAATATTAAATTTTAAAAATGGACTAAGTCAAAAACCTAATTTTCAAAAGCCGATTTTTTTATGTAATTCCTCAAAGTGTTCTTTAAAAATCCTGAAATTTTGAAGGAGGTGTTTTTTTAAGACATGATTTTTGTATACCCTTCACCGAAGATAAAAGGGTATATATAACTTTGTCATTCCGTTTGAATTTCTACAATATTGATCTAAGACCATATAAAGAATATATATTCTGGCTTCTTATGAGAAGGGAAGTTCAATTTCGGTTGTCCGTCTGTCCGTCCGTTGAAATGGGTTTTCCGAAGACCCCACATATGGTGGAGGCTAGGTTTTTATACATTTATGCCACATATAGTCCGGAATTGTTTGCTATTGAAATTCAGGAAGATCGGTCCATAAATGGCTGAGATATTAGCAAAAAACCACGACTACCTCTAATTTTTTCCATAAATCCCATGTTGTTGTTGTTTTTTAAATTCTTTTTTTCTACATATCTCGAGAGCGGCAAGAGCTACAGCTTTTAAATTTAGTACAAACATGTTGCTTGCCAATACACAAACTCTCTAAAAAAATGGGCGGGATTGGAGAAGTGGGTGTGGCACTTCCCATACAAAGACGTTATACATTTCTGTATATCTGGAGAACGAAACGAGCTAAAGTTCCCAAATTAGGTACAAACATATCGGTTATCAATACACAGTATCCCACAAAATATGGGCGTGATTGGAAAAGTGGGCGTGGTACCTCCCGTACAAAGACATTATTAAAAATACTCAAAATTTTAAATTTTAGGGCTCTAGTATGACATATGAACACGTTTTATATACCAAAATGTCAGAAATTTTTAGCAGCATATATTTCCCGAAAGCCCTGAAACCTTTCTCCCAAAAATGGAAGAGTAATGCCCAAAATAAAAAACAATAGATATTCCCGAGTCCAAGTTTTATAATCTTAGTAAATGGTTTTTTCTTCCTTAAAACGTGGGTATATAAATCTGCCAAATCGGTTAAGAAATGGTTAAGTTATTAGCAAAATACTCCAAAAATGGGCTAAAAAGCATTAAAATTTTTATAAAACCTAAATTTTTAGAGCTGTTACATGACCTATGGATACGTCTTATATAACAAAAGATCGGAAATTTTTAGTAGAACATATTTGCTGAAAAACTCGGAAGAATCGGTTCAGATACAAAAAAGTTATTACCAAAATATAATTTTTTCTAATAAAAATACCTATTTTCGGGAACCGTAGATCTTTCCGAGTCCAAGTTTTATTACCAAAGTAAATGGTAAATTTCTTCCTAAAGATGTAGGTGTATAAATCTATCAAATCGATTGGAAAATGCCCGAGTTATGACCAAATTACTGAAATACCAATATTTACCTTTTTATACCCTTCACCGAAGGTAAAAGGGTATATATAACTTTTGTAATTTCTTCAATATTGATCTTAGACCATATAAAGTATATATATTCTGGCTTCTTATGAGAAGGGAAGTTCAAATCCGTTAATGCCACAGATATATTATATATGTAGATTCTTTTTATCGCACCATGGTGAAGGGTACATAAGATTCGGCATAGCCGAATATAGCACTCTTACTTGTTTCTTTTGTAACCTGTAAAAAATAATCCTAAAATAAAATTTTTATATTGTAATTTTGAGTAATAAGTATTTATTAAATCTGATTTGTTTGATTTAAGGTGTTTTAAAAAAAGTAACGAAATTGATAAAGTTTCTTTTGTTTATTTGTCGCATTTTTTTGTTGGAGCTCAATGTAGGCACTTTCAAAGATAAGTACACTTTTTGTCACTTTACGTCTCCAAAAAAATAAAATGACTTTTATACATTACTAGCTGACCGCCCCGCCCCGGCTTCGCTTCGAAGCAGTTTACTAATTAGACATGAAAAGGAGACTTTTGCAAAAAAAAATTTAAATTTTTTTCGTTGATATATGTTCCTAAGAGGATGAAAGGAACCTTCTCACCAAATTTCATTCAAATCGAAAGGGGTCGGGTCCTACTCTTGGTCTATTTGACATGGAATTACCCACTAACCTCTTATTCTAAAACCGATATTAAATAATAAAAAAGGCTTTGGTTTAAAACCGAACGATATTTGTACTAAAATTAGACTTAGCACTATCGTTAAAGCTTTAACAGCTTTTAAATAAAAAACAAACTAGTATTAACCCAATAAAAAATGGAGCTTCCGACGAAGCAAGTTTGTAAGGGAGAAACGTATAGTTTCGCTTACCATTCCTCTTACGGAAGACATGAATTTTATATGGAGAATTCCCACTTTGAAGCAATACATTTTTGACAAAGAAAGTGCTGTATTTAGCGCATATAAAATTAGTAAGTGCAACGATCAGCTTTGCATACTGAATTTTTTGTTATTTTTATTCTTTAATGTGCCCTTACAAACTTGCTTCGTAGGCGTGTCGTGGCTCTTAAAATTTTATATATATTTTTTTTTTTAGTTTATTAAGAATTCGTTCACTTACCACACTGCATCTCTGTAAGTCTTATTGCGTAGCGCATAAATGTGTGCTTACTTTTTAAAATGACCCATTAGTAGAGCTTCGCAAAATAAGGAAATTTTTTATTGGGAAGTAACAGGATTAATTACTAAAAGTTATATTTAGTACTAAAACTTGCCCAACATTCAACTGTTTGCCTAAACCAAGAATAACTTCACCAAACTTGAGTTATTAAGTTTAGAAAAGAGTCTTTATTTCCATTTGAAATGATTTAAATTTAAAAACAATTGTCTTTTCATCCTGCAAATATTCGATTTAACAAATTTCTAATATCTTTGTATTAATTTCATCTACCGTTTTCATCTATTTTTTTTTTTGCATTCGAAACAAAGGAAAATCCCTGAATTCGTCCTTAAGCCTTTGTAGTTAAAAAAACTGCATGGTTTAAGTTAAAAATAAATAAATGATTTTATATATTTTTTTTGAAAAATGTACAGGAAAAATGAAAATTAAAGAAATAAAAATAATGATTTGAAACAAAAGAGAAAGGAAACAAGAATAGGTAAATAAATAAAACGAATTAAATAATTCTAGTTACAATCCTTTAATACGAATTTTAAATTAAAGAATAATAAATGATGAAAGCAGCATCTGCAGGAGGGAAAGTCAGTGGGTTGAGATTGTTTTAGTTTCCACAACGGCAGTCTCATTTATTCATTTATATATTATATTTAATACATTCGGCCCGCCATCCAGTCAGTTGTTATTTCCATTTAAAATAATTCACTATGAAGGTCCTTGTTTTTGTATGATGACAAAGAAGGATTGTCTATTGATTCAATCATTAATAACGTACGACATGCTAAAGACGTATGTAAATGAGGTATTAAATTTATGATGAATGTAGGCACTTTTATTATTTAAATATTTCGTCCTTTTAGATATGATTCTGTTCCGGCTTGGCTAAACGCTAAAGAATGAAGTATTTCTTAAAGGAAATATTATGGAATTTATCCCATCAGGAGTTCTCTTTAATTGGGATTGAAGTTGTTTGTATTTTGAAGGTTAAAAAAACGAAAATTGTGTTTTCTTTTTTGTGGCTTAAGGTTTTTCAATACGCGGGGAAAACACATTTTTCTACATCCAACAAAACTATTTTAATGATAAATGTTCTAAACTATTATTATAACTTTAATCATAAAATTGTCACCGGCAACCATATAATGGTTAAAGTAGTCCTCTATTAAGAAACCACAGCCATATTATGGTGGCCCATTTTGTAGTTAAAAATAGATTTGTTCTACCTGGCCATATATCTGTAGCTTGTTGCTCGAAGGGCCAATGTCATAAAAAAAAGCGTGATCCATTTCGAGGTTCCCTACTTTTTTAAAGAAAAAAACACAGAAAATTCAAATTTAATGCTTGTTATCATTTGAAAGAACATTCTTTGGCATTTATTTTTTGAAGATAATGTCTATCAGATGTTGGCCGTTGCTACGTCGCAGATGGTCCAACCGTTGAGTCCAATTTTCGATGACTCGTTCGAGCATTTCGACTGGTAACTGACGAATGACACGCGTGATATTTTCCTCCAAGGCCTGAATCGAAGCGGGATTGTCCGCATAAACTTTAGACTTTACATATCCCCACAGAAAAAAGTCTAACGGTGTGATATCACACGATCTTGGTGGCCAATCGACCGGCCCAAAACGTGAAATTATGTGCTCACCGAAGTGTTTTCTCAATAAATCCATTGATTGATGCAATTTGTGGGAAGTGGCGCCGTCTTACTGAAACCAAATGTCGCCGAGACCACGAGCTTCAATTTCAGGCATCAAATAGTCGGTTATCGTGGCACGATAACGGTCGCCATTGACGGTTACGTTCACACCGGCATCATTTTTAAAGAAATATGGACCGATGATTCCACCGGCCCACAAACCACACCAAACCGTTGTTTTTTCTGGATGAAGTGGCAGTTTTTGAATATCTTCAGGTTGCTCTTAGTCCCAAATGCCGCAATTTTGTTTGTTTACATACCCATTGAGCCAGAAATGGGCATCATCGCTGAACAAAATTTTCCTCGAAAACGTCTTCTTGGAATTTTCAAGAGTCCATAGAGCGAAGCGATGTCGCTTGGGAAGGTCGAGCGGCTTCAGTTGTTGCACAAGCTGTATCTTGTACGCTTTCAATTTAAGATCTCGACGTAAAATGCGCCAAGTCGTTCCATAAGTCAGTCCGAGTTGCTGCGAACGGCGCCGAATCGATTCTCCACGATCTTCGTGTACACTTTCAGCTACGGCCGCTATATTTTCTTCACAGCGTGCTGGACGTGGTCTATTCGGTCGAATATTATCCAATAATGAATGCTGGGTCTCAAAATGGGTGACGGTGTTGCGAATAGTACGCTCAGTAGGCCGATTATGTTGACCATAAGTTGAGCGAAGTGCACGAAACACATTCCTCACAGAACGTGAATTTTCGTAATAAAGTTGAACAATTTGTAAACGTCGTTCCGGCTTAAGTCTTTCCATTATGAAATGCCAAACAATACTAAACAAAAATAACATGACAGCATGACACGACTCACACGTGATCTGTCAAAAAAAGGCTATTGAAAAAAGTATCTCTACTTTAATCACCCATTACTTACCTTTGAGAAAATTTCAATTCAAGTTTTTGTAAAAAATTCTTTTAATTACATTTGAGAATTATTCCAATTATCAATTATAAAAATTGTTTGAAATGTATTTCAATTTAATTAATGTGATAATTGAATCAATAATTTTTTTAGTTGGAAAAAAATCAAAATATAATTTTGATTTAGTTAACAATTTAGTTGTTTTGCAATAATTTGTTAAATTCCGCATATTTTATTTTTCGAATTTATTCTATGAGCTAAATTTCAGTTATGTGTTTTATTTTAGTTCTATTCCTTAAATTTTTAGGAATGACTTTATACACTACCAGACTATTATCTTGTATCTTCTGTTACATTTTACCTTAGCTATCCGTTGGATAGCAATGAAGTATATTTTATGTACAGAAAAATTTACAATTATTAGAATGTAATGCATTTTCTGGCCCTGTACGACTATTAGGAAATCACCAACGGTTTTTTTTGCATTGATATATTGTCATTTTAAAGTTGTAGGGACAATTTTTTGAGCGCTTAGGGAAAATGGGGATTTTTTTGCGGCTGCATAGGGACTTTTAAAAAAAGTCTATAACATCACTGACGGAAGAGTAACCTTAATGTACTAAAATGAAGAGTAGCTTTTCAGGGTTAAGTAAAATAGTTAAATATCAAAAATAAACACTAAAATATTTTTTTTTAAATAAACACTTACTTTTTGTAAAATAAAATTGGAAATATTATTTTTGTTAATATAAATTTTTTTCTTATTCCAACTTTATTATTTAAATATTAATTTTATTTTATCAAAAAAAAAAAAAAATAATATTTTTGTATAAAAAAGACCTCAAGCCTAAAAAATTTAGTAGAAGATTTTATAATAAAAGTCAAATAAGAAAAAAATTTTATTAACAACAATAATTTTCGCAACCTTCTTCCTTGATTTTTTTTTTCAAATTATGAGTAAACATAACTACGTTTTCCCATGCCTTTAACATAAACTGAGCAATAAGAAATAATGCTCTCTTGTTCTGACGTTATTGCCAAATTAATGAGATATTTATCTTTGGTGTAGAGTCTACACTGTAGACCTGGGGCTTGACTTAAGATATTTACAAAAACCTTTTGCTGTTTGTTGGTGTGGGCTTAGCCTAAATGGAAAGGTAATTTTTAAAGCAATCTTGTGGTCAATTTAAAAAGTGTGAGTGTGTAAGTAACAGTGTGACCAGATCTCAAAATTTTTTACAGCTAAATCTGCCATTAGACACGGCCAAAAAATTCTAAAAATGCTTTAAATAATGCTAAAATTTGTTAAAGCTTTTTGTGAAAAATGTACTACCAGTATGAGATTTTATTCGAAATTAAATACTTTAAGTGATTTATTTTTTAACGAAATTGAAATAAACGCTTATATCTTAACAAGTGGGTAGATTTTAGTAACGCATCTGATACATATAAATATGTAGCACAGGTAGTTGAGATTAAATTTTAAATTTAGGGGACCCGCAAACCCCTGATACATGCAAACCATTTTATTTCTATGCTCTACAAAATTTTTTAGATCAATTTATTTCTTATAGTTTAAGAAAAGTTGAAGCTCTAAAACTATTATTTTTTCTGCAGCTTAAAGAAAAAATTTTTTTAAAACATTCATAAAAAATATTTTAGATTTATAGCAGGTTTATGATACGAATTTTCTATGAAAATTTGTTTAATAAACCATTTATTAATTAAAAATATTTTTATGAATATGAATAGTGTTACCTACAGAATTTTTATCTAAATATACTTTAATATCGTTATAACAAAGGGCAAATAATTTTTACAATCAACAAAAAGAGGGAATTTCTAATATTTCCTTTCTTAACAAAATAATTATCCATTTTCCTACGAAATTTCATTTTGGGCACAATTGTTTTTAAATAAAATTTATTATAATTTATAAAAATTTAAGCAAAATCAATAAAACTATTCGTCCAAATTTTTAAAATAAATAATGCCAAAAAAAGCTAAAAACATTTTCTAAAAATGCTAAATAAAATGCCAAGTGCTAAATGAAAATTTTGCAGCTAAATATAAATTTTTAATGCTAAATTTAACTGCAAAATTGCCAAAATGGCCTAAAAGTGTGAGTGCATTAGAATTTTTAGGCAAAACTTGGTCGTGTAACCTCCAAGTTAAGTCATTTAATTTTTGTGTTCTTAAAGAAGTGGTTCGTTGTTAAGTGGTTGGGAATGTCAAACTTTTTTAACTCGCCCTTAAATGAATATTTATACAAATTATTTGGAGAGTTTGTTAAATACATCATTTATTTAATTCGCAGTCACTGAACTTGTTCGATGTACATAATGAGTATTTAAAGATCTTTTAAAGTTTACAATGTCATAAATATTTAGTAATTTTGTTACTGCTTTCTACAGAAATGCATGTCCCTTTTTAAAATTTTCAACGTGCTTTTAATGTAATTATTTGGCGTTGCGTTTTACATGATTAGGGCCTTAATCTCAAGCTGTGTCTAAGTTGGTATAATCCCGATTTCGTACTTGAAATAATCCGAAAGTGATATTGATGATTCTAACATAAATATTTACCCCACAGAAAGAGAGAATATTATTATTTACTTACCCGTTACACATGTTTGTTTCACTTTTGTTGTATTCCGCCTTTTGTTTACAAAAGAACTCTCAATCATAAGACACCAGCACCATTCCCGATATGGTTTTCATAATCATTCAATGTACTTTATTCTGCTCCAGGTCTTATATGTGGCTGCTTACGAGCAAGTACGACTTAGAGGGTTATCCTGCGACTTTGAATTGCAAAAAAAAAATACGAATTAAAATACGGGGACCAAAATGTATGCGATTTTTTTTCCAATTAAAGAGTTTTTCTCAAGGGACTATTCGTTTATTTCGTATGGCTCAGGTTTTCGAATTAAAGGGGTAGAAATTATCGCGGTTTGACTGTATTAGTATTTTTATTTCAAATTTAACAATTAAATTTAAATACACTTTTGCCAGAAACATTAAAATTTTTAAATTTAAAATTAATTCAATTCACACAAATAAAATTCCATCTTTTCCTGTAATGCGGTACTTAAGATTCAAATATTTTTTTTTTATACTTCCGGCATAATGTCTATTGATTTTTACTTTTTTGTATTTAAGCTGCAGGATTTATTTTTATTTTACGCACTTTGTGGCATAATAAAGTCAGTCTTTCTCGAATTTTAAATAAAAAAAAAAAAAAAAAGATTTTTTTGGCATTACAAATTTGCTGGTAAAATGTTTTTTTCTAATTCTTTTTAAATTTATTTCTTTTTCCAATCTGTAGGTATATTTCTATGTCAAGGAATATCTTGTGTTTTTTTTAAGCAGTATTCAAGCTTTTCTGACACATTTCAGGCTTGTCAATCATTCTTTTGTGATTTAATGTTGTTTTCACCTCACTATATTTCTTTTATTGTAGAAGTTGTCTTTAGTTTAATTAGTATTGAAGACACTGCGGAAATGATGAGAAAGAAATGAATAATTTTTATTGAAGACTTTTCTATTGACAGGGAAAATCTTAATAAAAAATGGAAAAATATTTAAGATGTAATATAACAGTTTTTAAGAAATTAGTCATTTTGTAACCATAGAGATTAATTTTTTTTTATGTATAGAATTGAAATTTTTCTGGCACTATGGGCTTAGGTGTGATTATGCAAGCAAACTATTTAGCTTAATGACGAATTTTGGTATCTTAAAAGGAGCTGTTGGTTGCACTTAATATTATTAATATTTCTTTTTATTTATTATTTCTTTAATTGCAAAATTTCTCAATTTTAAGCAAACATTGTATAAGAAATATTAAAACATGATTTGCAAGTGAATGCGTGATATCCCAGTGAGCATTTTATTAAATTAAAGATAATAAATATATGAGACTTTTTTTTAACTCCTTTGCACAATTTCAATAGTTATAAATAAGTTTATAAAAAATAGTTTTTGTAATAGAAAATGGTAGCCTACGGGAATCTTTTCTCAAAGAGTCCCAAAATACCCGTTTTTCTTGTCGATTTTGACACTATTTAGACTAAAATTTTTGATCGTATACAACTCATAGTTCGTATTTCGAAACATTTCAAAGTCTTTTCAGAGTAATTTTAAGATCTTAGTACTAATTTTTATCCAGTCATGTAAGAGACATACTCGAGTCGTATCGGTAATTGCTTATAAGTCGCTTGCGAATCATTTTTCGTAAAGTATTGCTTATCTATAACGAATCAGTTTCGTGCTTTCTGTAATGGTTTGAAAGAATTATTAATTTCTGGTATAAATTTTTCCACTTTATATCATTTTTATTGTTTGCCTCACATTTTATTAAAATGTTTAAATTTTTTTTGTTTTAGGTCCTTAAAAGAAGCGAAATTTATTTAACAATGTACGTCTGTCTGTTGCAATGTGGTTTCCGAAGACCCCAGGAATGACGGAGTCTAGGTTATTATATATTTCTGTCACATATGCTCCGATAAATTTTGTTATTGAAATTCAGCCAGGTTTACTGAGAAATAAGAAAAAAAACCGGAAATAAGAAAATAAAATATGTCCAAAAATTGAGGTATCATTTTAATTTTAATAAAAAAAAGAGCTTTTTTGAGGTATTAAAAATATTTTTATTATAGTTTATTACAATTCAGGTTAAACAATTATGTCGGGGCTGGGTGGACAGGCTCCCATTTTTTTACCAAAATTCTCAATCACGTTTTTCAATAAACGGTTGTCAATGGTTGATATCTGCTCGATAATGTTGTTTTTAAGCTCTTGAACTGCTGTGGGATTATTACTGTACAATTTAGATTTTTAAAAACCCCACAAAAAATAGTCTAAAGATGTAGAATAGCACGATCTAGGTGCCAATGCTCTCCTCCTCTACGATAAATGCCTTCCTTAACGTCTGTATGCAACTTCAAAGCAGTGTTTTAATCAAGCAATTATACTTTACAACACTGCATAGCAAATACATTGTCATTTAAATTTTCGCAAAAGCATTGTCAATTTAGATAATGCACTAGTTGCGTTTATTTCCATGCCAACTGCAAAACAGATGATATTAGAAATATAATACATATTCAAAGTTTGCACGGTTGAGAGTACGAGATATTGTTGCACTGCAAAGCGCTTAGGAAGACAGACATTCTTACATATGTTAACGTATTGCACTTCAGTTGCTCAATTCGGGTCAACACGATTTCAGTAATTTTTAAAAATTATTGATATTCGTGACGATTTGGATATTCCTAAAGATTTTGACCTTCTTCAAGAGTTTCAAATTTTAAAAATTACAAGTACACTCTCGGTGGATATTCATCTTACCTTAAATATATTCATATTCATCATACCTTAAAGTTTGCTGAACTTCATACTGGCGGATCTTCAATAGAAAGCGACTGAACAAAGTGCTATCTAGCACCACGGCAACTAGTATACAAAGCTGTTAAGATAGATATCGGACTTATTATTGGTGTGGATCCTCAAAATGCGGAGATAGAACCAGTTTTTCCTTTATCTAGAGTGGATTTTTACGGAACTCTGAGTGAAGTTGCCACTTTAGAATGCGATTTCCTAACTTTTCTTTCAAAAGATTCATTGTTTTTCTTCCTGTGTAGCAAGTGTTGAAACC
Organism: Pollenia amentaria; assembly: GCA_943735925.1. NCBI lineage: Eukaryota > Metazoa > Arthropoda > Insecta > Diptera > Polleniidae > Pollenia > Pollenia amentaria. Next base: position 210,393,844 of record OX031008.1, read on the forward strand.
ACATATACTCTACGTCTAAATCATAAATTTTATCTGTAGAGATTTCCATTGACCAAATTTGGACACCCTTTACATACATGATGGCTCGAAGATGAATGGCACGGTTGCGGGGACTACATTGAGAATCTGGACATAAGAAGGTCATATATACTGCAGGACGACTGCAGTGTATTTCAGGCGGAGGTTCTGGGGACTTTTGGGGCCGTGGAATTGGTAGAGAGCAATATTAGCAGCGGCTCGGAGGTCACTATATATGTGGACAGCCAGGCAGCTCTTAGGGCCTTGATGGGCTGTTATGTGAACTCCGGGCTGGTTGATGATTGCAGGAGGGCTCTAGGGGAAATCTTGTGCAATGAATGATAAGGCTATGCTGGGTGCCGAGTCACTGCAACGTCACCGGCAACGAGATAGCTGATGAATGGGCGAGACTGGGCTCGGTCAAGCCTACAATGGGCTTATATTGCGGGAGGATCAGGGAATGGGCTCTGAGCCGCACAGACTGCAGGGTATCGCGAGCGCCGTGGCTTAGAAAGTCCGATTCAGATTCGCTGCAGTGCAGGAGTAGGGTCTGCGTAAGGACCATGATAGGTATAGTCACGGGCCACTATATGATAGGCAGAATGGCGGTGAGAATGGGATCTCATTTGTCAGATATATGTAGGTTGTGTAAGGACCCAGAGGAGTTCTGTGCCACTCTCCCAGGCTACAGAACAGCTGGCTGGGATGGCCGGGCAGTCGATTCCTGAGCAAATTGGGAGATGTCTCGGGTTGGGGGCTTGAGAATCAGACGGGATTCGAAATAGGTATGACCTGGCTGCAAGCAGGAGACTGAAAACATGTAGGGCAGTTTTAAGTTTAGTAGGGTTGTTCTTGCTTGTGCTGTCCGATTTTTATCTTCCGCCACTTTCTCTTTCACTGTGCTTTCACTCGTTATTTCTCCTATTATTTTCTGACAAGAACTCCATCACTAATTATATCTCTCTGTGTGAGGGTGTGAAGTTTACTTGGCACCAGCCTTTCTACCTAACCTAACCTACATGCATGATTGGCCGCTTTAATAGAGAAATGTTTTTCAACATATTTTTGTTTTTTTTTTAAATTCTGTGAGATAATGTCTATTAGTGTGTTAGTTGTGTAAGGCGCTGCATTACGTAAGATGAAGAGTATTAAAGATTCGGCACAGCCAAATACAGCACGATTGCTAGTTATAATTTAATTCAGTTAAGATCCCTAATAATTGGTTGATCAGAAGTATAAATATTTTAAATTTTGAATAGTTAATTTAACGCTTCAATTGTTCTCGAGCGTTTTTTACACGTCCAGAGTGATACATAAATTTTTTTTGCCATAAAAAGTACCAAAAAAGACTGATTTTAGTGGTTTAAAAATATTATCTTCAAAATGATATCTTCAAAATGATATCTGGGTGGGAACACTCAAGTATTATATTCATTTATATTTATGCTTTTTGTCCGGAAAAAAAATCCATTGAGCTTTTAACGCGTTTGCTTTTAAGTATAATAAATTAATTTGTGACATTTTTCCCATTTCGCCATTTTTGTATTTTTTTTTTTTTTTTTTGTTCAAATGAGTTGGTATAATTTGTATTTACTTTAACACAATGTGTTAATAAATGGTTTTCGGTTGTTGTTGTGGCTCTAAAATGACAATTACGAGATATTAGATGAAATGTCTTATAAAGGATGTTTTTATAGATTCCCATCCACACACATACAAACTCGACTTTAATGTTCTTCTTAAAGACCTTGTCAACATCATTTTGTTATAAGAGTTGTGTAAATCAAAAACATCATTAAAAAACAAAAAAAAAAAATTTTTGTATTAAATTTCCTTTTTCACAACATTTAAAAAGTCCACTGAGTTCAAGTAGAAGGAAAAAAGTTGGGGCAGCAGTTGGTTTGTATATCAAAAGAGAGGAACTTTTGTTTTACGAATTTTTACTATTTGTGAAAGTCGTAAAATTTACTTGTTCCATAAAAAGATTTAATTAGTTTTTTTCACTCGACTCTTTTATTTATTTATAAATTTTGTTTCTTGGGTTATGAGAAATTCCTGTCTCTACGTTTGTCTTTGGCAATTTAAACTCTGTACATTTTAAGGACTAACTTGGTGCTCGTAATTTTTTGTTTTTCAATTAAGTCGTAAAGTGTCGAAAAAATATAAAAAAAAGGTTTTATTTTCAAAAACTAAAAGATGCTAATATGGCTGGCAGTAAAGACTTTTTTTACTTAAAAAGGTTTTACAAAATAGAAATAAATTTTAATGATTTGAAGAAAAAACCATGGAAATTTTTCAAAGTATACTCCTGTTTTACCGGCGCTAAAAATGAGATATAAATATTTATAGATTTTCAAGTAGACGTGGCACCTCTCATACAAAGCCAGCAAAAAAGAAGTAAGAAGGAATAGTTTGTCAAGCCCAACCTTATTATACACTACACCAACGTATTTAAACAAATATTTTGTTTGGGACTAATGGGCAATCATGAACCAACCTTTGGTTGACACATAAAATCACATTCGAAATAATCTTAAACTGGCTGTTTTTTTTTTTTTCAAATCAAAACAAAAATTTTCGTTCGGGAATTCACATTAAAACAACAAAAAAAAACTAATTTCTCAACGAAAATTTTTATTTTAATTTCAAAAATAGCAGGGGGCTAATTCCAGCAGTCTATGCGAATACTTTCTCGATTCGAAAGCAATTTTATTTCTAATTCTTTTAGTCGAATCGAATTTTTTTTTTCAGTATAGTGAAAATTCAAATAAATGCTTGATTAGTTTAGTACCGACTGAAAGAGTTAGAAATAAAATTGCTTTCGAATCGAAAAAGTATTCGATCACGATTGCCAGAATTAGCCCCCAGTACCCATGTTCTCTAACTTTGGTGGGAACTTCTCGCATCGAAAAGATGTGAAACAAAATTTTCCATCGTTTCTCGAAAAGTTAGAAAAAAAGTGTCTTTAGCTCATGTCGAAAACTATTAAAAGAGATTACGTCGTTACGTTATAAATGTCATAATATTCCACTCGAAGCCAATGTGAACTTGCAGACGTTAAGAACGCCAGCAACACATCGTTGACGGCGCACAGTGGCGCCCGTAGAGCAAACGAGGTTGTAAAAATCAAAATTTTCATGAGCGCCGACGAAGTTTTGAATAAACCCATGTTATAGTTTAGAAGATATAACCGTTCAAAGTTGACCGACTTTCGGTTTTTAAAAAAACACACACTTTTTAGTCAATTTGTTGCGATTTCAGGTGTAATATCACGAAAAATAGGTAACGAATCGCCTTATTTTTTGTTTGTATTGATTGATGTATTTATTAAATGTATAATGATAAAAAAAAAATTAACTGTTTGCTTTGTGTTTCTCCTGGTAAATCACTATTTAAAAACTGTCCGTTTTTTCACTATTTTTCAACTTTGACGGAAAATAAAAAAATCTATATTTTTCTATATTTGCCATATTTGCAAAACCTGTTCTTTGATTATTTCTTTACATAATTCAAAAGGTTTTATCTGCCCGTACGTGCCCGTTTGGCTTCTGGAGGTAAAAAAGGTTAAAAAGACATGGTTGCAGAAATTGTATGGCGTCCATCCCTTATATGTTTTGACTGACAGTAGTTTGATCTAATAATTTGAAAAAAACTACTCATTGAAATTAGCAGGTACGTACATCACTTAAACAATACTTTGGCGTACAAATGGATAAGAACAATATTGACTTATGGTCCCAACAGGTAGGCAACAATCTTATTTGGACACGTGCATAATATCAAAATTGCATAGTCTTTTAGATATACCTTCTCTTACGAATTGTGATGAATATTTTACAGAAAATTGAAAAAATAAATTTAAAAAAAAAAATTATTTTTTTTTTTAATTTGTTGGGTAATAATTAAAAACATAAAACCCTAAAGAAAAAAAATAAAAACAATCTAAAAATGTAAAAATAATTTTTTTTAGTTACCATAAAGTTGATTTTCCTACTAATTTTAATTTTGATAACCCATAAGTAGGCCCCTACAAAGCGTAGCACCCTTTTCAAACGCTCATTTCATAGGCTGAACAGTTATCTATCATATGCTGTTTAAACTGTTCCATTATTTTATTCGGTTCAAAAGATATGATTTTTGCAACGAAAAAACTCAAATGGCGCCACTGTGCGGCGGCCGAAATTATTAAAATTGAAAATTTTTCAATGAAGTGCGACTTTAATTTTGGTTGTTTAAAAAATAGTTTTGAAAAAATACGTATATTTTTCAAAAATGTTAAAGGCAAAATAATTATACAATGAAAAAATCAGTCAAAAACAAAATATTTATCTCTTCCATGTTATTTTTCTTTGCGTTTCGCATATTTAATATATTTTTTAGTGGTAATATTTTTCTCACCCCGTTTTTATGCGTGAGCTTTTTAACAGCTCAAAGCGGGAACTTTCTCACAAAAATTTTACAGACACACTTTTTCTGTAAATTGGCGAGTAATTTCCTAAGATCACAGCAAAACAGTTGTTTGTTTCAATTTATGGCATTTTTGTTTCACTTCTCGCATTTCAATCGAAAATTTTCTCGAAGCGAGAGTCGCAGAACATGGGCACAGGTTAGAAAATAATAACAATAGTTTTTGAAAAAGAATAATTTCCACATTCTATAAAATATTTGTTTTCAACAGCATGCCAAGCCCACAGCTACCAATATTTTGTCCTAGTCTTTTGGCTAGCTTTGTTTTAATATGCAAGCTTTTGAATGGCATTACAATTTTGTAAATCGGTGATAACAAAAAATTGGACTTTTGGCCAAGGAAACTTATTTCTGAGCCACTGTGGCCACATGGTTTACATAAGCAGATAACCAGTCCGCACGCCATCTTCCAGGACGGAAATCGTTAAACCGATTTGAATTCACCAGCATACTAAACGGTGGGTGTTAGACACACCAGCACAAACGCATAAAACCCCTCCACCTGTGTTATTGTGGGTTATTAAAAGTTATTTTTGTTAAATTGAATCGTTATACGAATCTTTATGGCGAACTAATGGCAAAGCGATTTTCTGAAGTGATACTTAAAGGGGAGTCATAGTCTAATATTTACCAATTTCCAAAAAAAAAATCGGTAACGTGATTGCGTTTGCAATAAAATAAAATATTTTTACTTGATAATACCAAATGCGCTCTTTACATTGAGGTAGCCAGTTTCCTCCTCTTTGGTAGTGTAAAGTCAGCTAAATTCACATAAAAAATTTTGTCATTAAATAATGCTGTTAAAAAAATACATACAGGGTGCATCAAAAGTAGCACTATATGACATGTTTTTAAATTATTATTAAATGGAATAAAAAAAAAACAAAAAATTTTATGATAAAAATAAAGTTTTTTTATGTTATTTTTTTTACATTAATTACGAAAAATAATGAGTTTTCTCTAACGCAAAAGTGTGCTCCTTTTATAGCGATTTCCGTAACTTCCCTAGGGGAAAGGGAACTATGACCAAACTTGTCACGTGACAGTTCTAAAGTGGTAGGGACCGGTTCTGGTTCTAACCCTTTACATTAAGGGGACTTGTTTTAAAATGGTGATATCCTAGGACGGGTTTAATTGACACCTTGTGACAGGTAACTGATTTTGGTTAAAATAATTCCTGTCGCAAATATTGTCCCGAGTGAACCATATTGATGTGATAAATCTCCTTCATATAAAGTTATATGAACAGCTCTATCTAGAGCACCAGCCCGCACAAAATCCACTCTCATGACTAGTTTTGTGTCAATTGCCTTTCCTCTGGATATTTTTTGTTTTTACAATTCGGTACATTTTATTATAATATTCTGTTCACTGGTCACAGGATTAGTGCTTTAAGAATAATTGACACAAATTTCACGCAGGGTTTGTTGGTTGTTTCTTGTGGTATACGATCAATTTCTTCTTGAATGTTGTCCTTTGGTTGCTGCAAGGTTTAGGGCATATTTGCATAAAGCTTGTCTTTGAGATAGCCCCACAAGAAAAAATCTGGAGCAGTAAAATTTGGCGACAAAAAGTGTTTATTTTTATCAAAGAGATTTAAAACTGCTTAAGCATATTCCAAGCGCAATGCGAAGTCCTCAGGATTTAGTTCTTGGTCTAGTTGGTTTTTTTAGGGGAAGAGATGCTAATCGTATTTAAAACTTTGCCGAAGAGTGCGGTCAGAAAGCTGCAACTGTACCAGTGTTGTCAATGAAGAATTCGGAAATTACACATGATTGTGTCCCAAATTACCCATTTGAAGCAAAATTACACATAGAAAACGAAAAAAACTGCTTCCAGAAAAAATTCGCCTGCATAACCTTTTTGTTAATCCTTGTTTTCAATTAAATCGTTATGTTTGGAATAAAAGTCAAAGATAACCTTCACTTGAAGGAAAAAATAAATGTTTAATGGCACATCTCAAACATAACCAATAACGTAGGCAGAAGAACAGTAAAAAATATTAATGTTCAAGTTTAAGCAACATAATTTCTTAAGATTTGCTGTAAATTGTTCTATTTAATGGAAAAAAATTTATTTACTTATGGGTATTGCCCAATCGATAGCGTTAAAATAAATTGCACAAAAATAATTAGTATTGTGGTTATAATTATTGTTAACAGCTAAGGCACGAGCTATATGTTTACATTTGTCCTTCAAGTTGTGCTGAAAAATGTCAACAAGAAAAAAAGAAAGACAAAAACATGAAAAAACGTACTTTGGGTTTCAAGAAGAATTCTTGACAAATATTACGAAAACCAAGAAGTAAGGAAGAACATGTAGATCAATTAAAATAGTTAATCATTCATTCAAAGCAAATTTCGATCTACCAAGGTAATATACCATTTGGTTTAAAGATTGATGTTTGACTAATGACGTCATCCGTCGTCAATGGCGGTGAAAGCTAAACGGCAAACCCCACTGAAGAGATTGTCGAAACTAGTCAGGGCAACCTGTCCGTGAAAACCTGGGTTCAATTCCCAGCTCAGTCAAGAATGAAAAATTATCAATAAATTTTAATTCATTTCATGTTGTAAAATTCCTTTCTTCATAAAAATAATTTGATGAAAATTAAATTCAATAAATTGCACAAATATTTCTGCGGCAATTAGGAAAAAGTGCTTAAGTCAATATTTTTTTAGTTTTTATTTTAATTCTCGTAAAATTGCCACTTCTGTTTGGTTTGCGTTTTTTTAAATTTATATTGCTGAATACCCCAAACGTCACGGATCGGAAGTCAAATTAAACTTTTATTCAAAATACTTGTATTATTCCAAATTGATAAAATGGGCAAAAAAGAACTTTTGCTATAACTTCCTAAAAAATCGTTCAAAATTATTGAAACTTTGTCCATCGATACTGTCAATCATGGAGATTCCAAAAGTGGCATAAACTCAAAAGTTGCTTAAGTCGACTAAAGCATTTTTTCCTTTTTGCCACAGATTTTAACAACTTATTTTTAACATTATTTCTTCAAAAAATGTTCGAAAAGAAAAATTTTGCTGTCAGAAATTAATGAAAAAATAGAACAGAAAGTGAAATTACACACAGATTATACATGTTACAAATTACACATGCAAGTAGAAATTACACATAATATGTGTAATTACCAGGGAAGACCAATTTGCTTTTTTTGCTGTTTTGCTTCTTTTTTGCTGTTTTTGCCCATATTTGCTTTTTTTGCTGTTTTTGTTATTATGGTGCTTATTTTGCTTTTTTCCTATGTTTTTGCTGTAAAATAGATTTTTTAACATAATTTTTACGTAAAAATATTTTTTTGAGAAAACATGAGAAAAAAAATAATTGACAACTTTTTTCTGGGTTAAAACAAAAATATGTTAGTTGTGGACTCAACGTTTTTGGGCGCTTTATTACAACTAAAATTAATAAACTTACCATCCCAAAAAAAACAGCCATGTTACTTATTTGAGTTTAAAACAAAATAAGTAAGCCGGCCGTTGTGAACGAAAAAATAATAAAAAAAATGCCGAAAGAAAAGTCTGATATGTTATTTTTGCTAAAAATGGTAAAATTGTATCCTGAAGTTTTTAAAGTTGAAAAAGATTGGCTTTTTTGTAATGTGTGTTCGAGTAAAATTAATAGCGAAAAGAAGTGCAATGTGGAGCAACATTTTAGTACAAAAAAACAAATTAGCTGCTTGCCAAGAAAATCGTCCACAAAAACTTATAACGGAATTTCCTGTTACTATTACTGCTAATATATTTCACGAAGATATATGTAAATTTTTGTTGGAGACCAATATACCAGTAAAAAAAGTAAGCCATCCCAGTTTGAAAAACATTTTTCAAAAGTACGCCAATTTTTCAGTTCCAAGCGAAAGTTCTATTCGAGGTAAATACATACCTCAAATGTATACGGAAGCTATAAAAAAAGCTACAAACAGTTGGGTTAGCTATTCACGAAAGTGTAAATATTGTGTCAAATGTACGAAAAGCTCTTGAGAATCTACATGAAAAAATATATATGAAGAAATTTAATGCAGTATGTATTTCAAAGAAATCCGGGTTTCAAACAAATTTTGCAAATAAACAGCATTCTTCAAACTGGTGCTAAACCTGATGACGAAATGAAATTTTGAAATATAAATTTGCTCCAACAACATCCGTTGACGTGGAAAGAAGTTTCTACTTATACAATTCACTTTTAACAGAAAGACGAAGAAAAATGACGTTTACAAATATAAAAGCCCACATGATTGGTTATTGTAACTGTTTTCACGAATCTGAAGAAATAGAATAACTGTAATTTTTTTATATTTAAATGTATATATTAAAAAAATAAAAATGCTTTTTTTCTAAATTTTTGTGCTTTTTTTATATATTTTTTTTGCTGTAAACACTTTGTTTTTTGCTTTTTTTTGTCTTCTCTGGTAATTACACACGGATTCATAAAACCTTCTGTACTTACGTTGAGTATTAACTAGGGTATTCATTCGGTTAACTATAAATTGGTTAACCGATTAATTACTACCCGATTAAGTGATCGGTTAATTTAAAATTGACTTTTTTCGATTAACGATTAAGCCGGTTAATATCAGTCGATTAACCGCTTAACTGATGTAACAAAATTTTTAACTTTATGCAGTATTATAACATATTTGTTTGTGTTTTTAATTATTTGTTTCGGCTCATATTCAAAAGGAATGCGTATGGAAAAAATTTTTTCATACAAATTATAAATTATAATGAAAAAGGTCGAATAACTAAAAACTTAATAGAGAACGAACAAAGAAGGAATTCAGTGATCTTCATTTAAAATAACAACATCGGCTTTTTGTTTCGCGCTCTTTATAAATGTATTAGTTTTGTTATTTGTTTTTTTTTCATATCAACAGAAATTAACCGAAACAATTAGAAGTGTTGAAAATTTAGAATTATTAAAACAGGACTCTAATGGCATTATGGAAGATTTGATCTGTTTAGAGAAATCCAGAAAAAGGACTGAGAAATTAGATATTCTGTATTATGGGTTGCTTTCGATTTCTCCAACATCTACGATAAATGAAAGATTTTTTCCACGTCAAGTTTTATCAAACCTAAAGAAAAGTATCACTTACATCCTAAACATTTAAACCAAATTATTTTTCTAAAATATTTTTTTAGATCTCCTTAAACTATTGAAATAACTTATAAAATGATCAGCCAGTCTATTTTGTGATTAATGCATAATAGGTATTAAATTAAAAATATCTTTACATATTTATGAATTATTTTTTGGGTATTTGCTCGTTTTAGTTCAAGAATGTATATGTTTGTTATGTTGTTGTTTTTTTTTTACTAATTAACTCCAAATAATAAATAAATTATGCATCTTTTTTTATTGAAATTACTAAATTTATAAAAAAAAAACTTTATTATTCGGTTAATCGATCAATAGCAAAATTAACCGATTATTAACCGATTACACTAAAACCTCGGTTAATTAATCGTGCGATTAAGCGAGTAAAGCAACAGCCCGATTAAATGAATACCCTAGTATTAACTATCGAACGATTATTTTTAAGGAACAGAAAAACAATCTTAGTTAATTGTATAGCGTTCCATTTTAATTTATTCGCCCAACTTTAATTCCTGCAAAAAAAAAATACGAAATATTCACAAGCAAAGAAGTTGAATTTGTTTGCATCACTTTAGCCGCACTCTGTCCTTACATATCGCACACTAAATCATAAACAGGCTGAACTCAAAATTTATCAAATTCGTTTTTTTTTTTTTCATAAACCAGTTCAAAAATCAAATCTATAGCGACCACGTAAATTTCGTTTGCACCACTGTCTTCTTTAACTTTTCTTCTTTAACATTTGTGAAACTCAATTTTAAAAATAATAATTTTTTTTCATTCAACTTTTAACGACAACTGCAAAAACCTCAATTGAGCTCTAACACTTTCAACATAATCCTTTGAAACCTTCTCAGTGCCACACTACCGGTAGTTGACTTAGCTACTTTAGTTGAAAGTAGTTGAAATAAAAGCAGTTGGTGTAATCATTGAGCTCGTCTGGCCTTTTGTAGGTACCTTTGAAAAAGTGTGCCTTTTCAAGAACTCACTTTGTCTGGCTACAAAGGAAGCGAACGTACCCGGCAACGTCATCAATCTCATCAACAACCACGAAGTCCTTAAATAAGGATTCTTAGGCTACGAAGGCACAAACAAACAAAAAACAAACAAACAGAAACTAGTACAATCAACACATTTTCTTTAAGTGCTAATGAGTTTAAGACGAAGACTTTGAAATACTTTTTCTTACAATTTTTTCCTTTCTCTTTCAAAATAGATTTTATTAGTTGGTAAAAAGACTTTATTTAATTAGGTCTATATTTTAAGTTTTAAGGAATTTAATTTTTAAGTTTAAGGAATTGTTGGGTTTTTAGAAATATTTACTTATAAGATTATGTTCCTTAAGCTAATTTAAGTTTCTAAAGGTATTTGGCAGAAAACCAAAATTGTTTCTTTAAAACTATTTTATATCTGATATGTAGTGATTTGTTTTTTATTTTTTTTTTTTTTTTGTTGTTTCAAAACTGATTTATATGAATTTTGACAGCACTGACAAAACAGCCTTAATTCAAGTAAAGAAAATCACATTTTCTTAATAAAAAAGAAAACGAAACAAAACAAGATCTTAAAAAAAAAAATAAACAAAGTATTTTTCTATGTCCCTTAATACAAACTTATTTAGATAAACCAATATTCCAACGTACACTGAACAAAAATTATTGGTAAATAGAAATCCGTACAATGTAGTTATGAATATTGAAAATAAGTAATTTTGTTTTCTTGATGAAAACAATGAACCACAATACAGATATTGACAACATTAGCGCTTGTTATAGAACCGCAATATAATTAATTCTTTGATAATAATTTTTAAATGTTTTTGTGCAATTTAATTTTATTAAAAATCTGATGTCTTAAATGTCAAATAATATATAAATTTTGTAAGTTGTGTTTGCTTGTTGTGAAAAACATTTTGTATTAATGTTGTCCTTGTATTGTTTTTATTTAAATAGACGACCCTTGAAAAAGTCACCAAAAAAGTTACGAAACGTCAAGTGAAATGTAATAAATTTGTTTTTATTTACATCAATATCATTAGGTCTTATTAGCTTAAAAAGAAAAATAAACTGAAAATTAATAATTAATTGGCCAAAGAAATAAATACGAATAAATTGGTTTCTTCAATTCAACAAAAGAAATTGTAATATTAATGAATATTTCTTAATTTGATGAAATTTTATTAAAAATAAATTTTATTTTATTCAACATTAATTGGAAGTTTGATGCAATTTTTTGAGGTCGCCGATTTCAAATTTAAACTCCGTTTTTCTCTATCAGCTCGCATTTTTAAGTTGCAGGTATTTATCGAATTTTTGACTTTTTTCCAAAAATTAAAAGTTAAAAAAATCATAACTTTACTCTTCATGAAGCGATTTTCAGAATTCTTCTTTTTTTAAAGATGTAAATATTAGCTTTGAAAAACAATCAAATTTTTGCAAATCATGGCTGAGTAATGTTATTTACGTAAACAAAAAAAAAATCCAAAAATTAAAATTTGTTACAAAAGCTTACCGGAAACAGTGAAGTGGAATTTTTGTTTATTATTTTATTTTTATATATTTTTAAAAACCTTTGAAGATGGTCAACAATGTTGACCGAAATATTGGGAAAAATAAATGAATAAATATAAAACAAAATATATTTATAAGCAACTTTATTATATGCAACATTTTTCATTTTTCGAATTTATTCTATGAGTTAAATTTCAGTTATGTATTTTATAAAGCTTTTTGTAATAGCTCTATTCCTTAAATTTTATTTTTAGAAATTACTTTATAAAATATAATAGTCTGGTAGTGTATAAAGTAATTTCTAAAAATAAAATTTAAGGAATAGAGCTATTACAAAAAGCTTTATAAAATACATAACTGAAATTTAACTCATAGAATAAATTCGAAAAATGAAAAATGTTCAAAATATATTTATATTTTTATATAAATTATTTTAAAAATTATGACCTACTGGCGAACAAAATCAACAAATTAATAACCAAAGGTCAACTATTCACAACTTTAAACAAATTTGTTATTCTTAAAAATCATGAAAAAATCCAACTTTACCACCAATTTAGTTTCAAACAGTTCAAAGGTAAATCATAAAACGTTTACCCAACCTTTTGAGTCCAAATGTACAATAAATAAAAAAAAAATTAAATATATTAATTAGTATTGTGGTTATTTTATTGAACTGTTAATGGTTTTAAACCAAATTTTGTTATTTTAATCAGGCTTAAGTTCATTAAATTTAATTTTCATTAAATTATTTTTATGAAGAAAGGAATTTTACAACATGAAATGCATTAAAATTTTTTGATAATTTTTTACAGACAGGTTGCCCAGACTAGTTTCGATTGGTATAACACAATCTCTTCAGTGGGGTTTGCCGTTTAGCTTTCACCGCCATTTACAACGGATGGCATCATTAGTCAAACATCAATCTTTAAACCAAATCCTAAACCTGGTAGATCGAAATTGGCTTTTTGAATGAATGATTATCTATTTAATTGATCTACATGTTCTTCCTAACTTCTTGTTTTTCGTAATTTTTGTCAAGAATTCTTCTTGAAATCCAAAGTACATTTTTTCTTTTGTTTTTCATGTTTTTGTCTTTTTTTTCTTGTTGACATTTTCCAGCACAACTTGAAGGACAAATGTAAACATATAGCTCGTGCCTTAGCTGTTAACAATAATTAGTATTGTGGTTATTTTATTGAACTGTTAATGGTTTTTAAGCCAATTATATATATTTTAATCCAATCTTCTCTAAACTTTTGTAAGTATGTAGTTTCTATTAATTTTTATGCATTCTTAGTTCACTTTTAATTACCTGCTGGTTTTTTCTACGTACATAAATTATTGATAACTATACACGCGATTGACAACATTCTATAAAAAAAAGTGGAATTTTAATTCAGTGTGTTTTAAATCATAAAATTGTGAGATTTTTTTTAGCAACAAAATTTTTCTGAAAAAATGGCAATTGCTAAATTATTTTTTTTGTGTCCAAACAATAATGGTTAATAATATTCATAAAACATATTTTTGATTAATAAAAGGTTTATTAAACAAATTTGCATAGAAAATTCGTTTCAATATATTTTATGAATATGGGGGTAAATCTACCAATTAAATGTCTAAGTTGGCAACACTGACTAAGACATACCAAATATTACCACAATAGCATTCATTATTCTTTATGGTATATGGTTAGTTAAGGACCGATTAAGTTAAATACATATATATTTAAATGTGCGATCATCTTTGGGATTTCTTATGCACATTAAAATAACTATTTAAGGTCAACTAAATTATTATAACACGCACATTTCTTAAGAAAAAATTGTTCAAAAAAATTCAAATCTAAAAATAACTGTTATTTTTGTTTAAAAAAAATAAAAATTAAAAAAATTACTTTTATTTTTGATCGAAAAAATAAAAACTAAAAAATTACTTTTATGTTGGTTCAAAAAAATTAAGATATAACTGTTACCATCTGACTCTTATGAAAAAAAGGAGTAACTGTTGTGGTCCCTGGTTTGAACACTTAAAGCTGAAATACTAGCACTATACTATATGATGAAACAACACACCAGTTTGGAATTTTGAACTTCAGGCACTCAAATTAAATTCCACTTGCTCTATTTTAGGAATGCCAAACGGGAAATCCCGAATCCCGAAATCCCGGTATTTTTCGGGATTGATAAATCCCTCATCCCGGGATTTATTTTTATGAGTGCCGGGATTTTTAACATATCAATTTTTATGTACAAAAATGTTCGATTTTTTTGAATCTTCATTAGGGAGATCAATCGGTTATTATTCGACCGGTTTTAACCGGTTATTTTAGCTTTGCCCAAGTCGGTTATTTCAAAATGTCCATTTTTCGAATATCGAATAAACCGGTTATTTTGGTATAACAAACCGGTTATTTTAATAATGTGTAATTCATATACATTTTTTTACTCTTGTTGTAGATGTACCCGTAATTTAAATATTTTTCTAACTCAATATTGGGCAAACATAAACTTTTTATGAAGAATATTAAAACAAAATGTAACTAAGCCAAAAAACATTATGAACACTGTAAATAAAAATCGCTTATTAATGCGTGTGTTCTTTAAAAAAAATATATATTTAAAAAAAAAAAAGTGTGCAGTTAAAAAGTAAATAGTAACTTGTGCGAGAGTTTTCTAAATATTAAAAATATTTTTATATAGATGTTATTTCTAAAGATATATCGAACGTGATTAAGAAGACAAAGTTAGGTGATTGAAGGGTCCTAAAGTTTTAAGTGGCGAAGGGGTTTCCACGTCACGATTTATTAATCACCTTTGATTAGTCCACATGCATGACATTAATGTGCTCCAAATAAAACTTAACCCCGTCAAAAGTAGTTCTAAAGAGTCGACAAATAATACTTTACCAAAATACGCTGCCAAAAATTAATCATTGGGTGAAATATTAACCAGTTGTGTTGCCGAGGACGGAATGCCATTTAAGGTACTAAGAACTGTTAAATAGTTTCAGCATTTCTTTATGCATCAAACTACAACATTCCGGCGGAATCAACGATATGGAAATAATTCATCAGATTTATTTATTCAAGCACCAAGAAAAAAAAAACAAAACTGAAGAAATCAAACAATGGTTGGAAGGTTTCAAATTGTGGTCGACGAATTGACAAATATTTCATACAAAAAGCATGTTCATATTACTAATCGTTTATATAATGCTGAAAGAAAATCGTTTGATATATATAATCCAGGCTAAGAGGTTTTGTTTGCAACTTTTGCAAAAAATTGTGGAAATCTACTGAGATGGCATAACCACCAACAAATTGAAACTCATTTAAAATAACTTTAGTAGAATATCTCAAATAATAAATTTATTAAATTCCTTTTATATTTTATTTGCTTTTGCAAAACGTTTGGCTAGATAAAACATCATTTAATAGTTTACCAAATTTGTTCTAAATTCATAATATCAAGCAAACAAGTTGTTGATTTTGCACCTATTACCAAAATGATTATATTGATTACTAAAAATTTTAAAATTTTGAAAAAATATTTTCAACAAATGATATTTTTAATTTTAATTAAAAAAGTGATCAAGAAACTTTGCCATTTTAAACAATGTGTTAATTTATTTAAATAAATATTGACAATTCCCAACAACTATTCTACATGTTTATATTATTTTATTTTAAACGAAAAAAGTCAATTAATATATTTTGTTATTTAATTAAAATTTTAATTGAAAATTTATTTAGAAACAACTAAAATGTTAATTAAATCAAAATAAAATTTTTAATTTTCTTTTAACTAAAAAAATAATTGATTCAATTATTACATTTATTAAATTTAAATACTTTTTAAACCATTTTTTTTAATTGATAAAACAGTGTTTTCTGTGTAAATAGAAATTATTAAAAATGAGGTTAAAGTTTTTTCAATTTACTGGTCTCGGTTTTTTGGATTTTATCGTCAAATATTTGTTAGGTCTGAACATACTTAAAGTCATATCTATGAATTTTGTAGGTGTTTTTATGTATTCGAGTTAAAACCGGTTAACCGGTTATTTTAAAAATCTTTAACCGAAAACCGGTTTTTTTTTAAATAGCAACTATTCGTAATATTCGAAAACCGGTTATTGAAAAAAGTCGAATAATCGATCTCTCTAATCTTCATACTCTATACAAAAATATTTTTTAAAAATTATATTTAAGTTTATTGTTTATTGTAAATAATTCTTATTTTTGAGTTAAATTTTTGTTTTTGGAACACAGCGAGTATTTAAAATTTTCATTTTTCGCTTTTATATGACGACTATTTTTGGATTTTTGTATTTTGCTTAATAAAAACCATTATTTTAACTAGAAACGATTCACATCTCAAGCCTTTTTTACAATTGCGTTTAGAAAGTTCAGCTTTGGCTTAAGACATAATACCAAAATAAAAATGATTATTTTAATGCAAAATATAGAAATCAAGAAATAATTGTTATATATCAAGCAAAACATAAAAATTATTCACGATCCAATTAAAGTATATTCAGAAACTAAAGAATAAAAGTTGATATAATTATAGCAATTAAGTCGCTATATTTATGAAATAGCTCATATTCCTTCCGGTCCAATAATAATAAAAAATAAGCTTTAAAAACATACGCAAATAAAAGAATTTTTTTTTTTATAAATAAACACTATCTGACGTATTCATAAATAAATAATTTAAACTTGAAATCTGTTTTAAGAAACATTTGTAAAGGCATTTTGTTTTAAAATAACGTACTTAAATTATTGACTATGAATCTCGCCCTCACCCTGGAGGTGTACTGCACTGCAGTCGACATAGTTTTACAGTTTTTAACTCAGCTATCGATCTCGATGAGGGACTACACTTTGCAGTGTATTAATGTCTTCACAACAATTCACATTAAAAATGTAATTGCTGTCAAAAAACCGAAATGAGTTGATCTAGGAAAACTTAGAGATACGTATATTTTTTAAGCTTTTTTCAGAGTCTGATCAGTTTGATCATGTGTGAGGCCAGTGTTATTAACATAAGTATAAACTAATTTGTTTTTTTTTTAAATTTATGTTATGTATAAAAAATCTTTTGAATATTCCAAAAGTGTTGTTTATATTAAAAAAAAGTCGTATCTTAAAGTAACACATTGATCCCGAATCCCGAAAATCCCGGGATTTCCAAAATCTCGAATCCCGGGATTTTCAAAAATCAGTCCCGATTGGCATCCCTACAGCGTACATTAAGCTGCATAGCTGGTGCAACTCTCTGACGGTTTCATAACCATAGAAATAATTTTGGAAATGAACAGGCGAAAGAATTTGCTTTCAACATCTCAAATTCGGTAGCGCTTGCTATAATTTAAAAAATTGACCATTCATCTGCTTTCAAATCGGATTATGTCACTAGATTTTACGAATTAAAATGAAGTTTATGTCGCTCGGAATTTTTTCAATGGTCTGTAACAAATATTTACAGTGTTATTATTTTTTTGATATTCGTTTCTTTTAAAATTATTGATTAAAATTACCAATTATTTAGTCTTATTTCATCGACCTTTTTAATAGTATTTCTTCGTAATAAACTTTCAAGCTCAAGGTCAATTTTATAAAAAATATTTATTTATAAATTATCCAGTATTTCGCTATCTCAATTTATAGCTTCTTCAGGGATATTTGGTTTTTTCTTTAATTTCAAACAAATGTTTTAAAAGAAAATGAAGGCCTTAATTATGTAAAACGCAACGCAACGCCAAAGAATACCATTGAAAGCACAAACAATGTCCCAAATATTTTTTAATTTTGTTGTTGCTCTGATCAGAAATTCATGTCCCTTTTTAAAATGTTCAACGCCACAGGCCATGCAACGTTTGAAATTTTAAAATACAATGTGAATTTCTGTAGGAAGCAACAACAAAATTACAAAATATTTATGACATTGTTTGTGCTTTCAATGTTATTATTAGGCGTTGCGTTGCGTTTTACATGATTAGGGCCTAAATTTTTTAAAAAAAATAATATTAAAATATAATATTAAAATATATAATATTTGTTTCAGTGTACACACTTTTTCACCCGGAAATTTTCCCACACTCACACTCGCTCATAAATTGTCTACAAATTCATATACAAACTTCATTTACACAAAGATAAATAGACAAACAACAAATATATATACAATATTGTAGAGTTTATATTAGACTAATACATTTAGGAGACAAATGCGTATTCATGGGACACATTTTTTTACGCCTCTTCTAGTTTTTTTTACTTTTTGCGGTATTTGCGTAAAAAAACCACTTAAAGTATGTTTGTATGAGTGACAGTAACATGTGTGTGTGTGTTCAAATTTGTAACGATATATATTTTTTCCATTCCTGTCGTCCTTGTCAAAAGTTTATGGCCTGGTTTTTCTATAATAGAACCATCCTGCTGTTTGCTGGCTGCTTCTCTGGCTACGAATTTATCTCCGTTCTGCCCTCCCGCCAGCCTAATTCTGTCTATTTCGTTTTTGTTATAAAGATATTTATGGTTTGAAAACAAGTTGTGGGCAATTTTATGGAAAATCTATTCGTATTTTTGCTTAAATTCACAAATGAACATGTGTGATTTTGTAACAGGGTGTTTCCATAAGAAATACTTTTTTTTTTTTTAGCTAAAAGCCTTTTTTTAGGAAATATTTGTTTTTGTATTAATTAGTTTTTAACGATAAGTAATGATATTGGGAATATAAATAGGCCTCAGACTTAAAAAAACGAAAATAAGGCCGCTTTTAACGAAATAATGCTTTGTAACGGTGCACAATGGGACATATTAGACAAACAGATTTCGTTTTAATAGCATTCTTTATTTCAATAGTTGAGGCATAGACGATTTAAAGTTTGAATTCAATCATTTCTTGACAACTCATTTTATTTTTAAGCCTCTTTGGTTAAAATATCGGAAAAAATTCTGTCTGCTATTGGAAGAAAAGCCAATTGGAAGAAAGGCCAATAAAAATTTCAAAATGTTTATAATTGATCTCGACTAGCAGATTATAAACAGAATATGATCTAAGAATTAAGAAGGTAGGCAAAATTTTCGCAAATAATGCTTTGTTGGCACAAAATTCGAAATTTTCGAATCAAAAAAGGGTAATCATTCGGTTAACCGATTAATAACTACCCGATTAACTGATCGGTTAATTTAAAATTGCCTATTTTCGATTAACGATTAAACCATTTAATTTCAGCCGATTAGCCGATGTAACAACATTTATTACTTTTTGTAGTATTACAGTGGACTCGCGATAATATGAACTCCCTAATATATGAACACCCCATAATATGTACACTTGCTTTTTTCCATTGAGTAGTCTAAAATATGAACTTGTACAAAAGCTTTAAAATATGAACAACTTATTTTTGTATTTGTAACAAATTTTATCTATCTACAGCGTGGTCAATAAAAATGCCTCACATACACGGCTTAGTTAGTAATCTCATTCAGCTGGGATTCCATATTCATCTTTAAATATAATCAAACGTTTTTAACTTTAAAAGAAACATCTAAAATTTTAGAACTTTTAACAAAAAGGGGTGAAAAAAAATTACAAAATGGGAAGAAAATAAAAATGCTAAATTTAAGTTTGCTTAGACCCCTTTCAGACAAGCAAAGTTTACTTTGCAAAGTCTTGAGTTTTTAGAAGAGAAGGGAAAAGAGCATAGCGGGGGAGTACATACTTTGCTGTACTCACAAATTCGTTTTGTTTTTCGTTCGTAGATTATACCTGAAGTTGGCTGCAACTTTATATATATATACAGCGTTACCAGAATCTTTGGAATGAAAATTGTCATATGGCGAAAGAAATCATATTTTGAAGAGGAAAATCTTAAATTTTTTGTTTTTCTTAATTTAAATTTTTTAAAACAAGGGCAAAATAGTAAGAATTATTAATTTTTTATAAAAACATACTTCTTATTATTTAAATTGAAAAACATAAAAACATAAATCGTCAGTATATGAAACTTTATAAAAATAATTTTTTTCTTTTCACAAATATTTTTTTTATCAATATTCTAACTGCCTATTTCGGATGTGCGAAAGAATTATTTACTTCGTACAAATACATTTAAAACAAAAACAAAGTTTTTAGAAATTAATTTTTGTTTAAAATGTAGTTGTTCGAAAGAAGGAATTCTTTCGCACATTGGAAATAGGTTATAATATGCCTATTTTAATATTTTTATGTCCAGAAATAATGATGCAATTTTGTGTATTCTAGATACTGGGTACAAAAGTGTGCAGCACCAACACACATCAAGCTGATGCAAACTTCATTGTTTTAAAAATTGACTGTTTAAATAAGCGTGTATTTTCTATAAGCAAAATTAAAGTAAAAATCAGAATTTCTAAAAATAAAAAATCATCATTTGAGATAAAAATCTTTAATAAATATTTTTGTTAAAAAAAATAATCCAAAATATGATAAAATCATCATTCTGGCAACGCTGTTTATATGTTATATTCAAACAAGAGAAAACAAAAATTTGTCAAATTAAACTTTGTGTGTCTGAGCACCAAACAAAGTTTTAAAGAGAATTCAACAGACTTTGTCAAAGTAAACTTTGCCTGTCTGAAAGGGGACTTACAATACAATATGACTTGGAAAAAGAAAAACGTGAGGCCTTTTGAGTACCCAAAAATGGAAAATGTATAACACCGATGGTTTTTGAATATGAGAGAAAAAAGTGCACTATTAGCGGACATTTCTCATAGTAACTTAAAGAGTTTTTTTTTCTTTTTCAAAAATTAATAAATTTTTAAATCCAATAAACAATAAATAAAAAATTATGCAAAAAAAAAAATTTTATCTTAATGGTAAAAATATTTTCAAAGGGAAATTAGAAGTCATTCGCAAATATGAACAATCTTGAAAAAGTGAACTGTCTTGGTCTTAATTAATTCATATTATCGCGAGTGCACTTATTACATATTTTGTTTAGAAAATATTTTTTCATACAAACAAAGAAGGTGTTCAGTGATCTTCATTTTAATTAAGTGTTTGCTGTCAACAGCTTTTTGTTTCACGTAATTTGTATATGCATCCGTTTAGTTATTTGTTTCTTCTCATATCTTTTCATATCAATCATTTAAGAGCATTAACCGAAATAATGAGAAGTGTGAAAATTTTTCAAAATTAAAACAGGAAAATCCTGGAAGAGAACTGAGAAATTAGATATTCTGCTTTTCTTTTCTCGAACATTTAACGCTTAAATCCTAAACATTTAAACCAAATTATTTATAAGATATCCTTAAACTATTGAAAAAAACTAATAAAATTATCTTACAGTTAATTGTTTACTTAATACATAATTTGTTTTAACTAAAAAATATATATTACATATTAATTTATTATTTTTTTGTTTACTTGTTTTAGTTCAAGAAATGTTTTTGGTTTTTTTTTACTAATAAACTCCAAATAACAAATAATTGATGCATTTTTTTATATTAAAATTACTTAATTTATAAAAAAAAAAACTTTATTAATCGGCTAACCGATTATTAACCGATTAAACAAAAACCTCGGTTAATTTTTCGATAGATTAACCGGTTAAAGCAAAAGACCCATTAAATGAATACCTTATTGTTTACACAAGTTCGTTCAATGATCAAAATTACTTAGGAGATCGATTATTAGACTTTTTTCCCATAACTGGTTTCCGAATATTCCGAATAGTTGCTATTTTTAAAACCCCGGTTTTCGAATAAATAAAAGCGCATAAATTAAATAAGTTTTTAAAATCTAGCAAAGTCGCAAATACTACTGAACCCAATGATGTTATAGACTTTTTGAAAAGTTCCCACGCAGCCCGAAAAAAATTCCTATTTTTCCCTAAGCGCTGAAAAAATTTAACCTACAAAAATCCGTACAACTTTTATATGATAATATATCAATGTAAATAAGACCGTTGATGATTTCCTAACAATCGTTCAGGTGTTTTAAATGATTTCCGGTGCACTGGAAGGCACATTCGTCTTGTAAAAAAGAGCGGACAATGCAAATTGATGATACAATTTTATGACTAAAGGTATGTTCAGACCAAGACGAATTCATTTTTCACGTGGCGTTGAAAGCACAGCTGTGCTTCTTTTTTCTTACTTAGAGAGAGAAATGTCAATAGTTGCATGTGTTTTTGACATATCGATCAACGAAAGCCAAAAAAAAAAAAATACTTTGTTGTGTTTTTGGTGTTGTTACTTGTTGCAGTATCGACACCACCGTATACAAGACCTAACAAATATTTGACGAAAAAATCCAAATCAAAAAGCGTGACCAGTAAATTAATCAAATTTTAGCTTTATTTTTTAACAAATTCTTTTGATTTACTAAAATATATTTTTAGAGTGTTATTTGTAGTATTATGTGGCAGTGATAAATCAGCGATAGCTAATTTCGTGTAGAGGGGGGAAATTTAATTTTCATTCAAATTTTTAATTTTGGTGACTTTAATCCAAAAGTTTTTGATGCCCATATTAAACAAGGTATCTATTATTACTTTGAAAAACTAAATTCTTGTAAAAGAGAGTTTCACAAATTTACCTTAAAATCAAAGTTGAAATGGAGCCATTCACCCGAAGAAATTTTACAATATGTAATTTTGCCATATTAACATTTTCAAGGCGAATTCATACAAGGTGACCTTGGGTTGCTACAAGTAAGCAACAGCTAATAACTAACTATATGTCAAAATTATATGCCGTTACTTTTTTGTGACATTTCTATTAACATATTTATTTAAATTTCAAGATTCATTTTTTAATTTAATTTTTTTTTTTTTTTTTTTTTTTTTTTTTTTGACCGATAGCAATAAAATTTGGTAAGAAGATTTGGATTGCAATAAAGTAAATTTGTACCAAATTTAATCTACATATATACCAACATAATAAGATGCTTAATAGGCAGGCAGGCTATGCCAGAGAGAAATTATGGTGGCCATGTGAAATTATGGACCGATTCTTACCACTTTCAATCCAATTATCTCCAGCTGGACGAATATCGTAAGATCGATTATGTATACCGATCGAGTCGATCGGTGTGAGTATAAATACAACTCTTTTTCCATTGAGTTCTTAAAAAAATTGTTCATAATGAAATTTTTTTTAAACTTTCGCTCGTTGAATTCAATAAAACCTTATAAGAAAAAGATTGGATGAGCAATCGGTCTGCTTCATCTGCACTTTATTCAAAATGAAAAAAAGCAAAACTTCTGGCAAATAATGTTTTGTTAGCATACATTTTTAAATTATTCCATTCCACAACACACGATTGAAATCATGGCCCAATTAGTAGGTCTGCGCAAAACTACAACAATGCAACAATACACGCATTTTGTTTGTTTAAATTATGTTAAAGATGTCAAAACCCAATGCATTTGCTTGTGTAATAAATGGACAAGATGTCAAAAACAATTGCTACAAAAACAATTACACGGTAAAAATACAACTCTTCAAAAAATCAACAGGCGTTTCGAGCAGACCTACTAATTAGGCCATGATTAAAATTAAAAACAAAATTAAAAATTACAGCATATATTTTTGACACACAGCTATTTTGTTTAATAAAGTGTTGTATTATTTTGACACAACGTTAAAGTATTTTGCAATGTTGTATCCATTTTCAAAATAAGACCACCTTGTATGAATTCGCCTTGGACAATTTTATTAGTATTACGAGTATGTCACAAATCGAAAAAGATTGCCAAATATATACATTACAGTTTTACCACATTTTTCAAAAGTCCCTACATTTTAATGATTTCAAAATATCTGTCCTTCTTTGCCCTACGGCCATTTTTTTGAGAAGAAAATCCCTACGTATAACATCACTGACTGAACCTCTTAAATATCTGTCTGTTTTATGTAAAACAATTTTTAAAAAGAACAAATTTAAAACAGAAGACTTTAAATGAATTTTTTAAAGCGAATGAAAATTAAAAATTTTAAAACATTATTTATCATTAGATAAATAATGCACCAGGGAATTTTGAAAAAGTGTCCATATTTCATATACATACATGTGTACAAATGTATTTATGAAATTGAAATAATATCTTTATGTATTTTTGCTATTAAATAAACTAAGAAAAAATTCAAGTTTTTTTATTAGACCTTCTCTTAGTTGGACACCTCTCAATAATGGACAAATTTCAAGCGACCGTAGCTGTCCACTATAGAGAGTTTTCACTTTATTTGCTGCTTCAGTTATGATTTATTTATTAGTGTTGCACTCTAACCTACTGGACTATGTTCAAACTACTGCGTGAATTACAGAAACATCTTTACAAATTGGTGCAGTGTAATGCTGCAAGGAATGATTTTAGGTATGGAATACAATGCGTTTATAAATGGAAGTGCAAGCAAATCGTTCTTTAACAATAAAACTTACTGAGGCAGAGAGCAACAATACACTATTTTGTTGACGAGTTTTACGACTACAAACGATTTCCACACGCAGAGAATTGCGTGTTATTTAATTTTTTTCCACCTGGGATTTATCTAATTTTTTTTTTTTTTTTGGTAAAGCCAGATTTACACGATTGAAATTTTCTTCAAAATGCTTCAAACTCGTGTACAGAGCAAAATTTCTTCAAAATTTATTGATCAAAATTTATTTCAATTTCCTTTTTATTGGGGGTTATTTCATATTCTAATTGGGCCCTTTTTCATTGGCACTTATTTTGTGTCGCTGGTAGTTCACATTGTATTTGAATGGGAGGTGCCACGCTCACTTGAAAACTTACATAGACGTATAGAATATCTCAAACGCCGGGCAATCAGGAAATTACTGTGAAAGTTTCAGGAAAATATAGGGAACAAACATATAAACGAACTCATTTTGATACCCGCACCACAATAGTGGAGATGGTAATATGCATTTGTGCTGATATAAGTAACGCCTTAAAATATTGGTCCTTGACCCATCTTAAAGTATACCGAACGAATCAGAATGTGATCTAATGATGTCCGTCCGTCTGGCTGTGCGCAAAGTACAGTTTGCAATTTTGAAGATAATTTGTTGAAACTTTATACGTAGGATCTAATTGGCACAAGGACCAAGCTCATTGCAAATGGGACGAATCGTTCCACTATTTCTTATAGACCCCATACAAGCTGCTTTCCGGAATACTGTATTTTGTGCCCACTACCAAACCAATTTTTGTCCATATTTGTATAGACACATAGACTATGCATTTTTTGAAAAAATATGACCACGAGGGGAATTTAGTGGGGATTTTCTGTCTCTCCAAAACTTTCTAACAGATTTTAATGATATTTAAAACATAGATATTTCCCTATTCATATAGCCACATTAGCTATGCATTTTGCGAAACCAGGTCCCAAAAATTTGCAAAAATTTGTTCTTATATTCCGTTGTTTAGGGTATCTTGTTATATCTATAGATGCCATGTGGTTCCTAATAGGAACAAATTGCCAAAGGAAATTCTTTTACTGAATTCAATACAAATTAAGAAAAATAAAAACAACCGACCCTTTAATGAACATTTTTTCTTTAAAATTTAATACGATATTTAAGAGTTGGGGCTCTTGTTTAAATTAATTCTGGCAAAATTTTTTACATTCTAAAGAAATTAAAAGGTCTTTGACATTAATAAGAAGAACTCCAAACAGCTTCGACATAAATTTTAAGTTCCTTAAGAAAACACAACCAGTCATGAAAGCCACCGTACGGGAAACAAGAGAGAATGTGCAATATGAATGTATGTATGTTTGTGTGCTAGCCATAAGGACTTCTTCAAATATGAGTGGGTATATGTGCGTGTGTTTTTGCCACAACTAAAGTGTGTTATTGTTTATCAGTTGCCATCAACCAACAACCTTGTGTTGTGCTTTTTGCCATAACTGTTCTTGTTGTTGCTGTGGCTTCTGCTGCTGCTATTTCTATTTCAATTTAATATTTTTTTTTTTCATAAACAAGAGAGAAATATATTTTTCACAAATATTATTTTTAAGGATTTGATGTCAAACGCGTTAAATTGAAGATTACCGCTAACATATACACAGATACGAGTACTTTGCTACGTATACCCGCATAAGTTCTCGTTTTTAAATCGTTCACTAGCATACCGCGAACTCTTGAGTACATTTATAATGATGTCTACCCAACAAACAATTAAGCAAAAATTTGATTAATAATGATTTAACCGTTTCATCTTATACTTGCATAGGTTTTCATTTTATATCAAATTAATGTTGATTTGAGGAAGAATAATGTAGGATAAATAACGTTTTCATATGGTTTTTCTTAAATAATTTTTTTAAAAAAAGAATAATTGCAGCAAAGTAAGGAAAGTTATACCAGTTGTCCTCAACTCTTTTTCAAATCACTTACAGATAACGGTTAACTTTAATTAATTGCACATTAATTGGATTTTCTTAAATATTTCTTTATGTAACTCCAAAAAATGTCGAATCGAAAACGAAATAATTATCAATATATTTTTCTATTTGTGATATCTAGGGCTATTTTCAAATCATGCTCTCTTTCAAATATAAATTTAATGGTTTAATTTTTTTTTTAATTGTGTGAGTTTTACTTATGATTTGAATTTATTATTGATTTGGGAAGAAATGTACGCACTAAACAACACAAAATAATATAATATAAGGAAAAAGATGGAATAAGTTTATGTTAAATACAAGCCGAATCTTTTTGTTTGCTCCTCTTCCTTCCCTACATCGTTCGCCATTAAACAAAAGCAGTCGTCGAAAAGCGACGCCGTAAAAATCATCGTATAAATTGCTTGTAAGCAATTCAAAATAATGTGTTGAGTAATCAGGAAAAACTAAAAAGACTAGTTACAAAGAACCACTGAAATTTACAAGGGACGTCCCAAAATGAACACATTCAAAAGTTAGTAATTATTCTTTACCCACATGCATCTGGAAAATAAATACTTAAAGAAGTAGTTAAAGCTGTAGTTATAGAAGAAAGCTACTAAAGAATAAGTGAAAGAAGCTATTCGTTTTGAAAAAGTAAGCGAAGTTTTTACTGGGTAATAATTTTCTTTCAATTTAATTATTATTATTGTTTCTACGAACCCCAACACGAACGTAAGTGTTTTTCGAAAAAAAAAATAATAAACAAATTTTCTAAACCCGTAAACCCCAATTTCTTTTTTTCCAATTTCTGTTTTTGAGGAAAATATTTTACCACAAAAAATTGTACGTTTTTGTTTTTGTTTAACCTGACATTACTTGACAGTTTATTTTCAAATAGTTCTCAAGCCTTAAAGGGAGATGTAAAAAAAACTTCTTTAATATTTTATTAATGAAATTTTCAAGTTATTCCCAATAAAGCTAATGAATTGTAGAAAATTTTTTTGTTTGTTATAAAATGTTATTTCAAGCCTTACACAAATCTACAGAATCTCAAATCATCATAAAATAATTTAATGAAAATTAAATTCAATGAACTTAAGCCGAATTAAAATATCGAAATTTGGATTAAAAACCATTAACAGTTCAATAAAATAACCACAATACTAATTATTGTTAACAGCTAAGGAACGAGCTATATGTTTACATTTGTCCTTCAAGTTGCGCTGCAAAAGGTCAACAAAGAAAAGAAAGACAAAAACATGAACAACTAAAAATGTACTTTGGATTTCAAGAAGAATTCTTGACAAAAAGTACGAGAAAAAGAAGTTAAGAAGAACATGTAAATCAATTAAATGGATAATCATTCATTCAAAGCAAATTTCGATCTATCAAGGTAAAATACCATTTGGTTTAAAGATTGATGTTTGACTATTGACTTCATCCGTCTTCAATGGCGGTGAGTGTTAAACGGCAAACCCCTCTGAAGAGATTGTGTGGTTACAATCGAAACTAGTCAGGGCAACCTGTCCGTGAAAACCTGGGTTCAATTCCCAGCTCAGTCAAGAATGAAAAATTATCAATAAATTTTAATTAATTTCATGTTGTAAAATTCCTTTCTTCATAAAAATAATTTAATGAAAATTAAATTCAATGAACTTAAGCCGAATTAAAATATCGAAATTTGGATTAAATTATAACTAATTACCACATAAATACAATACTAATTATCTACAGAAATATTTAAATTATAAGGAAGTAATTTTTCTTATTATCAGTTCGTAACGGCGCGCACGGTTATCAGAGCAAATTTAAGATAAAACATTACTAATTTTTTTTTATATCAATTTTATATTAAACTAGCTTAACCCGGTGCGCTTCGCTACACTGGTAAAAAAAAATAAATAAGAAAAAAATTGCAGTATTTTTTTAATGTGTAATTTATTTATTTTTGCTCCCCCTGCACCTACCCCCTTTTTTTTTGTTTTGAAAGTTGTCCTGTAAAGGTTGATAACTTTTGTGTTCAGATATATGGTATTTAATATTTCTTTATATGAGGGGTACTGCTCCTCCTCTGTCTACCCCGCCCATTTCTATATTGAAATTAATAGTTTACCATAGTAGTAGCTGTAACCACGTTTGAAGACTCTTCCTTTAATAGTTCTTCTGTTGAGCGATACTTAATTTATGCATCCTATGGAAGGTATTTCCCCCCTTGCGCCTACCCGCTTTATATTTATTTTCAAAAGTATAGTATACCATAAGAGAGACTTCTGCAAAGTTTGAACATTCTCACTATAAAAGTTCTTAAGATATGCGATATTAACCATTGGCGTCCTATGGTGGGTACCACTTCCCCCGCTGCTATTATATTTCAATTTGGGGGCTCTGAAGATCCTACTACCAAAAGTTCAACAAAATGCGTGCAGCGGCTCTATCTATGAGGGGTACTGCTCCTCCCCTGTCAACCCCGTCCATTTTTATATTGAAATTTATATTTTACCATAATAGTAGCTTTAACCACGTTTGAAGACTGTCCCTTTTATAGTTCTTCAGTTGAGCGATATTTAATATATGCATCCTATGGGAGGTATTTTCCCCCCTGCGTCTACCGCTTTATTTTTATTCTCAATAGAGTAGTATACCATAAGAGTGACTTCTACAAAGTTTGAACATTCTCACTATAACAGTTCTTAAGATATGCTATATTAAACATTGGCGTCCTATGGGGGGAACCACTTCCCCCGCTACTATTTTATTTAAATTTTGGGGCTTAGAAGATCCTACTACAAAAAGTTCAGCAAAATGCGTGCAGCGGCTCTTAAGATATGCGATAATTAATATTGGCATCCTATGGGGGGTACCAATTCCCCTGCCCCTATCGAAAAAATAAGTAGCCTATTTTATTTTTAGGGCTCACGTGATGTTACTGTAAAAATTTCAGGAAAATCGGTTCAGTAGTTTCGGAGTCTATAAAGCGACAAACAAACATACAAACATACAAACATAATTCATTTTTATATATATAGATGTAATTCTTTAACCGTTCTCGAACCTGAAACATTTGAAATTAGGATAAATATTTATCTTACAAAAGTCCAAAAATTATTAAATATAAATAAAACATTGAATTAAATAACTAAATTAATTTTATTATATGCTAGAGACATTTGAAATACATTTGAGAATAACCTTTGAGAATATATTGAGAATTTGTACGTTTCTTATTTGATAAAAAATATTCTCCCTTTTGTTCAGAAAACTGTTATTCTTAAACAGTTGTTAAAATTATGACAAGTCATAAAAAGTTTGAACTCAAATATTTTTCTAGTTGTAGTGAAGCTTTTGCGTTTGCGGGGTTAATATGCTTTTATTGTTGTTGCTGTTGTTATGTCGCATTTTAAACATAAAATGTTGCTGATAATAATGAGGTTTGCTGGCAGTAAATGAATAAAACGTTGGTGAGTGTTTGCCCTTGTTTCTGCTCCTTCAGCTTCTAAATGTTAGTTACTTCTTGGGTGGCATTAGAAACAGCAACGGCAGCATTATTTCACTCATCAGCATTTATGTGTATGTGTTTTTTGCCTTTTTTACTTGATCCCTTTTAATGAAAATTATGTTTTAATAATTTTTAACATTTCATGTCCTTGTATGTTAAATTTTTTTTGCTCACTTTTTTCTCTCATCCGCTTAAAGCGTTCAAACAAAAGAGTTGTTTTAATTTGTGGGAAAATGTCTTGCTAAAAAAAAATTATGTAAATGCAAAGTGTAACTGTCTGTTTCACTTTAATTTAGAATTTTCACTTAATGTTGCAACAAAAATATATATAAATTTTTTTGCTCTATATTTCATTTTTGTCTTTAAAATCCCACGAAATGAGTTTTTATGAAAATGAATCATTTGCGCTTGATTGTTTAAATCTGCCGTTTTGGACTGTCATTTATTTGGATATCAAATTTAATACCACTATGAGACATATTTTCTTTTATACAGTTTTATTTTATGAACATTTTATAATTTAAAATTGTTTATAAAAAAAATTTAAATGGAGTCAGATAAAAAAGGAGACAATTTTATATTTCCCAAAATGTTATTTATAAAAAAAAAGCCATTAAGATCGATTACACCGTTAAGAAGATGATACAATTTTATCGCTAGATTTAACGGACATGTGACACAATTAGGGTTTTGTTAAAAAAACAACAAAAAACAAAAAAATTTAAAGAGATAAGATTAAATGGCTACATATTAGGGTATTAAGGTGTCACTTCTGTTTTTAATTTAAAGACAAAATTGCTTTAAGCTACCAACTATAGAAACAAACCCGAAGTGAAGGCTTGAATCACAGGAGGTCATAGGCTTATTGTATTAAACTTTACATACACCAGTCCTACAACAACAAAATTTCTCATCAAGTACAATTACATGCACCCACAGAAAAAAATTGTTTTTAAATTATTGTCATATTTAAGCATAACATGTTAGAGACAACCATAGTTTAGTTGTGGCTTCTTGATGAAGGATTAATTTAACCACTATATAGTTGCCGGTGATAATAACGAATTTAAAAATTCATTAAACATAGTTTTGTTAATGGTGACCATATTAAAAAATTTTGTTTTTTCTGTGTGTACTTCAAATGACTTTCAAATTTTTGATTGAATTTAATCCCTGATTTTTAAGTCAAAAACTATCTCTAACGGCTAATTTCACCAAGTTTAGTTATAATTAACTATTAGTTATAGCTGTCAAAAACATATTGTTAACTGAAAGTTATGGTAATAGTTGGTTTTAACTGAACTTGGTTTAGGCTAAAAACTTTTATTTAAAAAAAAAAAAATTACCCGGTATTCTAGTAAAAATAAATGTTTAAAATTGTTGGCTGTCATTCAAAGAAAACCTCAGTTTCCATTAATAAAAATAATAATTGCTTCGCTTTTCTCAGTGCAGCAAAAATTAATGGACACTTATCCCATTCAAAAATTAAATAAAACTTAGTTGGTCATAAATTCATTATTAAAGAATGCGACTTTTTAAGTGGGTCCCCGGTAGGCTAGCTGGTAGTGAGCTAGTGTATCAGTTCCGGGGTTGCGGGTTCGATTCCCGCCAGACACTGGTCTCCTGCAGACTAGCAGAAAGCTTCGCGGGATTTATTGTAGGAATAATAAAAAAAAAAAATAATAAAAAAGTTCTCCTCAGCCAATTGCCGCTGGAGTCCCACAAGGCAGCATCATGGGTCCACTATTATACCTAATATATACTTCTGACATGCCATTTAACAACTACACCCAAACTTCAACTTTTGCAGACGATACAGCTTTCCTAAGCGTGCATGAAAACCATCATGAAGCATCTCGTTACTTACAGGAGCATATATTTCAACTAGAAATATGGCTAAAACAATGGAGGATAATAGTCAACGAGCAAAAATGCGTACATATAACATTTACCTTGCGTCGGGATTCATACCAGAGAGTGAAAAAAGTATAATTTTAAGTACTCTTTTAGTATTAGTGAGAAAACATGTATGGGCATGTATGGGTAAAGATCAAAACCATACACATACATACCATTACCCATAACAAGTTGAAGTTAAATATGTATAGGTATACGCTGGCAATGTGTATTTGTATATTCATTCTTCTTTTAGAAAGTACATGCAGATATAAATAAAACTTGTATTGGCTATCAGCAATACCCATAAGAATAAATAAGTATGTGTATTTACGTATGTATGTATAACGTTAGTATACACAGAGTATGTATACCGTCGCAGAGATGGCAAATGCAATTTTAAAAATTTTCTTATTCAGGAAAATAGCGACAAGTGCACAAGTGCAAAAAAAATATTTATTTTCGCATGTAAAAAACCTTTACGCATCCGCATAATTTGTTTACACGAAACGGAAGATATTGTTTTTTATGTATGTATTGATTTGTATGTTGTGCTAATAAGAAAGAGTGTAACCACCACTCAATACATTTAGACGCCGTTCTGTAACGTTTTATAATTCAAACGTTTCATTTTATGTTTATTTTCGCAAAGTTTTTGCAGAAACCAAAGTAGTTCTCGGTTTAAAAATAGCGTACTGCCGTAAGAGTTAACCCATCCTTAATTTTTTTTTCTTTAATTTCGATGATACCAATTTAGGAGGTGGCATGTCATAACGTCCAGTGTCATAGTGTCCATGGACGTTATGACACTTTTGAAAGTGTCATAGTGTCCGTGGACATTATGACACTTTCAAAAGTGTCATAACGTCCATCGAAGAAATGTCATAGCGTCCGCGGACGTTATGACACTTTGCAAGGTGTCATAATGTCCACAACAAGCAAGAATGTAAACAAATTTGGGATCATAGCCGGCCTTCGGCCAGGCGCAAGGATTTTCTTCTCTATGGTATAACAAATACCGGCTTCGCTAACTAAAGCTTCTCTGCACAGCCGGCCTTAGGCCGGGCGCAAGGATTTTCTCCTCTATGGTATAACAAACACCGGCTTCGCTAAGTAAAGCTTCTAAAATCTGCCTTGTTTCCGAACGAAAGCCGACTATGCAGAGAAGCTTTAGTTAGCGAAGCCGGTATTTGTTATACCATAGAGAAAAAAATCCTTGTGCCCGGCCGAAGGCCGGCTGTGCAGAGAATCTTTAGTTAGCGAAGCCGGTATTTGTTATACTATAGAGGAGGAAATCCTTGCGCCCAAAAGTGTTTTCGTTATATATTTAATATTTACTCCCAGAGAAAAAGCAGGAAAACCATTTTTAAAATTTTTTTTACCATATTATGTTTCATCTAAAAAAATCATTGTCACCGACAACCATATTATGGTTAAACTAGTTTCTTTAAAAATAGTTTTGTTGGTTGGGACCATAATAAAACATGTTTCTCTCTGCGTGTATGCAGATAATTTTTTTGTATTTAACTTATTTAGTAATAATGGACCTAATGACACTTTTGAAAGTGTCATAATGTCCATTTTCAAAGTGTCATAGTGTCCGCGGACGTTATGACACTTTTGAAAGTGTCATAATGTCCATGGACACTATGACACTTTTTGGGGTGTCATAACGTCCATGGACACTATGACACTGGACGTTATGACATGCCACCATTTAGGATATAAAAATTAAACGTTTTATATACACTAGCGTTTGTCTAATGGTCAAAATTCGGCCATAAATTTTTCAGTAAATATGAAGAAAACATAGTACGTCTAAGTATATATGAATTGACATGTTTTGGGCATTAATTTGTTCCGTCTTAGTTGATCGATTTGGCGATGGACCAACCTCCGGTTCAAATTTTATCTTCCACGTGAGTTAATCTATTTTGTAAGTTCAATATAAAAAATATCAGAAAATATCAATTCAAAAACAAAAAAGTATTAAAAAGTCTTCCTTATAGATTCTAATCAGCTCAGAACATTGCATGTTTATAATTTTATTTTTATGTATGTAGACATACATTACCACTGCTGATGTTACAAAAAGAATTTATTTTATGTATCAAAAAAATATGTACATAGTCCCATACCTGGCTAGTGATCAAAGCACATTTTTGCTAAAACATTTCATCAAAAATAAAATTTTTTTTTATATTTACGCAGTAGTGCCAAAAATACTGAAGGTACCCATGTATATTTTCTTACACATAGATATGTTATATGTATGGCAGATAACCAAAACGCATTCATGGGTATTAAATAATATCTGCAAACCATTCATGTATTTAAGTTTACTGAATGTGATTGCGTGAAATATTGTCGTGCATAAGTATAAGTATTACACATATTTTCTGCAACGCACAGCCATAGCTATTGTTATTATTTGTGTTATAAGTATGGATATACACAATAACGTAAAGCGTGGGTAAATACCTCTGTATATTATTCTTATGGGTACTTGTTGTCATTCTCTGATTCATACCCCCTATTAAAATAAATAATCAAATAATATCTCAGCATTTTCATGTAAAATATCTCGGTAAACATCTAGATCGCCGTTTAACGTGAAAATACCATACAGATGCAAAATTAACTTAAATCAAACTAAAAGCCATTAAAATTCATTGGCTTATTGGAAGAAATTTTATCCTTAAGCCTGATACTCTGTTCAACATTTCACGTGAAATGCTGTCAAAACTCATATGAAAAAAAACTTGTACGGAATATCTATGAAATTATGTTGATAGAGTAGTACTCTTTGTTTTGTGAAAAAGTTGCGAAATGTTTCTGGCAACATTTTTTTACAACTGTGAAAAAAAGCAAATGCTCTTTATTTCATACGGAATTTTGACAGCTGTAAATAAAGTTTTTGATAAATTTTTCACAAAATGTATTAAAAAGATTATCAGCAACCAGCGATGAATTTTGAAAATTACTTTCTATTTTATTTAATTTTTTATTAAAAAAAAACACTTGTTAGTAAAACACATGTAGGTCTTGTTTATATACGCAAAACAATGTCGCATTCTTTGAAAGATTAAAAACTTTAAATTGTGCAAGCTCTCGAGATAGGTTACATTGATTCATGTCAGATATTTCGTATGAAATAATAGATGTTGCTCAACATTGTCACAAATTTGAACAGAGTACTAGCCTTAAGTCTCGATTGTTTTACAACTCTATCTTTTAACCAATCTGGTGCCCCATATTCCGTTATGGGGCACTGACTCAGCGTCTAATATCGAACAAATTCAAAGGCGCCAAAATAATCCTCTTCGTATAATCACAGCCGCTCCCTGGTATGTTAAAAACTCGAATATCCACAAGGATCTCAACGTGCCATTGGTAAAAACTATGATTACAAAACACGCAGTAAAATTTTTAATGAACTACACCCAAATCCACTAGCTCGAAATATTTTAAATGATGGCGGCCACACTCGCTTAAGGAGAAGAGACACTCCAGCACTCACCCAATCAGAAGAGCGATAAACACCTAAATATGTGAACAGAAACCGTCATAAGAAAAATTTTTGTCGGGCACTGGAATGACATGAATTAAAGTATTAGTATAAGATTTGATTACTTTTTGTTAGTTCATATTTAATATATGAAGATTCAATAAAGCAACTCTGGAAAAAAAACTTATCCCATTCAATGGCGTTTTGTTTACACGTGTAAAGTTAAATACTGACTAATTGACATTAAGTACTATTTGTGTAAATTTTCTAATTTTTCCTGATTCTATCGCTAAAAAAAATTCTTTGTTTGGTTTGCTTAGCACAGATGTTTTAAACTACAACTTTATTTGTAAAGCTCTTTCAATCCCAAGATAATGACATTTTGTAAAGGGAGCTTATTTTCGTTAAGACGCTTTCAAAAGGAGCAGATTAAGTTTTGGGGTATGTTCTAAAAAATGTAAAAGTTAAATGGGTTTATTCATTAAAATATTTTAAATTTAATTCAGGCTTACTTCCTTAAAAAATGTTTGTTAAATTTAAAAATCTCTTATGACCATGGAGAAAAAACTTTAATAATATTTTTATAAAAATTTAAATATCATAAAACACCTGAAATATCCCAACTCATTTGAAACTGCTTGCAACCCTGTACACAGAAATAAATTTCGCCAATAATTTTTTTTTCAATTAAACCATTAATCAAAAAAAAAAAATGATTTTTATTGGAAAATTTAATCAAGTGAATTCAACCTGAACTTACATCCACAACGTAACCGCAGAAAATGTTGTTAATATCAAAAAATATTTAATTGATACTATTAATTTGTTTACTGGTGCAAATTTAATTTATATTTTACAAGCTTAACCCGGTGCGCTTTGCTACCCCCATCGAAATAAAACGAAATAAAAAAATTTTGGGCTAAATTTGAATGATTTTACAGTTCAACAGATATACATAAATTTCAAGTGTCTTCGTATGGGAGGTGCCATGCCTACTTTTCCCATTGAACCTGCCTTTTGAAACATGTTGTGGGTTATTATCTAAGCTATTTGTACAAAATTGGAATACTTTCACTATTACAGTACTTCAAATAAATACGTAGATCTTTATTGTCATTGTATGGGAGGTGCCACGCCCGCTTGTCTAATCCAGCCGGCTATTTGGCAGATGTCGTGTATTGATAACGTAGTTATTTGTTTCATATTTGAAACTCTTACTGCAACCGTCCTCCAGATATAAGGTTATTCATTTTCTTATTGTATGGTTGGTGCCACGCCTACTTGAAAATTAAAATATATTTAATATAATCAGGAAATTACTGTGACATTTTCAGGAAAATCGGCTCAGTAGCTTAGGCGTCTGTAGAGAACAAATAAACATACGCTTTTTCATTTATATATTACTAGAGTAACCCTGCCCGCGTTGCTGGACAATACAATAACATACGTTTAGGTCTTTGTATTAAAAATTAAATTTCTAGTCTTGGTTGCCGAATGGCAATAACACACCAATTTTATGGTGCACCTGACCCTGAATCTTTAATTAATATCCAACAAATTTGTTAGAATTTTCGTATAAATGAAAACATATATTAATATCTGAATAGAAAACCACATTATTAAGATTTAAATTTTAACTGAACGATTACAAATCAATAATTAAATGCCTGGCCCACAAAGTCCAGAAAAACATTTCTTTCGTATATTAATATTGAAAACAAAACAAATTTTTGTTTTTTATTATTCTTTTCAATATAAAGATGCGAAAGAAATGTTCTTGTCGACATTGTGGGCCTGGCAGTAAAAAATGTCAATGCTCGCATTGTAAAATTAAATGACAATCATTAAACACACAAAAATTAAATATGTAAGTCAAATGACGCGAGCAAGCAGAGCCTTATACCGACAAAATGTACTTCTAATAGGGAAAAAAATACATTTTATATAGAGAAAACACACCATCATAAAAGTGCGCGTATAGCTCGTAGAAATTTCTCGATGGGGTTTCTTTATAAACCATCAGTGAAAGTATACCTTTCTAACGCATGTACTCGTTTAAAAATCGGTTGAGTGGTTCTGGCGTTATAAAATGAGGAACATAGGACAACTTATTTTTATATATATAGATATTTTTATTTTGAACGGTGTAGTGTTTTCTTTTTTTTTCCTATATTAATGAAAGTCTGCGGCGGGAATCGAACCCGCAACCCCCGCACTGATAGGCTACCTACCAACAAGCCTACCGGGGCACCCCATACCATAAGAGTCGGTCCTACAAAGCTTGAAGACTTTTGTCTTCAGATATGATGTATTTAATATTTTCGTTCTATGGAGAGTATTGCTCTTCCTTCGTCTACCCCGCCAATTTTTATTTTGAAATTTATAGTTTACCAATAGTGGATTTAACCACATTTGAAGACTCTCGCTGTAATAGTTCTTCGGTTACCCTATATTAATATATGCTTCCTATGGGGGTATTACTCCCCCTGCACCTACCACCTTTATTTAAATGTGTAGTTTTCCATAAGAGTGACTCCTATCAAGTTTGAGCATTCTCAATATAACACTTCTTAAGATATGCGCTATTAAACATTGGCGTCCTATGACGCCAGCTATCTTACTTCAGTTTCAGTGCTCAGAAGATCCTACTACAAAAAATTCAAGAAAATGGGTGCAGCGGCTCTTAAGATATCCGATACTTAATATTGGTATCCTTTGGGGGTACCACTTCCCTTGCGCCTATCGAAAAAATAAGTAGCCTATTTTCGGGGCTCATAGGATGTTACTGTAAAAATTTCAGGAAAGTTGATTCTGTCGTTTAGGAGTCTATAAGTCAACAAACAGACAAACATATTTAATTTTTATATATCGCACTTGTTCCTCGAACAAGTCAACTCAAAATTTATATAGAGACAAAAAACTTTTTTTTTATATGTATTCTTATACTAGAGAAATAGATCAAAGATTTTTACAGTTGGTAGATATGGCCACTAGGGTGGCCAAAATTTAGGATGTATGCCGTTATTGTGTAGAATTATCTCATCCTTTAGCTCTTGAATTGTTGCTGGCTTATCGACGTACACCTTTTCTTTAAAATGACCCCAATAAAAGAAGTCCAACGGTGACAAATCACATGATCTTAGCGGCCAATTAACATCGCCACTACGTGAGCATTCTAACACGGTCATTGAATTTGTCGCGCAAAAGAGCCATTATTTCGTTAGCTGTGTGGCAAGTGGCACCGTCCTGTTGAAACCACATATCATTCCACATCCATATTTTCCAATTCGGGCCATAAAAACTTCGTTATCATCTAACGATAGCGAACACCATTCACAGTAACTGCCTGACCGGCCTCATTTTGGAAAAAATACGGCCCGATGATGCCGCCAGCCCATTAACCGCACCCAACAGCCAGTATTTTTGGGTGCATTGATTTTTCGACAATCACTCTTGGATTATCATTCGCCCAAATGCAACAAATCTGCTTGTTAACGAATCTACTGAGGTCGATTATGCCGATTAAAAAAATCACGAAAGTACATAAAATTCATTTTGATTTGAACGCCCATTTTCATAATAAGTATGAATAACTTTAACGCGCTGCTCGATTGTGTATCTTTCCATGGTTCAAATTGAGTTAGTCTGAAATTGAGAAATGCCAAATGAAATGTAGAAAAAAACTTGACGTTTAGGTGTGGTTCACATTCAACATCGGCCCTTAAAATTCAACCACCCGTTATATGTCACGAAGAAAATTGTGACGCACATGTAGTGTTTCGAGCGTCTATAATATGCGTCAGTTTTTAGCCCGGACTTAAGACACTTTCATTTGTGCAAAGAAGGACAGATATTTTTGAATCATAAAAATGTAGGGACCTTTCAAAAATTTAGCAATTTTTTTCGATTTGAGATAAAATACTAATAAAATTGTTGATACGACAACATTATTAAATTGTAAAATTTGTTTGCTGATCGCTTGCCCCCATTTCAACTTTGATTTTGAGGTAAATTTGTAAAATATAATATAATTTTTTAGAGCAATAGAGTAAAGTCACCAAAATAAAAAATTTTAATGAAATTTTCATTTTCCCTCTTTATCTTTAATTTATCACTACCACATAAAAATACAGATAGCGAAACGTCTCTTCACACATATAAAATATTTGACGTCCTACACGTAACCACTAGTTTTATTAAAAATTAAAAATTATTTGCTTTTGCAAAACTCTTGGGTAGATCAATCATCATTTAAAAGTTTCTAAATGAGATTATACAATTATCTTCTTACAAATAAGGTTAGTTTACCAATAGAGGTTGGTAAAAATAAAGCTAAAGTTTGATCAATTATCTGGTCATGCTTTTTTTGTTTTGATTTTTTCCCTAAATATTTGTTAGGTGCGAACATACTTTTAGCCATAAAATTGAATTTTCAATTTGTAGGGATTTATGTAGGGAATATTTTTTGAGCGCGTTGAGAAAAAAAGCGATTTTTTCGGGCTGCGTAGGGACTCTTCAAAAAAGTCTATAACATCACTGCTTTGAGGTATCGAAAATTGCGCTTTACTGCTGTCTAGAGAGTGTTGTCAAAATTATTATTGAATTTGCTCAAATAGTTCATAGCGTAAACTATATCAGTACGAGTTCCTTGCACCAGATAAAGAAAACTGCCTAAAGCTTCTTGATAAGGTATATTATCCAATTTGTTGGAGCTGGATATAGGATTTGTTAATTTACTACTTGCGTCAAAAGGTGTACAGAAAAAAGTGTTTTATTAATAAAAAAAATGGTTTAAGAAGTATTTAAATTTAATTAATGTGATAATTGAATCAATTATTTTTTTAGTTGAAAGAAAATTAAAAATTTAATTTTGATTTAATTAACATTTTAGTTGTTTTGAAATAAATTTTTAATTAAAATTTTAATTAAATAACAAAAAATCTTAATTGACTTTTTTCGTTTAAATAAAATAATTTAAACATGTAGAATTGTTGTTTGAAATTGTAAATATTTATTTAAATAAATTAACACATTGCTTGAAATGGCAAAGTTTTTTGATCACTTTTTTAATTAAATTTAAAAATATCATTTATTGAAAATATTTTTAAAAATTTTTAGTAATCAATCAGCCATGTCACAGAGTACAATTCCGTTCGGAATGTTTCCGTTCGGAACTGAAGAAAACATATTTGTATATTGATAGAGTGTATATTTTGATAGTTTTTTGGCCTTAAGATACAGAAAACTCCCATTCCGTTCATGAAAATAAAAATTGTTTCATTCCGCAAAGTTTTTTCGTAATTTTCTGTAGCACAAAAATACGGTATGAATTCCGTTTCCGAACGGAATTGTACTCTGTGACATGGCTGTATATAATCATTTTGGTAATAATTGCAAAATCAACAACTTGTTTGCTTGATATTATGAATTTGGAATAAATTTGGTGATTGGAGAAATTTAATAATTTTTTTTGTGTGGGAATACAATTATTTATTAAAAGATTCAGTATTTTTTTCAATTATTAAAAAAAAGGAATTAAGCATAACAAACAAAATCTTTTAAATTAAAATCATTTTCAACAACATCTCGGCTTTTCATAATACGCCAGGATTATGATCCATAATTCATAATACGTAGGATTTAGCAAACGATATTCCTTGGTATCCTCCCAACACCCAACAAAAATTAACTCTCGGGCCTTAGGGTCCCACTTCTTCCTTTTTTCTTTGGGCACGTATGCAATTGCGCGGGATACAAAGATACTTAAGTGGTTTAGGTTATGTCTAATGCCGGACCAGATACCCTGTGACGTATTGTCTTATATTGCAGAGCAAACGGAACGATTAATGACATAAACAGCATTCGTAACTACTTCATCACATAATTTTTTCGGTAAACCACCGTGCAGCAACATGGCACCGAGGTCTGATGTTGTATGCCATTTTCTGTTAATATTTTCAACAGTCGTTGACAGCAATGTTCTGTGCCGCTGTCAGCAGGCAATCATTTAATTTTCCGACCATTTTCAACTCTGGCCCTCAATCGCTCAAACAATGCTGGTACTTCCGTTTTTGCCTCCAGTACAGAGAGAACAAATTTTATGCCAAAAATCATCAACAAAAATCATTTAATACTTCGCTTCACCTAAAAAAGTATCCTCCATGGGGTCACAAAGGTCAGAGTGCACGATTTGAAGTATAAGTAAATCCCTTACATTTGCTCCAAGCTTTTTTTATTGCAATATAAATCAATCTTTCCAAATTTTACTTGAATTGGTCCATATTTGACTTGTTCGGCCAATACTCGCTTTAAGCGAAGTTATTGTATTCCGTACTGTTCCGTCTGATCAGTCCGTCTGGGGCCAGATTTCTGTAGCTCATAATGATTGGAGCACTACTGGTACCACCAAATAATACAAACGGTATTTTCAGACCTAACAAATATTTGAGGAAAAAATCGAAAAAAAAACGTAACCAGTAAATTCATCAAACTTCAGCTTAATGTTTTTTTATCAATTTCTATTGATTTACTTCACTAAATTTGAAAGAATACAATTCTATAATGTAATTTAGAAACTGTTAAATGATGCTTGATCCAGCCAAACTTTTTGCAAGATCAAATAATTTTTTAATAAAACTAGTGGTTACGTAAAGAACGTCAAATATTTAATAGGTGTGGACAAATCTTAAGTATTATTTTGGCGCCATGAACATTCGCGTTAAATGGGCTGGTTGAGCTTCACACACACAGAAAAAAATGTTTGCCCAGTTAAAGAATTAATCAAAAATACAATCAGTTTTAATTAAAAATGTAATCAAGTGAATTAAACGTTTAATCAAGTGAATTTTTAATTTTTACTATTTATTTGTTTACTGGTGAAAATTAATAGTATCAGTTACAGTTAAAATTCACTTGATTAAACATTTAATTCACTTGATTAAATTTTTAATTAAAACTTATTTTTTTTTTTTTTTTGAATTAAATTAGATTGAATTTGTTGGCATAAAATGCGATAAGTTATTAAAGACACAAACCACGTGCAAAGGATGCGACACCTTTTGTGATGTTTTTCGTAAGTACACCCAATGAAAACTTTCCAATTCATGTTCGAAAGTTGCAAGAGTAATAGGATTGTGTATTATTTTTCTTAAAATTGCTGCACCCTTCGGCGAAGTTATTTTGCTTGTGTAAACTGTGCATTCTCTTCCTATTATCATCCAGAAGTGGTGATGAAAACTGCATCCAGATGATAAAAATCTTATTTGTATTTTCTCTTGCTAAAATGTTTATAGACTTGCTTAAATCATTCAGAAGAAGAGCAAAAGTGGCGTGTGGTCACTTTCTTTGTTCAAAAGTCTTCCAAATGCTAGCAGAGTTTAAGTTCAAATAAAAAAAAGATGTAAATGTGTTTATGTTAGTGTAATTGTGGGTCTAACTTGGTATTTGTGTGGCTTTGTGTGGCAATAGAATAGAAAGAAACAACATAAACGAAAGCTAAATCGTATCTATTACGTGTATAACCACTTACATTCTAGCTGCCATTCACTTCAACATCCCTTCAGGCGTTTGTCATACAATGCCATTTTTATTGTACCTTTAGAAAACTCAATGCCTAGAAGTTGTTGTTGTTGTTGTTGCGGATACTACATCTTGTTCTCCTTCTCCTTCGTCTTTGAAATTGTTATAGGTTTTAGGCTTTGGTTTTGGTTCGGTTTGATTTAGTTTAGTTTTCAGTTTTATTCATTTGTTTTGTGTGGGATTTCAACAAGAAAAAGTGCCTGAGTGCAAAGGTAAGTGAGAATCTCATATAAAACATTTGACAGAAAGATATTTTCACATAAAGGAACCCATACATTTACACAACCCCACTCCCTTGTTTAGAAGTCTACGATAGAACAAATACAGTGAATGACAGGAAGGTAATTGCATTAAAAATATTAGATTTTATATATATAATGGACATTTAAAACAAAACTGGTCCTAAGCCCACGAACTACTGGACATGGAGTGAACCAGACTCAACCAATTCGGTTTTAATTAAATAAATCTACTATATCGGAGTTTAAAATAATAAAAAAATAACAATTGTGATTTTTGATTCCACTGTTGGTATTAATTGCAGTTTTGAAAGTTTAATTAGGCTTAAATTCATCAAATTTTATTTTAATTAAATTATTTTTATTGAATGAAGGAATTTGCAGCACGAAATGAATTAACGGTAGAACGCAAATAATTCTGATGATGGGAATGTGGTTATTCTCGAAACATGTAAATTTTACCCGAGTTCAATCCCGTGTTCAGTCATGAATTATCAAAAAATAATTTAATTCATTTCATATTGTAAATTCCTTTCTTCAATAAAAATAATTTAATGAAAATTAAATTTGATAAACTTAAGCACAAGGCGAATTCATTACAGGTGATCCTAAAAGCTGCTGGTAACTTTTTTTCTTTAACTTTATAATTGTTGGAAGTCAAAATTTTGTTTATTATCTCTGTTTCTGTTTTGATTTGTTTCGATTTTTGACGTTGTACAATGATTTTACAAAAACAAATTG
Source organism: Pollenia amentaria (assembly GCA_943735925.1). Classification (NCBI taxonomy): domain Eukaryota; kingdom Metazoa; phylum Arthropoda; class Insecta; order Diptera; family Polleniidae; genus Pollenia; species Pollenia amentaria. Next base: position 210,437,810 of record OX031008.1, read on the forward strand.
CTTGTGGTTTTTGCACGAGTTGTACTTGTTGTACTACCGAGATTACCTGGAATGAATTCGCCTTTCTTAAGCCTAATTAAAATATCAAAAACTTCAAATAATAAAAAAATATTTTGCTCTCGACTACGCAGAGAAATAATAAAAATTGATTTCATTTAAAAATTTTGTGATATTAATTAAAAAATTGATATAATTTGCACCAGTTAACAAATTAATAGTATCAATTAATTATTTCTTGATATTAACATAAAAATTGATTTCAATTAAAAAATTTGTGATATTATTGTGAAATTAATAGTGTCAATTAAAAATTTTGTTGATACTGAAAACAAAAATTGGCGAGAATAATTTCCCTTTTCACAAAAAATTCCTAAGAAAAATATTTTTAAAATTCCTGGGCATTTTAAGGACAGAAAATATCGGAAATAATCAAATTCGTCAATTAAAAGTTTAAGACATTTATGAGCCCGAAAATCTCTTTAAAAATTGTTTTTTTTTTATTTCTGCTACGAATCTAAGAAAAAAAGAAACATACACCATTATTTATTTGTTGAATTTATTCTATGAGTTAAATTTCAGTTATGTATTTATAAAGTGTTTTTTAATAGTTCTATTCCTTAAATTTTTAGCTTTATAAAATACATAACTAAAAAAAGAAACGTTAACCGACCGTCGTTAGGCTCTAATGACGGAATCCGAGTCCAACTAGCACAATTCGCTCAGTTATTATTGCACCAAATTTGTGAAAAATTTATTGGAGTTAAGGCTCTTCTACATGAGACCAACGATATGCTCTTTTTACACTCTTTTTTCCGGAAACTTCTCGAAATGAAATGTGAATTTTATAAATTTCGTAGGAGCAGGAAAAGTCCGGCAAATGAAAACCCCTACTACCAACTAAAGCCAAAATATCTTCCTAATAATTCTTCTAATTTATCTAATTTCTAATAACTGTTCTATACTGTTTATGTTCTTCTTTGAAGAATAGCAAAAACAAAAAACATTAAAATCTAAGAAAGCATCTTTGAAATTTACATAAAAGCTTACGCCTAAATACATGCTATTTAGCTTAACATACAAACACAAACGAACACATTTATCTCTCATATTCAGGCACACACATTCATTTGCACACACTCATTCACCACATAAATAAGTGCTGAGATAAATAACTTGGGATGAATACCCAGGTGGACACTTAAAAATTTTAATGAGAATAATGTTTTACACGTGGTCTTAAGTGTTAAAATATAAAATTAAAGAATCACTGAAAGGTGAGCGAATATAAAAATGATTTTTTTTGTTCAATTTAATGGTACCCAGCTAACATAGGCGGATTGTTAGACGATAATGTTTAATATACAACTCCTAAAAGAATCTTCTGATGATTATCTGACGATTTACAATAACAAAAACATCTAATTTTTTTATTTTTTACTATTTTATAAATTTTCTGACACGCTCGGCTTTTAGTCTTGGAACTTGGAAAAATAAAAAAAATTAAATGTTTCTGTTATTGTAAATCGTCAGATACTCATCAGAAGATTATTTTAGGAGTTGTATATTTAACATAATCGTCTAAAAAACAGCATATGCTAGCTGGGGTGTTTGAAAAATGTTCAATGATTTGAATGTGTGTTCAAATGGCATTGTGCACGTCTCTAGTATTTTGTATCTGTTGTCTTAAATAATATCAAAGCAGAACTGCAATTTACTGCCATTAGCATAAATGATATCACCTTCCGATAGGAGTATGACTTTTGTACCACCTTGTATTGAATAAATTAATTTGAATCTATTAAAAAAAAAGAATACTTATTATAAGAACAGTTTAATGTTTTTATATCAAGTAAATCCCTTAAATCCAACCCAACATATATATTTCAGTTACCCACCCAAATTTTGGGACTTCTAGGTTCGTTTCCTTAAGAGCAAGCCTCGTAACAGAAATATACAAACAAAAATTCTTATAGTGCATAGAGAAAATTCTAGAAATACATTGAAAGAATAATGGTCGTTTTCTCATTCGCCGATTATCTTCTTTACCAACGAAAAACTGCAGATTAAAGAAATTTGATTTTCTCAATGTGTGATTTGCTTCTGTTCTGTTGGAAAGCTAACCGGCACTCATCTGCCAATTATTTCTTTGCCGTACAGTTAAATTCAATCAGCTGACTCCCAACTTTTTATATGTATTTTGAAAGGTGTTGCCAACAGAAAACAATGTTTTTTGTCGGTATTTTTAAAAACCAAAATCGGTAATGATCAGATTATCGGTCTAATAAATTTATATCAACGTTAAGTAACAGTCAGTTTGTACATACATTGAGAAAATTACCATAAGACTTTTAAAATATGAAAGCTGTATAAATTGTAATTTGACTTAGAATACACATTCGAATTAATATGAAAATTTATTACAAAAATAATACTCAACATAAGAACTAAAATTTTACTCTCAGAGTGGCACTACGAACGAAAAGTTCAATCTTTTTTGTACTTATTTTGAGAAATTCAGGGATTGATTTTCGAAAGTAATTCCATTTAGGATTGTTTTGAGTACGTTTTGGTGTTAATCGTTCTTGAATTTTTGAGTACGACATGTACTTAAACTTTAAGTCTTAAAGTAAGTATAAAAAGCTTAATTTATCCCGAGTGTTTTTCTATCTGTGTAGTACATACTTTTTGCCTTATTAACAGCACCAAGGCATGACAGCGATCGCACCGCACAGCTGCAGTGGTAATGAAGAGCAGAAGAAAGCTTCAGGACACCACAAGCCACTCATATGTATTTTTTAAATTTAAAATAGAATAATTCTTAAAACATGATGAAGTTATTCTGTGACATTTATATTCTTGATTCACTCACTTTTGCTGTATTTCCTTGTAGTAAATTCGCCTTGGACTAGGACATAAATATAAAGAGAGGGAAAAAGATAGTAAGAGCAAAAACCCTACCCTGCTATCAAAAAAGCTCCATTATTGTGTTAGTTGGAAATGTGTTTATGTAATTATTGTATTAACTTAAGACGCAGGAAATTTTGCGAGAAAATTTTTTTTCATCATTCTACTTTGAAAATTTGATGTATTTAACTCAACAATTTTAACAAATAGAATTCGGGAAATATTTTGTATTATTTTTTTTTTTTTTTTTGTGAATTATTTTGTCATGTTTTAACTAACCATTTAACAAAAAATGTTGGCATACCACAAAAATATCAATAGAACCAATAACGGACCTATTATTTGAAGGGTTTATGAAAGGGATTTTGTTTGAAAATATGTTTAATAAATCTTTTATTAACCTGTTTTCTTTTTTTATTATAAATAAGGACGTTAGAAATAAGTATTAATTTGAAGTTATAGAAATTTAATAAAATTTTCAAAAAAAGAAAACGTTTGTTTGCAAGTGGTTAAGAAATAATTTTTTCTGTATAGAAACCAATTCTTGGATTTAACAAAATGCTAAATTTTTATTAAAATCATCATAAATAAAAGGAAACGATTAGAATAAGGTGAATTCACTACAGGTGGGGACAATACTACAATAATCCAAAAAGAACAGAGGGTTATTTTAATTGTATTATTATCATTTACGGTTTGAAATATCAACCATTTCGAACAAAACATTTGTATAACTACAACGAATTGGTTCGAAATACCAAAGTCTGCGTACACCTTGTAGTAAATTCGCCTTGGACTAGGAAAGACATATAAAGAGAGAGAGAGAGAGAGTAGGAGCAAAAATCCTACCCAGCTAGTATTTTCAATCGTGTGGGAGTCTGCTGGGAATCTCACGAAGAGCGTTTTTGATCGTCGACGAGCGCATATTTTAATCGTTAAAGATTCATCGCATGGGAGGAACTGTTACACAAGCTGATTCCTCTGTGAGATACATCTACAACACAGCGGAAAAAACTTCTCATTTTCATACAATTTTATACGAAACAAATCCTTAGATCGCGAATTAAACTCCACCCGGCTGGAAAATCTTATTTGGCAGATCCTAATGCTATTTGTTTTATTGAAATTAAATTGACAATAGAATTTTCATGTTTAAAAAAACGCTCTTATTTAGGTAGCTCAGTAATTGTTATATGACTCTTACAGAGAGTCGCGAAAGGTTCATTCCAAGATTAAAAGACGAGCGGGTCAGAAAATGTATAAACAAAGTAATAAATAAAAAGTTTAGATGTTATTGGTATTGTAGTTCGTCGGATAATCGTCAGAAGAATCTTTTAGGAGTTGTATATTAAACATAATCGTCTAACAAACAGCCTATGATAGCTGGGTACCCTGCTATCAAAAAAGCTCCATGATTGTGTTTGTTGGAAATGTGTTTATGTAATTGTTGTAACTTAAGACGCGAGAAAATATTTTTTTATTGTGGAAGAGTTTTTTTTTCTTGTCGTTTTATTGGTGGTCTACACCACGCGTTTTAGGCGTTGTGGCGTTTTGTACATCTGTCAGAAAAGTAGAATCAGTGTAGTTGTACGTGACAAGTTACACAGCAAAACACGTAGAATGCATCTACGTATCGAACGCATGTTTACTTTTTACATTGGCCTGCTTCGCATATGTCTTGAAAAATGGTCATCGGTTTTTGTTAGCCAAAGATGACAAACACCCTGCATATTCTACAATCATTTCCAAAGTACTTGCAAACATTTCATTCAATATCTTTCACATTAAATCTGCTTTCCAAATTTTTTATTAAACAACTCCTTTTAAATCTTAAAACAAAATCTTACCAAAATCTTAATTATTTTCAATAGCAATTTTATCCCCAGAAAACGGTTTGACAAAATAAAGAAACCTTAAAATAAATGACCCGACCGCTACCACATTCTTTTTTAAGTGTCCCATATGAATCTATTATTTACATGAGTTTTACTTCCCTGCAGCTGTCAGCATTAGAGAGAGTTGTGTGTTAGAATGAGTGAAAGAGCCGTAACCACTGAACCTGCAATGAAAAGAAATGAATATTCTTCTACTCAAATGGTACAATAAAAGTAAGAGTGTGTTCTTTCAATGCTCGAGGGAATAAAATGTAAAATGGTTGTGTTTTTTATTTATTCATTTCAGTCTTTTTATTTTATTTTTTACTATTTTTTTTTATAAATATAAAACGATTCAACGGAAAATAAAGAAAAATTGTTAAACAAAAAGAAACAGCAAAAGCAAACAAAAAAATTATTTATAAAGAAGAAACAAGAAGTGGAATTTAAATGTTGTATTCATGACTGTGAATGCGATTTATTCATATTCACACAAATGTAGTTCTTGTAGTTCTATCTAGTATAATTCTAACCCAGGAAACTCAAATTCAAAATCAAATGAAATTTAAAAATCTTTTTTTATACCCTCCACCACCACAAGTGGTGACTGAGGGTATACTAAGTTTGTCATTCCGTGTGAAGCTTGTTTATTATAAATCTAAGACCTCATAAAGTATATATATTCTGGTACCTTGAGTTATTCTAAGTCGATTTAGGCATGTCCGTCTGTCTGTCCGTTTGACCGTCTGTCCTTCCGTCCGTATGTGCGTCCTTTAAAACAGGCTCGCTTTCGAAAGAGTAAAAACAAAAGAACAAACTTGATGTCAAATTGCTTTTAGTTATCCTAAACAGTTTGGGATTGAAATCCATCAAAATCGGATCAGTAGAACCAGAGCTATTAATCAAAATGTGGAACCAACGCCATAAAAAATTTATCATTTTGTTACTGTTGCGTATGAACATCAATCTACTACTTTTTATATACAACAATGTTTTGTTGTTAACAAGTGGTTTTTTCATGTTTGTACTTTTTACATAGTTAATTAAAAAATGAATTGTCATGCTTTATATTAAATCTTTAATTTTGTAAAATACAGTCGATTTTTTAAAAAAGTTTGAATTGGGAAACACAATATTGGTGTCAGAAGTGGGATCCTGCTATGAAAGATGAATGCAGAACTGTTGAAGGAATTCACGGACTCACTTGCTGGTGCGATTCAACAAGCGGTTGTGGAGGCGACGCAGCAATCATTGGCCGCACAACATAGTACTTCCAACTTGTCCACGAATGGACGAAAGGTGCCACCATTCTGCGTGGCTGAATATAAATCTGTTGATGGGACGACAGTGCAAGACTATTTCAAACGCTTCGACTGGGCACTGCAGTTGAGCAAAATTCAAGCTGAAGAATTTGCGACGTACGCACGCGTTCATATGGGTACCGAATTAAATAATGCATTAAAGATCTTAATTTCACCTAAAAGCCCTGAAGCGCTGTCCTATGAAGAAATCAAAAAGACTCTAATAAACCACTTTGATGCTAAGAAAAACAAATACGCCGAGAGTATAAAATTTCGTAAAGTACAACAAGACAAAGATGAAAGTGTCGCAAATTATGTGTTACGCCTTAGACAAGCAGCCAGTTCGTGTGAGTATGGAGAGTTTTTAGATCGGATGTTGATTGAACAACTACTGTATGGCTTGAGCTCAAGATACGTATGTGATGAGATAATCTCAAGAAAACCAGAGAGTTTTACTGATGCCTATGGGATTGCCCAAGCCATGGAACTAACACACCACACAACAGTGGAAATGAAGGATGACTCACAATTTTTAGTTCAACAAGAGCTACATAAACTTGGGTACTCACCGGTACAGCTGAAACGAAACAGAAACCACCCTACAGGGGGACGAAGTAATACTACCAGCCTGTCACTGTGCGTTGGTTGTGGGGGCAAGCATATGCGAAGCCAGTGTAAGTTTAAACAGGCTAAATGTTTTCAATGTGGCAAAATGGGCCACATTTCCAAAGTCTGCAAAAGTACAGCAGCACAAATCGTAGAGGATATGCAAAGATCTGACGACAATGAAGAAGCTGGTGACGCCATCCAGAGGCTGAATCAAGTAATCCATATAAATACAATTAAAACAAATGCTAAAAAAATAATAGCCGTGAATGTCAATGGGCATGTACTGAAAATGGAATTGGATACGGGAGCTCCGTGCTCGATAATAAGTATGAGAACACTACGGTCCTTTTGTAAAGCCACTAAGTTGTCCGCCACAAATAAAAAATTCTCCAGTTATTCAGGACATAAGATTGAGTGCCTGGGCCGTGTACTAGTTAATGCCGCTATTGGGAAAACCTGTTGCAAACTGTATTTATACGTAGTTGAGGGCGATTTAGACACTCTTATGGGACGGGAGTGGATAGCAAGCTTCGTAAATGAGATTAATTTTGTTGATCTGTTTTCTACATCCAACTGCATCAAGAATATTGACACCGCACCCCCAGAGATGAATCCCACGCAATATCAACGTCTTCAAAACCTACTTCAAGAATTTGATTCTATTTTTAGTATCAAACCTGGCAAGTTAATTGGTCCCCCCGCGAAAGCGCATTTGAAACCCGAAGCAACGCCCATCTTTGCAAAAGCTAGATATATCCCTTTGGCCTTGAAAGATGCCTACATAGCGGAAATAAATAACAAAATAGCCACCGGGTTATACCGGCAAGTGGACTGCTCTGAATGGGCGTCTACGACACATGTCGTCACAAAGAAAAGTGGGGGCATTAGAATCACAGGCAACTACAAATCAACAGTTAATCCCCGGATTATAATTGATGAGTATCCAATACCTAAGGTCGAGGATCTACTCAATAAAATGAAACACCCAACTATATTCTGCCATTTAGATATTACTGATGCCTATTCGCATCTTCCCATTGATGAAGAATTTGCACATATTTTAACTTTGAACACCCCTACACATGGGCTTATACGGCCAACTAGAGCCGTATATGGGGCTGCAAATATACCGGCATTGTGGCAAAGGCGGATGGAGGCCGTATTAAACGGTATACCGAATGTAATGAGCTTCTTTGACGATATCCTTGTGTACGCAGAATCGTTTGATGACATGATTTCTTCCCTCCAAGGGGTTTTAAAACAACTAATGAATCAAGGCATCCGTTTAAACCGCTCGAAATGTGTTTTCGCTACACCATCCGTAGAATTCTTGGGCCACCGAATAGATAAACATGGGATACATAAGTCCGATAAGCATATCGAAGCCGTGAGGAATGCCCCAAAACCGTCGACGCCGGTGGAATTACAACTATTATTGGGAAAGGCAACTTACTACAACGCATTCATACCTAACTTATCTACAAGAGCCAGACCTCTAAGAAATATGCTACTGGAAAAAGATTTTAAATGGACTACAGATGGTGAAAAAGCATACAACGATATCAAATCAGCTCTTATTTCGCCACAAGTTCTGACGACATACAACCCTACATTACCTTTAATTTTGGCAACGGATGCCAGTAAATGCGGACTAGGTGCGGTATTGTCGCACAAAATGCCTGACGGCTTGGAACGGCCCATAGCGTATGCAAGCAGGGCTTTAAGTAAAACTGAGATAAGCTATCCACAAATGGATAAGGAAGCACTTGCCATTGTATGGGCAACGAAAAAGTTTTTTAAATACCTCTATGCACGGCACTTCACTCTCATTACGGATCATAAGCCCCTTGCCCAGATTCTACACCCGACAAAATCTTTGCCAACATTATGCATAAGTCGCATGGCAAATTATGCTGATTTTTTGGGTAATTTTAATTACGATGTGGTATACAAGCCGACTGGACAACATGCGAACGCGGATTTTTGTTCCCGTATTTTAAACGGGAGGGTGATGTCAGTAAACAATGTCTCGTCTGAAGAATATGATGAATTTGACCATTTTATTGTTCACCAAATTGATCAATTGCCATTGAGAGCAACAACGATAGCGCGCGCAACGGCAAAGGATGAATACCTAGGGAATATTGTAAAATTATTAGAAATGGGCAAAGATCTGAGAAAAGCGGGGTATACTGCACCAGAGCAGAACTACAAACTAACGGCGGGTTGCCTAACCTATGACCACAGAATAGTCATACCTACAACCCTGAGGAAGAAGGTAATTGAAGACTTACACACTGCACATTTGGGGATCGTAAAAATGAAAGGCCTTGCCCGTTCCTTTGTTTATTGGCGGGGAATAGACCAAGATATTGAAGACTGTGCGAAATCGTGCAATGACTGCGCAATGCAAGCAAATGTACTCCCTAAGTACAGCGAACACCATTGGATCTATCCGAAAGGCCCGTGGGATCGGATCCATATTGATTACGCTGGTCCATTTTTAGGACTGATGTTTTTAGTCATAACTGACGCGTATAGCAAATGGATCGATGTCAAGATTACATCATCTATCACGGCAACAGCTACTATTACTATGTTAGACGAACTCTTTGCTACATACGGTGTACCCACTACGGTCGTATCTGACAATGGTACTAATTTTTCATCTGTTGAATTTAGGGGATTTTTGCAAAAAGTTGGTGTCAAGTACCATAAGCAATCAGCACCGTACCATCCGGCAACAAATGGTCAAGCTGAGAGAAGCGTACAAACTATCAAAAGATCCCTTAGGGCAATGCGTTCGACAAAATATACGGCCCAGAAGGATCTCAATGAATTTTTACGTCAATATCGAAATGCACCCCATGCTACTACCGGTGAAGCGCCAGCAAAATTATTTATGGAGCGTTTACTAAGAACACGCCTTGATCTGATTCGACCAGAAGAAATTGCTAGTAAGGTAACTGAAAGGCAGTACCTGAAACATAACCAAAACTTCCGCGCACTTGAATTACAGCAGCAAGTGTATTTCCTTTCAGGCAATTCGAGGATGAGCAAATGGTTGCCTGGTAGAATCGCATCACGACTGGGTTACCTTCACTACTTGATCGAGTATCAAGGGAAACAGGTTAAGAGACATGTTGATCAAATCCGCAGTACAGAAATCCAGGCGCCTGACACTCAGCCAGAAGTACCGCGAAGAGGATACGTACAGGCAGAGCCAAAAAAACATGTCAACGAATACATCCGAACCCCAGAGAGGCGCCAAGTTCCTGGCGGATACCAAGTTGCACATAACCCTGAGAGATTAGACGAACGTACTGGAAGTGAGCACACTTATGGTACACCTCTGGCTGAATCGAGCCCCATGAACATACTACCAGATTCACATGGTCTAATAAATACGCCGGAATGCCGTGGGAAGCCATCATCATCTTCTTCGGAAAAACGAATGTTGTCATTACCGCACTACACGGAAACATCGCCACAAACACATGAAGTGGTTCCACCAAGTCCTATTATACAACAACCGGAACTGAGGCGTTCCAATAGGCTAAGATGTCCCAGGGCCCCCTACTCACCATAATCAGGATGCGAAGGAAGAATTGTTGCGTATGAACATCAATCTACTACTTTTTATATACAACAATGTTTTGTTGTTAACAAGTGGTTTTTTCATGTTTGTACTTTTTACATAGTTAATTAAAAAATGAATTGTCATGCTTTATATTAAATCTTTAATTTTGTAAAATACAGTCGATTTTTTAAAAAAGTTTGAATTGGGAAACACAATAGTTACAAAAACTAACATAAATTGAATGGAATAATGCACGGAATGATATAAAATTGTCCACAAATTCCTTTTATATGACTGGATAGTGTTAAATTTAAAGAAGATCGGACCATAACTTACCCTGGGCCCCATATAAAGCCTGCTCCCGGAAAACAGTTTAGTAGGCCTAAGACCTTAGTAAATATTGCCCTCATAATAAATTTGGATATGTAACAATTTTATAAGAATATAAATCACACTGGTAAATTTCTTGAAGATCGGTCCCTTAATTACCATAGGCCCCTTATAAAGACTACTCTCGGAAAATAGTTACGTACGCCTACTACCCTAATAAAAACGCTGTCCTAATAAAACTTAATTCTTCACAGATTCATGGGACTAAAGATCTCACTGTCAAATTTTATGAATATATTTTATGAATATGAAAAGAGAATATTTATTGCAATGGTTTTTTTAAGTGGTGTTTTCCTACTTCTATACCAAAGTTTATTATCAGACAATTTAATAAAATGCTTAAAATATAGCGCCTACTTTATTTTTGGACATGATATTAAGCCAAGGTTATATTTCAATCCACTGGCCATGTTCTCAAACGCTCCAATAACCAAGATGGCAATTTAATGGAACCCCCAAGGCAGTAAAAGAAGAGGTAGGCCTGCTAGCACCAAGAAGAGACAAAACGAAAGTGAAACAAACTTAATTGGAAAGTCCTGGGCCGAAGTGAAGCATATACCGCAGAATAGATCACAATGGAAGAACTTTGCTGTGGCCCTTTGTTCCACCCTAGAGCCATATGAATCAATATCTATATATATATATATTTCAATCATCTTAGTATTTCAAAAATTCTCGAACATAAAAAATAAGTGAGCGAAAGAAAGTTTTTTTTATATGGGACTTCTTTTATTAGTTTGGTTTAAAATAGATTTTTTTTAAATTTTATATCAAAAGTCATTCTCACGTAATTCTCTTATCACATTCAATATACATTTCAGGGTAGGATTTGAAAACTTATAACAAAAAAAAGGAAGTACATACATTCAACCCTGATATGTAAGTCGTTGTTAATGTCGACGTCACTTTTAAGTTGTTATCATATCAAACCGCGACTACATCACTTCGACGTAATATTGGAATTTTCTAAAAATTTTGTGTCGATGTCTACTAGTAATCGAAAATCTGACAGAAAAATTATACCTGCCATATGACCAACTTCATAGTGGACCACTGAGTGACAAACAGTGCGTTGCCAATCGCCCCGAGTGTGAGCGCAATCAAGACACCCAGGTCTGCAAAATAATGCAAGACTATACAATCGGCCACTGTTTAGGAGCTGGAGCTATCTCACATCCGCTGCCTATGAAAAATACTAGTAGCATCTGTTAAATAGCAACAGCTTCAAGAGGTATGCCCCTTCAGTCCTTAATCTCTCACAAATGGTGTAAAATCTGCCCTTTAGTGGGATTTTCAGGATATCCCTTCCCGCGATTTTTGGGCTCAAACCACAACCACCATGTAGTGTACCTCGTAAGTCGCCACCGCATACCCTTAAACTATTCTTAAACCAACACTTACCAACTTATATAGAGTAGGGTATTTTAAGTATCAAATAACGGTATAAACAAATGACGACAATCGGAATGTAAGTGAATGACATTTCATTGAGTGAGAATTGAGTGCATTCCAACTTGCAACATTCTGATTGGCGAGAGAGTTTGTTATTGTTACGATATATTGATATCTCCATATGACTGACAAAGACAAACATAAAGATGTAAATAATTAAACTAAGTTAGAACGGTTAAGTTAAAATCTCATGTATAGTATATAAGCACCAGTAAATTGAAAATAAATTAGACTTGAAATTAACTACTTAATCCGGTAGTAACTTGCCTAGTTTTAATTGAAAGGCTCATAATTCGGCAGTTCCTTTGAACGCCTTGTGAATCAGCTGGTACCCCAACAGCTATTTAAAATAAATAAGGGTTATAGGGACTATACACCAACACACCTTGCACAATACACTACATGGCGATCCTGCCACCCCTCACACACTACAACCACATGATCCCCGAAAGTATATTTTCAGAAGAAACACAAAACTGTCGCAAAGACAATCTTACTGAAAGACAGAAAGCATTTCCCGCAAGAGTCATAATAGTGGAGACCCTAACCAATAGTCAGTCCGGTGCCGTGGTAGGATCTCTGGTCAGCTGCGTTCGCAAGAGAGCGTAAAGATCAGTTAATTTTGGCCTTTTGTCGAACCACAGGTATTGACTGCAGTTGATTTCCCCGGAGGATGTAACGTCAAAAGCTGAAATATCCTTTGGATGATTCGTACACACCGCCGGGTGTGCTTGTTCTGACAACAGTTTGATGCATGTTTGTACAAAAATACAAAAAACTAAATTTCCTCTTGAACAGGTGGAATATTTTTTAAACTGGTTGCGCTGCCTACTGCTTAATTAAATTTTTTGCGACGACGGAGTAAAAGAAGCATTAAATAGGGACAAGTATTATATTTTTCTACAAAATTTAATAATTTTGTTTGTGTCGCTTATTTGCAAACAGAAAGTATGTGCTTGTCAGGCCGCTTACTTGGTTATTTACTTCCACGATAAAGGCGAAATCGCTTCTTTAAAAAAAAAAATGAAAAACACGAAAGCGATTTAAAATGAGGGGCTTAAAGCACAAGGGGCTTATTTGCTTTTTCTTAAATTAAGATTACATATGGAATTAGTAGGTGAAGTTCAGAACACAAGAGGTGAATGTGGAATCCTCATCCGCTTGCGAGATATGGCGACCAATTCTAGCAGTTGTCATTAAAATACCTATTTCGCTTGGAGCACAAGGAACATATGAGCACTTTATCTCAGTTTAAAAAAAAAGCACTTAAACCTTTAAATGATGTTCAATATTCCATAATAAAATAAACTCTTACATTTATATCAGATCACTGTGTTTGCTGGGACGTTCATCTGTGATTGTATGGGTCTGTGAGTGTTTATATGAGCATGAATGTGATTGAAGACATTTATTATTATTAATAGTGGCAGTATTAGTTTGTGAAAATTTTTATTCACCAAAGGGTTGACACTCTTATTCAAAATGACAGTTTTGCCTGGTTCGCTGTTTTTTTTTCTTTTTCATTTTTGCTCTTCGCTTTTGTTTATGGCCGTTTTAAAATGCCATTAAAAGGAAAGGAAAATTTATATTGGCTTCATTAAGTTTTCATGAAAAAAAAATTAATTTTGTTTTATACTTTTAACTTTTTTTCGTTTGTTTTGTAAAATATAATATTTTGCAAGTATTTCTTTTATTTACACATAAAAGACATCAAATGTCGCTAGAGGTGTTCAAGAACTGGCAGGCAATTTTTATCAAGATTTCTTGTACTTTCTGATGGATGACATCCTGAAGAAATTTGCTTAAAAGGTAAAGAAATGTTTGTCATTTTGAAAATTGTAGGTTAAACTTACATTTTAAAAACAGTTTGTATTTTTTATTTTATTTGTTGGTTTTTTTTATGTACTTTAGATTCTAAAGAAATACGCGTGGAAAAAGTGGAACTTTGATAAAATCCAAACAAATTTCTAGTTTCTCTGCTACAGGCTTTTAAGTTTAAAACAAAGGGTAAGGTTAAGTGTATTATACCCTAATTTTCTTTCATTTTAGTGATACAACATCAAAAGAACTTTGGCAAGTTTTTAAAGTTTTTTTTTTCCTTTTATAAAATAGACAAAGATGAGTTATTTGAAAATTTAATTTTACATTTTTTTTGCTTGATTTTAATGTATTTTCTGGAAAAAGTGGTAAATTTAAGCTGTTTGAACCAGAGTTCGAAAAAACAGTACACTAACGTAGTGTATTTCGTAAAAAAAGCTCTAAAACTTGTTTTTGTGTAAGTGAATTTGTATAGAAAAAAATAAGTGTTCAACGATTGTGAGCTAACGAACACAAATAATTAGATAATTTGCCGGTCTTTTTGAACAAACGTTTAGTGTTCTTTTAGCGTACTCGTTCTGTATTTTTTAAGTGAACGCGTGAGGAACTTTTAATTCACATGTTGTGCCAACCATACGTTTAATGCATTTAAGTTTTTTCATGAATGATATTGCATATGCACAGGTCGCATGAAAATATAGAACGTGTACGCTAAAAGAACGCTACACGTATGCTAAAATCGGATTGATCCGTTATCTTAGTATTTGGGTTCTTCTGTTTACAATCGTTGTGTAGCGTATTTTATTTGTGCACAAATTCTCAAACACGGAATGCATTGAACACTATTCGATATCTTGTAGATGGGTGTTGTCAGAAATTACACAATTCATTGGGAAATGGACCTCATTGCCAAAGACGATTTTTCGATGAAAATTTGAGTGAGTTTCTAGCACCGATAATGATCAATTAATCTTATCATTCATTCTACATTCGAAAAAAGGGGACAGCTAGCAGCATAACACTCTCCCTGGTGAAGTCACCTGCATGAATTCGCCTTGCTTCATATCGAACCATATTTTTTCTCTGTGTGTTTTATAATTGAAGCAATTTATTCGATCGCTTGTTTTTTTTTCATTTTAAGGTAAATCCAGCAGCTTGTTAGAGATGAAAATTTATTTTTGTTTTTCAGTATTGAAGAAACTTCGTGCCTTTAACATTTCTTGATTTGAAAAAATCCTATTCAATTTTAAAAATTTGTTTGGTAGAATGTGGGAATTATTTCTCTTTTATATATTATTTTATTATTAAAAGAAAAAAATTTTTTTGTCCAAAAATGAGCATTCGAAAAAATTTTTAATAATTAAATTTCTTTAATTTTAATAAAAGCTGTTAGTTTTTTTTATGGAAAATTCTTTGACTTTACTTGAATTGAATACATTTGATAAATTTTATTTACAGCCAGGCCCGCAATGTCGACAAGAAAATTTCTTTCGCATGTTAATATTGAAAACAATAATAAAAAACTAAAATTTGTTTTTGTTTTCAATATAAATAAATGAAAGAAATGTTCTTGTCGACATTGTGGGCCAGGCTGTTAATTTAATTTATGTTTTTAATATTTTAAATTAAATTTGTATTAATAAAAGTGGATTTTCTTCACAGAAAAAATTATTAAATTTCTCCAATCACCAAATTTGTTCTAAATTCATAATATCAAGCAAACAAGTTAATGATTTTGCACCTATTACCAAAATGATTATATTGATTACTAAAAATGTTAAAATTTTGAAAAAATATTTTCAATAAATGATGTTTTTAATTTTAATTAAAAAAGTGATCAAAAAACTTTGAAATTTTTAACAATGTGTTAATTTATTAAAATAAATATTGACAATTCCTAACAACAATTCCACATGTTTAAATTATTTTATTTTAAACGAAAAAAGTCAATTAAGATTTCTTGTTATTTAATTAAAATTTTAATTGAACATTTTTTTCAAAACAACTAAAATGTTAATTAAATCAAAATTAAATTTTTAATTTTTTTCAGCTAAAAAAATTATTGATTCAATTATCACATTAATTAAATTTAAATACTTTTTAAACCATTTTTTTAATTGATAAAACACTTTTTTCTGTGTTCTATTTTTAAACTTAATCAACTTTTGTGTTTATTTATTTATTTATTAAGAATTAACATATAATTAAAATTATAAGTGAATTGCATGGATGAGCAACAGTGACTTAGACCTTCAGCTCATGTAAAAATATTTGTACCTAAAAATATAAAATAAGATCAGTTCAATAAGCGTTTTTGGTTGCATTAGATAGAGTTATATAAGTTAGTAGACTTCAAATATTAATTGATTGATGTAATGTTTTCATCAGTTGGATCTGCAAGAAGATGTATTGGATCATTATTTCCAAAGAAATGTGTCCTTTGAGTGTTGAAAAAGGGACATTCTGAAAGAATATGTCAAGGATTAGTTTGGTAAGAGATGTTGCAATTACAAGTATATGTGTTTAAAAGGCAGCCATGTGTAATTCTGGTATGACCAAGTCGAAGCCTTACGATTTTGACAAGATCTAATCTACATGTTTTTGAGTGCGTGTTAATGTTATTCATGATTCCGCAGTTGTTTTTGTTTATTTTCTTATACCAATTAGATGTCATATGGTAAGTATTATCGTTTTCTTTGTAGTGGAATATAATGTATCTATGTGTATCTTTGGAATTATAATTTTCTGTTGTAATCAGGGGTGTCCTTGAAGTGCTTTTTGCTGCAGTATCAGCGTATTCATTTCCTGGGATTTTGCAGTGGCTTGGGACCCATATTAATTTTATTTCAGGGTATCATTGATCAAGAGATTTCGTATTTGGGTAGCGTACGTATTGTTGTTTGAGATATTAGAAATAAATTTAAGAGATGAAAGTGAATCTGTGCATTTTACATATCTACCGCTTTTGCTTTGAATATATTCAGTAGCTTTAGCTATAGCGATTCATTCTGCTTTGAGTGTTGAACTGTGTTGTGTTTAATCTTCTTCTTTATATCAAAAGTTGACACAATTTTAGGAAACTACAAATCAACAATAATTAGTATTGTATTTTTTTTTGAACTGTTTATGGTTTTTAATCCAAATTTTTATATTTTAATCAGGCTTAAGTTCATCAAAACGAATCAACATAAACAAAGTTTTAATTGATTTTATTAAATAATTTTATTAAGTTGTTAATTGTATAATTAATTAGTTCTACTTTTCTTTCCATTTCAGCTCTAGATATAAGTAGACTAACACTCAACTACAACAAATAAAGGGAAATAATTTAAAATTAAGGAAAATAAAACAAATAAAACCAACCAAAACTGCCATTGTAACGAAAATAACAAATACAAAATGAATTATATGAAATGTAATTTTCAAATTGATAGGAATATAAAAACCAAACAACAATAAACCTGCAAAAAAAAACTTAATTGAAGAAGAACACAAAAAAGCTGCCACAAACAGATCTAATACAACACCTCAGCCAAATTTCTAACTAATAAAATAAGAACAACAACAACAATAATGTATAGGAAATCAACGATCTGACAAGTTTTATACAAACGAAAAAGAAAAACTACCAACCGAAACTATCAATCAATGTAGGAGTCGCAAAGAGGAGACAACAGCAAACAGACAACAGCCACAAAATTACAAAGTAAAAAAACAAAATATAAATGGCCTGCCCTGTCGTTGCCGCAAAAGCAGAAATATTTAATTGAAATTTGTCTTTAAACGAAGAAGAAAAAGTTAGGCGACTATGGAAATGAAGTGGGCAAACAGGCTGCTAAAGATTTGAACTGCAGAAAAGAAAAAATATTCAGTTTTAAAGGGAATTAAATATTGCTTAAAGACACTGTAAATTGGACATTATTTACACTAACGACGCTACCAATGAATGAATCCGCGTTTGTAATTGAAACAACAAAAACATCAACAACAACGACGACTACAGCAGCAGTAGCAAGACATCATACAAAAACACATTACGTGGTTGGTGTATTGAAACAGACATTTCTAACGGGAACCCCCACAGCGGCCAAAGCATCATTAGCAGCCACATCATTAGCTACAAACACAGCAACAACATCAACAACACAAAAGCGACAAGCTGTTACATTAACATTAAAATCGCTACTACCACCATCACCAATACCACCATCCTCTTTCAAAAGACTGCGGCTACAAGCAGTACAAACGTGGCTGCAAAACTACAAAGCCTACAGTAGAACTACAAAACTATTGTATTTAAGTCGGTGGCTTAAATGCAGTTGTGGCTTTAGTAATACGCTGAAACAAAGCTTTAGATAGCAAAAAGCATTTTGCTTTTAACTGAAATTTTTCCCACTTTCGTTTTAAACACATTCTCTCCGACTCTCTCTTTATCATTCTTTATCTGAGTGTGTTTGTGTGTGTTGGTCTATCTGTAAAACAGTTAAGCTTAGATTCCCTTTTTATAAAACTGTTTGTGTATCTATCTCGTTAATTGTGGCTTTGCAGCACAACAACCACCGCTAAAGAAAATTAAAACTACAAACAATTTTTAAACTAATTAAGCTACAACGAAAACTATAACTCAAACTACTAAAACTCAAAAACTAAACAGTCTTGGCAACAAATCTAGTAATTTTCCTTAATTATTGAGAAAATAAAATTTATTAATAATAATAACAATAAAAAATAAGAAGAAGAAAAAGTGTAACAACAATAAAAATTAAACCATAATGACTGCCATTGTTTCAAAGATTTTAAAAATTACTTACATTTTTACACTGGGCAATTGACATCAGCAGCAGCAACACCAAGCGCAGACAACATTTGCAGCACTCTTTGCTTTGAAGCAAAAATTACAAAAATCATAAAAAACTTTTTTTCTTTTTGTAACAACAACAAAAGGACCAGCCAACGTTGCAACTATTGCTTATAAAATTTTCCTCAAGATACTTCATTGTCATTTATCCTCTCACATTTCCGCATGCCACCGACTCGAAATCGTTTGCTTTGACTACACCGAAATACAAGTTTCTCTTCAAACCACATACATCATCACCGACAACAACAGGAGCACTAGCAACCCACGACTTGCAGCAAAAAAATAAATCTAACACAACAACGGCAACGACTAAAATTTGAATACTCGGCGAGAAAGAAGATTTTTCAATTTGATCTTTTGTTTTAGATTTTTGTTTCTACTTTTCTAATTTTTTTTCTTCTTGTTGTTGTTGTTTTTCTCTAAATACAAAGAGTACGCCAACGAACGAACGTATTTTCCTTGCACAACAAAAAAAAAAAACTATTTTGAATAAAGAAAAAAAAATTAACACAACAACAGCATAAAGGATAAAAAGGACAAAACATAAACAAAAAAGCAACAAAAAAAAAACACTACAAAAGGGGAAATGAGATGAAGTGGTTTCAAGTGGCATTAGATATGATTCTTGTGCTTTCATTCATATCAAGTAAGTACATACGGTATGTTATTGTTATTGCTTTTATTTACATATATTTCTATTATATACATTTGTATGTATTTGTATATGTAGAAGACGTATACATATATATATGTATATATATGCTTTAGGTATGCTTAAGTCATATACAACTATCTATATACAAACGTTTAAATCCATTTATAGTTAAGGTTATTTAAGCAGGGGCGTATAAGTATTATAAATACCGACGAAAGTATGTGGAAAAAGTTTATGGACAAAAGGAACATTTCTTAATGTTATGACAGTGGGTAGTAGAGTATCCACTCAATTAATCAACGAATAACTTGAACAATTTATGTCAATTTATCGATTAAAATTAATTTCATAGAAAATTCTACTTTTTTAATACTCGTATAAAAATATTTTTCTTTTTTTTTAGATTACTAATTAATATACAGTAGAATCGTGAAAAGGTTAACTCGCGTTAATCTCGCGGTTAAATTAACCAAATTTTAGCACCTATGTGCCCTCCTAAAAGTTAACTATAAGTTAAAAAATGTCAACAAATCAGTTCAAAACATCACAAATCCGATGAAATTTTAAGCAGAAAGTGGGCAATTTCAACTAAATTGAAATTGGAAGTCTAAAGTCGCGAAATTCTTGAGGCTATGGAGAAGACATATTAAAAAGCACAAAGCAAAACATTTCTTAGACCGAAATGTTTTTCTTCGATCTATGAAAACGTAAATGTGCAATGACTGTTCCAATTTCAGTATCAATAGCTAAGCACGAGTTCGCTTTACTGCAACCTGAAACGAGAATGATGTCAGTAATGGATGGCTGGCAAATTTGTAGAAAATACACAGAATTCGCTATTTGAAAATTTGAAAAAAACTCCTTTCATGATAAACGTCGGATGTAGCACCTTTAATATATAGTATACGACCGATTGTATAATTATTAATTATAAATTGTAGTACAAGAGGATTTGTGAACTTTCGACCAGCGTGGATTTTTTTAAAAATGGAAAAAAGTGAATTTCGAGTACTCATGAAACATTCTTTTTTGCGAAAAAAAAACCGTCAATCAAACAAAGGTAAAACTTGATAAATACTATGGGGACTCTGCACGCTGAAGGTTCTGGACGGCCAATTGAAGTCACTACACCCGAAAGTGTCGAAAAAATTCACGATATGGTGTTGGCCGATCGAAGAGTAAAAGTACGGAGATTGTTGATGCCATAGGCATTTAAAAAAATAGGATTTGAAAAAACGACCCCATATGGCCATGAAAAGAGATTTAGCTCCAACGATGAAATTATTGGTCAAACAAGTGTATTTAGCTAAAAGGGGATTATGTTGAAAAATAAATTCTTTCTATAAAAAAACTATGTTTCATTCAAAAAATCACGGACTTATTGATCCGCCCTCGTAAATTAAGTGTGAAATTTCTGAAGAATTTATGTTTACAATTGCATTTTTTAACAATTTAAAACCGCTTAGAAAAGTTAATTGTTCATAAAAGTTAACAATCCTTGGGACATTTCGGTTAACTTTTTCGCGATTCTACTGTAATACATTACAATTAAATCACACGTTGTTGTATTTTGTATCTATTTTGACCACATATCCCTAGTCCCTTTTCAGATGTGGGTGTGTGTGAGACAAATTATGTAATAAACGATTAACTACTAATTCAATACGTAATAATTTTCGTACTAAAATATCGTTTTTTCATATTGAGTTTGACGTTTATTGTAAAAAAAATTCATCAGCATTAATAAATAAATTATGGGTTACCTCGTACCATCCAAACGGCTGGATAAATTTTGACATTTTAGGTATTGTTAGATTCGAAAACCGAATTGTTCTTAGATAGGTAGTTGAAAAATTAAATCAGGGATTGTTGGCGCAAAATAGTAAAAAACAAATTACCCAAAACTATAGAGTATACCCAGAGAAAAAATATGTTTAAATATTGTTACCTAAAACAAAACTATTTTTAAATAAAATTGTAAACATACTATGGTTATTTTAACCATATTATTGTCATAGACAACCATTTTATGGTTACATTAGTCCTCCATCAAGAAGGCACAACCATATTCTGGTTGCCTCCGAACATGTTTTGGTTAATAATTACTAAAATATGTTTAACATTTATTATAGCATGTTTGATTTTCAACCATAGAATGTTGATCTTGGTAAAGAGGATAATACTATTGTTAATTTCACTCAAATTATTGTCATATTTAACCATAACATGCTTAGAGGCAACCATAATATGGTTGTGACTTCTTGATGGAGGACTAATTTAACAATAATATGGTTGTCGGTGACAATAATATGGTTAAATTAAACATAATATGTTTAAAATTTTCTTTAAAAATAGTTTTGTTGGAGGTGACCATATTTAAACATATTTTTTCTCTGCGTGTAGAGAAAGAAAATAAAGTTATCAGCCATGTTCGGTAAATCGAATACATATGAGTGAAATTGAAATCGAACAAACTTTGAAAACGAGCCAGTTTAAAACATTTCTTCATACTTTGAGTTCGTATTAGGGTATTCATTCGGTTAACCGTTAATCGGTTAATCGGTTAACCGAACCGGGTAGGGGCCATACTTGCAATAAAATTTATGGACCCCGATTGCTGCTGAACCTAAAGCATCTATTAATTTTTGGCTTTCAGTTCATTTTATAGTCTGTTCAACCGAAGTAGTGTTTACTTTGTTTATAGTTTTATTTTTTCCCATAACCCAATTTCGGTCTCTTTAGCAGCAGGGTTTTTATTTTTCAATTATTTATTTTATTAATTTGTATTGTGGTTATTTTATTGAACTGTTAATGGTTTGTAATCCAAATTTCGATATTTTAATCAGGCTTAAGTTCATGGAATTTAATTTTCATTAAATTATTTTTATGAAGAAAGCAATTTTACAACATGAACTGAATTAAAATGAATTCCCTGTCCGTGAAAACCTGGGTTCAATTCCAAGCTCAGTCATGAATGAAAAATTATCAATAAATTTTAATACATTTCATGTTGTAAAATTGCTTTCTTCATAAAAATAATTTAATGAAAATTAAATTCAATGAACTTAAGCCTGATTAAAATATCGAAATTTATTTTACTTAAAAATTTTAGAACTTTGTCCGTAGTATAAATGAATTGTTATTTTGTTGTTTATTTCTTAAGTATATTCTTATTTTATTGTTTTATTTTCTGTTAACGGCTAGTTTACACGGTAATACAATGTATTACGACATGCCAAAAAATGATGTAGAATGAGAAAAATCTTACCATGTAAAAACAAAATGTATTAAGTAAGAGAGAATACGGATGCAAAATTTGACAAACGGTCGGTAAATGTTTATTTTCTAAACCATTTTAGAAACTTATGTATTCTCATCACACCAGAGGTGCATTTTAAATGTATATATTGAAGGTGGTAAAATTTTTATACATTTACAAAAACAACGAAAATCAACTCAGGAAATGTTCATGTTGTTTTTGTAAATATTGTAAAACTGTGACCATCTGCTTTTTTGTAATAAACTCAGCTGTTTAATATATTTACTTTGATTTTACTTATGCCATCCGTGTAAACATGCAAAATACTTACAACAGATTTTTATTTTTTTTTTTTATTTTAAACAGGGAGAGAAATTTAAAATATTTTGATTCTACAAAGTCGTTATACATTGTATCACCGTGTAAACTAGCCTTTATTAATATAATAAAAGTATCAAATCAAATAGAGATGTATGTTTATTCATTGGATAAAATTATTTGAATTATTCGATTAATCGAGCAAAATTAAAATTTTAAAATATATTCAGCCTTATTCCGGTTGTCGTTGTCAGCACAGGTTGTGTTTTACTTAAATCTATTACAAAAAACGACACAGTCGTATACGACAACGACAACTGGAATAAGGCTGATTAATTCCTTACTCGAACAAAACCAAAAGTCAAATAATTGGATGCTCTAGTGGGTAGCCAATAGGTAAAAACATTAAAAACACATTTGTTTTCCTTAAATTTTTTTTAGATTGTATTCTAAATATGGAGCATTCCACGCCAAATCGTAGGGTTTAAAAGAAAAATTTTTTTAATTGTATTAACCATTTTTTCGAATGTGCTTCTATGAGTTGTATTTTAGTTTATTAAGCTTTTTACAAAAGTCTTGTGCTTAGACGAAGGTCGTAGCAATCCTGAAAATGTATTACATTCTGCTAGTGTCTGATAATTGTTAAAATTTCTGTACATACAAAATTTACGTCACTGCTAACCAAAGGATAGTTAAAGTAAATACATGTAACATGTAGAGAGAAGATATTCTGGTAGTTTTTAAAGTCATTCCTAAGTATAAGTACATATCTATAGCTTCAATGTTAACCAAAGGTTGACTTAAGCAAACGAGTATGTAAAATATTGAGGGAATAAGACTATTGTAAAAAAGCTTAATAAATTTAAATACAACTCATAGAAGTACATTCGAAAAAATGATTAATACAATAAAAACTAATTTATAAAAAAAAAAAAAAAAATTTCCATATTCTATTGGAAAAATTTTTTTTTTTATATCCCCAATTTGTGATATTTTTAAATACACTTTAAAGCGCCTTCCTTAGAATTTTGACATATTTTTGATTTTACTTTCTTAAAGGACTTGTTGTTTTATATTCGTTTCTAGATGTTTTCTTCAAAAAAAAAAAAAATTCAATGAACTTAAGCCTAATTTAAATATCGAAATTTGGATTAAAAACCATTAACAGTTCAATAAAATAACTACAATACTAATTATTATAAAAAAAAAATATTAAAATTTTTTTTTTTTGTATTTAGATTTTTAGATCCTTAATCGTGTTTTTGAATATGATTGTATCCTTCGATTTTTTTTAAATGTATTTTTTTAAATTTATCTACCCAACATCTTTAGTTTTTTTTTAAATTTTCTAAAATCGAATAAAAAAAATTGTAGTCACGGAAGGCCGACTCGCGGACCGGGCTGAAAAGTTTTTGGGTGGATAAAAGTTCGAAATTACTCCG
Source organism: Pollenia amentaria (assembly GCA_943735925.1). Classification (NCBI taxonomy): domain Eukaryota; kingdom Metazoa; phylum Arthropoda; class Insecta; order Diptera; family Polleniidae; genus Pollenia; species Pollenia amentaria. The sequence continues at coordinate 210,462,273 of OX031008.1, forward strand.
TATAGTACAAGCATCGCGATTATCACTTTACAATATCCGGTAAAATGTGGGCGGGATAGGACAAGTGGGTGTGGCACTTCGTATACAAAGATATTGTAGATTTCTGTGTATCCGGAGAACGGCAAGAGTCTAAGTTTCCAAATTAGGTACAGGCATCTTTGATATCAATACAGAACAAGCAACAGTGGGCATGGCACTTCCCATACAAGGACTTAAAAAATTTCTGTATATATGGAGAATTCAAGAGCCGTAATTTCCAAATTGGGTACAAGCATCTTGTTATAAATCCACAACATCCATCAATATGTGGGCGGGATTGAACAAATGGGCGTGGTTCTTCCCATACAAAGACATAAAAGATTTCTGTATATGGAGAATGGCGAGGTCCAAATATTTAGGTACAAGCATCTTGGTTATCAATACACAACATCCGACAAAAATTCGAAGCGAATAATCCTTTTTTTTCTATTGTGATGTTGGTATAAAGGAAATTCTATTGTGTCGTACTCTGCATGGTACGCTGCGTCTCCTAAGTTCATACCGTCGAGCTGATCATAAAAAAAAACCTTTAGCGCTTGCCGTTAAGGTTGGCGTGTCCTTATTCCTAAAAAAAAATGGCCAATAACGCCGCCATCATGAAGACCCCCAGAAAATAGTTAGTTTTTTGCACACTCGTTTAAATGCGACTATTTTGGTTGTTTATAAAGCCATCAAGCCAGAAATGAGCTTCATGCGAAAACTTGATTTTTCTTGTTGAAGCTTATGCATCGTAGTCGCGATACAGAAAGATCATTGAAAAAAAAATTTTTAAATGTTAAAATGACATAAACTGATGTCTCAAACTAGAAAAATTCCAATTTTATATGACGACTATGCCCATGACAGCTTTAAAAGCTAACAGTTTTTTTAAGTCCCATTTACTCTTATAACAACCACTGTAGTCATTCTTCTTTTGTCCCATTTACTCTTATAACAACCACTGTAGTCATTCTTCTTTTGTTAATACATATGAACATATTTCTTATAGTTCGTTTAGTTGTTTAATAAAAAAAAATCAAACCGAAATTATTCACCCTGACCATAACAGTCATCTAAAAAGTATCCAATTGTTTTTTTTTTTTTTTTGTTACTTTCTAAAAAAAACAAATAAGCAAAATGAAACAACTGATTATATTGAGGTCAAATATCATATTTCAACAATACACACACACCCAGCCACTTACTCTTTCATAAGTTTAAATATGTTTCATTCATCTTTGAGCCAAAAAAATTTGAACAAAAGGATACTCTCGGGTCACAGTAGTGATTTTAAAATATAAATGAGCAAATTTTTTTCTATTTCCGTTATTCATCTTTGCATTTTAAATTTTTTCAATTGTTTTGTTTCAATGCCTTTTGACCACTTAATCTACGAATTGTTGTTTAGGTTTTTTATTTTATTTTTAATGTAACTAAATAAAATGTACAAGAAATTAACTTTTGGCTTATAAGCAGGGCAAGGGACTTCGAGTAATTGAGTAGGTGAGTTGCAAAACTCGTTTGTTACAAAATTAAAAATACGAGATGACAAATTATTCTCACAGTTCTTTTGGCGCTTTATGAGAAGAAATATGCTGATTGTATCAATGCATATCCTTGGAATTAGCCTTAAAAATGACATCAATTTTTAAGTGCATATTTTTAAATATTTTGTTATGAATGCATATTTTTCGTCATATTAAAACAAATCCTTTTTTCTTTATTTAATTTTTGTCAATATAGTACAGTTTGAAAGCCGTTTGCTTAATGGCCAAATAACAAAGCGCCAGCAGAGCGAAAACAAGTGAATGCTTTTGGGATATGAACAAAGTGAGAGAGAGAGAGGGAGAGAGAGAGAGAGAGATACATTGGGATTTTTAAATATTGTTTCAGAAGATTTTAAATGTTTATGTTTTCAACCGTTTCTTAAGAAAGTTTTCGTTGTCGCTTGAGAATTTCCATTCACGCACGTTAATCTCTCAAATATTGCAATCACACTCACTCTCATAAGCGTGATTTATATTTATAAAGTAATTACCAGGGAAACCGTGTAAATATGCAATTGCATGTTTTTCGTTATGCGACCATTGGAGGCAAAAACATAATATTTTCCCGTTTTAGAGCATTTTGTGAATTTCAGCACCGATTTGTTGGTGAACATTTTACCCTCCACAGCCTTTTTCTACTCAAAATAATTCTAATTTGGCCTCTATTTTCACCCCTCAGTCTCAGAATCGACCTAACTTTTGCTAACCTGAATTTGTTCCACAATGTAATTTATATCACCCAGACGATATCGTTATAATATCGTTTGGTTGATTGGGTAGTGTAGTCGTGTAGTTATTAAACTTTTTAATTTTAAAATACATATCAAAATCAAATTAGTATTTATATTTTTCATATTCAAATCTATTACAAATTGTTCTTTATATGTTCTTCATAACAAATAAAAAATAAAGGAAAAAAAAAAATGGTAAGAAAAAATATCTATTCTATATATTATATATATACATATATATATATATATATATATATATATATATGTATATAAAAGAAATTGGCGTTAGTTACTACGTTTATAACTAAAGAACGGCTGGACCGATATAAGAATAGCAAAAAAAAAATAAAATAGGTGGCGCCATTGAAAATTACTCAGTATGAATTAAATCGTAAACTCTGCATTTGACGATGCTATGATCTTTAGCAAAGTTGTTGAGCATGAGCCGGCAAAGGTTTCTATGTTGGTATGAACAATTTCCGACAAGAAGTGCCATTAAAAATGAATCAAATCGTAAGCTATGCAATTAATCATGCTTTGATCTGTATCAAAGTAGTTGTGCATGAGCCGACGCACAGTGGCGCCATTTGAGTTTTTTCGTTGCAAAAATCATATCTTTTGAACCGAATAAGATAATTGAACAGTTTAAACAGCATATGATAGATAACTGTTCAGCCTATGAAATGAGCGTTTGGAAAGGGTACTACGCTTTGTAGGGGCCTACTTATGGGTTATCAAAGTTAAAATTAGTAGAAAAATCAATTTTGTGGTAACTAAAAAAAATTATTTTTACATTTTTAGATTGTTTTTATTTTTTTTCTTTAGGGTTTTATGTTTTAAATTATTACCCAACAAATTAAAAAAAAAATAATTTTTTTTTTTAAATTTATTTTTTCAATTTTCTGTAAAATATTCATCACAATTCGTAGGAGAAGGTATATCTAAAAGACTAACCATTTCTAAACTATAATTATTTTGTTACTCTATTCGTGACTTCACATGCCGCAGGGAAGAAATAAGTGGATCGGAAGATGCTGCCAACATGTTGAAGAGGTCCTCATTTTGCCTTACCCTTGATGCTTTGAATGTGTTCTGCAATCTATATTTTTTATAAAATTTGTTAAGAGACTCCTGTGCTTCTTCAGAAAGCTCTCCAATTGGCAAAGACTGGTACTCAATTATATCTTTGCCATGCGCCAATATTTTATGGACGGTCGGGGTCAACTTCTTCTGTGGATACATTTCTGCTAAAAAAGATGCAGTTTTCGACGCATACTCTCCATATTTTGTAGAATTTACATTTTCTTTGCAGTTTAAAACATCCAAGATCGTTCCCAATCTTTTCACGATTTGATTGTCAATTCCAATGATTCTAGTTACTGCCTCATCATTTTCAAAAAATCTCCTAGAAGTGTTTCCATCGTTTGAGTTACCGTATCCGTGCTTGGGACAGTCTACTTTTAGTCCAACTTGTTTAAAAAAAGCATCCTGTATTTGCTTCTTTCTGATCTTTTCCTTATCCTTTATTGATGTATTTTCATCGAAGTTTTCCTCCTCTTGTGGTAGGGTATATGCCAGTTTTAGCAAGAATTCCATACACCTTATCCTTGCGTGCAATGGTGACATTCCATATTCGTAATTCTCCTAATTTGTAGAATCGTTTAAATTACCAAAGCTCTTCTGACAAAAAATAATAAAAAATCGATAATAAAAAATATAAAAATAAAACGAAAAAAGGGGTTTAAATAGGTTTTTGCTAAATTTTTCCTCCAATATAATTCTGTCTATATATATGTATATGATAACTAATTGAAATATGTTATAATTAAGCAGAAAAAGATACTAATCTTAAACTCTTTACAACTAATTATATAAAATTGAGATGTAACATATTATATATGAAATAAATTTAATTGAATTGAAAAAAGTTCTTCTGACTCTTTTTGCAAATCGGGCATGACATTGTTGAGGTTGTTCCTGTCAGTTCGTTTACGACTTTTCCGTCAACCATGGTCAGGTGGAACTCGTAATTGCATTCAATATATTTTCCTTCTCCAATTTGCAGCTTTGTAAGCTTAATCTTGCTTATTTGTTCTTCAATGTCCTTCACCGTAGTCCTTATGAGTTCTGCCGATTCCCTTGCAAACTGAAACATTAGTGGTCGGCAATAATGCACTGATGACGGACGTGGATTTTTCCAGTGTAGGGAATCATCCGATTTTAGCCGCAAATGAACAACAGATGCCATAAACATATTTCCGTCCGATATTGTAGCGTCATCGGAAGATATCCTTTGCTTATAAACGCTTTGTCCGGATGATCCATCGCAGCCCCATTTGCTGATCAATGTCAACTTCTCAGGAAGAATTTTCACTTCCGTGAAAAACTTTGGTGTGGTTGACTTTATAAACAGTTCAAATAATTTTAAATTGTTCAACGCCATGTTTTCAGTACTTAAATTGTTTAATGGTTTCAGTAATTGTTGCGCCAACTTTCAGGCGTAGACTATCCAGGCATTATGCTTATTTTGCAATATATAGGCTTATGCTACCATGCCTAAAAATTTACCTGTTCCCTGCATACATATGGATTTAGGCTGAATAATGCAATTTTAATATTATGCACGTGTCCAAATAAGATTTGTGCCTACCTGGAGGGACCATAAGTCAATATTGTTCTTGACCATTTGTACGCCAAAGTATTGTTTAAGTGAGGTACGTACCTGATAATTTCAATGAGTAGTTTTTTTCAAACTATTAGATCAAACTACTGTCAGTCAAAACATATAAGGGATGGACGCCATACAATTTCTGCAACCATGTCTTTTTAAACTTTTTTACCTCTAGAAGCCAAACGGGCACGTACGGGCAGATAAAACCTTTTGAATTATGTAAAGAAATAATCAAAGAACAGGTTTTGCACGTATGGCAAATATAGAAAAATATAGTTTTTTTTTATTTTCCGTCAAAGTTGAAAAATAGTGAAAAAACGGATAGTTTTTAAATAGTGATTTACCAGGAGAAACACAAAGCAAACAGTTAATTTTTTTTTATCATTATACATTTAATAAATACATCAATCAATACAAACAAAAAATAAGGCGATTCGTTACCTATTTTTCGTGATATTACACCTGAAATCGCAACAAATTGACTAAAAATTGTGTGTTTTTTTGAAAACCGAAAGTCGGTCAACTTTGAACGGTTATATCTTCTAAACTAAAAATGTGATATTATTAAGAGTGGCATATTTGAAATCGTTGAAAAGTTTCCTATAATATGGGTTTATTCAAAACTTCGTCGGCACTCATGAAAATTTTGATTTTTGCAACCTCGCTTGCTCTACGGGCGCCACTGTGCGACGGCGGTTTCTAAATTGATGTGATTTCATTAAGTGTTTGTGGCCTAAGATTGGAGAACGACTGTTTTTCACACGGTCAACACTATGTGGCATGTTCCCGTGTCGGAAAGCCATCCTCTTTGTTCGTTTTCGCACCTGACAACAAAACGAAAAATATTGTTTATCACAAAGTGCTTAAATGATATTCTCTTAACTTATTCAATAGTTTACTTATAATTTTCATATTCTTTTTTTTTTTTTTTGTAAATAAAGATAAATTATCTGCACCGAATATTACCTGTACCTGATTCTGTATCTGTATTTTAAATATACACAAAAACAATACTTTTCTATGCAAAACAACGTTTGCCGGGTCAGCTAGTTTAAAAAAAATTTGCCGTTACCAAGTTTTTGCTGGGTTATTTATAAAATTGCATTGCTTAGATTAAAATGACAATTAATCATCTTCTTATGACTTCGTTTCACATTACATGCAATGACTTAAATACTGAACTAAAACTGAGATCTTCTTGGTTAATGTAAAACTGTGATGTCAAAAAAGTTTTATTTTTTGGATGTTGTATAAATTGAGCCTTTCATTCATTTTTCTAAAATGCTTTCCCACATATTCTAAAATATTAAATTTGATTAAAAATGTTTAAAATCCGAAAATTTAAAAATTCATTTAACATGTACTTAAATATTCGTACTTTATTATATTTTCTACATCCGTTGAAAATTTATTTAAACTCGCACAAACACTAAAACATTTATAAATTTATTCATTCACTCATACTTAAAAATAAAATTCATGCAAATGTATGCATGTGGTTGTGTTGGTGTGTTGGGCTAAGTGAATGAGCGGGAGTGCTGCTGTTGGTGCAGTTGCAATTCGAGTCGACATTAATCATAAGCTGCAACGACTGTTAGTTACCAAAGTCCACTAAACGAGAAAATATACTTGAGTGTGTTCGTACATGGAAACTTCAGCAATAATAAAAATACACATGCAAAACGGAAAGAGGAAATTTTTACTCACTCACACACAATCAAAAGTTTTGTTTTACGAATGTTTGAACATTTGTAGGTGATAAATGTCTTGTGTGTTTTATGATTTTAATTTGTTTTGATTTTTTCATATTTTCATTTCACATTTAACATTTAAAAAATCAGTGCAAAATGAGAAGCAAAAGTTAAATTATAGTTGTGTGTTAGAGTTCGCTGTTTCGCGTACTTTTCCGTTTTTGGGAAACGTATTTGGCACAAGGGTTTAAAAAACTGCAGTCGAAACCAAAAACTGTCGAACAAACAACGAATATTTTTGTATGTACAACTTTTCGCTTTTTGAGTTGGTTTGACAGCGACTGTTTACATTTAATTAATCAGAAGTAAAACAACAGTTTTTTTCCCAATAACAAAAAAAAAAGTGGAAGAAATGGCAGTTTTTCAACATTGACTGCAGTTTTTTAAACGCTGTTTGGCAGACCCAATTTTCCCTTAATAGAGCGCACAAATTGGTCAAAATGCCAGGATATTCGTATTCGACATTGGTCTCGTTGAACTTCGAGTCGTTCCGTTGCGTAGAACCAATTGTCATGTTTTTGATGATTTTGTTGTTATTCGCTCTAAAACTACTTGGTATTAAGTATAAAATTGATGAATTGCAGAGACAGATCCAAATAAAAATTTTTCTTATTTTGCGAAGCACTACTAATGGTACATTTTAAGAAGTAAGCACACATTTATGCGCTACGCAAAAAGACATACAGAGATGCAGTAAGGCAAGTAAACGAATTCTTAATAAATTTAAAAAAAAAAATATATAAAATTTGAAGAGCCACGACGTTCCCTTACTACGAAGCAGGTTTGTAAGAGAGCATATTAAAAATAACGGTAACAAAAAATTCAGTGTGCAAAGTGGATCGTTACATTCACCAATTTTTATATGCGCTGAATAAAGCGCTTTCTATGTAAAGAATGTATTGCTTCAGAGTGGAAACTCGCCATATAAAATGTATGTCTTCCGTAAGCGGAATGGTAAGCGAAACTTTTACGTTTCTCCCTTACAAACCTGCTTCGGTGGAAGCTCCATTTATTATTGGGATGCAGATACCTGTTGATAAACCAAAACCAGGGTTTGAAATATTGCTGGCAGACATTTTTTCATGTGCTAATCCTGCTGCATCAATAACAGAAGTTGACGAAAATCTTCTGCAAACTTGAGGAACCATTCTAAGAACTATTTCTTGTGGTTATGCATTTGATGCAGAAGACTAGTGAAACGACTCAGCCATATTGTAATTCTTTGGTTTTCATGGGTAACCGCGTAAGTCTTAAAATCAAATTTTTCAGGAGAGCGGAGAAAACATTCTAGATCGAAATATGGGCGAGGTATTGAACTTTTTGAAATTGGTCATTACGTAAAAGAATCGGAATTGGTCCATATTTTTCAGAAATTTTAAGAACCATGTAAAGAGCGTTTAAAACTAAGCAATATGGCATCAACATCTCAAAATCGAAATAAATGGACATACGCGGTTACCCATGAAAACCACAGAATTTATATCCTTTTTACAACATGCCTTCCAGTCTCCATAGAAAATTTATTTGTGGTGCTGAAGTAATAAAATCTGTCCATTGGAATGTTTTGAGAGGAAGGTCAAAAAATAAAGAGCTGAGGTAAATGTCTCGCGAATTTGTAAGGAGGGATCTATTAAATGCTTTACTCTGAACTTCAGACCCCGTTATATCGTCAAAGACATCTTATAAACTCATTAATCGTCCTCCTCAAGCCGTACAAGATTAATTGTTAAAATCTAGTTTCTCAGCAGATTCAGAATCCGAAAGTGACAGTCACGTTATAAAGAACATTTTAATTCAATTATAAGACTTGTTTAAGTAAAATAAATTGTAAATTAAAAGTGCTACTTTGTGTTACATTTAAAACGTATAAAGGAAAAAATACTGCGTGTAGGGTACTTTTCCAGGCAAGCATATATTTTGCATTAGCAACAAAAAGATATCTTAAGAAATAAAACTGATACAGTTGTCGACTTAATTATTTTATAAACAAAGAGTTCCTTTTATTTTACAACAACACATAGTACCCACTGTGTCAAAAATATCTACCTAAATTTAATAGGGCTGGTAGGGTCCATCAATCCCTATAGTTCTACCATACAATTTTTATGGATCAGACTATTAGTTTGGAAGATATGAGTTCGCCCCCTACTAAAGAATTTCATCAGTAAAATTGGTCTTATATATTGCTCTTTTGAGTAAGTCGTTTCATTAGGTGTCTTATCTTTCTGTCTTTCATTTTGTTTAAGAAACCAATGTGTAATTTGAAGAACTGCCTTATAAGGGCCTGGCTGAACAATATCCCTAAGAACTATTCTATAAACAAACAACTTTAATCAATTTTTGCGAAAATTTGCGCGAAGCGAATATTTTGACATTCGCCCTTTTAGCACCACACTATAAACCCACCTATAAATCATCCATACATTTTTTGTTGATCAGACTATTAGTTAAGAAGGCATGATTTTTCCCGTGCTTAATTTGACTTATCTCTCCGTCTGTTGGGGTGCTGTTGGATAAATGTCTAAAACAAAATGCCTTGTTCCAACTGAAACCCCCTTATACTGTGCAAACGAATTTACAAAATTTCTTATCAAATAGAATCTGGGAATTATTTCTTTTCATAAGCTACTTTATTATATTCAACATTTTTTATTTTTCGAATTTATTCTATCAGCTTAATTTCCTAAAAATTTACAGGAATAGAACTATTACAAAAAACTTTATAAAATACATAACTTAAATTAAGCTCATAGAATAAATTCGAAAAATAAAAATTATTGAAAATTTCTTATCTTAAAATTTACCCGAGAATTTCCGAAAATTTATTCAGGAATAGAACCCCTGTTATAATGTTTGTATGTATATGATAAAGCAGGGAAACATACTTCTTTATTAGAGTGGGTATACGAGTATTTTAATATAACTTTTTTAATTATTTATAAAGAACTGCCCGGACCATTTTGATCATTAAAATATTTTTTTTACATGTTTAAAAGAAAATAAATTTAAAAAAAAAATTAATATAAATATCATCATATATATGGTTACCTAAAACGCAAAAGGCCCTAACAAACCAAATATTAAAAATCGACTTTTTTATTGATCAAGACAAATGCCCACAAAAAAATTTTAAATATTAAGGGCCGTATTTACAAAAGATAATATGATAAAGATCTCACTAAAAGTTTGCATAATATGCCACATTGGCAATTGTCAAAAGAACTGGTAGGTTTTATAAGAAAAATAAATTAAAAACAATTAAAGGTTTTTTATCATTTCAAATAGTTATTTGCTTTGGCTGTATAATGTTTAAAATGTTAGATAGGTTTCTTAGACTAAGGTTAGATTTTGAGTTCTAGGTAACAATATGTATACTAAAAATATTTCTTCTACAGAATTAAAATTGAGTAGAATATAAATAAAAATTCAAAATTCGAACAAAAGCACTTAATAGCCTACTACCGATGTGCGAAGAATTCTTTCTACATTTAAAACAAAAACAAATTCCAAAGACTTGGTTTTTGTTTTAAATTTAGTTTAAATATAGAAATAGGCAGTGAATCTAAAATTGTAAAAATGTTTTAATCTTCGTGGCATAGAAAATTAACTCTTTAGTTTCTCGTATATGGTCGACCTATAGAATTGGAGTTTTTAAAATCAATGCATTTCAAATTCTAGTTGTTCAACACAATGTTGTTCTTAAACAAACGTTTATTATAGCTGTGCTCATTTACTAAAAATTGTTACGAATTTGTAACAATTGTTACTGGAAAGGGTTCATTAACGCAAAAAATTTGCAAGTTGAGAGCGTCAAAAGAGAGAAAAAAATTCTTGCAAATTTTTACTTGCAAGAATTTTTGAAACAGCTGTTTCATCTTTTTGTTTACAAAACAAACTTTTCCAAAAGAAGTTTTAAATAGGGATATTTTGCAAAATTTAATGTGGATTTTTAAAATTATTCAAAATTTTTATGCGATAAGAAATCATACTTTTGTTTATCTTAGGACAGATATTTCGATATTTTTATTGCTAAATAAAATAACGATCATGTTAAATAAATTAAATAATTTACAAAAATAAAGATTCTTATTAATTATAAAATAATTTGAGATATTCTCATTGTTTACTTTATGACCGTCTTGTTGATTACGAAACAAACACCAAAGAAATGCATTTGAACCAAATAAAACGGCCATATAGTAGATAATGAGAATATCGAAAATTATTTTATAATTAACAATGATTTAACCCGCTACCTCGTTACCTTTCTTTCGTGGTCATATTTAAATGCCAAAGTTTATGTTTCTAAGTTTTAAAAAAAATTACCAACGTTATAGGTTCTCATTCACTGAGGACCCTGCACCTATAATTTTATGGTTTTTTTATCTATTATAGCAAATTAAAAAGGTACCACTTGTAGAACTAAAATTAAAACAAAGACATTTAAATTCCGGCATTTCACCATTTCTTATATTTTGTCTGACCATTAAAATATAAAAAATTCATTTTTGTAGGGGAAGCCCCTAATTGAGAACGTATATTGCAAAGAATATGTACAATTTTCACCCCTTAAATGCTTGAATTTCGAAAAAGAAACAAAGTTGTATTTTTTGGATAAGTAACGAATGTAAAACTGTTTTTATTTCTATGTTTATTGGATTTAATTGAAAAATTAATGGTTTAATTTTAATTCTTGTTCCGAACAAAATGAACTGCGAAGCCACTTTTTTTCTATTTGTACATAAAAGTTGAATTGAGCTGCCATATTATATAGTGATATAGTGCAACAATTGTTTTTTTGCTGAATAATTATAGTTAAGTAAATTAACACACCTTATGTAAAATTTTCATAGACAATTAGTTTTGTAAATATTTATTATATTAAACATATTTATTTGAATACAACAATAATAATACATATAATACAAAGAATAATATATATACAGCGTGTTGAAAATTGATTTTGAATTTTTAAATGTATAAATTCAGTTATTTCTTTTTTTTAGTAATTTTAAATCTTCGTGGCCATAGAAAATAAGATTTTTTCTTTTAATTGCATTTTCGAACACGAACAAATGCTGTTGAAGAAAAAAAGATTTACATAGTCCCCTTTCAGAAAGGCAAAGTTTACTTTGACAAAGTCTGTTGAATTCTCTTTTAAACTTTGTTTGGTGCAGACACACAAAGTTTAGCTTGACAAATTTTTGTTTTCTCTTGTTTGAATATAATATATAAACAGCGTTGCCAGAATGATGATTTTATCATATTTTGCTTATACAAAATACACGATTATTTAAACAGTCACTATTTAAAGCAATGAAGTTTTGCATCAGCTTGATGCGCATTGGTGCTGCACACTTTTGTACCCAGTATCTAGAATACACAAAATTGCATCATTATTTCTGGACATAAAAAAATATTAAAAAAGGCATATTATAACCTATTTCCAATGTGCGAAAGAATTCCTTCTTTCGAACAACTACATTTAAAACAATTCTAAAAACTTTGTTTTTGATTAAAAGATTTTGCTAGTTGTGCTTAATTCCCTTTTTAAATAATTGATAAAAAAATACTGAAATTTATTGTTGGAGGATAAGCTGTTCCTATGCGCATTTCACTGGTTGCTTAGGCCAGATAATCAGGAAACGTTCTCCTAAATAATTTTAGAAAAGCCAAAGCTATCAGCAAACAAAACTACAGAGGGAATGAGAATTACACACAAACACTCAAAAAGTCTTCTTTGCAACGATATCAAAACTGAAACTAAATACCAAACAATAAATCAGTGATGAGTTTATCTTTTCTTACATTTCCCGCTACAATTATTTGGAATTCTCTCAACATTAATTGTAGTTGTAAGTTGGTAAAGAAAAAACATATTAAAAACAAAAGCAAAGTGCTTTTATTGTTTTCGCAAGAAATCAAAATAAAAACAATTGGCCAGTTCAGTTTTTTATGCACGTGCACTTGCTAAAATTTTATTATCAAAGTTGTTTTTTGGGAATACTATTATTCATTAAAAGATTTTGTTTGTTGTGCTAAATTCCCTTTTTAAATAATTGATAAAAAAATACTGAAATTTATTGTTGGAGGATAAGCTGTTTTTGTTTTAAATGTATTTGTACGAAGTAAATAATTCTTTCGCACATCGGAAATAGGCAGTTAGAATATTGATAAAAAAAAATATTTGTGAAAAGAAAAAATGTATTTTTATAAAGTTTCATATACTGAGGTATTATGTTTTTATGTATTTCAATTTAAATAATAAGAAGTATGTTTTTATAAAAAAATTAATAATGCTTACTATTTTGCCCTTGTCTTAAAAAATTTAAATTACGAAAAAAAAATTTAAGATTTTCTTCTTCAAAATATGATTTCTTTCGCCATATGACAATTTTCATTCCAAAGATTCTGGTTACTCTGTATATAAATGTAAAGTTGCAGCCAACTTCAGGTATAATCTACGAACGAAAAACAAAACGAATTTGTGAGTACAGCAAAGTATGTACTCCCCCGTTATGCTCTTTTCCCTTCTCTTCTATAAACTCAAGACTTTGCAAAGTAAACTTTGCTTGTCTGAAAGGGGTCATATAAAATGAACTTTGTTGCATGTTAAAATAATGCAGGTGGCATCGCTACAGCAACAAATACAACGTTAGAATAAAAATGGAAATTAGGTAGCCGCATACGTCAAAAATTATTTTGAACAAAAATCAATGCGTGCCTCTGAACGGGATAAAATAAATACATTCTTAGCCAACTTTTATTTAATAATGGTGCATATTTATTTATTTCTAATTAAAATTGCCAAAAACGTGGGCCTTTTGTAAACGTAAACAAAACTATGACACAAGATTGGACTAACAATACTAGAGCAAAACATCGTCATCTGGCGTAGTCATGTCACCTGTTCATATCATCATGCTTTATTGCTGTTTACTTCTAACTTTTTAATTTCTTGGAAAATTTCGAATTTTCGAAAATAGGCAACACCTTGAATTATGCTTAAATTAGAGTGTATTTAACTTTTTAAAAAGTTTTTTAATTTGTAACGGGTGGTTAAATTTTAAGGGCCGATGTTGAATGTGAACCACACCTAAACGTCAAGTTTTTTTCTACATTTCATTTGACATTTCTCAATTTCAGACTAACTCAATTTGAAGCATGGAAAGATACACAATCGAGCAACGCGTTTAAGTTATTCAGGCTTCTTATGAAAATTGGCGTTCAAATCAAAATGCATTTTATGTACTTTCGTGATTTTTTTAATCGGCATAATCGACCTCAGTAGATTCGTTAACAAACAGAATTGTCGCATTTGGGCGATTGATAATCCAAGAGTGATTTTTGATGAACCAATGCACCTACAAAGAGTGACTGTTTGGTGCGGTTTATGGGCTGGCGGCATCATCGGGCCTTTTTTCCAAAATGAGGCCGGTCAGGCAGTTACTGTGAATGGTGTTCGCTATCGTGAGATGATAACGAACTTTTTATGGCCCGAATTGGAAGATATGGATGAGGCCGCCAAGATCATGTGATTTGACACCGTTGGACTTGTTTCTTTGGGGTTATCTGAAAGAAAAAAAAGGATGAGATAATTCGGCACATTAACGGCATAGAACTGAAATTGTACCTCAGCGTCATCGAAAATTTGGACCATCGGATGGAGGTGTGCCGGCGAGACCGCGGCGGCCATTTGGCCGATATTTTGTTCCATAGATAATTGAACCATACCAATATCATAATAAAAAGAAATGACAATAATCTCCTAAATAATTTGTGTTTTATTCAAAATCAACAACGGCCCTTAAAATTTTTTTTTATACCCTCCACCACCACTAGTGGTAAATGAGGGTATATTAAGTTTGTCATTCCGTGTGAAACTTTTTTAATATACATCTAAGACCCCATAAAGTATATACATTCTGGCTACTTGAGTAATTCTATTCTAAGTCGATTTAGCCATGTCCGTATGTCTGTTGAAAACACGCTCACTTTCGAAAAACGTAAAAGAAAAGAATAAACTTGGTCTCAAATTGCTTGTAGATATCCTAAGCAGTTTGGGATTGAAATCCAGCAATAACGGTTCTGTAGGACAAGAACTATAAATCAAAATGTGGAACCACCACCCTAAACAAATTGATAATTGTGATACAAAAACTAACGGAAATGGTGGAATAATGCACGGAATGATATACAATTTTTCACAAATTCGCTTTATACGACTGTAAATCATAATGTTAAATTTCGTGCAGATCGGTCCATGATTTACCCTAGGCCCCATATAAACCCTACTCTCGGAAAACAGTTTATTGCGCCTAAAAGCATAACAGATAAAGATATTGCGGTAAAATTTCTTCCAACTTAGATTCATACGGCCAGCAAAAATATCATGCAATTTTGTGAAATTAACTGTTAACGGTTAAACTAATTACACTGCTGTATTGAAATTTATTCTAATTTATATTTTGCAATACCAGACTGATTTTGGGATGATTGCTCCATAATTTTGGGATGATTGGTCCATAATTTACTATGGGTCCAATACAAATTACCCTCTTAAAAATCATTTTAGTTCGGCTAAAAGTTTATTTCGGAAATACATTTTAATCTTGAGGTTTCGCAAATTTCCAGAAATTATTTTATTTTATTGATAAAAAAAAAAGTTTTATC
Source organism: Pollenia amentaria (assembly GCA_943735925.1). Taxonomy (NCBI): domain Eukaryota; kingdom Metazoa; phylum Arthropoda; class Insecta; order Diptera; family Polleniidae; genus Pollenia; species Pollenia amentaria. The sequence continues at coordinate 210,477,664 of OX031008.1, forward strand.
TAATTAATTTTTACATTTTTAATTTAAATTAGTTTGCATGGACTTTTTAAGATTTTTTAAATTTCGAACTTTTTTGTTTATTGTATTAAATAAACAATATAATTATTTCCAAAAAGAATATAATGTTATTCAAAACTCAATCCCAACTTTCGAACATATCGAGCAGTTATAGCAAATTTATGAAACTCTTTTAAGAATATTTAGCTTAAAACTTATATATAGTGACTCTTTATAAGATTTGTAAAATTTCGGAATATCTTTCGAAGTTTATTAATCTTAAGAAATGTTTCGAAATTTATTCATGCTTAGAAATATTTCAAAAATGCTTAAAATCTTGGTTAATTCTATCTACTTATTTAAAGTATTCCAAAAAAATGTTAATGTGAAAAAGTTCGAAAAAAATTCGATTTTGCGAACATGCCTCAAAGTAACCAGAATACATTAAAATTGAATCACCCAAAGTTATTTTAAGTGTCTAACTCTTTTGCTTGTGAGAAGGTCCCTGGGGACCTTTTTGGTTTTAAAACTCTCACAACTTTTTAATAATGTAGAAGGCCCATACCGGACATGTATTACAAGAAAAAAGTTTGCTTTATCGACTACATCTGGTTTTGTTCGATATTTTGTATAACAAAAATATTTGTATTTTTAAAATGTTCCCCCTAAAACTTTATTTTTAACTCTTGATCTTATTCACCCATATTTGACAACTGGATTAGCAAATAGCAAATGGGAGTCTAAATATGTTTTGTCACCAAGGATTATTTTGTTATTATTAAGAAAGACTAACCTTAAAATCTGCTCCCAGTAATCTATTACTTTAGAAGCAACTAAATAAATAACTCGACGTACTGAAATATATAAATTCTGCAGTTTACATGTGTCCTGGCAGCAAAATTCCCAGATGTTTGGGACCAAATTTATATGGATATCTATGTGTTGGTAATTTCACAAATCCAATGAAGTAACAATGTAAATTTTTATTTTATTTTTGCATGCAGTTGCTATTATTACAACATTTTTTTTTAGATTTTTTTTGTTTGCTTAAACCAGACAAAAACTAAGTGTGAATGTTTTACAATTTATTCATGACATCAATATAGAATGCAAGAACAAACTGGGGATTTTCCTTATGCATTTTTACAGCTGTTTTAGATTTGGATGATACAGAGATTCTTTACACTTTACTCTAGTACAGATTTCAAATGTATGATGTACTACAAGGATCTAGTAGTTGCAGGAAGATAGTGACGATGACAAGGATGACGAAGAAGAGAAGAAAAGAGTAGAGTTTTTTTTTTCTGGGAATGAGGTGTATAATATTTCAAATTGTAAAGAAAAATGTAATTTTTCATACATCCAGCAAAAAAAAAAAAATTTATTTAAGTTACACATACAAACCGAAATATTTAAACCAGAGTTGAACACATGTTGTATTGGTAACTGTATGAGCTTGTGTGTATGTGTTTCAGTTTTTACATGTATGTTTGAAACCCCGAAAATATATTATATCCTTTTTCCTTTTCATTTTATAGATCCCTTTTTCATACCCAACAACACAAACGACTGTATGTAGCAAATATTTTTATTGTTTCTTAACATTTTGTCTATAAAACTGTAGATGCATTTTTTTCCATGGTAAAGAAAACTTTGTCGAAAAGGAAAAAAAAATTTTTTTTAAATTTTTCTTAAATTTTTTTTTTTTTTTTTTATTGAATTGATACATGAATTGATATGGACGAATAAATAAGTAAATACTATTATCATCAGAAATTACTTTTCATATTCAATAAATTTTATTACATTGTTTATTGGTTTGCAAAACGAAACATACATTCACACAATAACATAATCCGTTTTTTTTCACACACATATTTATATAAAATTATTCACATTCGAACTCGTACATACTCCCTTAAAAAAGGACATCAAGTACAAGCACTGCAAATGAATGAAGTTGGAAACTTATAATTCCATTGATATTGTACATCCCATTGGATACTAACAGGTACAAGTAATTTACTAATAAGTTGTATTGAAAAATATTGAATTGAATCAGTAAATACACAAACAACAACAACCAAAAAGAAATTAATATTTATAAGAGGTCTTAGTTCCATTCATACTCGTATTTCGAGTACTTGTTGTACTGAATGGATTTATTTTGTTAAAATATTGTACATATTGGTCGGATCTTTTTCAATTGCATGACGCTTTCGAAGGACATTTTATTACAATATTTATTTTATTTCTTTTGTTGGGCTCTCTATTTCACTCCTTCTCTCAACGAAGTGGGTGCAAAATGCTCTCGAGTGGTACAATTAAACAAAGTGGTTCAATGTTTTTATAAATTGCATGTGGATTATATGAAGTTTTTTTCGAACTTTACTTACCAATTCATTGGACAGAATAAATATTTAAAGGCATATTAAATTGTAGGGCTTTGAAGTTAAAGATGGATATAAAATGTTATTAATTGAAAAAAAAATTATTTTCATTAAATGAAAATTAAACGAAATGCATCACAGCAAAAAGTATTTTATCAATTAAAAAAATATTTTAAAAAGTATTAAAATTTAAATAACGTGATAATTGAATCAATTATTTTTTTTTTTTGTTGAAAGAAAATTAAAAATATAATTTTGATTTAATTAACATTTTAGTTGTTTTGAAATAAATTTTCAATTAAAATTTTAATTAAATAACAAAAAATCTTAATTGACTTTTTTTCGTTTAAAATAAAATAATTTAAACATGTAGAATTGTTGTTGGGAGTTGTTAATATTTATTTAAATAAATTAACACATTGTTTGAAATGGCAAAGTTTTTTGATCACTTTTTTAATTAAAATTAAAAATATCATTTATTGAAAATATTTTTTCAAAATTTTTTAATTTTTAGTAATCAATATAATCATTTTGGTAATAATTGCAAAATCAACAAATTGTTTGCTTGATATTATGAATTTAGAACAAATTTGGTGATTGGAGAAATTTAATAATTTTTTCTGTGATTGATTTCTATAAACTTTGATTTTTATTTTAAATCAGTCTTAAGCTCTTGGAATTTAAATTTTATTAAATTATTTTTTAATGAAGGAATGAAGAAATGAATTAAAATTTTTTGATAATTTTTCCTGACTGAACCAGGGCTTAAACTCGGATCGGATTAACCTGTTTCGAGAACAACCACGTTCTTATCATCAGAGTTTTTTTTCCAGTTTTACCCTTTTCCCCATATATTGTAAAAATTTCTTCCTTCTATTTAAAAAAAAAAACAATTTAATGAAAGTTAAATTTGATGAGCTTGAAAGACTGATTTTAAATAAAAATCAAAATTTGGACTAACAACATAAAGGCTAGTTTACACTATCACACAAGTCTTACGTTATCCATAATCCTTTGTAAGATAGAAATCTTATGAGTTTTGTTATGACTGTCAAAAAATCAAATGAAACATTACAGTTTGAGGTTACCCTTTCAGACATGAAAATGCCTTTTTTTTAATGCAATCCTGATCAAATGAAAAGTCCCTACAATAAATGTATAACCAAAACTAAAAAAAAAAAATTTTACACGCTTGCAACAATTTTACATTGAATTAATAAGTTAGAGAGAGACGTAATGAAGTTAGAGAGTGAGGAAAAATCACATATACCCAAGTTTTCGGTCAGTATTTTGCTTTTAATAAACTTATAGAAACTATAAACAATATATCGGTCAGAACTACTGGACATCTTACTAATAAAATGACCGGTAGTCTTTTTGTAGGGGTATTGTTTTAAAAATTTCAAAAAACGATGAAGTAGCTTGGGATGTCAAATTTTTTTCGCAATACTTGTCATTTTCATAACACATTGCATTCACACTATCACACGTTTACATATTACTTGAGTTTTTGACATATATTAATACAAAGTATAATAGTGTAAAATAGCCTCAAGCAGTTCGATTAACCACAAGTAACTAATACGAAACTTCAGAAATTAGAATTTTTAACGAACCATATATGATTACAAGTAAAGCCTAAATGGAGTTGTGGTATTTATTAACATACGGCCATTTTCAACAAGTTGAGTTAATACTAACTATTACATTAAGTTCAAGTTAACAACATGTTTTTAACAGTTATAACTGATAGTTAATTATAACTGAACTGGGTGAAATTGGCCGTTAATAGCTTAAAGCTTAAAACTACTCATAGCTAATAAAATAGGCAAGTGAGTTAAAATTTCACTTTATCTTTATTGACTGAGCACTTGTAATGTAGACATTCACAACGTTTACGTAAAACAGACCAAAGTCTCTGGCAGGAATCGAACCCGGAACCCTCATACTACCAACTAGCCTATCGGGAGACCCATTTAAACATTTTAATTTGATTATTGACCATGATCTGGAAGTCGAAATCGTATAAAATTGAAATCGAAGTAAAATTTTTTTAAAAATTACCGGCGTGTTTCGAGATTTTTAGATTAATTCTACCAAATAAAAGGGGGACTCAAAGTATGACATATACAAAACCAAATATTTTTATGAACCTTTAACCCTTTTAGACCTGACGCTAAACTACTGGGAATTTTGTCTTATTGTTAGAATATATGGTCTCTATATCGGATGAATATATAGTCAATGTTTAGTTTTTACCATTTTTAAATCCTTCAAGGTTTTAAGAACACGGCATCAAATGACTTCAATTGGTTTGAAACAATAAAATTTACCATTTTTATCAGTTGAAATATGCCCACTTCACTTTCGGTTAATGATAACTACTTTTTTAATGGAAAACACAACTTAATTCTGCGGCTCATTTTGACAAAATTGAAATGTGACCCGAGAATTTCGCAATAATTCAAGTAACGGTAAAGCGAACAGCTGAATATGGTGGGAAACAAACATAAAGAACAATCAGCGCAATCGATGCATCACGGTCTGCCAGGGTTAAAACAGGTTCGTTTTGAAAATTTCTTTGATCTCAATTTCACTCGAATTCGATTCCCAGAACATGGCTTAATATTTTATTATTGTTAAAGTCTATTTATTAATAACACAAAGTTTACCCTTTCAACGCATACAGAATTGTTCTATTTCTCTATTAAACAGAATTCTGTAAGAAAATTATAAAAAATTCAAAAGAACCTCAAAATTCTTACGTTTTGCGTGTTCGATTTCCAGAAAACCCCGAGCATTCATAAATTTGTTGTTAAATGTTTTATTTCAAATATCTTTTAGCCCTTATTTTAACTTAATTTCAAATTTTCGAAAATAGCTTAAACTTCTTATGCTTAAATATGTTTAAGCCGCATCAATGTGTACAGCTTAAAAAGTCTATGGCCTTTAAAACGTTTTTTTTTTTGTGATTTTTAAAATCGTGTCTATTATAAGAAAAATTTTCGATCAAAAAAAAATAACAACATTTTTATATTTTTTGCACAAAAATTAATATCTTAATTTTTAGAAAAGACCTTCAAAAATTCGAACATTCAAATCATAGATTTTCAACGTAACAACGTTCAAACGTAAACAAACTTTCGAACGAAATTGTTATCAAGGTCTTTTTTGCACAAAGATTAATGTCTTGCAGTTTTAAGCTAGGAACAAAACTGGGACGAACGACGAATTTTTGGCCACACACAATAATAGCGTCCAGCGAAATTCGTCATACCGGAGAACGACGAACAAATCAGTACCAGGTGACCATGTTTGGTTTTAGTTTAGAAGGATTTTAGTAAATAAAGTTACTTTTTACTTTAATAACTGTTATTTTTTTTATTGTATAACATTTAAAATAAATATGCAAAGTATTTTGCAATAAAAATAGTTTTTAGTTTTGTTTTGGATTATGTTTTAGTTTTTAAGCATCATTTTTTTTAATATGGTCACACTATTTCTCTCTCTTTGCACAAATATCTATCAACTTTCTCAGTTATAAAGGCTACTATTGTTTTAGCTATTGTTTTAAATAAATTTCGAATTTTTAAAAATAGTTAAAAGGGTGTTCCAAAAAAATTTATTTTTTTTTTTATTTTTATACCTATTTTGAAAGCTAATGGTAAAGAATTTTGGAGATTTTCTTTCAGATTTTTCGGAAGAGGTCGTAGAAATTGAGTTTTTACCCAAAATCCGGTTTACCGACCGTTTTTAAACTTTATTCATAACTTTGTCAAAAAACAAGATTTTCTTCCCTTTGGACTTATAGTTTTAGCTATAAATTTGCTCATTTAGGTACCCTTCATTAAAATTTTTCGTATTTTTGCCATTAATTTTGTAAATAACGCTTTATAACTTTTTAAATTTCTATGAAACTTAACTAACGATGCAGTTTGAAAGGTCAATTAATTGAAAATTATTTAGACAAATTATTTTTGAATTTGCTCTTACCGTCCCAGAGTTATACCCGTTTTGAGCTTTGTACCCAATTAATAATAATATTATAATTTACCACTCATAAACAAATAAAAATAAATTCTTTTGTTTTGTTTTTTTTTTAATCATTTATTGGAATCCTTACGATGTATTTCTATGCCATGCAAATATTTATTGGGCTTCTTACGATGATGTTCTATAAAGTGAATGTTCTGAAAATCAGTTTCACAAGTTGTGACATTCATGTCAGTGTTAGCCAAAGTCACACCTCGTTCTGTCACATCATTTACCACTTGCAAATGTTGAACTTTGTTCCTTGCATCTTTAAATGACTTATTTGCATCCCAATTATCTGAATCTGGTTCTAAAAAATCAGTTAAAATAGCAAAAGCTTCAAAATGTTTAAGGTTGTCTTCTGTTAAAATTACGTTTACTACTTCATTTTCGCTAATTGGCTTATGTAGATTTTTTTTACCACTAAACGCAAAGTTTTGGAGTCGATACGTTCATCAAAAAAAAAAAAAAAACGGATTAAGGTACCACTGATGACCTAAAAAGTTTAAAACGTCGTGCGTACAGTTTCTACATTAATAATTTGAATAGACTAAGATCACTGAGTGGAGCGAATCGAGGGCATTACCAATTTTTATTGCATATTCTTAAAATAAATGTTTACTAAATTCAAGCAAGACATCAGTTTTAAAATTGTCTACGTAAGATTGCAACTGGTTTTGAAAAATGGACGTTGTTAAAGAAAATACAATTTTCTTCATCCAGCGAGCCCGATTAATAGCTCCTGGAGCTTTTAGTGTTGCTTAAGACTTAGATCTATCACCCGAAAAGATTGCACAGAAAAAATTTAAAATGGTCTCTAATCACCAAATTCATAGAATCAAGCAAACAACTTGTTACCACAATAATTATATTGATTACTTTTTGTTTATAGTTTTTAATAAATGATATTTTTAATTTTAATTAAAACAATGATCAAAAAACTTTGCCGTTTCAAACAGTGTGTTAATTGATTAAATTAAAAAAGCTCATTGCCTATTTTCTGCAACTTTCGCTTCAAGCAAGTTTTCGATTGAAATGCGAGAAATGAAACAAAAATGCCATAAATTGAAAAAAACAACTGTTTTTCTCACTTAAATTCGTCTATTACAATTGTAGCGAGTAATAGCTGTAACGTAAGGAAATTACACGCCAATTTACAGAAAAAGTGTGTCTGTAAAATTTTTGTGAGAGTTCCCGCTTTGGACTGTCAAATAAACTCACGCATAAAAACGGGGCGAGAAAAAATATTACCACTAAAATATATATTAAATATGCAAAACGCAATGACTCATAAGATAAAAGAGATAAGTATTTTGTTTTTGACTGATTTTTTACATTGTTTAATTATTTTGCTTTTAACATTTTTGAAAAATATACGAATGTTTTTAAAGCAATTTTTTAAACAACAAAAACTAAAGTCAAACTCTATATTAATTGTTATAGCCGACGCACACTGGTTCATATTTTGAGAAGGCGGCCAAAACTATTTTTTTTTATGTTCTCCGATTTTGAAATTTTTTTATTCATGTGAAAGTAAATACTAGTGAACCTCGGGAGCCAAAAAATTTCAACCCTATTTCAACTATTTCATTGAGAACAGGGTGGTCCCAAATGGACTTTCTCAGTATTTGGTTATAGTTTTGAATTTCTGAGTAAACTTTTGAAGTTGAAATGCTCATAACTTTTTTGTTTTTCAAGATTTTTTGACAGAATAAGTTTTGTGTATTAGTTTATCTTATTAGCTATACGTGGTTTAAAGCATTAAATTCTGCGACCTGCAGAACTATTTAATTTTCTTTTTTTTTTATGTCAAAATTTCCAGGAAATTTCCTATTTTATAGAACATAAGTCCTGCCCGTCAAAACGCGTCAAAAAAAATCTATACTCTCTTGCAGTCCAGAATCTAACCTACATTTCTATACCCCATTTTACACACATCTGGATACGATCTTGCGAACTACAGCAATTTCTGTGACCCAAGGAATTTTATAAAGCAAACCAAGTTCTCAAGGTAAGATATTCGGTTCAAAAAATAAGTCCTGCAAGGAAACATTACTGAAATTAAAGAAGGTGAATCTTAAAGAATTTTCGACAAATAAAGCAGTTCAGGCCACATAAATTATCTAGCACGTCAGGTTATCAATTAATTTTGAGAAGGTAAAGGTATTGCCATTGTTATAAACTTATTGTGGGTGAACGGATGCTGTAAAACGAATAGGCGACATAAATAGACTAACACGTTAGGTTTTTGAGTAAGTTAAAAGGTTAAACATTAGTAAATAGCCGCAACATAAACTACATAGTTTAATTACCTGAAAATTGCAACTTAATTTAAAAAAATGGAAGAGCAGTTATATTTTACGTGAAAATTACCTACATGTTACCTGTTAATTTATTGCCGGTATGTTATCCTTTTAAAAAGTGTAAAAACAGGGGTTCTTTTATGTTTCAAAGAAATGGTAATAAAAGATTAAATTTGTAATTAAAAAAGGGTTTTATATGTTTCCAAGAAGTGGTAACAAAAGATCATTTAAAAAAACTTCTGTCAAGAGTATAAAAATGCATGCATTCATAGTTTTACCTTCATTATTGTTCAAACAATGGCTAAGTTCAGTTATAAAATTCTCGCAGATATATATTTTCAACAGAAAGATGAAAAAGATTTTGTGTTACACATAATGAATAATCCATTCTTTAAATTATGCAACGAACAAGAAATCAAAATTCATTAGATAAAAATTAAAAATTTTTCATTTACATTAAGAAAACGGTACCTTAAATGTTCTAGAAACAAGAAAATTTTTTACTTACGCAACGAAAAATGGCTAACAAATGATCTGATTTTTAAGAAGCTGTCAATTACCGCTAAGGAAACTGAAAAAGTGGGTCGGCCCGCAAAACAAATTGACAATTGCAGTGAAAGATCACGAAGACGCAAGCTTGCAAATATCAATGAAGAAATTTCTCATAGTATGATAAAGGATTCATTTCTGCATCAAATTCAACCAACGCAAAATAAGAAAACAAAAATTGCAATAATTGAAGAAATAGTGGAAGCGAGCCCTAAACGCACAAAGAGGATTTTAAAAAGTATGCCTACACCAACTGAAGAAATGAAATTTACTCCAGAAGAAGCATTTGCACTATTTTTGGATTTAAAACTGACAAAAAATCAGTATACAGAACTGCGAAAGCGAACCAATGAAAAAAATTGTGGAATCTTTCCAGCATATCGAGATTTAGTTTCTGTCAAAAAAGAGTGCTTACCTTCACAAACGGCTATTAGTGTAACTTCAAGTTCAGCAGAAGTAAAATTGCAGGCTCTTCTCGAACACACTGCAGAACGATTATTAAATACACTTGATGCTGACTGTTTAAAAAAACTTAAAAATTGCAGCATCACTTTATTTTCTAAATGGGGATGTGATGGAAGCTCTGGTCAGAAACAATACAAGCAATGTAATTCAGAAAACTCATCTGATGCTAACTTATTCATGGTATCTTTCGTTCCATTACGTTTAAGAAAAACTTATATTGGCTTAGAGCCGTCAACCAGTAGAGTTACAGCAATGGATATATGGAAAAATGAAATTCCCTCTTCAACAAAGTATTGCAGACCAATAAAGTTTGTTTACAAAAAGGAAACTAAAGATGTCATAACTGAAGAAGTTCGAAAAATAAAAGATCAAATTAAAGAACTTCAACCGGCAATATTTAAATTTGATGACCAATGCATTGAAATTAATTTTCAAATGTTCCTTACAATGATCGATGGAAAAGTTGCACAAGCATTAACCGAAACAAAGTCTTCGTCAAGCTGTACCATATGCCAAAAGACATTAAGTCAATTAAGCCAACCCCCATCACAACACAATAGTTTCAATGAAGCATACGAATTTGGAATGTTCCCTCTTCATACTAGAATTCGTTTCATGGAGCATATTCTTAAATTGGGTTATGATTTGGAATTTGGCCCGTTAGGCGAAACAGTGAGAAAAAACAAAGAAAATGTGGAAAAAGGAAGCAAACAAAAAAACAAATTCAAGAAAAATACCTTCACCTAGGCCTTATAATTGATCAGCCAAAACAAGGAGAAGGAAATTCAAATGATGGAAACACTGCAAGGAGATTCTTTTCCGATCCAGAAACTGCAGCATCTATCACAGGAGTACATTTTGAATTAATAAGACGATTCCAGATCATTTTACAAGTTATATCATGTAGCAGAAAGATAAATGCAAAAAAATTTGGCCAGTATGCAAATTAAACAGCAATTCTTTATAACAAAAAATACTCTTGGAGACATATGCCAACCACAGTTCATAAAATTTTATACCATGGGGAACAAATAGTTCAACACAATATCCTACCAATTCGAGATCTATCTGAAGAAGCGCAAGAAAAAATGAACAAAGACTACAGATTCTTCCGCGAGCATAATACAAGAAAAATGTCCAGATGTTGTACTAATGAAGATCTTATTACTATTTTGTTGTGCACATCAGAATCATATATGTCCAGTATTCGACAAAAATGGAAATCAACCTCAATCGAATTAGAGGAAGAAGCTAAACAACTTCTGGAAAATGAAACCCAAAGCTATTTAGAAGAAATTTTTACTAATATTGTTTAATTTAAAATTGTTTATAGATTATAATTTGTTTTTGATTTAAGTATATATTTGTATTAATATATAAAAATAAAATACACATACATCTCAAACTAAAAATAAAAGTTGAATTACCTAAAATGTTATCGATAGCTAAGAATGCTATTTTGGGCATTTTTCAAAATATTCCTTTTCAGTTTTATCCTTATAACAACTCGTCTCGTCCCAAAAAAAGCCAACCTTTGGCCCCTGTGAATATTGGGACTAAAAAATTTACAGGGGCCAAATATTGGCATTTTCTGACAGGATCTAAGTTCGACAATAAAAAATAAGTATCAGTTGTAAAATACAAGAGAAATAATGATAAATTATAAAAAAACTCATATTTGAAATATTCAACTTTTACACCGACACTCAACAAAAAAATGAAAATGCATTTTGAACTCACCATAACTTTTGCTCCTATCAGTCGAATTTTACGTTTTATAGCGCAAATTAAAGCCTAATATCGCACCTATCGAGCAAAAAATCGCATAAAAAAATACCGATCCAGTCAAAAGTTATGGAATTTTGACCGCCTTCTCGTAAAATTTCCCACTGTGCGACGGTTGTATTTTCGCCGCCGTCATTGAAAATTTTTAAATTTTAGTCCCAATTTACATTATACGATTTTTGTCGTTGCGATTCTTACCTTATTGGCGAGAGGGGAGAGAGGAATTAAAAGGGGTACACAAGCGAGTGCACTCTACGATTCGTTTTGTTCATTCATTCGTAGTGTCAAAATATATGTATACACAAAAAGTTGTAACGACAAAAATCTTACAATGTAAACATAGGTTAGGTTAGGTTAGGTTAGGTTCAAACTTCAAAGAAGAAACGACAATAATCGCAACGACAAAAATTGTATAATGTAAATTGGGACTTAGTAAATTTTGGCCGCCGTCAACGATATGTGCGACTTGCGTTCTCAACGTCTGCAATTTCACATCGGCTTCGAGTGGAATATTATGACATTTATAACGTAACGACGTAATATCTTTTGATAGTTTTCGACACGAATATTAAAGATTATTAATATTCCTCACTTTTCGAGAAACGATGGAATATTTTGTTTCACATCTTTTCGATGCGAGAAGTTTTCACCAAAGTTACAGAACATGGGTACAGGTGTTTGCAATTCCTAACTAGAATTCTAGAAGTTTAATTTATTTTATTTTAAACGAAAAAAATTAATTAAGATTTTTTGTTATTTAATTAATATTTTCATTAAAAGTTTATTTCAAAACAATTAAAATGTTAATTAAATCAAAATTATATTTTTAATTTTCTTTCAACTAAAAAAATAATTGATGCAATTCCAACACTTGAATTAAATTGAAATACTTATTAAACAATTTCTTTAATTGATAAAAAACTACTGATAATTTTTTCTGTGTAGGCTAAGATCAAGCAATTCTTTATAGTCTTCCTTTGGTTGAATGTCTTCAAGCTGTCTTTATAAAATTGCTGAAATCCGCCGCCGGTATATCATTTTTTCGACAACTTTGTGGTTTATACAGTACAAAATTGTAGTTGCCAATGACCTCCCATCCCACCTTTGCTGAAGTTTGATGAAAATTTTTATCTCTGGTGGATTTGCATAGGCTTATTCATTGTACCATTAGTAAGACCCAATTTTTATTGTGCAGAATCTATCCATCTTTAAAACTGCCTCACTATTTTTTTTAACTTTTATAGAAACCTTAAAAGAAATTAACCTTTTTTTACAGAATTCATCCAAGAGTATAAAATAAAATCTACTATGTATGTATAAGTACTTATCTCATTATTAAAGAATTAAGTTTGTCTGAAAGTTTTTAGTTCATATGACAACCATCTGTTTACTTTTTCCGTTACCGCATTAAGATGTGTAATTACTTTTTAAAAATGTGCTGTGTTCTTTTAACAGCAGGATTTATAAGAAAATATTTTATCGCTTTAATCGACTTTATAGTCTGGTTACTTGTTAAATATTCGACATAAAATAAAGTTTATAAGGACAATTTACACTTACAGAAAAACCTTTAATAATAAGGCTGAAATATGTAGAACAGTGGGTAGGCTGCGCAAAAATATGTTGAAAATTACCTAGAAGTTCTGACTACCGGTTGACTGGAACTAAGTATTTTCTTCTGTCTTAAGTAAAGTTTCAGTTCGCTGACAGTAACCTTAATGTGACCGTACAGTAAAAAAGTAAGAACAAATTATATCTACAGATTTAGACGTGACGGTATTAGTGCTAACTATAATCGTGCTAATTGCTTTACATACAACAAAATGAAGCAGCTGATTTGCAACGTTACTGTTACTGTCAGCTAACTGGTGCTTAATGCTGAGTGTTGTTAAGAATCATAGTTGGGGGTAGTGCAATAAATATTGATTTAAATCAGCAGTGCACTATCACTAAACAAAACTGCAGAAAAAAAATTAGTTTGCACTCTTTTTTTTACCAGCTTTAATGATGATTGCTATTTGTTTTAACTACCATTAAAAAAAAATGATATTGCAAATTTTTCACTATCACTAAAAGAAGATTGAATGCAAAAAATCTGCACTGAATGCAAATAGTGCAAAATTTGTACTTGCAATTAAAACAGCTGCATATAAATAGACTCTCACTAAAATTTGAAAAATGTAATTTTGTATGAGCATCATTTTTGATTCTTGTTATGATATGCATAAGAAAGGAAATGAAACAACAAGTCAATAATTTGTCAATAACGGAATATCTCATGGCTTTAATCATGAAAAAACAAGTTTTTTGTTTGTAAATTTAGTGCAAAATTTTAAGTTGCACTCAAATGAGTTGAGAACAAAAAAGTTGCAATAAACTGATGATTGCTTTTTCTTAAGTCAACCTATTTTTTTTTTTTTGGTGCTAATTTCCAATTCATCGCTAAACATCAACAAAATGATTGCAATAATTTTGCACTATCACTAACTGTGTGTTGAAACTGCAAAATGAGTGCACTATGAGTGTTAAGAATATTAGAAAATGTAATGTTAATAATTATGTATACGTACGCTCTAGTAGTGATGCGATCTCTTTGAATACTAAAGGTGCCCGTAGACGACATGTTTTTTACATCTGACTTGTCAAGTTTTCAAGGCACATGTAATTGTGAATGTCTGTCAAAATTGCTGTTTTACATAAGGTTTATAATATTTGGTCACACACGTACGTGTAATTTCCTCTGACATTGTCTCTGTTTTCTTTTATCATAGTTATTGCAGAAACCAGAGTAGTTCTCGGTTTCAAAATATCGTGCTGCCGCCACACAAATTTTTATTTGCGCCGTAAAAGAGTTCAGCCATCTTAACATTTTTTTCTTTAAATTCGAAGAAATCAATTTAGAATATTATAATAAGACGTTTTTTTTTATATATATGAACATAATTAATATTCAATGGTGAAATTATCGTACATACATCGGTATTGTGAAATATTAACTTCAGCCGGCTAATGATTCCGTCAATAGTGCACCGCCGCTGCCGGTTTTTTTCCCGGCATAGATATCTGACACAACTGATGTCAGATGGTTTGTCAGAAGAAAATAGAGCATGCTCTAATGGAAATTTTGTCAGATGACTTTGCGTCGGACTTTTACAGATGCAATATTTTAAAGGTAACACACGACATGTATGTATTTTACAGTGGGAAATTTGGCAAGTCAGATGTATAAAACATGTCGTCTACGGGCACCTTAAACGCCTGAAGAGATTTGAAAACGTGCTCAATTGATTTAACTGCCATTTTTTTAAAAAAATCCCAAAAATGGTTTAAATTTTTTTTTTGTTTTTTTAAGTAAGACACCAAAAGTTTAAAACAAAACAAATTATTTAAAAAAAATATTGATTAAGAGATAATTTTACATTCATTTGAATTAAGATACAACTAAAGCTATTAATAGCACTTACACTATTTTAAAATTGGTCGTTGTTAAATAAAATTTGCTGTTCTTGGTCATCCTCGTCTTTATTTCATTAATCACTATTCATGTGATAATGTGTCTCTTTGTATAATTCGTCAGAATTAATTTGTAAGCGAAAAGGTCCAATTAGACGTGACATAACGTGATGGTTACGGCCAAAGTCATCTCTACGTTTGGAATTTTTAAGAAAGTTTTCAAAATTCATGGTTGTCAGAAGAACAAAAAATATACGATTCAGAACTAAAAGTAAAAAAACGATCTAAAATAGGAAAAAATACTTATTACAATATGGTTGAATTTTTTTCATGTTCGGAGGCAACCATAATATGGTTGTGGATTCTTGATGGTGGACTAATTTAACCATAATATGGTTGTCGGTGACAATAATATGGTTAAATTAAAAATAATTTGTTTAAAATTGTCTTTAAATATAGTTTTGTAAGAGGTGACCATATTTAAACATGTTTTTTCTCTGGGTGTAGTTTATGCAAATAGTTGCTATGTTGGGTGACACTCGTGTAAAATGTTCGTTAAGAGAAAACCAATCCATTTTAAATTTAAAACATTTTTAATATGCTCTGAAAGTAGAGATTTATTCTACAGTATTTTATATGGTGGCTCAAACTGTTTTGGATTTACTTAATAATTAACGGGCCTGATCCCGATTTTCATATACATAGTTTTTATTGCCAATATGTTCTTATCATCTAATCAGTCTATTGAATGAGCGCGGGAATGACCGCTGTAGCCAATGTAATTATTTTTAACTCCTCAATCGAACCAATGGCTAATGTTAAACGGTATTGCACAGCCGAAAGCATTTCAGGGGTATAATCATGTTATGGATGGAGTCAACTTTCATTACAATGGTCTTCTTGCACAAATTAATTTTCGACCTGAAGTCACAATACAGTGGGTTTAATGGTGAGAATTTTCATATACTACTTAATCCCCCAAGGTTATGTGAAAATATTTCAAGGATATGTTGTGTTACTTTCTCTGGGCAAATCGGCTAGTCGGCGTAGTTCGAAATTAACATATCTCTTCAGATCGCGGCTGGCCAGAGACCTATCCGGTACCACGGTAGTCAGTAGCCCCCGAAGTCACGACTCCGGTCTGACTATTGGCTTATACTCAAATTAGCGGGAAGGGAAATCTGAAAAAGTCGGCTTCAAAGACTGGTAAACGCACTATTTGCCACCAAGTGGTTAAGACCACTATGAGATTGGTCCACGTCAGGTGCTTATGTAAATCGTTTAATTCATACTCTTTAATCCG
This sequence comes from Pollenia amentaria, assembly GCA_943735925.1. NCBI lineage: Eukaryota > Metazoa > Arthropoda > Insecta > Diptera > Polleniidae > Pollenia > Pollenia amentaria. Next base: position 210,493,941 of record OX031008.1, read on the forward strand.
CGATAATCAACCCAATTATTAGACATATAAAATCTATATTTACATGCAAAAATATATACATTAACATAGACTACCGTTTAGATTTTTAAGAAAAACATTTTTTTAATAAATTCCCATAAATTAAGTCTTAAGAAATATTTTTTTACAAAAAAAATAATATAATTTGTTGTTACTGTTTTCGGCCATTGGTCGATCGATACAAAGAGAACTACAAATCAGGACAAAAAATTTTGCGAAAAATATTCTTAATTGCAGTCTCAAAAGCATTACGGCAAAAATTTTGTATATACGAGGACAGGTCAATAAGTCCGTGACTTTTTGAATGAAACACAGTTTATTTTACAAAAAAAAATTATTTTCCACATAATCTCCTTTTAGCTCAATACACACTTAGTCCAACGTTTCTCCAATTTGTGTATCCCTTCCAAAAAATATGATTTTTCGACGTCCAAAAAATTGGCATTTGTTTGACCAATATAGATGGGAGCAGTGTTGCATTTCATATAACTACGAGGGAAGTTCGAAAAGTCACGGACTTATTGATCTGCCCTCGTATATAAATATATTTATTTGATTCTATTTATTTGTGTAGTGGTGCATATTTAATTGTTTTTTTTTTAATTAATATCACAAATTTTTTAATTGAAATCAATTGTTTTTTTCTGTGCGAGTTACATGGCCCATTCGATATCACTTCCAATGAATCTCGACGCATGGCGTAAATGGGGGTTGAATATTGGCTTCCAATGCTTTAGGATTTGCTGGCTTGTCTGCATAAAACAATGGATTAACATCAAATAGTCCCATAAAAAGTAGTCCAGAGGCGTTAAACCACACAAACGAGGGGGCCGGTGAAAAGGACCACTTCTGAAAATTAAAGTTGTCCCCAGATTGATTTTATAATAAATCGATTGTTAAGCGCGCTGTGCAAGTTGTGCGATTTTGTTGAAACTAAAAGTCATTGATGTTTAGATGATTCATTTTTGGAAAAAAAAAATTCAGTCAACATGGCTCGATAGCACTCGAAATTTACTGTAAAGGCAGGTTTTTTCTCCTTTCGAAAGATCGTGTAAACCGCACGAAGCAGTCAACTTGTGATTCGTTTACGGCTTGAGGATTATCTTCGCTCCAAATGCGGCAATTTTGCTTATTGGCGTAGCCATTTAACCAGAAATAAGATTTGTAAAATGGACGAATCGCAGAAAAAATAAAAATTGATTTCAATTAAAATTTTTATGGTATTAATTAAAAAATTTGTTAAATTTGCACTAGTAAACAAATTAATAGTATCAAATCAATATTTTTTGATATAAACAACATTTGCTTCCGTAACGTTATTGGTCAACGTTTAATTCACTTTTCAATTAAAACTGATTTTATTTTTGTTTCATGGTTTAATTGTAAAAAAAATTGTCATGGATTTTTAAATTTTATTTTTTAATTCTCAGCTCAGTCAAGAATGAAAATTAAATTCAATGAATTTAAGAATAATTAAAATATCGAAATTTTGATTAAAAACCATTAACAGTAAATAAAATAACCAAAATACTTATTATTTTATTTTACTGCAAAACTTTCCCCTAGTCTTTAATATCTAGCCATAATTTGCCCTGATTTCACTTAACAACATTTTCAAAGTGTCTTCACTATAAAAGAAAGGAGTCAGTCCTCTGATTGCTTTTGTTGGCTTAGATTTTCCCTTTCTCCACCTTTCCACACCCACTTACACTATAACAAAAAGTAATACGATTTTTATTTATCTGTTAAAATTTTTTTTTTTTAAATATATTAAATCTTCCAACAACATGCAACAAAATCCACTTCCACATATTTGTTTTCGCTTTAATGCACTGAACCACAATATTGCGTGTGTATGTGTGTGTGTGAGTGTGACTAAAAGTAGGAGTATATAAAAAACGTCTGGTATTTTTCTGTTTTGGCTTTAAGAAATACGAGGCATGAGGCATTATATCCGCTTCGTATTACTTATAAAATCCTAAATAGGAAAAAAGAAATTGCGAAATAACGTTTGTGTGTGTGTGTGTGTGTTTGAGGGAAAAATTGCAGATTAAAGGAATGTATTCGTCAAACCGCTACTGAAAGATATACAAATTAAGGGTATATGCTAATGGTGTTTTCTTTTCTACAAAAAATACCACCTTCTTAAAAGGTACATGTATATAATGTCTTGCCGTCCCTGTAAAAATGTAATTTTTTATATTACGAAAACAATACACAAAATTGGACCGCCCTGTTTTTAACAGCTGACAAAAAATTTGTTCTTTAAAATATAAAAAATATATACATAAATTAAAAAGTTTGTTCTTCAAAATTTAAAAAAATATATACCTAAACCAAAATTTGTTAATAGAATGATATTAAATAAATAAATAAATTAACAAAATGAATGACGAAATTCCAAATTCTTTAGTTTGTTTTTTATAAAATATGTAAACAAGAAAATACCTTTGCCAGATTGCTAATTTATTAACACCAAGTTTTTCAGATATCTTGATTTGACGTTTTTTTTTCAAAAACAATTTTATAACACCGAATTTACTTAAATTTTATATCACTGACAACCTATCATTAACGATGTAATGCTTTCCTATGTTTTTACTATTAGATAATAGAAAAAATAACTATTCAATCTGAAAATTTTTACTGTCCTGATTAGAGGCGATTTTCCCCTGCTTCGTCTGGTAACCCTATATATAAGCAGAAGCCATATTTTTACAGGGCATTATCAACACTGTCGATATATACGGGGCGTAAAGTGCAATGCCTTATGCCATTAGTAAGGGTGAATTTTTTAGAATAAAACAAGCCACCCTTTTAGAGAGCGAAGCATTTTTAAGAAACGAATACCAAAATGCATTTTTTTAAATAAAAGTCACATTTTTTGTAGAAAAGAAAACACCATAAGTAAAAGTTAATCTGTCTCAGACCAAAAAGTATTTAAATATTAGATTTATTCTTTAAATGTTTCCTTTTGCAATGAAATTAAAACAAGAGTCTACAACAATTTCTGCAAGTCTGTGCTTTCTTTTAAGTCTCTGTTCTTTAACTTTGTATGTAGTAGATTTATTTTATTGAATTTATTGTTTGTTTTTATGCGCTCTCAACTTTTTTTCCTCATACTGATACTAACAACACACACACACACACAAATATATACAAATTGAATATCCTTTTTTATATATCGTTTTGTATTTTTATAAATTTTTTGCCTTGTATATAAAAATATGCGAAAACTCTCCCACCTTCACACACACATACTTCCAAAAACCCATTTTTTTTTTGCAAGTAATTCTCTTATATTCGAATGAGTATAAGACGAGTTAAATGTGTGTTGTGAACGTGTGTTTTTTATTTTCATTCTTTAATACAAGAATTCATGCTTTTCCACATCGTTAGCATCGTAACTGAATGCGAAATAGTTCTTTACACAATTTCCTGACATAATTTTTATAAAGAACTGCATGAAATGGAAATGATTTAGGAGAAATATACTCGTAATTTAAATCGGAATATATCGTGTGTGTTTTTAGCGGCATTATAACTTTTGATATCGATAACTATGGTTTGACAGCTGAGAATCTCAAACTGGGTTGACATTTCTGTTTAGTAAGATTTGGCAAAACATCATGAATCGTTTAAGGCTAGAACAACGCTTCCAAATTGGGAAAATTTACTTCGAAAAATTATAAATCTGTTCGCGAAATTCATAGAATTCGCGAAATTCTGAATTAATGGCTACACAGAAAAAAATAAAAACTGATTTCAATTAAAAAATTTGTAAAATTAATAACAAAATTAATTGAATTTGCATCAGTAAACAAATTAATAGTATCAAATAAACGTTTAATTCAGTTGATTAAACGTTTAATTCTGTTGATTAAACTTTAATTAAAAGTGATTTTATTTTTCATTAATGCTTTAATTGGTGAAAAACTTTGGAAAATTTTTTTTTGTTTTGTTTTGAAAGTGATTTTATTTTTGATTAAGGCTTTAATTGGTGTAAAACTTTGGAGAATTTTTTTATTTGACCTCAGTTAGCAAACTTGAAGTATTTGGAGTGAAGACAATTCTCAAGCCATTAACGTACCAATATCACATCCATTAAAATTGACTGTTTGGTGCGGTTCACACGCTCTTTCGAAATTAGCAAAAAGCTGCCTTTACAGTGAATAGTGAGTGCTATCGAGCCATGTTGTCTGAATTTTTGTTTCCAAAAACTAATCAGCTAATCACCAGTCGACATTTTGTTCCAACAAGATGGCGCAACTTGCAATACAGCGCGCTTAACAATCGATTAATTGTCAACTCAATTTGGTGACAAGTTTATTTCCAGAAGTGGTCCTGTTCACTGGCCCCCTTTTTCGTGCGATTTTGGCTTCCCTGAACTAATCCTCAGTTTACGTCTGTTTCAACCCACTGTGGAGCGTTAAAAAATTTCTTTCGTTCCTGGGAATTTCTGGAAATATCTTGGGAAAACGTCATAGTGCACATCATAGCAAAACAACATGAGTAGTTGTTAGTAACTCTATAAAAAACAAAATAAAGCCATTTTCACAAATAGAATCTGGGAATTATTTCTTCTTCATAAGTTACTTTATTATATTCAAAATTTTTTTTTATTTTTCGAATTTATTCTATGAGCTAAATTTCAGTTATGTATTTTATAAAGCTTTTTGTAATAGTTCTATTCCTTCAATATTTAGGAATAACTTTATATACTACCATACATTTATCTTGTATCTTCTTGTTACATTTTACATTTAAAATGTAACAAGAAAGAATAAATTCGAAAAATAAAAAAAATGTTAAAACAATTTTCTTTCGAAATTCCGTAAATATGAAGTTACAATAACAAAGTAATTACAATCGTACCAGCGTGAAAAAGAAGTAGTAAAGAGTCCTTCTAAAAGTCTTTATTGCAGACATAACGCCTCCAAGACGTATTCCAAGTTAATTTTCTAGTTTACACGGCCTGTCATTGGAGACTAAGGCATTGCCTTGTCGCATCTACTTTAAAGGCTTCTAAAGGACCCTCAAAAATAAGTAAGAATTAAGCTGTATCACAGCATACCCCACGAGGGCTTAGGAATCATCTAAAAGACATTTCTCCATTTGGTATTACATCCTCCGTGGCATTATCGGTTAAAGTCAATACCTGGGTTTCAGTACGATTTCTTACGTTCGCGGCTGATCAGAGATACTACACGGCACCGGACTAACTATTGGTTGTGGACTCCTGTAGAAGGCTTCTTGCTGGATATGCTTCCTGTCTTTCAGGGAGATTGTCGTTATATAAAGTTATGTTTTATGGGCGGCCGAAATGTGGACGGCTAATTTTGGTCCTTATAGCGGTTCTTTTGTGATACGCTAATTCCGTGACCAGAGTCAAGCCAGTGCTCACTAGATTTCGCTCCAGACATCATTGTAGCCTGCAAACAATTCGATTTCCTGCAGTAAAGAAAGATCGAACTTAGTCCGACAATAGATAGCATGGGAATTCTGGTCTCACAAAATGCCTTATTCTAATATCCCAAAGGCCGGATCGGACAGGATCGGCCGGAAAAGGAAACATCGTTTCCTCCTCTTTCTCATCATGACAACTGTTGCAGTAGACATTATAACTTAGGCCAATCTTAATAGCTTGCGTCCCCATCTAACAGGGACCCGCAATGACTAAATCACTGTCCTTATCTGGTCCCTACCAAACTCAAATAGCACGCGGGTTATCGCCGTGTAAGCCATAGATTAATGGACAATGTGTTAATCTCAACCTGAAATCTTTCCTGAGCATTCCTGTATGACTCACGTTTAATGACAGTTATACAGTGTACCATCGTAATTCTAATTAGGCCATCAACAAAAATGTCGTCCAAGAGACAACCATGTTTGGCCAGAGCATCTTTAAGAATAAAATTCTTTTATAGTCCAGAGGATAAAATAATGAACACAACTAGTAATATTTTAATTTTATCACAATGTCTTAAAATTTATAAAATTAGTAAATTGCCACTGTGTCCATCAACATTATGACATTTAAAGTAAACGATGACAGGGCATCACTTTAAAAAATATTAACTAAATTTATTAACGACCTTCAACGATCGTAAACAGGAAATTTGCACGCTGTGTCGACAGTGTTTTACACCATCTAAATCTTTATGAATTTTACTTATTTATAAATGGGTTAGTATATTTTTTTAGAACTATTGGTGTCTGCGTTGGTGTATTTGTTTGTGTGTGTAAGCGTCTTTCAGTGTATATATTTGCATTATCATGACACTTGTACACATTGAAGGTACTTCTCTTCTACATATTTTAACATTTTACAAGACATTTTTGTTTGCATATTTTTCCGCCTGACAAATTCTACACAACAATGTGATAATATTTTTGTTAGTGTTGTTGATGTTGTTTCTAAAAAAATGTTTTAAACTTTTTTTCTTCTAATGCTGCTTCTTCTTGTAGTTTCCACTTCATCTTTTACTTTGAGAATAAAATTATTTTACTTTACTTCACCTTCTAAATTGTTCTTAAACAAAATGGTTATGTATGTGAGCATGTGTGTGCTTGGCCTTCTTCTGCGCTGTATTGGGAGTTTAAAAATACAAACATAGTTTTCTTGTTAGTATGTGTAAATATCTAAATGTGTGTGTATTTGAAGTGTTATTTACATAAGTTTTTCTTTGCCTTTGTACTCCTGGTACAAGAAAAGTTAAAAACATTGTTGGAATACGAAATAATTTTTGTTTAATTTTTTGCGAAATTTTTCTTCTTTAAAAGCACCAGAGTAACAGGCTTTTTTTTCTCAAGTGTAAACAGTGGAAGCCGGTTTTAGCAAAGCACAAACTATACCGAAAAAAAAAACTTTTCTGTGTCTAAAATTTAATAAAGCCTGGACAAGTGCTATAGAAACCTCAAATTAAGAGAAACTTTTCTCAAAGACAAACATTTGGAGTATGTGAAAAACTACAACAAAGAAAGAATCGAGAAAGTTTTATTGCCTTTTTGTTTGGACTCAATTAAAGTTTGGGACTAAAGAATTTGATGAAATTATGTAACAATGGGATAGGGGACTGATGGGATATGGGATTATTAAAAATTAAAAAAAATTATGGTTAATTGTTATAGAGAAATTTGACTTAAAGGCGTTGTAAGTTATTAAAAGAATTGGTTTGATTAATGTCTGTGAAAAATATAAATATGAACTAGTAAGAACGCAACAAGAACTGACCTAGAACTAGCACTTACATAGAGCTAAACTTTAACTGAGCTAGAACAGAACCAGAACTGAACTAGAACTGAACTAGAACTGAACTAGAACTGTACTAGAACTGAACTAGAACTGAACTAGAACTGAACTAGAACTGAACTAGAACTGAACTAGAACTGAACTAGAACTGAACTAGAACTGAACTAGAACTGAACTAGAACTGAACTAGAACTGAACTAGAACTGAACTAGAACTGAACTAGAACTGAACTAGAACTGAACTAGAACTGAACTAGAACTGAACTAGAACTGAACTAGAACTGAACTAGAACTAAACTAGAACTGAACTAGAACTGAACTAAAACTGAACTAGAACTGAACTAGAACTGAACTAGAACTGAACTAGAACTGAACTAGAACCGAACTAGAACTAAGCAAAAACTGAACTAGTACTGAACCAAAATTGAGCTTGAACTGAACTTGATCTAGAACTGAACTAAATTTGAATTAGAGCTGAACGAGAAATGAACTAGAACTGAACAAGATCAGAGCTAAGATTTAAATAGATCTTAACTTAAACTAGAACTGAACTGAACGAAAACTGAACTAGATCTGAACTGAAACTGGAGTGGTCCTAAGCTAGAACTAATCGGTAACTGAGTAAGACCTGAAGAAAACTAAACCACTGACTGAACAAACAACCTTTTCCAAATTGCAATATAAAAAAGTAAACATTTTGAATAGGATTTCTTCCGTTCTCAGCTTAGCCTGATCCTTAATTTGAGATGTATTTTCTTTACAGAAAATGGAACTAGGATTTCCTCGACTCGGCTCTTTCCTTTTTCTTAATAGTTGAAATTTCCCACATTAAATCAAACAAGTAGAGTCGTAGGCAGACATTAAATATGTCAATTCCATCAAAAACAATTCCTTAAGAGAAATTTGATGTGTATCAAGGACATTGCCTAGATTTCTTAACTATAACAGTTGTTTGGTTTATCTTTCTAAGGGGGTAAGTTGTACACTCAAATTTGCCCACATACTCATACATACACACACACACACACGAACGCACATACTTATGTGTGCACTTAATGGCAACAAAACAAAAACCAAGAAGTAGCAAGAAAACTTGAAAGAATAGAAAAAAAAAGTTTATTAAAAATGTATAAACAAAAAAAAAAAAAAGTTTCACACAAAAGTAAGAACGACAAGAAAAAGACAAGACAGCAACAAAATATTGCTAAAACCTTGTAGATGTTTATTCAGTTTTTTGCTTTCTTTTGTAGTTGTTGATATTTTTTTTATTTATTTGTGCTGCTGTTGTTGTTTTGACTGCATGTAGCATGTTGCAACATTACTAATATTCTGTAAGTGAAAATCTCCTGAGGTACACAGAGCAAATAGCAACATTAACAAATACAAGAGCAACAAGAAAAACTCAGAAAAGGAATATTGTACAAGAAATATGCTTATTAATGCTAATAACAATAATAATAATAATAATGCAGTTTATTATTTATTCCAAAGAAAAATACATAAACTATAATCCTACACATACAATTACACCCTCGATGCAACACATTCATTCACCTTCAAATACCTTTTTCCTTTGCCACCTGGCTGAGGCATAGTAAAATTCAGCCTTCAACATTCTCCAGCCAACGCGTGCCTTTAACCAGAAAAACTTAGCAGTAGCGAGACAAAATTCTAAAAGCCGTGGAAGGAAAGACGAAAAAAAACTTATCTTAAATCTGTTAAGACGCTGAGTACTGCCGCAATAAGCCGCAGAAGGAGAGCGAGAGTTGGCAACTTAGTGCCTTCTGTACATGCACTTGTATTTGATTTGAATTTCAAATAAAGTTAAGTCTAAAACACTTTAAGTAGATTTACGACAACGATACAAAGTTGCAAGTTACGTTGATTTTATTTATTTATAATCTCGTAAATGGTGGCAACAAATGGAGTAAATAAGTAGAAAATATGAAGCAAACTTAAAAAAAAAATGAATGGAGCAAAAAGAGATGATAACTGATATAGGGATTTATTTTGAGTGCATTGTTTTTTTTTAAATGGAAAGATTTTATCGCAACAACATGGAATTTAATTAAATGTTGCTTTCTTTCTTTTAACTTTAATAATTATTAGAAAATTTAAACAAAAAAAAAATTATAACACGGGGTGTGTGTGGAAGGGTATGGTGAATTAGAATTGTCAAAAATTTCTACGTTAATGTCAAAATGTATACTATCCACCAGACATAGATTACATAGATATGAAACTCCCTTAAAATTGAAAAAAATATATATTTACCTCTCTTAGGAAATGTGTGAATTCAACACACTTGTAAAAGTTCACCTAAATTTTTTGAGAAATATTTTAAAATAATAAACAATTGAATTTTAATTAGGCTTCAGTTCATCAAATTTAATTTTCATTTAATTAGTTTTATTAAAGGAAGGAACTTAGAGGACAAAAAGAAAAAACATAAAAAACAAATGTAGTTCAGTTTTCTAGACAAAGTCTTGACAAAAAGTACGAACAACAAGAAGAAAGGAAAAAATCTGTAAATATCCAAAACTTCAATTAAAAACCAACAGTTCAATTAAAAATCAAAATTGTTTAATAAACAATTTAAAAATGAATTTTTTTTTGTTGTGTTTCTTTACAATTTTTTAAAATAAATTTGAATTTTTTGTGTTTTATTGCATTTAACACAATATGCTTAAATTTTTATTCCGTACTATCCGTACTATTACGCGCTTGTTCCTTATCATATTAAAACCTAGAAAACCCAAAAGAAAAACAAGTCACATTCGCGTTTTTAAGTGTTTCTGTGGGTTGTTCGTATGCGTGTTGAGGAGCTTGTTCTTTAGGCGTGGCCCTCTGCACGCAGAGAAAAAACATTTTTAAATATGGTCACCTCCAACAAAACTATTTATAAAAAAATTTTTAAACATATTATGTTTTATTTAACCATATTATTGTCACCGACAACCATATTATTGTTAAATTAGTCCTCCATCAAGAAGCCACAACTATATTATGGTTGCCTCTAAACATGTTATGGTTAAGTATACAAAATAATTTGTATTTAAATTAACAATAGTATTTGCCTCTTTCCAAAAGCAACATTCTATGGTTGAAAATCAACCATACTATTATATATGTTAAACATATTTCAGTTATTATTAACCAAAATATGTTCGGAGGCAACCATAATATGATTGTGTCTTCTTGATGGAGGACTAATTTAACCATAATATAGCTGACGATGGCAATAATATGGTTAAAATAACCATAGTATGTTTACAATTTTACTTAAAAATAGTTTTGTTGGAGGTTAAAACAGCAGTCTATATCTCAAGCTTACACAGCATACACTGTACTCCTTTAATAAACAGCGGTTGACTGAAGTCCCTTCTGGAATTATGGTAACCAGTAAGTATACTCACTTTACCATACGTGGAAAGGGTATCATGCGCTTGTTCTGATATGTGTAACACATAAAAATATTGGTTTTTTACACTTATTTTAGCATACCAATCGACAAAGAAATACCTCTTGAATCGACTTAACGATGTCCGTTCATCCGGCTGGCTGTATAACCTTTGTTCGCAAATTACAGATCACAATTTAGAGGCAATTTAATGAAATTTGGTACAAATTATTAAATTTCCATAAGGACAAATAGCAGAACGGCCCTTCATAAAATCCCCATATAAACTTCTTTCCAGAATAGAATCTTATTTCATATAAGCCATCTTCTTTCGATGGAACTTGGCTTTTTGGAACTTGGGTTTTGACTTTTATTCAATTTGCGTAGAGAGCCATGCCCAACCCCTTATTAAAATCAATAATTAAATAATACCCCAACATTAATATAAAATATCTCGGTTAACATCCTGATCGCCGTTTAACATGAAGTAAAACTAACTCATGTAGAAGTAAAACTAACTCAAATGAAATTTAAAGCAACTCAAATTAATTGGCCTAATGGAAGAAATTATGTTCTTAGTCGCGATTGCAAACTTATACTTGACAACTCAATCTTAAAGCCGATCTACTGCTACCCTAATCAGTTATGGGCGCTGGCTTGGCCTCTAATATAGAAAAAAAAACTAAAGGCGGCAAAACAAAATTCTTCGATTCATCAAATGCGCTTCCTGGTACCTCAAAAACTCGAACATTCACAAAGACCTTAATTAAACAGCAGTATATACTATGATTCCAAAGCTATCAATAAAATGTCTAAAAAGGCTTGAACTGTACTCAAACTCAAAATATTTTAATGATGGCGGTCACATTCGCTTAACCTATTAGCGCCCAATGATCCCATCTTTAAAATAAAAACTGGGCGCTACTGGGCTAATAAGAAGAGACACTGCAGCACTCACCCAATCAGAAGAGCGCTAAACACCTGTGTGATCGAGAACCTTGATCAGGAGAATTTTCGTCAGGCATTGGCAGGACTTTAACTTACTGAGATACCTTAATATATCTTTGGAACGCGAATTCAACACCACACGCCTGGAAAATCTTATATGACTGATCGCTACATTGGGTGGTTTTATTGAAAATTTGATGGAAATAGAATTTTCATGTTTCAAAAACGCTTGTCGCTCTTGTTTACGTAGCTCAGTAAGGAGTTGGATTAAGATTTGTTAAATTATTGGTAGTTCATGTTTAAATATATGAAGATTTAACAAATAAATAAAGAAAAAAAAAACTCTATTGCTGCTTTTAATGTGCCCTAATTCAGGCGATTCTTTGCATAGTTTTAGAAATTCTGTCTAGAATATTTTTTCCGCTCTAATTTTTTGTTGATAACTTAAAAAACCGCGCAGAACTGAACGTTTGTTTTTAACATGCACTTCACAAGATCCATGTACAGTTTTACAAACTTGAGCAAATATTAAATTTGTGTTGATTTTTCTTCAGTTCACTGGGTAAATAGCCCAAACATCGGCATACATTACACAAACGCACCGTGCCAGACTTGAGCGCTAAACTTGTGTTGTGTATGGCCGGCATATAAAAGACCATTCTTTTTTTTAATTTTTTTTAATAAACTCAAGAGAAAATTTACTATTAAGTACTTTTTGTAAAAAAAAAACTTTTTAGGAATACTTTTTATACCCACACCACAATAGAGAAGAGGGCATTATGCGATTGTGCTGATGGTTGTAACACCTTTAAATGTAGATCCTAGGCCAACCTTTAAGTATACCGATCAACTCAGAATCTCATTATGAGTTGATCTAACTATGTCCGTCCGTCCGGCTGGCTGATCATGTATGCCCAGTGTACTAAGTACAGATTGCAATTTTGAGAGATATGTTGATGAAATTTGGTACATTGGTTCTAATAAGCCTATTGGAATTGGGGTGAATTTAACTATAATATCTATAATATCTTGTATGGGGGCTATATACAAGCCTCTTTCCGGAAAATAGCCTCTGTGACCTTCACACCCATTCTTACGCTCTTTTATTTAGTCCATGAGAGTACACAATTCAGTCGCCAAATATCAAGCGACGAGTCAGTCCTGCCATATTTGCCGATTTTTTGTCTCTAAATTATCAAAGCATTTGCCGATTTTTGCTCCAAAATTTTTCGATAAACCCTCAAAATCGTTAAATTTTGTTTGCTTTTGTATAATTTATTAGTTTTGGGCGGCACTGAAATACTTATTAGAGTGGAAAGGAACAACTGTTATTAAGTCAGCACTTCTACCAAAGAAAAATGGGTAAGGGTTATTTAGACCCTAATCATGTAAAACGCAACACAACGCCAAAGAATAACATTGAAAGCACAAACAATGTCAAAAATATTTTGTAATTCTGTTGTTGCTTTCTACAGAAATTCATGTACCGTTTTAAAATGTTCAACGCCACAAGCTATGCAGCGTTCATACTTTAAAACGCAATGTGAATCTCTGTTGGAAGCAACAACAAAATTACAAAATATTTATGATATTGTTTGTGCTTTCAATATTATTCTTTGGCGTTGCGTTGTGTTTTACATGATTGGGGTCTTAATATGTGTTGGGTTAATAAATTTATATTCACTATCAATGAAAATAATTTAAATAAAAAAATGATTCCTTTAAGATTATAACGCAATTGAGGAAGATGCATGTACTTCAGATGGCTAATCTAATGTCAGGAATTTAAGTTAATTTGCAGACTTTTTGGCAAACAATTTCAGTTTTAAAAGTGAGGATTTTATGGCTGCATTTCCAACAATTTTTGGTCTTTTCACATTCTTCTGCATATACCCGCGCGTGGTCTCACAGACCGAAATTTTGAACCCCTCTTTCATAGTTTCTGAAGACAAAACCTTAAAGTCTTTTTTAACTTAAAGATATAATAAAAAAAACTTAACTATGCATTAAATTAATTTTCTAACATGGTATTGATTTAAAATTTTTTACAAAATAGACGTCAAAATCTATGTTTTTTTTTTTTGATACTACAAAAACAAAACTAAAACATATTTTCCTCAAAAAAAAAAAAACCAAAATTAGCTTTTACAATCCTAAAAACACTTGATGTTCAATATATAAATCACAGGTTGAATAAGCAGCAAAATAAAAATCAGGACATACAGCAACCGACGACCCGCGTCGGTCTCACAGACCGAATGTTACTGAATACCTGGTGTACGGACGCATCATACAAATACGTAGAGGGAACTTAAATAAAACTTCTAGTGGTTCTGGAAAAATAATTATGCATAGAAAAGTATTTCTTCGGCCTCTCAGACCAACGCGCGTGTATAGGGAGGTTAAAGATTATTTGAAATTTAAAATTTGTAAATGTTTTGATGCTGATATTTACAAGGATTTAATGTATCTATAAAATATGGTTTAATATAAAAAACTTAAAAAACTTTTTTTAATTAACTACAATTTTTTTTTTTGTAAAACAAAATTTTATAGGTTGTAAACATTAGTTACTGTGTTGTTATTTTTTGTTAATAAGAATAGGTTTTATTGTATTTAAATTAGGTATTTTTTTAAATACAACTGCCGATAATGCCGATTTTTTTTTTGAAAATATGCCGATATTCTATCAAAATTATCTGGCACACCTTCGACGAGTGCACATGCAGCGGATGCTAACATATTTTTAATATTTTTGTCTCTTGTCCCTCTTTTCACTAATACCAATATGAAGCAATAAAACCGCAGTTTACATTTTGGGCATCACTGCCTTAAACCATCTGATTATGTTGGTATTTAGCAGTAATAGTGTTTGTGTGATAAATCTTAAAAAAAAAATCCGTTTCTTTGTTTGTAATCTTCGAACAAAATAATAATATTGTACTTATTCAACTTAACAAAAAGATGAGAACATTTTATTGCATTCTGTTAATTTTGTTTAAGTCCACAAACTCCATTGTGTTCGATTCAGCACATTAATGTTTTTTTGTTTCAGTTGTTCTTAGCGCCGTTTTGGCTGGTAAATGAAACCAAAAATTTTTAACAAAAACAAACATTTAGCAAAAAAATTTTACACAGTACACACACAACGACATTCGAGCTGTAGTCGTTGCTAAAATTTTTTGTTTGCTCTTTCGTTTATCAATAATTAAAGAAACACTATAAACTATTAAAATATAATGCATGTCTGCAGAACCACTACAGTTTTTTTATTTAAAACGAAGAACAGAACACTACATATGTATGGTAATATTTCTCGTTAATTTCTTGAAAATAGCACATGAACGGTATTAAGCCTCGTACACAATAGGCAGCAACATTTTCACTGGTGTTCATAATAGAGCAACAATTATTTCACAACCACAAACATTTTCCATTAAGAAACCGATTGCAAATTTTGCCCAGGACAATATTACATATGTACGTATTTATTTATATTTTTTAAAACATTTTGTTGAAATTTTCATTTAAAACTAAATAAAATTATTATAAACGTCATATACATTTTCAATTTCAATTGTTGCTGAAGTAGAAGACTCAACTTTTTAAAAAAAAATATTTGTTACATTTTTGTTCGAAAGATGAAAGGAAAATATATGTAATACTTTGGGTAGAAATAATATACATATTTAGAAGAAAAAACTAAATTGTTGCTAGCATTGTGTACGAGGCTTAGAGGGTTGTGTTTTAATACACAAACTCTAAAAAAAAATATATCTCGTTTCTGGGTATGTGTGACGTACGCTAAACAATGTCCTGTTTATTTTCGGACACTGGTATTTAGATTAAATTTGGTCCTTATTGTTTTGCATTATAGAAATCGATATATATTTGTCTATAGCTCACATACAAATACCACTCCGGAAACTGCTTTAAATTCTATAAATCTTCATAATGTTTATTTACTGAAGTTCGTGTTCAAACATTGATTGAAATTACTGAACAAACTGTTGTTTTATTCATCCTACTAGTAAACACATTTTATTTCATATGGCAAACACAAAGAGGGTGTTCAATGAAACGGCTTTTGTTTTACAATTCTCACTCTCTCTCTCTCATTTTTTTTATAAATGCCATAGGACCCATTTCTAATATTTGTGCAAAAACTCTATCGCTCTGAAAGCGTAAAAATAGCTGCGTTCGAGAACACAAAAGTTTTTACTATTTTTTACTGAACTTTACTGTATTTTACTAAATTGCGTTCGCGTACACAAAATACAGTAAATGAGAACACAAATTGAGAGCGTAAAGTGACAGTTCTTGACTGAGTACTTACAAATTTTTACTGCAGAAATTTTTGCAGTAAAATTTAGTAAAACAAAAAAACACATGTTTCAAAAGGTAAACAAACAAAAAGCATACAAATTATGAAAAAATTGTTTAAAAAAAGAAAAGTTGAAATAAAACTAAAATAAAAACAAAAAATGAATTAATATTAATTAATTAAACTTGTTTGTGAATAATTTATATGGCTAAATACCAACTTTTAAAACTTTGTTTTGTTATGTAAATTTTTTTGGAGTTGTAAAAGTGTCAAGTACTCGGGTACTTAGAACAGATCTTGTTTTTAAAATTATCAATAGTAAAAAAAAGTATTCGTGTACTATTGATCAAATTTAGCTGGACGCAAATTAGCAAATTCAAATAAAATAAAAGACAAACAAATATGAAAGATTACATAAAATAATTTGTTTGTATTTTCCAAAAATATTCGTGTTATAAAAAGTATTTAATCGAGTATCGATAAGAAAACGAGTTAAGTAGTCAAAAGTGCAAACATTTTCCAACACTTTAATTATTTGCGATCAGCTGTTGCCTTTATTTTACGAATTTTTACAAATTTTGCGTTCGCGTACTTTTTTGGACAACAGCTTTTAGTGAGAGAAAATTTTCAAGTTTACTCATTTACTGCATTTTACTGTAAAAGTACTCAAACGCACCTAATGTCACGTACGATGACATGGAAATGCCCATATGGCAAACACAAAGAGTTGGTTCAATGAAACGGCGTTTGTTTTACAATTCTCACTCTCTCTCTCTCTCATTTTTTTATAAATGCTCAATAGCAATGTTGCCACTTTAGTTAATTCATGTAATTTTTTCTTTTTTTTTTTTTTGCCTTTAGAATAATGTCTGTAATTTGTAAAGCATTTTCAATTTTACTAATCAGTTTTTTATGTACTTCCAAGCAAAATATATTGCTCAAAAATGTTTTTGAAATTAGTGATTGCTTTTGAAAATAAAATTAATTTTCTTTAAATTTAAAAATTTACATTGTTAAAAATTTATTTACATTGAAAACAAAGTCAAATTGTTTTTTTTTTTTTTTTTTGTTATTAATGTACTTCCTAAGCTTGTTGCTTGTTGCTTTTACTCTTCATGGTTATATATCCTTTTTATTTTTCCTAAATGTTTTTCTTTTCCTTCTATTGGCTACAATGACTTTTAAATTCATGCGTTTTTCCATGAACTTATTCGACATTTATTCAATTGTTTCAGAGTTGTTAATGCTCATATTCTCTTATAAAAGTAAACAAACTAACTTCATCTTATTCGCATCTTAAATATTGAGAGTTTGTTGCTTTCATGTCATAGTTATTCATCTTAATGAATACAAACGAATCGAATGCAAAATTGTAATGAAGGTTTCATGAACATCATTATTAAGTTTCACTCAGATGTTTATTCTACGTAAACTTTAACCTTACAACATAATTTTGCCCATGGGCCCCAAATAGGGTACATTCTCCAAATTTTGTTTTTAAATACTGTGGTATCACATGGTTGACCGGATTTACTTTCTATCTCCGTTATTTATGTGTTGTCAAAGTAATTTTTATAATTCTTTTTTTATACTCCTTTTTTAAATATGATTTTTTAAAGAACCTTTCCAGGAGCTTTGTTTTATCGTAAAAGTACATTTTCATTGAATCATATTTCACTAAAGGCCTAAAGTAGCAACTTTTTTTATACCCTTCACCACGGGCGAAAAGGGTTATTAATAGTTAAAGCATTAAGCAAACATTAAAAGAAAACTACACGTACGCTTAAACAAAATCGGTAGGTTATCTTTGTAATTGAGTTCGTCAGCTCCAAATCGTTGTGTATCGTAATTAGTTTGTGCATAAATTCACAAACACTATAAAAATTTTTAGAGTTGATGTTTTCAAAAAATACACTACGTTAGTGTACAGTTTTTTTCTAACCTTGATTCAAGAAGCTAAAGACAAAGAAGAGATCAAATATAGAATTAGCTAAAATATTAAGGGCAAGTTTATTTAAGCGTTTTGCTTAGAAAAATTCGTTATTTGCATATTTTGAAATTAAGCAAAAATGATCAAATATAATTTATACCAAATAGACTCTGAGAATTAATTATTTTTCATAAAAATCTTGAATATAATTTATACCTTTAACTTAATTAGGATCTGGGGATAAATCTCTAATTAACGAAATAATACAGCAAACTGTTAACTGATATGGCTGGCGAGACCGGACTTCTGCAGGTTGTGCGGAGATGCCGAGGAGCTGGAGACGGTTGTACTGTGCCACTGTCCTAGGATGCACGGCCCCAGGGAGAAAAGGCTAGGGGCTAGGTTTCACGACGAACTGGGGTGTATCGCTGGATGTAATCCAACCGATCTGCTGTCAGGGAAGTAGGACGGCTGTTTCTGTTGGGGGGCCGTAGGGGGGAATTTGTCCTGCGCTTCTACGAATATACCGAACCTTAGGTCTATTTTCTACTATTCTTCTTTACTTCTCTTTTTTCTCTTTTGCCTTTTTTCTCCTCTACTGAAGGGATTCACAATGGACCTCATTGGTCTCCGAGTGGAGTTGCGCCTTTGGGCGCATAACCCTTCTTAACCTAACCTAACCTAACTGATATGGCTTAATTTTTATTAAAAAAATTTTAAGATTAAAAAATTAACGAATTTTATGATGGATGTTAAAAAAAAGTTTCAGTTAAAACGAATATGACATTGTCACTTCTTATAACGATATTTTGTAGAACTAGTTTGAAAGTAATTTTATAAAAGATTAACTCTGAACTTTAACGAGCTTGAAAATAACTTTTAAATTGTAATAAAATTTAAGCAATAAAACCTTTAGTAATATTAACATACATAACTAACAATAAGAACCATATGTTCTCTTTTTATGTTGACACATGATACTTTTTTTTTGGATTGAATGTAAAGCGGAAATTAATTTTTCGTCAATATTTTATTTTATCGTGCTGGAAGATGTTAGACAAAATGGAACAGGATTTAGTTTTGTGTCAGCAAATTTATAAAAGACTACAAATATGACATGTACTGACACATTTAACATGTATTTGTAAAGTGAATGTGTTTGTATATTAAAGGATGGCACAAACACACACTTAAGTTCTTAACGTAGGGGTATTTAAGAGTAAAATTCTTCTTTTTTGGCAATAATTTTTTTCCGATTTTTTTTCGACAATATACACTGTACGGGGTACATAGATATTTTTAAGTTGGTGGTGCTCGAAGATATAAATCAAATTAAAAAGAATACAGTAAATGATAAAAATAAGAAAATACTTTTAAAACATGTTAGAAAGTATAGTCGACCACGTGTGTAGGATTCTTAGAGACAAATATTTGTGAGACTGTACCCTATTTGGGACCCTATGTTAGAAGGTTTAGATTCTTACAAGAGTTCTTTGTTCCGAATATTATCTAGATATATGAATATCTCTAAGAAATTTTTCCGTCTTAAAGTGATTATAGGTTATGGCATTAAAAGTTATTTTCTGGTCCCATTCCAAAAAAAAAAATTTAATACATATGATTTTAAATTCAATATAATAACTTTGAGCCAAATTTAATTTAAATACTGACATACAACCTTGTCACAGAGTACAATTCCGTTCGGAATCGAAGAAAACATTTTTTTTTATTGATAGAAAGTATATTTTGATAGATTTTTGTCCTTTTAGATACTGAAAACTCCCATTCCGTTCATAAAAACAAAAATGGTTTCATTCCGCAAAGTTTTTTCGTAATTTTCTGAAGCACCAAAATACGAAATGAATTCCGTTTCCGAACGGAATTTTACTCTGTGACATGGCTGTTAATAAGAAGTTCAATAAACACAAAGATTCTTTTCCGATTTCTACTATTTTCTGTAAGCTTGGTCCTTATGACAGTTTAAATTTGTGTACCCAATTTCAGATTCACACACAGAAAAATTTCCAGTAGCTTAGAAAAGTATTTTATTTTAATTAATATGATAATTGAATTAATTATTTTTTTAGTAGAAAAAACTTAAAAATATAATTTTGATTTGATTAACATTTAAGTTCTTTTGAAATACATATTTACGGCCATGTGCTGAAAATCGCATGATTTGAAAATCACATGCGATCTGAAAATCGCCAATTTTATTTAAGCATGTACTAGAGTTCACGCGTTTTGTTTTTTTTTCGAAGTAGTGGTCGAAAAATAAAACATATGTTTTAGCTGTCAGATTTGAACAAAGTTCATACTTTTGCCATGTAAGCTCTGAAAAAAGTCAAATTCTCAAGTTCATTTACACGTCTGAATGTCTGGCAGCATATTTTTTTCGAAGTTACATAGAAACAGCTGCTCACAATCAAAACGCAAATTTAAAAGAAATTGTTAAACAACAATCAGTATTAAAACAATGTTGTTTTTTAATTTTATATTTTCTATGAAAATTTTCACAAAAGATTATGAGTTTTTAAAATAAATGGAAAAGAAAAACATTTAATTTCCTTTTTATATGCTATTTATTGATGTTGAAAATAAATTTTAAAGGAAGTTTACAAGTTCACATGTGGATCACATTACTGTAGGCTTGTGATTTAAAATCGCCAAATTTAAGGCGATTACGAACTCCAGCACACCTTCTTTGCGATTTCAAATCGTAATCACAACTTTCTTGCGATTTGCGATTTCTAGCACATAGGCGTTAATTAAAATATTTATTAAATAACAAAAAATCTTAATTGATTTTTTCGCTTAAAATAAAATAATTTAAACTTGTAGAATTGTTGTTGGGAATTGCCAAAACCTGAGCTATATTTAATTAAATCAATTAACACATTGTTTAAAATGGCAAATTTTTTGAACAAATAGAATCTGGGAACTTTAGTTCTCATGTTGGTTTTCATTTTTATTATGAAACAAAAGAAACAAATATTAAAGGAATGAGGCTATTAATGTATGAAAGCTTTATAAATAGTCGGTTGTCTGGTGCCAGATTTATATTGTCAAACTTAATAATTAACACAAAGTTTTATCAAGAACATTGAACGATGGAATGGGAATGCGAATTTTATTTTTTAAAGAGTATGTCATCCAGATGTCTTTCGTCGAATTGAGCACACTGTGTTCGGAGCCTTGTGTTCTGCGCCACACGCTGCAGTAAACTTGGTTGAATTGAGCTTAATTCTCGACGAATATTTTTCTTTAAAGGCACAAGGGAATGGGCATTGTCATTATAAACCCTCTCTTTGAGGTAGCCCCATAAAAAAAAATCGATGGGAGTTAGATCGGGCGACCTCGGTGGCCATGGGATGTCCGCAAAGAGACTGATCAGTTTTTGGGGGAAATTTTCTCGAAGCTCTGTGTACAGTCGCCCCATCCTGTTGAAACCACGTGTGTGAAGAGCACGATGGTTGAGCTCGCAAGTTTGGCAAAAAGAATTCCGTAGTCATGCTTCGATAATTTTCACCGTTGACACTCGTCGCCTGGCCTCGATAATTATCGAAAAAAAGGTCCAATTATCTCATGCGTGGATGAGGCATACCAAACAGTTACCCTGGGGCAATGCAATGGTTTTTGATGTTTCAATCGAGGGTTATGGATTCTTGGAGACCAGTAACGGCAGTTTTGCTTGTTGGCGTGGCCGTTTAAGTGAACATGAGCCTCGTCGCTCCAAAAAATGGCATTTACAGTGCGAAACGCTCCAACATAGTTTCACAAAAATGTTTGCGTAAATCAAAGTTACTTTCTTTCAGTTCTTGAACGATTTGAATTTTTAAAGGATGGAACTTCAGAACCTTTTTTAAAATTTCATGAATAATCGCTCTTGGAAGTCCAAGTAAAGCTGCTATTTTCCGTATTTAAAGTCGCGGATATTCACGAAACTACTTTCAACCAGTTCAATATTTTCGGGAGTCCTTGAACATCGACTGGACCCTGGCTGTGGGACATTCATAGCCGAGGCAGTTGCGCGGAGTCTCTGCACCCACGATAGAATTAAGTTTATACTCGGTAGGGTACCATTTGCTAACAAGTACATATAATTTATGATCGAAAAATGAGCTCATAGGCGGTTATATTGCTCTTGATTCCTAATAGATTCGATTATGCTACACAATTCTAGCTGGGACCGTCTCCACGTACAGCGGTATGGGTATAACAAGTAAGAGTGTATAGTCAGTCAGGGCTCAACATATGGCACAGAACGCCACTTCAGGGGATGCCAGAGCTTTTACGGTAGTCGTATCCAATTTTTTTTGGATAACCTAAGGCTCATTTCGTTCTATTTGAAAACCGGGGCAGCCAATACCTGGAATCCGGAAGAAATTTAAAATTGACAAGTTTCTTGAGATCGCGGCCCACCAAAGATCATATCTGGTAGCACGGGAGCAAGAAGTTCCTGGTACTTTGGGAGCAGACTGATTATTAGTTGAAGCCCCCAGGGGCATGTTCTCTTTAGAAGAGGTATCTTTATGCTTGAGATAAGTTATGTGAGAGGTAATCGTTATGTGACAGTCAAAATGGGTGACAATTATGGTTGATGATGGGTGAAGACATTGTAGTTGGTAAATGAAGGGTCAAGTAGCTGATTTTGCAACCCGAGTCAGTGAAGACCTGAACTTTGTGTCAGGTGAAAAGTTGCGGGACCGAGGATGATGAGTGTCGAAGTGGAGTCGAGTTCATTAGTGATGCTAGATGCGGTGAAGAATAAGTTGTTGTTAAATACAGTGAAGCGGCTGGGTAAGACCAGGCTAGGGCCTGGAAATTGAAAGCGGACGAAATGTTGACGACCCGTGTAGAGTAAAGTGTGTGCTGGGTGTTGGAGCGCGTTGGTGGATGTGGCGAGACTTGGATTTGACCCGATGACGATTATTCTGAAGAAGAAGCTGGTGATGTGGATAGAGTGAGTTTTTTTGAGACTTGGATTTGGAGTGGATAAAGAGTCAAGAGCCGATTATGTAGATGAAGTTACCTGTCTAATGAATTGTATGCTTCACAGGAGCATACTCTTTCTTGCCTTATGCTGTTCTTGAGGATCATTTGGTGGTGGAGGATTAAAACCAAAAACGTGGGAGTTGATTTACTTCATGGAGCTTGCACTTGTAAATTTTCGAATTGTGGGGACAGATTATACCTTGAAGCTGTTGCGGTTCAACAGCTCTGTAAGCGATTCTAAAACTATGGAGGTAAGATACCTACAGCTCCTTAACAATGGCGAGAGTATAATTATGCCGGATTATACACTAATATTGCCACCTGTGTGTGCTGCTTCGGCTTGCACTCAAGGGCGTTTGGTTAATGCATAGCTTGTAACCCATGAGGCTAAAACCCAATGTGCAGTGGGCCGTAAGGTAGGAATCCACGTAAATATTTTTCACATTTTCACATTTGTATGTTGATGTCCTTATACGAAGGCATTTGTAAGCATATAGTTACGACGTGAGGTACTTGCGATAACCTTAAGCATGTACATTTTTAAAAGCACCTTATTGTATGTAGGGTGTGAATCTATATATATATAAATGAAATTATGTGTGTTTGTATGTTTGTATGTTTGTATGTTTGTATGTTTGTCGCTTTATAGACTCCGAAACTACTGAACCGATTTTCCTGAAATTTTTACAGTAACATCACGTGAGCCCTAAAAATAAAATAGGCTACTTATTTTTTCGATAGGGGCAGGGGAATTGGTACCCCCCATAGGATGCCAATATTATACTGAACCGATTTTCCTGAAATTTTTACAGTAACATCACGTGAGCCCTAAAAATAAAATAGGCTACTTATTTTTTCGATAGGGGCAGGGGAATTGGTACCCCCCATAGGATGCCAATATTATACTGAACCGATTTTCCTGAAATTTTTACAGTTACATCACGTGAGCCCTAAAAATAAAATAGGCTACTTATTTTTTCGATAGGGGCAGGGGAATTGGTACCCCCCATAGGATGCCAATATTAATTATCGCATATCTTAAGAGCCGCTGCACGCATTTTGCTGAACTTTTTGTAGTAGGATCTTCTGAGCCCCGGAATTGAAATAAAATAGCAGCGGGGGTATAGGAATACCCCATAGGACGCCAATGTTTAACATCGCATATCTTAAGAACTGTAATAGTGAGAATGTTCAAACTTTCTAAAAGTCACTCTTATGGTATACTACACTTTTGAAAATAAAAATAAAGCGGGTAGGCGCAGGGGGGGAAATACCTCCCATAGGATGCATACATTAAATATCGCTCAACTGAAGAACTATTAAAGGGAGTGTCTTCAAACGTGGTTAAAGCTACTATTATAGTAAACTATAAATTTCAATATAAAAATGTGCGGGGTCAGTGTAGCGAAGCGCACCGGGTTAAGCTAGTATCTAATAAAATAGAAACCTTAACTTCTTTTAGAATGAAAACTTTGCGCCTTTGTATATGCAACATTATTTCACTTCAAGACTTCAAACTCATGTGGGAAAAATTAACTTAATGTGTCCTTGAGAGAGAGGTTGTTTCAAATTGAAAAATTCATAAAGAATGGCTGCCTTATTCATAATAATATTTGAAATTTATTAAAGTTTTACCAAACAAATTTTCTATTGAAATTTTACTAAATAAACGTTTGTAAATTTAGTAATCGTTTATGAATACGGTGGTAGGTCTTTAGATAGAAACTATATTTTGGTGCTAGTAAATCAACTCATAAAAATAAAAAGTAAATTTTGGTTTAGATTTTTAAGGAAAATCCAAACAAATTTCCAAGGAAATTTTTTTTACGATAAAGGTGTTTACATTAATTTTACCCAATTGTGCATCGAAACTTGGACAAATATATGTGTCAAACTACGCTAAGAAAATTAATAAAGACATTTGTTATTGCTGCAAAGAGTACCAATTTTTACACCCACTGTAATAAAAATTCGCATATACATTTTTGCATTGTTATAACTGGTAAACATTTCTTTCAGACATTTAAAAACAAATTCACTTACATTCATTTTATAAATTTTTTTACAGTTTATTTGGTACGTTGGTTGGTTGCATGGCTGGCTGGCAGGTTGTTAGTAGAACTCAGTACCTTTAAAAAATCCAAACACACAAAAAAATTTAGTTTGTCAGCGTTTGTCGAACATACACTCGCATTCCATACAAAAACACACATGTTATTTTTTTATTCCTTTCTCTAGAGTTAAACCAACTAAATGAAAGCTTAACTTTGTGTACATATACGAGTGAGGGTGTATGTGTTTTTACTTTTGCTGGTTCGTTTTTTTTTTTTTTTTGCAATTGTTGAAAATTTAAATTGTCATCATCCTTCCCTTTTAGTTTTCAGTATTTTGGTCGAGTATTTATTACACGAATTATTTTGAGGGCAATTACAAACCACAAACATGTTTTAGCCCTGAATAGAAAACAGAATTAAAAGCAAAATAAAATTGTAAATGACAAAACAAAAAAAAGTACTAAATTTGCAGCGACCTTAATTTTTCCAGCAAATATGTAATACAATTTTTTGTGTATTTACCATTTTTTTTTCGTGACTGGATGGAAGGAATAAACGTCAATTTTGGTATAAGATTTTACAAAAAAAAAAATTAAAAAGCATGTCTTTAAAAAGATGTGAATTCTTCAAGAAAAAAAATCAAACGCTAAGATACATACTTCTTTGAGAAGGTAGCATCTTTTTTAACTAACTTTTTTAATAAGGATGTTTTTAAATAAAATATTTTTTTTAACAGAAGTACTTTTTTTAAAAAAACGCCTTTAAAATAAATAGAAGTACTTTTTTCAAAAAAACGCCTTTAAAATGAAAAAAAGTACTTTCAACAGAGAAAAATTTTTTTAACCAAAAGTAAATATTACAATTAAAGTAAATTTTTTAATAAAAATTAATTTTTGCACAAAAGTATTTTTTTTTAAAGAACCTTAGCTTTAGAAGTACATTTTAAAAAATTAATGTCTTTAATCAAAAAGTATAAAACTGATTAAATATAATTTTTAAATAATAGTACATCTTTGATCAAAAGTACGCTTTTGATTATAAATACATTTTTGAACAAATGTACACTTTATACCACAAGTACCTTTTCAAACAACGTTAGCTTTCTAGTAAAAATACTTTTTGAAAAAAGGTCCTCTTCAAAAAAGTACACATTTTTCAAACAAAATATCGAAAGAAGTTGTGAACTAAAACATGTTTTTAATAAAACTATCTCGTTAAACCTAAGTATGTACTTTGTTAAACGAAACCTTTTTGATCAAAAGTACCTTTTTGAATAAAAGTATCTTTTTGAATAAATGTACCATTTTAAATATAAGTACCTTTATAAACAAAAGTACCTTTTTAAACAAAAGTACCTTTTTAAATAAAAGTGCCTTTTTAAACAAAAGTACTTTTTTAAAAAAAGTACCTTTTAAAACAGAAGCACCCTTTTAAACAAAAGTACCTTTTTAAACAAAAGTACCTTTTTAAACAAAAGTACCTTTTTAAACAAAAGTACCTTTTTAAACAAAAGTACCTTTTTAAACAAAAGTACCTTTTTAAACAAAAGTACCTTTTTAAACAAAAGTAACTTTTTTAACAAAAGTACCTTTTTAAACAAAAGTCCCTTTTTAAACAAAAGTACCTTTTTAAACAAAAGTATCGTTGAAAACAAGAGCACTTTTTTAAACAGAAGTACATTTTTAACAAAAGGACCTTTTTAAGCAAATGTACCTTTTTAAGCAAAAGTATCATTTTAAACAAAAGTACCTACATATTTGAACAAAATTACTTTTTTGCACAAAAGTACATTTTTGAACTAAGGTACCTATTTGAACAAAAGTACGTTTTTGAACAAAAATACCTTTTTGAACAAAAATACCTTTTTGAACAAAAATACCTTTTTGAACAAAAATACCTTTTTGAACAAAAATACCTTTTTGAACAAAAATACCTTTTTGAACAAAAGTACCTTTTTGAGCAAAAGATCCTTTTTAAACAAAAGTACCTTTTTGAACAAAGTTCCTTTTTGAACAAAAGTACCCTTTTTAACAAAAGTACCTTTTTGAACAAAAGTGCCTTTTTACTAAAACTTACACAAAACAAACAGCGTTTGTGTACGTGTGAGTAGTATGCATAAAAGCGTATCTTGGCATTAGTGTTAGTGTTTTTAGTAATAAGTACAAATGTCACCCTCTCTATTTTTTCATGGCTTAAAATGCAAATTTCGTGTGTTAGAAACTTTTTCTTTTTGCATTTTTGCCTCTGCACAAGGACTCTCGACAAAAGTTATTGTGGCTGGTGCCACAGCAGTAACAAAAGGGCATAGTTCATGTTGCTGTAAAGGGCTGATGAGAAGTTCGTAGCTGAGAAAAATAATTTTTATTCTGCAAAAGAAAAAAAAACAAAAACGCACAAAAAAAATTTTCATAAATTTATAATGAATTCCATTGGAGAACATTTTAATGGAGATTATTTTTCATACTAAACATACGTACATACGTACGTACTCAAATTACAAATTTAAATTTGTCTAAGAAAATTCATTTTGAGAAAACTTTTTGTGATATTTTTGTTCCGAGTGTTATAAAAATTTGTAGCAGAGTCATTTTTAAACAAAGTTTTTTGATAAGATTTTCTTCTTGTTTAGAGAAAAGTGAAAGTTTCAAATGAGTTGAGGTTAAAGTTTCGCTTGAGAGTGAGAGTTTGTGATGGAAATTTACTTCTTTTTTAAAGTAATAAGGAGCAAAAGTTGTGACAGGTGGAATTCCTCAGAGAAAGTATTGCACTGAAACAAAACAAAACAAAATGCATTTTCATAAAACAGCACTAAGAAAAAATTACTTTTTAGAAACGTTAACAAAAATACCGTTTGGCAAAATTAAAAAATTTTGTTTTTCCGTAAAAGTACTATTTAAAAAAATACTTTTTTTTAGAAACAAACAGTTTTTTTTAACTTTGAATTAAAACAAGAACCTTTTATGAAAAATTTGTTATAAAATACATTATTAAAAAATACTTTTTCGTAAAGAAATACCTATCTGCAAAAAAGTACCTTTTTATTAAAAAAAAAACCTTTTATAAAAAATAAAATTTTTAAAGAAAGGCATTTTTTATACAGTGCCTTCTTAAAAAAGTACCTTTTATAAAAAGGACCATTTTATAAAAAATACTTTTTATAATAAATATATTTTTCAAATACAATTTTTAAAGAAAGGCCTTTTTTTAAAAAGTGCCTTAAAAAAGTACTTCGTTTATAAAAGTACCTTGTAAAAAGACATTTTAAAAAGAATAATTTTACAAAAAATACTCTAAAAAATACATTTTTATAAAAAATATATTTTTTACAAATATCTTTTTTAGAAAAAAAAAGTACTGCCTAAAATATCCTGTCTTAAAAAGTACCACTGTTTTAGATAACAAGTAATTTGTTTAAAGAAGGTAATTCAAAAAAGTACTGTTAAAGCTTTTAACATTGAAAAGGTGCATGAACAAAATATTTTTTATCCAAAAAAAAAATACTGTTTAAGAAAAAGTAGCCTCTTTAAAGAAACCGTTTGAGACACAAATTCCTTTACAGAAAATAATTTTTGGTCAAAATTTATTTGCTTGTTTATTTTTAAAATTTTTTGAATATGTTTAATATAATAAAATAATTTATAATACAGAAATAATTCCCATATTCTATTTTTTATTTTTTACAAAAAAGTACCTTTATATTAGAATTTATCTTATTAAGACAAAAAGTTTTGCTTTAATACCTGTTGCTTTTCTTCCAAGTCAATTATTTTTTCACATTTTAGTTATTTCCTCAAATTTGTGTTTCAAACATAAAATGAATTTTTGTTTCCGCACACAAATTTATTTTTTGACATTAAGTTGATATTTGTGTATGTATTTTGTCTGCACGGCATTTCCACCCACCACTGCCAATTTTTATACAAAAGAAAAACTAAAATCTTGTTAGAAATTTACATATTTTTTCACTTTATTTCAAAAATAAAACTCAATTTTGCAACATTAAAATGAAGCAAAATAATAAACGTGTTAATGAATTTTTGCCTGATCAAACAAGGGCGAGCAAAACTCATTCGATTCCACACACTTACATATACAAATATACGCATGTTTCCACGTTTTTATGAGTATTTGCTTTATGAATAACATGAAAGCTTGTCAAATTTTCAATTGAAACTAAGCATTTTCTTTGGCATCCATTAGCATAAATTCACCTCAGCGAAAACCCCAGACCTCGTAATGCTCCCTAACCAACATACACACACAGCAACATTCATAAACATAAATGCAGACATAAGTATAAAACATAAAATAGTGGTGTTCACAAATACATAATTGCAAATGGTCTTTCTTGCAAGTGCAAAATATCGTTGCGGTTTTATTTCACACCAACCACAAAATACACAGATTTGCACTGCGTCTTCGCTAGACTTAAAATGGAATAGTTTTTTTTCGCATTTGTGTTGTAATCTCATAAACAGTGATGGCATATTTTTTTTGTTTTTCACTGACAAAATCGCTATATTGAATGTAAAATAACAACCTTGCCAGCACTAAAATTCAACAACAGTCATAAAATAAAGAAAGGGTGTTTCAGTAATGTTTGGTCTTGTCCTGAAGATGTCATTTAAAGGATGGGGAAATGTTGAAAAAATAAAAATAATAAATAATCAAATTTATTAAAAAACAACTGTGGCCTCGAGCTTGTTAACTAATATTTGATTAAAAAAAAAATTGTTACAATATATAAAAGCAAAAGAAAAAAAATAAATAGAAATGGACCCCGGAGATAAACAGCAAAAAGAGATAAACAAATAAAATGTTCCGGTCAAAAGTTATTTTTGGGAATACAAAATTTATTATTAATAAGATTTATCTATAACGTGCTAATTTCCCAGTTATAATTTTTGATAAAATCGCTGAAATTTATTGTTGAGGGAAAGTTCACTGCGCATTTCGCTGGTTGCTTAGGCCAGCTCGTCCGGAAACTTTTTCCAAAGACTTTAGAAAAGCTAAAAATATTATACAAATAAGACTATAAAGCGAGCGAATAAGAATTTTAAACACTCAGGTCTTACTTCTAAGAATATCAAACCTTCAACAAAAAAAAAACAGCAATAAACAGTGAGTTTATCTTTTCTTACATTCCCCTACAATTGTCTGTTTTTTTCGTCTCTATTTTCCGAAAGTTTTTTCCCTCTTCCCAGAAATTTTTTTTTTTTCATAATTTTGTTGAATAAATCGATTCTTAAGTAGAAAATGAAAAAAAACGTAGCAAATGAAAACAGTTGCAATAAAAAACACAGCAATTTTTGAGTACCGCTAATGTAAAAAAAATATTAACAGAGAGCTGTACCACATACAAAATCGGACAGACATGCAGATCTACTACATTCACATGGATATTCAAACAAATTCACATGTATGTATGTTCGTATATTCAAACTGTTATAAAATACAAAGATGAATGCTGCCAATCCATATCAATTTAATAAATCCGTCATTTAATATTAAAAGGCTCAAATGCTGATACGCACTTAAATATGTCTGCCTGCCAGCCTGCTTGTATGTTTGTGTGTCATTTATTAACCATTCGATTTCAGCATAAAAGTCATACTTTGCGGCACGTTTGTACATACCCAGAGGTAAAAAGAATGAGTAAATGAGCCTAATAGAAGGCCTTATTTAACAAAAACAAGCCCTATTCGCCGCACTCCCTACTTATATATTTTTTACACAGGCTGTCATTGGGGGCAAGCCCTTCTACACTCCCTTTAATAACAAATTCGTTTCCTTCCCTAAAAAGGGAGTAAGAAAACTCAGTAAAAAAATTAAACTGAACCACTTTATTTCTCCCTTCTAAAAAAAGGGATTCGCGAATGGGCGCTGAAGATTTTGGAAGGTCTTTCAAAAAGAAATGGTTACCTTCTAGAAGGCCTACTTCTGAAGGCCGGATATCATACGAAGCGAATCTTTTAGAAAGGAGATGCCTTCCAAAAGGCCAGCCACTTACGGTCCTTTCAATAGTTACCGCGGGGTATATCCATATACACATCATGTGACTGTATGTGTGCTCACAAGGATGAAATTATTTAATTGAATATACATGTTAACACTTTAAATTCCTTAAGAGCAAAATTTCATTCAAACATTCCGTCAATCAGTCATTCATTTATTCACTTTCGACTTCATTCACTTATGTATTTTATTCATAATCATACAAATGTATTTCCTTATTGCTACAATTACATACATGTGTGTGTGTTTTACAAGTATTTTAATAAAAATATATTTACAATGAGCAAGAAAATGTTCACATGCTGTTAAGTTCGTAAGTCTTGCTTAACGAGTTCTAGATAACTATAAAATTTTAATGTCGATGGGTCTTTTGTATTTGACTATTGGCATTAATGTGGGTATGTCTGTATGAAGGGATGCATTAAAATGTTTCCCCTTTTTTGAGTTTAAAAGAATTTCATGGCTAAGCCAACATTTTTTTAAAATATATTCTCGTATATTCAATTCAGCGACTCTCCTCCCTTAAGCGATTGTGTATTAAATTTGGTTTTACGCTTGTAATGCCGATTTAAATTATTACCAAAAAATTATTTTACACGTTTTTACAATTATTTTAAATGGAATTTATTTTTATTTAACTTTAAATAGAATTTTTAAAAAGTAAAATAAATGTAAAAAAGGAAACATTTTTATTAATAAGATATCTCTATGACGTGCCAAATTCCCAATTTTTATTTTTGATAAAAACACTGAAATTTATTGTTGTAGGAAAGATAGTTTCTATCAGAGTGTCCAGGTTAGGTGTTTCCCCCCAGATTTAGGGGATCTTATTTATTTTAGGGGCAAATTTAGGGGTGCCAATTCTGAGGGTAAAAATTGTGGGGACATAAATTTATATTTAGGGGGTTTTTAGGGGGTTTCACTATTTGCTTGTCTGTACAATAACTAAGTAATAGTAGATAAATTTTCTACGTTGCACTAAAGAAATTGGTGAGTGGTATCACATGAGGTACAAAAGCAATTGAATTGTTTTATTTAACACTAAAGTGTTACAGTGTTACTGCTGCGCATGGAGGTTAAAAGGTTTGGCACTTTGTGCGCGAACAACAGCTTTTTTTTTGGTTGAGCAAAAAGATAAAAAAGAAAGTGTTTTAAAGGTAAGGAAGTATTCATGAAAATATGCGTATCACAACTTAACTCTAACATCAGAAATGCTTAAACTTTTTAAATCCGATAATATGAGCAAAGTTACAGTTTCGTTAACTTTCGTTAATTTGGCAACACTCGATACTTTTGAAGAAACTTTATTCCAATATTTAAAAAAAAGCAGATTTCTACTAACTCTATTTTTATTTATATATGTATGTATGTATATATTTTACAGTCTTTTTTAACTGTTTATATATTGTTTTTTAAGATTTTTGATTAACTGCCCGTTCGCCGATATCGAACGTTAACGTTCGCATAGTAAATAACATTTAAAACAAAAACAAAATTTCAAAAATTGTTTTTGTTTTAAATGTAATTTTCTATGCGAACGTTAACGTTCGATATCGGCGAACGGGCAGTAAATAAAAAAATATTTTTTTGGGAAATTTCAGTAAAATGTTAAACATTTTATGATTTTTGCTTTATTTAGGTATTGATATTAGAACATAAATTAAAACTGAGTCGAGTTAAACTAATTGAAATGAAATTATTACAATAATATTTAAGGGAATTTTTTTTTAAATACGTTAAACTTATTTAAATTTTTTGGGGGGAAGAAAAATAATCACCTGGCAACACTGGCTTCTATGCGCATTTCACTGGCTGTTTGGGCAAGCACGTCAGGAAACATTTTCTAAAGACTTTAGAGGGGTAATATGATGCATTTAAAAAAGGTGCAGTTTTATCACAAACAGCTACTTTTGTTATCACAAGAGATAATTTTTTATTAAAAAAGGTAATTTTTTTATTACAAAAAGGTACTTTTTTAATACGAAAAGGTGTTTATTACAAAAAGGTACTTTTTAATTAAAAAATATACTCATTTCTTTTATTACAATAAAGGAAAAACAAAAAAAATATTTAAAACAAACTAAGTTTTTTTAAGAAGAGTTTACCCTTAAAAGTACTAATTACAAAAACGCATTTTTAGAGAACAGTCTTTGAAAAGAGAAAACTATATTTTTAAAAAATCTGGCTTTTCTAAGAAACTACTTAGAACTTTTTCTAGCAATAGATATTCTGCCAGGCCCACAATGTCGACAAGAAAAATTTCTTTACATATATTGAATAAAATAATAAGAAATTCAAGTTTGTTTTTGTTTACAATATAAATACACGAAAGAAATGTTCTTGTCGGCATTGTGGGCCAGGCGGATTATTTTTAAGTCTTAAAAAAATTTATTTTTTCCTCCTTAAGAAAAAATAATTTTTTTTTAAAAAAATATCGCTTTTTGATTTAAAAATTATCTAAATACAGGGGAATCTCTTATGACCGGAAACAAAGGGAAACAAATACTTTCGAGGCATTACCGCAAAAAAAGACGACATCATATTCAATTTTGGTTTATATAAATTAATTTATTGGCAGCACTTGCATCTAAAATCTCATGGTCACACAATATACCGTTACGATCTTATGTAGTGATCTTAGGGTGAGTGAGGTGTTTAAAGAAAGGAAAGTGCCGAGTTGTAAGGCAATGTTTACAATGAACCTTTATTGAAATTATTTTCTCTTTTTATACAAAAATAAAGGTATCTTAAAACTACATTTAATACTAAAATAGTTGTTGCATGCGAACTACACTTCCACTACATTTCCAATATTCAAAAATACATAAAATAAAGTAAATTAATTACACTGTTTACTTATTAAAAATAATAGAAATTATATTACACTACACTTATAGCAAAAACAATTTTAGTTTAAGCAGCAATTTTCATACAAAATTTTATGAAATCACCCTGTATTTATCTTGTGGTAAATTTATATTTTTAAATACGATTAGTTCAAAAAGTAATAAACGGTGCGGAGGGAGGGTGGCGCCGTTGGAATTAACGATTGTGCGGATTTGTCAGTCACGATGTCGCAGTGGTCGAGTGAGCATCAGGCGTTCGCTGTGGAGACATTTTTTAAGAGTAATGATTCTTACGTAATTGCTCGTCGACAATTTTGTGCAAAGTTTGGTATTCAGCGAATACGTGATGGACCGAAGAAATTTAATTCGTTTGTGGGTGCAGAGACTCCGCGCATGAAAGTACCACGGCCAGGGCCCAGTCGATCTTCAAGGACTCCCGAAAACCTTCAACTGTTTGAAAGCAGTTTACGTGACTTTCAATACGGAAAAGAGCAGCCTCACTGGGACTTCCAAGAGCGATTATTCATGAAATTTTAAAAAAGGATCTGAAGTTCCATTCTTTTATAAAAGGATCTGAAGTTCCATTCTTTTATAATTCAAATCGTTCAAGAACTGAAAGAAAGTGTCTTTGATTTACGCAAATATTTTTGTGAAACGATGTTGGAGCGTTTTCGCACTGTAAATCCCATTTTTTGGAGCGACGACCCTCATTTTCACTTAAACGGCCACGTCAACAAATAAAACTGCCGTTACTGCTCTCCAATAACCCGCAACCCTCGATTGACAAATCAAAAACCATTGCATTATGCCAGGGTAACTGTTTGGTGTGCCTTTTCCACGCATGAGATAATTGGGCCATTTTTTTCGTAAATTCTCGAGGCCAGGCGACGAATGTCAACGGTGAAAATTATCGCCGCATGATTACGGATTTTTTTTGCCAAACCTGCGAGCTCATCCATCGTACTCTTCACACACCTGTACTCTTCACAGGATGGGGCGACTGCACACACAGCCAGAGCTTCGATGAATTTGCTTCGGGAAAATTTCCCCCCAAAAACTGATCAATCGCTTTGGGGAAATCCCATGGCCACCGAAGTCGCCCGATCTAACTCCCATCGATTTTTTATGGGACTATCTCAAAGAGAGGATTTATAATGATAATCCCCAATCTCTTGTGGCTCAATTGAACCAAGTTTACTGTAGCGTGTGGCGCAGAATACAAGGCTCCGTTTTAGACAGTGTGTTCTATTCGACGAAAGACATCTGGATGACATACTCTTTAAAAAATAAAATCCGCATTCCCGTTCTATCGTTCAATTCTCTTGATAAAACTTTGTGTTAATTATTACGTTTTTTATTTAAGTTTGAAAATATAAATCTGCTACCAAACACCCAGTATTATAAAAAAAAATTCTCCTGTAAAATTTTGTTTTTGTCGCTTCAACGTTTTTGCGGTAATAATTTAACAAAAATTTTATTTTACAAACAAATAGATTTTTTATATACGAGTATGTACAAGTTGTTTGATTGGCTTCGAATCAAAATGAGTAATCCTTGATTCGAGGCATGTAATAATAAACAACTAAGTTCTTTTAAAAGGACCTATTTTTTTAAACATGTCAGTTCTATGAATGGCTTAGATTCTTTTAGGGTTTTCCAGAATTCGTCTTTGCTTATAAACTTTTTTTGCGCTCTTTTATTTTCTATTTTACAATTTACAACCCTGATAAAATGCACATTAAAACATTTCTGCTGCTTATTAAACTTTAAATGAATTTTTTTCAAGTAAAATACGCTAAAATGTTTTCGCAAAATATAGCGCATTATTTTTTGACAAAAAAAAACTGCTTTCTAATTTTAGTTTTTTCTGGTTTTTGTTATTTTTTGTTAGCAAAATTTTTACACAATAGAATTTTTTCAGGAGAATAAAAAAAAATAATTCTAATAAAATTCCAACATTCCCTACAACAAAAACAATGGCTAGATGTCCGAATGAATAGCAACAACAGCAGAAGAAAATATAAATAAACAAAGATTAGATACAATTGTTGTTGCCACCATAATGGAAAATCGATATCATTCTATCTATGAACATTTATTGTTGTTGGCGTTTTTTCTGCTTTTACTTTAAGGATTTTTTTGGTTTATTTATCTAACAAACTTAACTGAGTATAAAACGGATTACAGCTGAGGAGAGAATAATTGAAGAATCAGAAACAAATTCTAAAACTGATAAAAAATTATAACACTTTAAATAATTTAAAAACTTAGATTTTTACTAAAAAAAAACGCGACACCAATACTGCAGACGATATCGATCGAAATATAAATTTGAATGGTTTTGTCATTTCGATCAATATCGTATGACGTAATTTGGCCTCAGGTTTTTTTTTTATCAAAATCATTGTTTTTTTTGGAGTCAAGGTGAAAACTTTAGGATGCTGGGGACTGAAAATTGTTTCGAATATGCCTTAGACATGAAGATATTACGCAGTGGGCACGGGAGAAGAAAAAAATTATAGTATTAAATATAACAGTGGCTTTTGAGAATAACATCGTATGTCTTTTCTTGTGAATTTGTTAACTAATGGGTTTGCTCTTTCAAATTGTATGCC
Source organism: Pollenia amentaria (assembly GCA_943735925.1). Classification (NCBI taxonomy): domain Eukaryota; kingdom Metazoa; phylum Arthropoda; class Insecta; order Diptera; family Polleniidae; genus Pollenia; species Pollenia amentaria. The sequence continues at coordinate 210,530,337 of OX031008.1, forward strand.
TTAATGGGTGTTAATACTTGCAATATGAAATAAGAGAAATTTATTATTTTTTAACAATCACGTAATAACAGCGTATGTTGGCAGCTCGTTACGTATGTATTTTATCTTAAAATTTTTTTCTATTTTGTATTAAGTCTTCGAAAAGTTAAAATATTAAAATGGAACTATCAATTTCAGGTATTTAAGTGCCTAATTAAACAACATTCGTTTTGATAAATGTTTTGGAAAAAATCAATATTGTGGTTACTTGTGGTTATTTTATTGAACTGTTAATGGTTTTTCATCCAAATTTCGATATTTTAATCAGGCTTAAGTTCATTGAATTAAATTTTCATTAAATTATTTTTATGAAGAAAAGAATTTTTACAACATGAAATGAATTAAAATTTATTGATAATTTTTCATTCTTGACCGAGCTGGGAACTGAACCCAGGTTTTCACGGACAGGTTGCCCTGACTAGTTTCGATTGTAACCACACAATCTCTTCAGAGGGGTTTGCCGTTTAACACTCACCGCCATTGACGACGGATGACGTCAATAGTCAAACATCAATCTTTAAATCAAATGGTATTTTACCTTGGTAGATCGAAATTTGCTTTTTACCTATTTATTTATTACCTATTTGAATTGATCTACATGTTCTTCCTTACTTCTTGTTTTTCGTACTTTTTGTCAAGAATTCTTCTCGAAATCCAAAGTACATTTTTTGTTTTTCATGTTTTTTGTTTTTCTTTCCTCTTGTTGACATTTTTCAGCACAACTTGAAGGACAAATGTAAACATAGCTTGTGCCTTAGCGGTTAACAAAAATAAGTCATGTGGTTATTTTATTGAACTGTTAATTGTTTTTCATCCAAATTTCAATATTTTAATCAGGCTTAACTTCATTGAATTAAATTTTCATTAAATTATTTTTATGATGAAAGGATTTTTTAACAACATAAAATTATTTAAAATTTATTGATAATTTTTCTCAGTTAAGAATGAAAAATTATCAATAAATTTTAATTCATTTCATGTTGTAAAAATTCCTTTCTTCATAAAAATAATTTAATGAAAATTTAATTCAATGTTTTGGAAATATTTTGAATGTAATTTTTTAAGTACTCGATAAGTGGGGTATTAAAGGGCTGCCCAAAATATCCTAAATGTTCTGTGTTTTACTTCACACCACTTCCAATCACAGTATGTCACTGTAAACATAAATCGAAAAACAAACTAAACAAGACATGACTCATACCATATAAAACAAGTTTTTCTCCACTGCTCTGTTAGTGATTGTGTTGTCAAATTAAACAGAATATCAACACAAAAACCGACAATGAGATAAAGAAACGGTAAATCATAATAAAAGCATCGAGCGCCCTAGAACATTTACAAAATAGGAATTACAAAAATTCACAGTGATAATTATCTTAAAAACAGAAATGGATACATTAAATTTAAGCGAAATTGTACTTTTTTCCAAATATTTTCCGAATTTTAAACAATATTTTATTTTAAATATATTTTTTTGTACCTATGCAATTTTCTCTTTGGTCTAGGTCTACAATCAAAATATTCAAACTTGTTTTGATATTCTATTTCAGTTTTAATGTTCTACTTCATCTTTGTTCTCATTCAGCTTTATTCTAGTGCAGCATTGTTCAAGTGCAGTGTCGTTCTATTCTTCTATATTTTGATCGTAAAACAAAACAATTATTTTTGGAAATATGTGTTTTGTAATGAGAAAGTAATTTACACCCACTATCTAAATTTAATGAAATTGCTTGCAAGCAATTTTTCTTGTGCTTGTACAGCTCTTGAATACACGTTCAGTTTAAAAAATTTCAGGGTAAGATTTTATTGCGTACCCTTCTTCTATGAGATTTCAGCCTTAATAACCAATAAAAAATTAACTGCTGCGTTTTTCTACTAATTTCAATTATTGTGAAAGAACTCTATAAAAGAACTATAAAAAACATAAAGTACTTTATTTTTTACTTTTTTTAATACTTATATAAAGCTAAACGTACAACGCAAAAAATTGGACATTAGGGGAAAGGATTAAAAAGTCACAAACGGCAAGAATGAAGCCATCGAAAAGACATGAATGACGATATGAGCATTTCCATTTTGACGTGACGTGTTATTAGTACGACAAAACGTAAAAAAATTAAATAAAAAACAACAAATATCATCTGCATATATAAAAAGAATTCAAATTTGTAAAGAGGATTTTAAATATATGGAAAGTATTGAAGTATCACTATATTCAGAAAAAAATTTACAACAATCAACTCTAAGTATCTGAAGATATATGCAAAAATATGCGCTGGACTGACGTTATAAAAAACGAAAGTGGATTTTGGCTTGCATTACAAAATTGCATATGTCTGCCAATTTAGCAATACTTTTTGTATTAAGTTTAGGACTTATTAAGATTTATTTTCCAAGTTATCAAATTTAAAAATCTTTTCTCGTTTAAGGTACATATGGGAATTTCCATCGAAAAGTCTACTTTTTGTAATGTAACGGAAGAAAGCAAATACGATTGTATTTTAGGACCATATTATTTAACTGTTATCCCTTTTGTAACTTAATGTAGGGCTCGTTGTTCTTTACACCAAAATATAAAAAAGTAAATTATTGATATACAATTTTGTGAGAAACAATTAAAATTATTTTTGGCGTTACGTTACAAAAAGTAGACTTTTAGCTGGAACTGCCCATATGCAATATGTTATGAGCGGACTGCAAATGGAGACGCAGTGCACAAAAAGCTCAAAAGGGTGGTATCCAGACGCGTGAAAAAGAATTTTAGAACCACCCGAAGGCATATATCGTCACCTTAATTGCAAACGGACGTTACTACATTTTATTTTTTCTTTATAGAAGAAGCAAAAACTTTACATTACCATAATAACAAGGAGTTCTTGGCGTTTGAATTTTAAAACTCAATATCGAATTGTTGTGTAGCTACGTCCGATAGCATTTAGGGTAACGATATGTTTATGTTTGTATGCACCAGTGATGCCATTGGGATACGAAAGATAAATTTTTCGTATCTTTTAATGACTTCAGGTACCATTTATAATCCTGACATTTTTCGTATCTTTTGAATCTGTACGCAAAATGCACAGAAATAAAATATTAAACTTTCCGCCTCTGACAAAGTTTTTTAAAGTTATCATTTCGTTATGAATACTAAACAAAAAACAGTGACAACTAAATACAAAAATAACATGTATTTTGTTGTTAGGTTTTCTAAGTTCTTCTGTCGTCTGCTTATTCTTTCTTGTGTATGTGTGTTAAGGTGAAATGTTAGAAGAAAAATTTATGTGAACTTTTTGATATAATTTTTTACAAAAATGAATTTGTTTTGATAACATCCAAAGATAGTTACATATAATTAATATTAAAGTTTGCTTACTGTATTTTTTAAAATTACTTAACTAATATTTATGACTTAAATAAATATAGAAATGAATTTTTATGATATCGTTTTCTTTACAATATTCATTAAATAGAAAATAAAAATGTTATGTTAAACTTTAAAAATGGATTTTCAAATTTTTTCAAAAACCATTTTTTACTTAACAATGTAGTTTAAAAAAAAATATATATATATATATATATATAAGGGCGGGTCAAATTGTATGGAACGATATTTTTGATGAAGCGTATAGCAGAAACGTAATCTATAGGTGATTCTGAGAAATTTTGCTCAAGAGACCATAGCTCTAAGTCGGATTTGGAGCCACCCAAAATAGAACAATTTAATTAAATTTTTTTATTTTTAGTAGAGATATTGGGAATTTTTTGTCGAAAAATAGCCTAAAATTAACTTTTATCTAATAAATTCTGAATTTTCTTCGAGATTTTTTTTTCTTTTGCAGATTATGAAAGGTCAGATAATTTTCAACAACTTTTATTACGATAAATTGATAAATTTTATTGTTTTCACTTGGTTACGTATGAGTATTTTTTAACTCCAATTTATTAACATGCATACGCCATGTAGTACAACTAATAATTCAAACTTTTAAAATAGCACTAAAATATTCCTAATATCTCTACTAAAAATAAAAAAATATATTGGTATCAATACACATTCTGAAAGGTGATAAAAACACCTTTTAAACAAGCCCAGATTGAGAAATCTACTATAATTCTATCCGATTTTATGACGAATTTAATTAAATTGTTCTATGTATACATGGAAAAATTTCTATTTTGAAATTTTGGGGGGCTCCATTAAAATTTAAATTAACCCACCCTAATATATATATATATATATATTTTCTTGAGGCTAAAAAATTTTTATTTTTTAAAAAAAAATATATCTAAAAAATATTAAATTTTAAAAATGCACTAAAGGTTCAGACTAATGAAATATTTGACGAAAATATTTGTTTTGATATTTGCTTCAAACTGTGTGAAACAAAAAAATACTTTGTTTAATGTTCAAACTAAGCTCAAATATTTGACAATTTTTGTTTGATGAAACAGTTGGCAAACAGTGTTAAATAAAATAAATTAATTCATGTTTGCCATGCGTTCAGACTAAAAGAAATATTGGCATCAAATAATTTTTTAATGAAAGGGTTCAAAAATAAAAATATATTTCTCAAATAGTAAAAATGAGCGCAAAAGCTAATTTATTTATTTTATTCTCTGGATCAGCATCTCTTATAGTGTTAGAACAGGAGAATGTAAAAGAAAAAAAAATGGAAGCCACTGGGTAAGGGGAACATGGCTAAAATTTGCGAAAAATTGCAAACTTGGAAACAAACCCTAAAATATATTTAAGTCGCTAAATCGGTTAAAAAACAAAATGTCAAAAAAAAAACAAAAACAAAATTGCAAAAATAGCGAAAATTCCCGAAAAATTTAGATATTTCAAACAAGACATAAAATTTAGTAAAAGTGTCTTAAACTTTAAGGAATGGCAAAAATTCGGTAAAAATTGCTAAATTAGCGGTAATTCGCAAAAATTTGATAATAGCGGCACGATAGCAAAGTCTAATAATTATAAAAAATCTTTAAAATTGTAAAGAATCCGAAATCTTACAGTAAAAATTGCTTCTATCCGGAACATGGCTAAAATTATGTGTCGTTGTTTGCTCTTACAATTTTTTTGTAATATCAAATAAATGTTTGCTCAAAAATTACTAAAATATTTGATTTTTTGGACAAATATTTGTTTGCCGGCAAATACTTTTATATGCTCAAAATCAGCTGCTATTTTATTTGATACTCAAAAATATTTTGTGTTCAGACTACGTTAATGAAATATTTGATGTTTGCTTTCAAATATTTCATCAGTCTGAACGTACCTTAAGTTAAAAACCTAATTTTTTATTTGGCTGATTTTTTTATATAACTGTTCAAACTGTTCTTTAAAAATCCTGAAACTTTGAAGGAGGTGTTTTGTAAGATATGATTTTTTTTTCTTTCGTAACCTGTAAAAATCATGTTAGAATACAATTTTCATATTGTAATTTTTAGTATATAACAAAAATTTATCGAGTTCGCTATTCAATAATATTCTTAACGATATTCGCAGTTGGTTGAAGTCAGCTGTTACATGAAGCAGTATATTTATTGTTATTCAAGCGACAATAATTTACTTGGATTAAATCGATAAATTATATTTTGTGTTTAAAATGACTTTGAGTATTTGGCATTCGTGTATTTGGACATTTTGTAGGCAGAAATGCCACAAGATATTCGGCCTTATTGTGATTGTCGTTTTCGTATACGACTGTGTCGTTTTTTGTTGTAGATTAAAGAACAGCGGTTGTGTGTTACTTTAATCTATTACAAAAACCGACACAATTGTATACGACAACGACAAGCACAATATGGCTGATTAAATTAATAAATACAACAATACAAATGTATACTATCGTTATCGTTGAAAAAATTACAGCATCACACTGTCGTTGCTGCAAGCGAATTTATATATCGACGAATTTAATGATTGTCGGTTCATTAAAAGTAAGTGAATCGCACTACTGAACAAATCCTTTCTTTACCTATGTTTCAACCCACTGTGCGTTGGCTACCTTGGAAGATTTCACCCAAATGATGTCTGTGCTTTCCGTAAAAAAGGTCCTATCCATTTCCACTTCCTTCTTGTTATTTGGCGGATTATGGGTCCCTCATTTGTTAACCTCCAGTGATCTGCGTTTGTGATGTTGTTCGGCCAGAATATGTGGCTTATTATGCGCAGCCATTTATTAAGAAAACTCTGTAATCCTTGTGATATTGCAGTCATTATTTTCCAGGTTTCACTGTCATAAAGAAGAGTGGATTTTATACACTCGAGTTAAATGTGAACAGAATATTGCAATTGTCTTGACTGCAATATTCTGTTCAATCAGCCAAATGCTGAGCGTCTTTTGTTAAACCTTCAAATTCTCCATCTGACGAGATCATACAGCCAAGATGGCAGAAGGACGTTACATACTTTGTCGATCACAAAGTGTGCTATCATATCATATCGTCATAATGTCCTAAATAATATTTTACAATTGTTAAAAAAAAAAAAATATTGCTGTGTTTTAAACAAAATAATATATGTACACTAGAAATCAAAATTATAAGCGGTTGCCCACAGCAGTCATATGTATTTCTTGTAATTATTTTAAGACATGACTTTACAACTTTATTACTACCTTGTAAATCACTCAACTGTATCTGTTGCCTTTGGAGCACTTTATTGTTGTCTGCTGAATTATTTATCTATGCTCATTGCCTGTGGCTTTTCTATGTTTATCTCCAAGCCCCTTGAACTTGTCAGTACGACAATATCGCTTATTTTATCCTGCATATCGTTGAACTTGTGAGACATGAGGCAGATATCATCTGTATAATTGATGTATTTCAGGTAATGATGTAGATTCCAGGCAATTCCTTTTTTCTCCTTCAAAAGTTTTAAAATGTTTTCGTACAAAACAGTTTCTAGTTAAATCGTTATTAAAGGGGATCCTTATTTTAATACAAAATTCGTCTCTGTTCTGGCGCACATGTAATTGTGTATTGGTGTACATTGCTGGTGTAAGATTTATTATCTTCAGAGCACTCCCTTAGCCCTGAATGGCGATCAAACTGCGCTATGCCACAGGCTTTTTTGAATATGGCCCCACTATTTTTGGCTTATTCGCACAAACAGTAAACAACTGTCTCAATTATTACAGTAGTAATTTTTTCGTCGTTATTGTTCTTCCTTCGACGAATTAGCAGAGCGAATTTTATTGGACAAATTGATCGTGTTGGGATAAATTCTTGTTTCTTCCCAGTTGTGTTTAAAGCATTAACACTAGAAACACCGGATATTACGAGCTTCGTTTGAAGGCCCTCTTAAAACAAAATGTTAAATTCAACACTTTTTTATTTTTCGAATTTATTCTATGAAACTGAAATTTAGTTATGTATTTTATTATGTAACACATGTAAAGATACAAGATAATAAGAGTCTAGTAGTGTATAAAGTCATTCCTAAAAATTTAAGGAATAGAACTATTACAAAAAAGCTTTATAAAATACATAAAAAATCAAAAAAATGTTGAATACAATAAAGTAACTTATGAAAAAGAAATAATTCACAAAATATTAAAATTTAATTTCCAATCGTTTTGGCTTTATGACAAAAAAAAAACAACTTACTGACAGCGCAACAATATGATGGTAAGGTTTCTAGTGTTAAGTAAATCATTTTCGTATGGTTTTGTTTACTGGGTTATTTGTTTTTTATCCCTAACTTGACGAAAAAAAAATCTAAATTTTTAATACCCACTGCTTTTCTATACATATAAAACTACAATCTCCTTAAATTTTATTCGGTCTAGTATTTATTTCAAATACTACGACGGTTTTGCAAAGCACTTTTTTATACTACTTTTTTTACAACAAAACTTTCAATATGCAGTTTTTTTGCAGTTTCAAAACCAACGTTTACAAAATGTTTATATGAAAAGCAATTCAATTTTACTGAAAATTGTTGTACATTGTTGCATGTTTTTTAAACAATTTCCCTCCCTGGCTTTTGTATGCCAAAAAAAAAGAAAAAGAAACATGGAGGAAAAAATTGGCAGCTGATAGTCATCAAGGGTGTGAAAGAATGATGACTTAAAGTGTGGACAAGGTGTTTCAAAACAAATAGCCAAAAATAAAAATGAAAAATATTTACGAAATTTTAATTAATGATGCACACTGAAGTGTAAGATGTGAACTTGTTAATTTAAATTAAGCTGATGGTTGGTGAAAAATATTTCAAAAATTTGTTTTCTGCTTTTATTTTGTTTTTTCTTTTCTTTTTAATGAAATAAATGGCAACCACTAGAAAATTTTAATTATTTTTAATAGAAACAAACAATTTTTGTTGATTTCGTTTTCAACTAATTCCACCCGCCATTTATTCAGTATAAAAGCTGCAAAATAAAATTTGCAACAAAATTGAAATTTGTGTGCCAGTTAAAGGTATTTCAATATTAAACCTGTAAATTTAGCAACAATAGACAATAAGTCCGTCCATAATGTAAATGGCTTATATGTTTTACAAGTACCCAGCGGGAAAAAGAAGGAATACGGATGCCTTCTAAAAGACCTCTGCAATCCTTATTTTAGACGTACAAGGCCCGCTCGCTCCACTCCATACTCATTTTTTTTTACACACGATGTCATTGCGGTGTATGCCTTACTTGCTCGCTTCTTTGGCAGGTACATAAGAATGGCAACTGTATAAAAAAAATTCTTTTACTTTTTCTTTGGCAAAAAAACAAAACAGAAGCGAGTGTACAATGCGTATCTTATCTTTTATACGAAAGTTCCGAGGCCTTCTATGAGACATTCTGTAACAGTTAGAAAAAAATGGCAATTGAAACAAAAAAATATTAAAGCAGGCCTTTAATAAGGCTTGAAGTAAAAAGTTATTCTAAGTTTTCCCACTGGCTATGTATTTGGCAGTTTATATAACGCATACATTGCGAATGATACTCCTATAAATATGCTACATTTCCTAATATTTTTAATGGGTTCTTATGTTTACCTGAATACCCAGCAAACATAATGATATGAAATCAAATCCTTTCTCAAACTTCAGACGCTCCTTACCAGTCTGAAAATAATGTAAGATTAGGAGCTTTATCTAGAAAAGGCGAAACATTTTCTTAATTTCTCAAGAGTTTAATTAGTATTGTGGTTATTTTATTAAACTGTTAATGGTTTTTAATCCATTTAATTCATTGAATTTAATTTTCATTAAATTATTTTTATGAAGAAAGGAATTTTAAAACATGAAATGAATTAAAACTTATTGATAATTTTTCATTCTTGACAGAGCGGAGAATTGAACCCAGGTTTTCACGGACAGGTTGCCCTGACAAGTTTCGATTGCAACCACACAATCTCTTCAGAGGGGTTTAGATCGAAATTTGCTTTGAAAGAATGATTAACTATGTTCTTCCTTACTTCTGTTTTTCGTAAATTTAAAGAAAGGTTTGATATCACATACTGCAGTTTTTGTTAATTTTTGTTTGCTGGGTATTTGGAGTTTATATTGCTGGATATTTATGAAGGGACATTTTGTACTTATGTATTCCTGTCTATTACTTGGTATGTCTATGAGTGTGTTGCTAGTTATTGTTAAATTGTTCATTTGGGTCCATTTATATTAATGTCTCTCTCGCGTGAGCACAAAATAAAAAGACAGCTGCTGCGTTTAGGCTGTTTTTGTTGCTATTGTGTTTGTGTGTGTTAGTAAAATGTGTAAACATTTGGAAATTAAGTGAAGTCCTTACGTGTGTATGCACGTGCGTAGGCAGACCACTCAAAGAAAGGCCACATTTAAATAAGGACGTTAAAACATTCTATGAAGTGGACACTCGGAAAAAATCAAATTACATAATTGGAATGTCAATGATATTTACACAATTCTTAATTAAAAATAAAATTAAAAGCAAGTTTATTCAAAACAAGAACTTTCAGGTATTTTAAAACATTTTTTTATATTTTTTTATTAACATTCTGACAAATACAATGAAAATCTAATTTTTTGCTTAAGACATAACATGATGTTCTATTTTGTTAACCCTGCAAATATTAATTAAAAGTTTTATATTAAATATTTAAAGTAATTTATTTTTTACTTTGAGCCAAAACTCAGGGAATAACCCCTACTAATTCATTGCATTGTATTGTCATTAGGAAAATAGGTAATCGGGAGAAGGAAAGAGGGAGTAGTGTCTGTGGACATTTAAATAGAGCTTTTCCAAATTGTAGCCGACTGGGAAAACTTCTGCCAGGAGTCTATTCCACATACGGCTAGTTCGACCGAGATACGAATTTTCTCTGTAATGTGTTGTGCGACAACGAACGGATGTGATCTGTTGGAACGGCGAGTACTACGGCTATGCACCCGCGCCTGAGGGATGACTTCTCCCATTTCCGCTGAACATTTACCGCGAAAGAATAATGACATACAACCCACATTCCGACGATGCTCAATGAGTCAATAGAACTGGACAACCCTTCTGTCATTGACGAGCTTTAACGCACTTCTTTGCATCCGATCCAGAAGCTTCAAGATAGACATTGAAGCAACTGTCCAGATATAGGAGTTGTATTCCATTTTCGGTCGGATACAGGCGGTTTAAATAGCGAGGATATCAGACGGAGTGAAGTAGTTCTTGCACCGTTTTAAGAAACCTTGAATTCTTCTTTCTGCACTTGAAAAACATGCTGGTTCCACTGAATTTTCATGCCCAGAACATTAAGAGTGTCTGCTTCCTCGATAGATTTTACAACATGAAATCAATTAAAATTTTATTGATAATTTTTCATTCTTGACTGCGCTGAGATTTGAACCCAGGCTTTCACGGGCAGGTTGGTATTATCAATAACATTTTAATTGATTTCATGTTGTAAAATTCCTGTCTTCATAAAAAGCCCACTGAAGAGATTGTGTGGTTACAATCGAAACTAGTCTGGGCAACCTGTCCGTGAAAGCCTGGGTTCAGATCTCAGCGCAGTCAAGAATGAAAAATTATCCATAAAATAAAATTTTAATTGATATCATGTTGTAAAATTCCTGTCTTCATAAAAATAATTTAATGAAAATTAAATTCAATGAACTTAAGCCTGATTAAAAATATCTAAATTTATACACTATTGTATTAAATTTTAGTAATTTTTGCTGATAAAGAGTTGACAATACTGACTGTGAAAAGATATTTATAGACCGATTTTCATCCTTTTTTGTAAGTTTTGTCATTGGGCTAATTTCAATCCAATATTTTTATTAAATATCTGTCACCTGAATTTGAAAACAAACTTTACACAAACAGACAAGTAATCGAAAGTAGACAACAAACACATATACCTAATGTAGCCGATTAACCTGCCGACTAGCTAGACGGACAGACATTGCTAATTTAATCCAAAAAGTAAATCTTAGTCGATAAATTAGCACCAAATTACAAACTCCAACATAAAGATATTCTTACCTTCACCACCTAAAGTGGTATGGGGCATTAAATTACAACCGTATTAACTTTGCCATTCCTGGCCACAGCCAAATTATTATTAACCGCACACACTAAAATCTCTGTAACCACAACAAAAATAACAAAATAATATTTTGTTGTTTTGGTTCGAGTGGCATGAAAAGCCGTATTATTGCCTCTTTAAATATATTGTTTATTCCCCCTATTTATTCGCCACTTTGCTCCCGATTGTTTTATTAAATTTTATTCGTTTTTCTGGTTTAAAAGAAAAGTCTTTTTAGGGTTTGATATTCAATAACATGATAATATGAAAAGAGAGGTGAACATATAAATGAGCACAAATTTTTTTTCATTCGTATCCTCCTCGTATTAATTTTTTTTTTGCTCCTTGTCTTGCTGTTTCAGTTAAGGAAAAAACTGGCTAAAATAAAAAACAAATACACGTTTGGCCTTTTTAGCGTGTAGGTGAGTTTGCTTTTTTTGTTTTGAATTGAACAATTGTCTATTGAGGATAAACGTTTTATATATGAAAGCCAGAGGATTATGGGGCCTGCTTAAAATACAACAAAAAGAAAAAGAAATTGTTGGTAATAAAGGATATGTTTGCTTTTCCGTTTAACACATTGCTTTCTAGTTACACTCGCAGAAATATAAAATTTTTAGGAGAAAAAATGTTTATAAGCGTCTTTGTGGTCGTTCGAAATTTTAACACATTGAAATATTTTTTAAATAGTCCTTCTTGCAGTTCAACTTTTTTTTTGTTTTGACGCTAATATTATAAAAAAAGTTTAAAAAAAAATATTTAATCACGCGATCAGTTTAAGTGACATTTAAAATTTTAAGATTTTAAGATTTAGAAGTTTTGTCTTTATAACACTAAACTAAAGTTAAAATAAATAGTAAATAAATTATGTTTATAAAGGGTATTTGTTTTAAGCCCGATAAAATTTAGGAACTGTCATACTGCGCTCACTTTTTGGCAGTTACGATCAGAATACTCTGCCAAATCATCATGAATAGATTCACAACACCCACAAATTTACTTTGAAAATCAATTATCGATCCGCGCAACTTTGTGATTTTTAGGCAGCTTGAGCATAACGGGTTCGATAATAAATCAAATTTAAACTTATGGATTGAGAACAATCTACAACAGACCCTCCAGACCCTATTACCTTTAGATAATTTATCGTTTTGTGCAGCTTACACACTTCCTGACATACAACCAGCAATGCTCGAAAATGTACACTAGAACACAGAAAAATTTTTAAATTTATTTCAATAAAAAAATTTGTGATATTAAACAACAAATTAATAAAATTTTGCCCCTATAAACAAATAAATAGCATCAGGTGTGTTCATTGATTGAAATTTTCACACGCAATGTTTATGCTTATGACATTGTTTTTGATTTCAATGTAATAATTTGGCGTTGCGTTGCGTTTTACATGATTAGAAAAAAACTACTCCCGGAAAAAGCTTTTAATGCCATAACTTCCTTCGTAATGTTGGTATTGACATAAAAGTTGTCTACAATAACTTCTACGACCGTTACTATGTCATGATAAGTGTTGTGCTGGTAGGTCCAAAATTAAGCATAGGTCCCATATAGGCGCCGTTCCTTAAATCACTGAAGTGCAAACAAATCTCATATAGATGAAGATATCTAAATAATATTTAATTCGAACATGATCTTAAGTGAATGAACATGTCAATATGTTTATGAATGTAGTTGATCATGCAGCCCTTTATTATATATGGGCATTTCCTAGGGCCACAAACGTACAAATAATATAGAAAACAAAACTTTTCCTAGCATTTTTTACAATTTGAAAGCATTTTGGTAGTTCTATGGTTAGTGCAAAATATGGATTTCATCGATATTAAGTTTTCATAACGAATGGTATAAACATGTGGTCACGAACGAACGCAAAATAGAAGTCAACTTTGACTGAAAGTAGTGAAATGTAAAAATCTGCGAAATGGAACGGAATATTCAAACGTGATTAATATATTTTTAAAGTGTATTTATGAAGGTCTCTATCTAGTATTTACACAGTAAAATATCTCAATTGGTTTTTGTTTAATAGGCTTAAGTACCGGTCGCGAACGTTCGATTTTTTCATATGTTTTCACCGTTAATTAACCGCTAATCGAACTTTTTATCTTCTCCTTACACTTTTCTCTTCTTAATTGATTGTAATAGAGAGATTTTGTAGAAAGAGTGCAAACATAACATATTTTTTGCATGTAAAATAAATAAATATAAATATGTCCTTAGAAGTAGCTTATAAAGAAAATAAAGCGTGATCCATTTCGAGGTTCCCTACTTTTTAAAAAAAAAACACAGAAAATTCCAATTTATGGGCAATGTTTATTATCATTTGGAAGAACATTCTTTGGCATTTATTTTTTGAAGATTATGTCTATCAAATGCATTTCGACTGGTAACTGGCGAATGACACGCGTGATGTTTTCCTCCAAGGCCTCAATCGAAGCGGGATTATCTGCATAAACTTTAGACTTTACATATCCCCACAGGAAAAGTCCAACGGTGTGATATCACACGATCTTGGTGGCCAATCGACCGGCCCAAAATGTGAAACTATGTGCTCACGGAAGTGTTCTCTCAATAAATCCATTGATTGATGCGATGTGTGGAAAGTAGCGCCGTCTTGCTGAAACCAAATGTCGCCGAGATCTCGAGCTTTAATTTTAGGCATCAAATAGACGGTTATCACGGAACGATAACGGTCGCCATTGACGGTTACGTTCGCACCGGCGTAATTTTTAAAGAAATATGGACCGACGATTCCACCGGCCCACAAACCACACCAAACCGTTGTTTTTTCTGGATGAAGTGGCAGTTCTTGAATCTCTTCAGGTAGCTCTGCATCCCAAATACGGCAATTTTGTTTCTATACATACCCATTGAGCCAGAAATGGGCCTCACCGCTGATCAAAATTTGCCTCGAAAACGTCGGATCTTCTTGGAACTTTTCAAGAGCCCATAGAGCGAAGCGATGTCACTTGGGAAGGGCGAGCGACTTCAATTGTAGCACAAGCTGTATTTTGTACGCTTTCAATTTAAGATCTCGACGTAAAATGCGCCAAGGCGTTCCATACGTCAGTCCGAGTTGCTGCGAACGGCGCCGAATCGACTCTCCACGGTCTTCGTGTACTCTTTCAGCTACGGCCGCTATGTTTTCTTCACAGCGTGCTGGAAGTGGTCTATTCGGTCGAATATTATCCAATAATGAATGCTGGGTCTCAAAATGGGTGATGGTGTTGCGAATAGTACGCTCAGTAGGCCGATTATGTTGACCATAAGTTGAGCGAAGTGCACGAAAAACATTTCTCACAGAACGTAAATTTTCGTTATAAAGTTGAACGATTTTTAAACGTTGTTGAGGCGTAAGTCTTTCCACTATGAAATGCCAAACAATACTAAACAAAAATAACATGACAGCATGACACGACTCACACGTGATCTGTCAAAAAAAGGTTATTGACAAAAGTATCACTACTTGAATTAACCAATGAAACCATTCATTTATAATAACACAGACTTTTTTTATAATTATTTTATTTTTCTATCCTGGTTGCCCATTCGGAGGACATGCCCATATATATCCTTTCCACCCGTGGTGAAAAAAGGATCTGAGGTAAAAAAGGATATAACTTTGAATAACAATTTCAATTATTCTTGCTTAAATATATTTTTGAGCATTCCAATTGCAAACAGCGCTAAGTTAAAAATAAATAAAATTCTGAGAAATTCGATTACAACATTTTTTTTTTAATTGAAATGCCAAGCCATATAGAGAGTTTTGCAGGATTATGGAATATTTAACCAGAAATTGCGCGTAACTTACTGAGTTTTGAACGAGATTGATAATGACCTAGGGAGGCATTTTAATTAACAAATAAAATGGCGGCCTTGACAGAGTTTTTATTTTGTTTTACTTGCAACTGGACTACTCATATAACTATTACGAAATTAATCAAATTATTTTGAATTTTTTATTATAATTTTTTGCTTCAAGGTGAAATTTATGAAAAAATCTCTAAATAAGACGTTGTAAAAAAGGCAAAAAAAATTTTAAGTTGTTGAACAAAGTTGATTATAATGTATTCTTTTTTTGATAGAACATTTTATATTTTTTCAAAACAGGAAGAGATAGATATGAAAAAGACCATACGCACCGCGGCCCAGAGGATATTTTGTGCAGCCTGTGTATATCACCATGACAGGCTTTGGCTGAGTATAAAGCCTATCACCCTGCCCTGTGAAAGATTGTAGATTTCAGTTGGGCCCATCATTTTACCCCCAAAAAATCGGTCACCATGTCTTCCCGAAGAGTTTGGCAGGCATATATTGCCCATATTGCCCTTCTGGTCGCATGGGATAACTGAGCGTTCCAGTTAGAAATTTATCCAGAATGATCCCCAAGTATTTTACCTCGTAAGAGAATCCGATAACCGTACCGTTCAAGGCCGGTTCTTTAAGTTTCAAAACTGTACGTCTGGTGAATGGTATTAGAGTAGTTTTCGCGGGGTAAATATTAAGACCCTTTCTCTGCACCAGCCTAGTGTCAAGTTCATGGCCTGGTGCATCCCTTCCAAAATATAAGCGTCATAAAATCCAGTCACAGATATAGCCAACTCGTCAACTTCAATGGTCCACGATGAGCCATATAGATCACCCTGGGTACAAACATTTCCTATATTCAGTTTCTCATAACAACTGGAACACTTTTCCTTGTTAGACAAAGCAAATTGCACATAGAGCTGATTGCCTTGCATCCAGCGCCTTCTCAATCGTGCCCAAAACGTCACCGTAGACGAAAAAAGAGGAATAAAAAAATATCTTAAAAGTCCTTGAGTATCACATTCGGCAGATAATCGGCTTTCAAAAAATATATATTTTATCAAAATCCTTAATGAGTAATTTTTGGATAAGAGAAAAACACACTGTGCGATAGCCTCAAGAATCAGTTTGAATAAGAATTAAAAAAAATTCCATATTAGAAAATTAACAATAAAATAATTGGATTGTTTGCAATTTCTTTTCCAAGAAAAGTTTCGCAGTTAAAACATTATGTACTTCGAAATCTTTATCATTGCCTTTATAAAATTTTAAGCACAAATTTTTGCTTTCGAAAATTTCATTTCAATTCATTTATTTTTAAGCAAAAACTCATTAGAAAACCCAATTATTTGCTATAACGAAAATCCATTCAAATATTTCTTTTTCATTATTTTGAGTGTAAATTTTGTACGATAAATTATATAAACAATACCAAAAGGATTCTTCAGAAAATATCGTTAACCAATTGGATTAAAATGTTGCGAAAAATTACATTAAACATGAACAAAAGCTCCACGAACAAAATAAATAACATCTAACACCAAATACCCACTCAATCTCTTTTCTTTTTTTTTATTTAATTCATTGCTGTTGAAAAGTGCTTAATGTATCCATATGTACGATAGCTGATGTATTTGATTTCGTTAAATGTGTATAAGTGTATAGATAGAGGCTTCGAGAGGGCAAAAGAAGCGGTAAAAGGGCCTTCCGGTTGGCCTTATTTTGCAGCCAAAATCCCTTCCCATTTAATTTAGTTTAGAACTTCTCTCGGCACACATTCAGATTTTTAGTTATCATTAGCGATATTGGCCTTTTCGCTTAGAAGCTATTGGTTCATAAATTTTGCCTCTCATAGCACATCAACTACCTCTTCTGAATAATAGAGTTGGTCTAGTACCATCGGAAACTTATTTAATACGGTGTCTAAATAAAATGTATTCAAAACCATAAAATTTTGCGGAAATACTCATTGTCAAATAGTGTTGCCAACTCTTCACAACTAAAAATGGTCAAAAAATAATTCAAACAAGATTTTATTACAAAACTACAAATTATAAAAACACTGTTAATTACAAATTTAAAACCGCTAATGGAATACAACTCTCATGTGCGGCCCGGTGCTTCAAAGTCTATTTTGGAGCCTCTCGACCGCGGCGAAGGAGAGGGAGAAGGTTCTCATTCGTGACAGTAGGGTATCCAATTCTATCTATTGACTCCCTTCAGCAACGTCGCAATTTGGGTTTTATTGTTCCGAAACCCATACGCTTGTTCGTAATACAAGTTTTTTCTCAAGGGCCCATCCATTTGTTGTCGATTGGCCAGTGCATCGTACAACGCATTATAGGGAAAATTCGTTTTTTGGCCGGTCTGTTCGTATGTGGAACAATCTTCTTGCTGAAGTCTTCCCTCTAAATTCAAGTCGAATGTTCACAAACACTACTCCCTCTATCCTCCTTCCCTTTTATCCTAGTTCCAAGAAATCGCATTTGTAGGGGTCATCCTCTGAGTGCTGGTCCTACTAAAAATTAAGCAAAAACAAAAAACTACACTGCAACTGCAAAGGAAGATAAAAATTCAACGTTATAACATTTTTTGGTTCAAATTTTTAAACATTTTTAGGAAATTTTGCTAAATAAAATGGCTAATCAAAATAGCCATGGCTAAACGAGAAAAAAACAGCTGATTTTTGCCACTTAATGGCTAAATTGGCAAAACTGTTGTCAAATACCACTTCCTCCCGGAGGATGTAGTTAACCATCTTAAGGATTCTAAGCCTTTAGATGTTATATCCTTTGGGGAAAAGCTGCAGCCAATAACTGGAATTCAGCAGTAATTCAAAATTGTCAAGTTTCTTGGAAGTCGTGGCTGTCCAGAGATCCTATCTGGTACCACGGGAGTAAGTAGCCCCAGGTTTCTCGGAATCGGACTATATATGCCCCAGGGGCATAAGTTAATGAGAAATGCTGTCTTTGTGCTTAAGATAAGTTCTGTGAGAAGAACTCTTTTTATGACAGTCAAAATGGACCAGCGAAAGGATGGTGTTGGTGTGTTGGGTGTTTGGTGAGCGTTGGTGGATATTGGATTTGGATTTGGAGGGAAGAGTCAAGGGCCGATGATGTGGAAGATGTTGCTGATGTGAAGTAGTGTGAGTTGTGGATGTGGTACGATTTCCATTTGAAGTGCATGAAGAGCCAAGAGCCGATGATGTAGATGAAGTTGACTGTCTTCGCAGAAAGTGCTGTTCTTACGGCAGTATGTTTTTAGCTATCACGTAGCGGCTGTGGCTTAAACACAAAAAATGCGGGGGGAAGGAATTTCCTGAATAACATGAGGCTTTCACCTGTGAAAGTTAAGTTCATTTTGTGGTTGCTAATCAACAGATGCTGTCAGCTATTTAATGCAGCAAAGGTTAGATAGCTCCAGCTCATAAATAAGAAGCGAGAGCATAATTATGTGGAAATATATACTGAAATTGCTACGTGTGTGTTGGTTGTCCTAACACTTAGGGGCGTTTGGTTAGCGCATAGTTTGTCATCCAAGTAGATAAGCTCCACCGTGAAGTAGGCCGCAAAGTAGGAATCCACGAAAATCTTTGTCCCATTTCTTAAATACCACAAACTTAAATACACATGTTGAAAATTTATTGGTATTTTTCAGTAAGATATTAATCTCAATATGTATACAATGACGACAACATAAAAAAATAGAAGAAATATTGGTGATACAATTAAATTCCTGATGTTTGTTAATATTTGGATCTACTCTTGGAAAAGGATGTCATACATTCGGAAAAGTCACAAAAATTTAAGATAAGACGCGCTAATCAATGAACATCTAGAATCATTGGGGTCTAATTTTAAATACTAGAAAAAACATGAACAGAAATCGAGTTATAACGAACTCCGATTTATTACGTCGAGATTTCTACTTAAGGGGTTTTTGATCTGATTTGTTACTGGGAATGAAAAAACGGATCTATTAAGCGTAAAAGGCATACGTACGAATTTATCTTTGAGAAATTAATAGATTTCAAATTTTAATTGTTAAATCGTCAATGAACCCTGTTTAATGCCCGAAAACTTTCAAAGTGTGGCGACCGTGTGAAAAGGACCTGCATATACTCAAAAAAAACACGAAATTGTTTAATGGATTTCTTATCTAGAGCCATAGAAAGCTTTCTTTAGGAAGGCAAATTGAAATGAGAATGCAGATTCTTTGAAAAGTGAAAGCAGTGGCCATTTAGAAGGCATACAAAACTTAAGGTCTTACATATTTTCCAGTTCTAATCAGACCCAGCGGTAAATATTGAAAGAACCGTAAGTGTCAGGCCTTTTTAAAGGGATGTATGCTCCTTTCTAAAAGATTCGTTTCTTATTAGAAATATGCCTTCCAGAAAGTTTAAATGCCTTTTAGATAGACCTGTCAAAATAGTCAATAGACATTCGATACTCCCTTCTTTGGCAAGGGAGAAACGCAATTGTTAACTCTTCATTTTTTTCTTAGTGATATCCCCTTCTTCCCTTTTTTTGGAAGGAAAACACTTTGTTCAGTTTTATATATTTTTTTTGTCGCGTTACTTTTACGAAAACGTATACGTTGCGGATCAGCTGTTCCGCTGTCAACTGTCACGTAAAGTGTGGAGGGGCTTGCTCCCAATGAGAACCTGTGTAAGTCTGGATTCCCACTTGGAAGGTTTTTTTCAGAAAGCCATTTAGAAAGCATACAAAACTTAAGGTCTTACGTAGTTTCCAGTTCTAGTCATACCCAGCGGTAAATATTTAAAAACCCGTAAGTGGCAGTCCTTTTTGAAGTGCTCTATTCTTCTTTCTAATAAAATTCGTTTCCTATGAAATCCTGTCTTCAGAAAGATGCCTTCCAGAAATTTTAAATTTCTTTTAGAAAGACCTTTCAACATAGTTATTACGCATTCGATACTCCCTTCTTCGACAAGAAAGAAACGAAACTGCAAAGTTTCAATTTTTTCTTAGTGACATTAATTTTACATTCCCTTTTTTTGAAAAGGGAAAAAAGTTGTTTAGTTTTTTAATTTATTTGTTTTTTTTATTTTGGTCTCGTTGCTCCTATGAAAACGTATACGTTGCGGATTAGCTGTTCCTCTGTCAGCTTTCCCGTAAAGTGTGGAAGGGCTTGCTACCATTGAGAACCTGTGTAAGTCTGGATTCACACCAGGAAAGTTTTCTTTCAGAAGGTCTGAGCTTATTGGTGAGAGGGGTGAAAAGAATATCATGTTCTTTTCCCCTCTCACCAATAAAATCAGACCAAATAAATAAGTTTTTAATGCGGCGGGGAGTGCTTGTGCATAATAAATAAGGCCTTCTATTTAGCCTCTTTGCTTATTCTTTTTACTGCTGGGTAAGATCTTACATACAACACAATTTTCATGTATGTGCGTGAGTGTGTGTGTTTTGATTCATTCATTTGAATTACATACATATCTACACATTCAAACGTATTAATTTCGAATTATTTTGTTCATTCACTCGTTCACTTGTTTCTCTTCATTCGAATGAGTATTTAAAGAGATACAATTCCAAAAGCTAATTTTATTTTTGTTTTTTTCGTCCTTTTTTTAGCTCGTGTTTGGAATTATTTATGTTGTATTTACAATGCGTATTAAGGATTCCATTATTATTAACACTTAATATTAATTCGGAAAAATGTAAATATGGGATAAAATACAAAACTGTAAGCAGAAAATAAATTAACCATTCATAGCAAATAGAATTAAACTTCAAAGCCAAAAAAAAAAAAAATACTAAAGAAAGAATGGCAACGGAGAAGATTTTCTTTTAAAAATTTCTTCAAAGAAAAAAGTTTCAGTATCGTTAAATTATTTAAAAAAAAAGTTTTTCTTGCTGTTTAGCAGGCTACCCCTGGGGGTATGAAGGGATACAATTTACTGCATATTCTTCCACTTGATTTAGCATCCTTCGGGATATACACGAAGAGAAAAAACATGGTTGTGGTAAACATGGTTGAGGAGCAACATATTATAATAAGATTCATGATTGTAATTAAATTATATTATGATTATTATTAGAATCTTTCTATAATGTGATACAATCTCATTATACGATTATATCAGATTATAGTATGATTCTTATAATATATAATAAAATATGATTACAGTAATCATATTATAATTATAGGTTATCATAATATCGTTGTAACAGTTAAAATTATTATATATATTTTATAGAATTTTCATTCTCTTCCTCTTAAAAAATAAAAAACTGAGTTCTGTGGCCAATATTTTTGCACCAATAGTGTCGCACTTTCACAATAATAAAAAAAAAATTTTTAATTTTTACCAATACTTTCTTATTTTGTGAAACCTAAAAATTTTTTTATTGTACAAATTGTTTATTTTTTTCAATATCCTTAAACATATAATTTTGTCTTTTTTTTAATGGGTATTGTTTTTTTAATTGTTTTACCACTTTATTTACACTAGCAAATAATTCGATATACTAAAAACGACAGCACTCATGCAAAATGTTTTTACAAATGGGGATAACAAATTTTTATTAAGAGTAAAGATATTTTGTTTGCATCTTAACCAGTGTTGCCAAAACTTTATGACAACAAATGGCTAAATTTACTGGAAAAATGGCTACAAATTGGCTAAAAATTTTTTTAAATAAAAACAAATTTAAATTCAAAAAAGTTCATTAAAAATTTTTTACAATGAAATTGTAAATTGAAATCAATTTGCTACATAAGAATAAACGTAATTTAAATATTTTAGCATTTAAAAAAAATTAAATCATCGATAAATTCGATGTCGTTATTGTTCATCTAATAGGAATCACTTGTGCTTATTAGTCTTAAATGTTTTGAAGGTAAATCATAATCATGACAACATTTACCCAACCTTCTGAGTCCAAATCTACAATGAAAAATATAAAAAAAGATAAAAAATATTTTATTGCTATGGTAAAAATCTTTCCCTAATTGATAAAATCAAATTTACGGTTGCTAAATGTAACCTGTTTCTCAAATTACTTTTGACGATGTTTACTCCCTCTCTACTTCCGCATTAGAACATGAGGCGGCATAAAATAACCCCCCAAGAATAAACTCCCCAAAAACAAAATGAAATAACCCCCCAAGAGTGGGGCCTTATTTCATATGAAATAAAACCCCAGTTTTGGAAATGAAATAAACCCCCAATGAAATAAAATATCACCCCAAACTAAAATTAATTAATACCCTAATTTTTGGGGTCTTTCTTCATTTGAAATAAGACCCCAATTTTTGAAATGGAGTTAGACCCGAATATGTGTAATGAAATTAATTGTAAAGGTTTGGTTTTAGGAATCACGCAATATATAGCATGGTTGCGACTTCGGCCTGGCGCAAGGATTTTCTCTATGCAGAAAAACTTTAGTTAGCGAGACCGGTATTTGCTATAACATAGAAGAGGAAATCCTTGCGCCTGGCCAAAGAGAAGCTGTAGTTAGCGATGCCAGAGGAAAAATCCTTGCTTCTAAAAACGTTTTCGGTATAAATTTAAAAATGAAGAAATCCCCCAAAAATATATTGGGGCTTTATTTCATATTGATTATTTCAAATGAAATAACCCCCCTTTTTTTTTTTTTTTTTTTTTTTTTGGAGTTAATTCTTGGGGGGTTATTTCATGCCGCCAGACCATGAAAGTGAGAGCAACTTTATAGGTTATTCTGAAGTTTCTAAAAGTTTTTTGTTGCCGCCTGCATCTTTAAATTGAAATACTTTCGACCAGAAAAAACAGTGTTGTTGTTGTTGGTCCACTTTTTAAATTTAATATTGGAATGAATACTGTTCCTTTATTTTGAAAGATGTTTCATCATCATCGTTAATAGCGATATTCAACATTTATAAAAGTTGAGATTTAAATTAAATGTGTTGTAATTGTTAAAAACGTTTATATTGCTTTTAACAGTTTTATAAATTTTTATAAGAAAATTAAAAATATTATTTTAAAGGAAAACGGCAGAATTGTATAGCTAAACTCATTTTTTAATGGCTCAGCAAGGGGAAAAAGGGCTAAATCTAGCCACTGAATGGCTAAATTGGCATCACTGATCTTAAGCATAATATGAGTACAAAGAGTATAAAAAGTTGTCAAGTAATGGTTATAAAATATCATGAAATAGTTGTAAATAATATAATATGTTTTCAAAGTTATCATTATTTAATGCTTTTATTGCTGATATTAAATAAAAATTTTTTTGTACGACAACAATATCTTGTTACAATAAGCATAATGTAATTGACGTAGCCATGCCATTTTTTCTCTGCGTGTAGGTAAAGCAAATATGTACCTTTTTGTTCGGCAGAAGGTCTTCTTTTCGTTGAAGATGAGCACGGTTGGCTAGAGATCCTTTTGTAACTGTGGCTTACACCTAAAATCGTGGGAGAGTGATCTTTGTCTTTAAAAGCCGATTTTATCCAATTAAGGGAAGTCGGGCCACAGAAAAAATTAAAAATTGTCTCCAATCAACAAATTCATAGAATCATGATTATGTAGATTACTAAAAATTGTAAAAATTCAAAATTGTAAATATTTTTTTTTTTTCAATAAATGATATTTTTAATTTTATATTGTTTATGTTTTGACAGTTTTCATAAAAAGTTTAACGGCCTATTTCCGGTGTGCGAAAGAATTCTTTCTTTCGAACAAATACATTTAAAATAAAAACAATTCTAAAAACTTTGTTTTTATTTTAAATGTATTTGTTCGAAAGAAAGAATTCTTTCGCACATCGGAAATATTCTATAAGTTTGCCCAATACACAGAAAAAAATTAAAAAGTTTCTCTAATCACCAAATTTATACCAAAAATTTTAAATTTTTAATATTTTTTTCAATAAATAATATTTTAATTTTAATTAAAAAAAGGATCCGTTTCAAACAATGTGTTAATTGATTTGATTATATAGCTCAGGTTTTGATAATTCACACACAACAAATCTACAAGTTTAAATTATTTTATTTTAAACGAAAAAATCAATTAAGATTTTTTGTTGTTTAATTAATAATTTAGTTAAAAATTTATTTCGAAACAACTAAAATGTTAATTTAATCAAAATTCTATTTTTAATATTCTGTCAACTAAACAAATAATTGATTCAATTATCGCATTAATTAAATTGAAGTACTTTTAAACAATTTTTTTTAATTGATAAAAAACTACTGATGATTTTCTCTGTGTTCCTTGCTGCTGTTACCTATCAACAGAAACTATTGCCTTTGATCACCGTGATAATGCGCACATGGGGGTATTGGTCGTCGCATCGTGTCCTCCCGTGCTAAGAACATATAGATATTATGCCGACACGGCATTTACTAACGGCTGATTCATCGTAAGGTTTGATTTATAATGTAAAAAAACATATACAGGGGTGTGCTGGAAATCTAAAACTTGAAACGCAAGAATTTAATACACTTGTAATCAATTTTTTTATAACTTTTCTTATGAAATTCTGTTTAATAGAGAAATATTTTTATAATATTTGTCATAAAATTCTTTTATTACAGAAATCTTATCAAAAACGACTTTAAAAATTCTTGCGTTTTAAGCACCACACCCATGATAAATTTTAAAGTTAACTTAAAAGTTTTATTATCGGTTAAAAGAATAAGTTTTACTCTTTGAAAATGATATCATGTAAATGTTGGCCATGACTACGCCTGAGGGGCTCCATTCTGAAGGTCCAATTTTGGGAGACTCGTATATTGCGAATAACACGAGAAATGTTGGCTTCCAAAGCGTCAATCGTATCTGGATTATTCCTAAAGACCTCAGACTTTATATATCCCAGAGAAAATAGTCCAAAGGTGTGATATCGCACGATCTAAGTGGCCAATTACCCGTAGAAAAATGTAAAATTTAGTGCTCACCAAAATGATATCTCAACAAGGGCCTTATTTCACGCGCTGTACAGATCGTAGAGCCGTCTTATTGAAACAAGACCTCAGCGAGAACATGCGCCTTAATTTCAGAAAGCAGATAGTCCTTTAACATGGTGCGATAACGGTTACCATTGACGGTAACATTCAGATTTTCCTCAGCCCATAAACCACACCTTATCGTTGTTATAATGGTAAGGTTTAGGTTAGGTTCCATGGGCAGCCATCGCGAGACAGGTCACTTGGGTCCTTCAGCGTTCCCTTTGTGATACCCAGCGCCGATGCCCATCCCATAGAGCAGTTACTCAGATGGCGTCAAGTAAAGTTGAGCTAATTCGTATTCTTAATAAAGAGAAGAAGCAATCTAAGTTCTATTGTAGATAGATACCCCAAGCAGGAAATCATCGGCTCTTCCAGGTATCTATCCCTAATGCCCCTTAACCAAGGGTATTGACAGAGAAAGTGAAGCACAGTCTCCTCTTCCTCCTCATCATGACAACTTCTGCAGTAGTCATTGAATTTCAGACCCATTTTCCTAGCATGAGTCCCAACAGGCCAGTGTGCAGTTACAACCGACACCACAGTCCTGATTTAGTCCCTATTGAACGTAATTAGAGATTTAGTTCTCCGTTCATCATAACCAGGGCAGAGTGCGCTGGATATGGAGCAGGTTTTTGTTTTAAATGTAAGTTAAACGCGTCACTTTTTTAAAGTGGATGCAAACTTATAATTCATCGCTAAAACTAATTATCCAAAAGACAATGAATTTTAATTTTGAATTATAGGAGCTAGTCAGCCTATCACTTGAGTGCGGACCTTTGTTAAATGAGTGTACGCTACCCCAGGTCACCTGTCCATACAAAGTCCTCGTCATTGGCTTTATTTGAAAATATATATTTTTTCCTCTATATAATTTTTATAGCCAAACAAAAAACTTCTTTGTGTTTTAACTTTAAATCTTTGCGGTTAACTTTAGAAATCCTACTTACAGCGTGGCAAATATCCACTAACATTTTAAGCAGCAGTTGCTGATTTTATTACGACTAACGAGTCTGCCGCTGCTGTTTGTTACTAACTGTTAAAATAACAAACAAACCATAAAATTAAAGAGGTTTTGTGCAACGAAATCGACAACATTTTAGCAACTGTTTGTATTATGGCTTAGAACAGTGGGTCTGAAGGCAAACAAAAATGGTAGTAATATCAAATAAAAAAACCAATATCATTTAAACGGATTAAATTTAAAGGATTTTGGCAAAAATTGAAATTAACCTTAACAGCCGGTCCCATTGTACCTGTGTAGTGTTTGGCCAGCATTAGCCCCACTGTCCATTATTTTATGCCACACAAGTAAAACACAATGCACTAAAGCAGAATCTGTAGTTGAGAAAAACGGTCTACAAAAAAAAAATCAGCACAACTTTATTGTTCGGTTTATTTCTTTTATAAATTTTTTATAACTATTTCGCTTTTTCTTTTCTACACTTTTCGTATTTAGAGTTAAAAAAAATTTATTTTTATGGTTGAGAATAAGTACCATAATGACGAAGGTATTTGACCATACTCCACGGCACTACACCAGACTCTTTACACCCTGTTCGCTCAAGGATCGAATAGATGTGAGTTAACCAGGCAGAAAGACGGCAATGCATATTGTTCTAAAAGCAAAATGTATTGTACTTTTCTTAAATATAAATATTCCTTGAAAATGTTTTCTTTTACTCCATCCTTAAGAGCTTAAGTTTTTTTTTTTTTTATTTTTATTCTTGTTGCTTTGCTGCTGTTGGCATAAATTTTTACAAATACTTCTCTTATGGGCAAGTAACAATAATAATGGACGATGCCAAACAGAAAAACAGAAATTAAAAGAAAAGAAAAGTTTTTCAAGACTTGTTATTTTCGATTTCATTTTCATGACTTCTTAGATTTTTCTTATTACTTTTATTATTAACAATAAAAATTGCCAAATAATGAAAGGTTAATTACAATAATTGTAAAAGTTTTTCTCTTGCCACTTTTGTTGTTTTCCGCTTTGACTTAACAGTGTTTTTTTTTTTTTTTTGTTGGGCAAATAACAACAAATGTTGTTTTTTTGGCCCGACCTCCGCTTAAATGGAATTCGCTTGAAAGTAGTCATCAGTTTTTGTTGTATCGCGATACACTTACGTTTCATTGTTCTATAACTCGTAATAGTTATAACTTTCATTTTATTTTTATGCGTATCATTGAAATGTTTACGTTAAATAAGTTGGAATATTAACAGAAATCTATTAGTTTTGGTTTTTATAACACGTGTAATATATTAATTTATTTAATTGAAACTTCTTGTTTTCCCACAAGTCATGCCAAGGTAAATTCATCCAAGGTGGTCTTGTTTTGAAAACGGATACAACACTGTAAAATACTTTAACGTTGCATCAAAATAATACAACACTGTAGTAAACAATTGAAACGAATATTTTATTTTGTTTATAATTTTAAATTGTGTGTTTTGAAATGTATTAACTTAAAAACGTTTAAAAAAGTTTTCATAATTTTAAGAGAAAATTATAGAATTAATGAAAGATTCCCTAGAACCACAAAAAAAATAAACCTCCCTAAAAACGGAACAAAATCTATAGTTTATAACATAAACTTGTGGCGAAATGCACCTAGTGTCATTAAATTTTAACAAATTCGTTTTAAAGGGCACTAAATTTCGTGAGTGTTGCTCCATAATTCACCTACGGCTCCATGCTTAGATCCATCTCGTTAATCATGTAGGTATGGCTAAAAACGTAACGAATAATACTTTTGTGGTGCAATTTAGCATAATCTACTTTCATAAGACTCAAAATTACTTGAAATGCCGCATATAAAGCACTTTCTTATAATACAAGGTGTCCGCCGGGAAGGTATAGTACTTTGTTTTGCCGCCGTTTTGGTTAACATTAGTTCATATTTGGCAGTCGTGAAGTAGACACGTGGCAAATTAATTATGGAAAAATATTTGATAAACCAACGAATTTTAATCGTTAAGACATTTTATCAAAAACAATCATCGATTACTGTGACAATGAGAAAGTTAAGTGAAATTTTTGGGAGAAACAACGTGCCAACAAAACGCACTATTTATTGTGTAGTAAATGATTTTGAAAAAGAGGGTCTGTAGGTTATAGGCCCAAGCATGGACTACAACGTACTGCAAGATCGGCTAAAAACATTACTGCTGCTCAAAAAAGTGTTCAAAACAATCCATCAACCTCAATTCGACGCCGTGCGCAAGAACAACTTTGGCCACTATTTTGCACAAGGATTTGCATTTGATTCCAAAGAAGATTCAGTTGACACAAAAGCTTCTTCCACAAGACCATTTATGCCACCGTTCATAAGCCAATAGGATGTTACAGCTCGCCCTTGACAACCCCGATTTTCATGAAAAAATCATTATGAGTGACAAGGCCCATTTTCATTTGAATGGATATGTGAATAAACAGAATAGTCGGTTATGGACAATGGAAAACCCTCAAGTTATTCATCAGTCACCTTTGCATCCATTAAGAATGACAGTCTGGTGTGCAATTTGGTCAGGAGGAGTCATTGGACCTTTCTTCTTTGAAAATGAAAACGGCGTAACGGTAACTGTGAATGGGAAGCGATATCGTGATATGATTGAAAACTTTTTAACCCCACAACTGCATGCTTTAGGCTTGATTAACATGTGGTATCAACAAGACGGTGCCGAATCGCATACAGCGCGGATTACAATATAATTACTGCGAGTCCTCTTTCCCCAACATTAATTGGCCTCCACGGTCGCCTGATTTGACTGCTCCGGACTTCTTTTTGTGGGGATATCTGAAAAGCAAGGCTTATGCAACCAAACCCGAAACGCTTAAGCAACTCAAACAAAATATTCGTGATGAACTTAATGAAATACTGCGGAAATGTGTGAGAATGTAATGAAAAATGTGCTCAAAATGGCTCGCATTTGTGAGACTAACAGAGGCGGACATTTATCTGATATGGAATACAATACATAATTGCCGAGATTGAATAAAACATTTATCAATATAAGATCCATTCTCTTTGAATAAAAAGAAAATTGTAAGCAAACAAAGTAGTATACCTTCCAGGCGAACATCCTGTATTATTGTAAAATTAACACTTCAGTTTGTTAAGACAAGAAATAAACTGCCTATTTCACTAATTGCGAACGAACGCTTTCTTTTCTAATTATTTCACTATTGTCAAAGATGAATTAACATTTACCGCCATTTTTAAAAATCGTTATTTCTAGAAAAATTTTTAACTTCAATCTGAGTGCAATTTTCTGTTCAATTCTCTTATCAATCTCATAGATAAAATTAAAATAAGATCCCATTTTAATTTCTACCCGTTCTTATCCACCTCAAGTTTAGAAAAATTCAGTTAATAATGTACAAAGTAAAATTTTTTCAAAATTGTGCACCAATTAAAGCATTAATAAAAAATAAAATCAGTTTTAATTCAAAATTTAATCAAGTGAATTGAACGTTTAATCAAGTGAATTAACCGTTTGATCAGGTAAATCAAACGTTAAATTGATACTATTAATTTGTTTACGTTTAATTAATATCAAAAATATTTAAATTGAAATAAATTTTTATTTTTTTCTTTATAGATTTAGCTATGAAAAGCTTAAATAATTATAGACAAGGGAGTTTGAGTTAAATTTAAATAATAAAAGTTTTACTTGTAAAACTTGTGTCTTACAAAAATCAAATTTAGCTGCCATACAACTTTAAGCTGCCAACAAAACATTATATCCTTTTTTCCTTTTCTATGTCTACCGACTACTTCTGCAAAACTAAAAAAAAAGTTATGAAAATTTTTTTATTTTTAAGCAAAAACTTTTTTTTCTAAAATATTTTTTACAAGTGTTTTTTCACGTAAATGCTTTAAGTCATTATAATTTGTTTTAAAGACTTAATGCAAAATATAGTATTCTTTTTTTTTTTTCTTTTTAAAAAAAAAAGAAAATAATTCACAAACATACGCTTTCTTCTTAAAATAACATGATAATGTTGACTTTTTATCATGCCAACAGCTGCTACCAGTTTAGACATTAGAAAGCTTAAAGAAAATGTTGAAAAAGAAAAAAAAACGCTAAGATTAAGCGAGAAATGTTGGTTCATGTTGAGAAAATATGAAAATAAAAAAATAAAATCAACTAAAACAATAAATAAAAGTTTTCAGATTATTTTTATATGTTGCTAAGAAAAAAAATATTGATTTATTTCTTGACTACTTAAAAACATGTAGTTAGTTGTGGCACAGTGGGGGTTGTTTTGGAAAAATGTGGAGTATGTAATTCTATACAGATATTGTAATGTTGATAAACTTGGGGCAATGAATGATTCGTTTGATAACAAAAAAAAACCGTTTTATTGTTTTACATTTTTATTTACAATCTATTCATTTAAGGATATAAAGCAAATTGGCTGCACGAAAAAATTGCATAAGTTGTTGTACTCCAGTGAGTATCACAACTTATTAAGAACATTATTTTATGATTTTATACAATTATTTGCAAATGGCTTAACTATAGAATATCAAGTTACATTTTAAAAACATACACTTCCTGTTCAACAATTTCGAACGTAAACATTCGCATAGAATTTTGTATGAAAAATATTTCGAACACAGAGTTTTTTTCATACAAATTTTCTATGCGGACGTTAGAAATTGAAGCACAGCCGCGAATAACGTTGTAAGTTACAAAATTATTATTTCTCAGGAGAGCAAAAACACGTTTTTAACCGGCAGCATTATTTATTTTTTAATTTTTTTTTTAGATTATCAAAAATAATCATAATAAAGACTTTTATGCAAAATATCAAGAAATTTTATTTTTAATTTTAATTTTAATCGCGATGTCATGTAACTTACAACGTTCTTCCACTGGCTGGCTCTTTGTATCGCATTTTGATGGCGTTAAGGTGCATAATTTTGGCTGATATGATGTTCAAACAGTGTAAGAGAGTAATATTAACGGTTATCTGCAAAAAAACAGTTTTTGGCCTTTATAACGTTATTCGCGGCTTTGCTTCAATTGTTGAACTGACAGTTAATTTATTAACGAAATGGTAAGACGAGGATGTGGTGCCGTTTAAGTGTTCTAATTTCTTTAGTATCATCCCCAGTAGACTAGTTGGTAGTGAGCTAGTCTATCAGCGCCGGGGTTGCGGGTTCGATTTCCGCCAGAGACTCTGGTTTCTTTCCTGCAGACAAGCGTAGAGCTTCGCGGGATTAGCATAGGCAGAACAAAAATCAAAGATAGCCAGCGGGTTGCATTGCTAACTTTATCCTTCAAGATAAATTGAGCTGAATCTATTGATTTCATCATTAACAATTGTAATAAATAAATCATTATGTGTAGTATTATTGACAATCGACCTTAATGTTTTATTTTGGTGTCATTGTAATATTTCAATATTTGATGTACTTGTTTTACGCCATACGGGTTTAAAGATGGATTCATTCATGCGTTCCGGAAAATATTTTTGTCCGTAGAAAATTTTTTTACTGAGACTTTTCTGCAGAACGATTCACCCATTTCGGAAAATTTGTCCGGAAAAACAAAGCTACCATGTGGCTTACAGATGTAAACAATTATAAAGAAAATGGCAGCACAACTAGCAAACTACTAATATTAAATTGTTCTCTAAGAGTGTATTAAAGAAAATGTACAAAAAATTTAATTAATAAAATATTTCATTCCCGAAAATAATTTTTAATAATAAATTTGCATGTGCCCGGCAAATAAAAAACTGAAATGGCAAGCTGCTTTATTTAAGGAACTTGCTTTTTTAATTTTGTTTTTTTTTTTTTCTTTCTATCCTCTTACAACTACAATTCGTGTTGGAAAAAACCAGCCAATTGTAGGGGAATGTAAGAAAGATAAATTGACGGTTTATTGTTGTGTCTTTGTTGAAGCTTTGATATTGTTACATGCAAGACCTGAGGGGTTTAAAATCCTTATTCACTTTATGGTCTTATTTGTATAATATTTTTAGCTTTTCTAAAGTCTTTGGGAAAAGTTTCCTGACGAGCTGGCCTAAGCAACCAGAGAAATGCGCATAGCTTTCCCACAACAATAAATTTCAGTGTTTTCATTAAAAAGTTGGGATTATTAACACATCATTAATAAATGAATTAATTAATAAAATATTTCATTCCCGAAAATAATTTTTAATAGGAAAGTTATATTGTTATTTTTAATTATATTCTTCATATTTTTATTTATTTATTCAGTAAAAAAAAAACAATTGTTGTAACATAAATGCAAAAACGCTATATGATGTGGAAGTTCAATTCAACTTTTTTGCACAAATTGAAAAAAGTGGCATCTCTGTTCATTTTGTCCTGAACAATTAAAATTAAACCAATTCAAGAAAATACTTGCCGAACAAAATATTTTCTCTCTCTCTTAAAAGTTAGACGTCAAACTCAATATAAAAAAACTTTGTTCGGACAAAAATACTGTTTATTTATTGTTATTTTGGTTTCTAGACTTACTGCCTGTTTTTCAAAATAAAAAAAAAAATTTCGCTTGGGAAAATATTTTTGTTTTCAATATAAACTTGTGAACGAAAATTTTTATTTTAGTTTGAAAAACAGGCAATTAATTGTGACGTAGGGCTTTTCAACCATTACCCTACATCTAGACGGGAAATTTGTATTTCTTAAAAAAAAAAACACGTCGGCAGATTGACGTCACAAAAATGTTCTGTGTTTAATATTTTTTCAGAGTGGAATAAACGCATGTCTAAACACAAGACATGAATTTGCATGTAAATAAATACTAACATTTTTCTATGACCATTTGTTTTTCAATTATTTTTATACCCTCCACCATCACCAGTGGAGAATGAGAGTATTCTTAGTTTGTCATTCCGTGTGAAACTTTCATATTATTCATCTCAGACCCCATAAGGTATATTCCGGCTCCTAAAGTAATTCTAAGTCGATTGAGCCATATCTATCTGTCCGTGTGTTGAATACACGCTCACTTCCGAAAAATCAAAAGAAAAGAACAATATTGTTGTCACATTGGTTCTAGTTATAGTAAGCAGTTCGTGATCGAAATCCAGTACTATCGATTTAGTAGGATGAGAGTTTTGGGTCCAAGTGTGGAACCACCACCATACAAAATTGATAATTTTGTTACAAAAACCAACATAAATTGTGGTATAATG
Source organism: Pollenia amentaria (assembly GCA_943735925.1). Lineage (NCBI taxonomy): Eukaryota > Metazoa > Arthropoda > Insecta > Diptera > Polleniidae > Pollenia > Pollenia amentaria. The sequence goes on from OX031008.1 coordinate 210,563,831, forward strand.
CACGGATTGATATAAGATTTAGCTCAAATTCGTTTAATACGAAGATCGGTCCATAATTTATCATAGGCCCCATATAAAGCCTCTCTAATGCAACTGTCGGTGGATGGTATCAAATATTCGGCACAGCCGAATATAGCACTCTTGCCCTTTTTATTATAAATTTTAAAATTTTATATTAAAATTGTATACGTTTGAAGTTTTATATAATTTTCTTTTATGAAACTGATAATTGATTTTGGCAGATGGTGTTAAAAGATAATTACTCAGCAATGTTTTATAACATTTGTTGATGAACAATAAGGTGGTTCAAGGAAAAAGGTGAGCCAGTCACCCGCTAGGATCAAAGATTAGTTGAAAAGGATTCCAGAAAATTGTTCTGCCCGGCCTCTGGGTTCCGCTCTTTTAATTTTTCGTATACTGCGCCGCCATTTAAAGTCCCATCAGAACATATTGCATATCGCTATTCATTGCTTGTCTATGGCTTTATTTTTGCCTTTGGGGACTTTTCGCTCAGACATTAAATTCTGGGCGCTACTGATGCCATCTCGGATTAAGCCATGAATAACGATCTCCAATATGTTATGATCGTACTTTAAATGGCGGCGCAGTAAAAAACCAAAAGGGCGGTATCCAGAGGGGTGACGAAAATTTGAAGAACTTTTTCTGGAAGGGGCTGACTGGCTCAAATATTTTTGTTTGTAAGGGGACTGAACCACTCTAATGAACATGTGTTCCAATGCATAGATATTTATGCGGTCCACACGTTAATATCTAGTGTTGGCAATAGAATTTAATAGTTGCCACGGCAAGAATTTCCAAACTAAATGCTCGCCTAGACTTAGGATTAGAGACGTCTAGTTTTTAATTTCAGGTGTTCCTTTTTAGTTTTAAATGTTAGCCCTTGTCAATATAAAGTCCAAGATATTTAACACTGACTTTTTGAGGAATTTTCCTATTGTTGAATCACAGACTTGAGCAAACGCTTTTGCGCCAATTGAAAACTACGTGTACGGATTTGTCACTGTTGACTTTCATGTTTCAATTATAATTGATAATAATTACACTGTGCTAGTTGAAAAAACAGACAAGCGGGGAACATGGCGTTTTAACCTAATTCGAGTATGCAAAATCCATTGGTGCTAAACGTTTTTTTTTTTTTTTAAGTTAGCTCTTGTTTTCGAGCTATACCGCTATTTTGAAAATGAAGGATGTTGCACAAGATATATTCACGTAACTCAAAAACGGTTGAGTTAATTGAACAAACTAAAAAACTAAAATTCCGCAAATTTGCTTTACGCAAGGTTAAACTTTTTTCTAATATGCGCAGTCGTTTTATAAACAAAATTTTTTTTGTTTTTTTTTTTTTTTTGGAAAAAAAAATATTTTTTTTAGAAAAATTTCAAAATTTCAACCATACAAATATGGCGGTTTAATGAAATTCTTAAATTTGGCACCTGCAGCGTGTAGGATACTTTTAGATGGGTAAGACGTATGGCCAACCCCACTTTATTTTTCAGCCCCATCATTTATTTCTAACATACCTACCTACCCGCTATCTCCACTACTTAAGGGTGCTCCCATACAAAATTTTTAATACAGACTAGAAATATATTGAAGAAAAAGTCGAATAACTGCCCAGGAGTCACCCCCAGGGGTATAAAATGTATGATCGACCTCAATTAGTTTTCTGTCCTTAACATTTTCCAAAAACATACTTGCCCTTTTTCTTCACTTTTTAGGGGGGCTCCCATACAAATATAGCGTTTTATAAAATTCTTAAATTTCGTCTTTTGTGAACCAAAGCTGGAAACAGATTTTAATCATTTATGGCGTGTTTTTTTGCCTTCGTTTTTTACATGTCTAGAAAAAATTAGAAGCATAGCTGCATTTTCCAATTTTTTATGAATTTTTAACAAATGAAAATTTCAAAATTTTGCTAAAAAATTATTTCATATTTTTTTTGCCAAAAAAAAAATTATTTTTCTAAAACGACTGCGAAAAAAGTTTAACCTTGATTAAAGCAAATTTGCGGAATTTCGGTTTTTTTAGTTTTCCAAAAACATAAACTCAACCGTTTTTGAGTTACGAGAATATATATTGTGGAACAACCTTAATTTTCGAAATAGCGGTATATCTCGAAAACACGAGCTAACATAAAAAACGGTAAGCAGCACTGGATTCAGCACACCCGAATTAGGTTAAAACGCCAGCTCCCCCGCTTGTCAAATTCTAGTGTTATTTAACCAGATTTAACCAGAATTTCATTCAGTTGTCTTTGCATAAGACTAGAAGCGTCAATTGGGCATGTGCTCGAGACTAGAAATGCTGTGACATCAGCATAAGTTGCAACTAAAGCATTATCTGTATATAGTCTGCTGTGAATAAAGTCCTTGGAGAATAAAGCCCTTGGAGAGCCCCTGCTCTGATGGTATTAATTTGCGATGTTTCGTCATTTAATTTTACTTAAAATTGTCGTTAACTTAAAAAGGATTTTTGTAGCAAATATAATTGAGTTGGAAGTAGTTTCCCAGGAAAAACTTTTTGAATTTTGGTAATAGGTCGTAGTTATTTCATACATTACCTGGTAAGTAGTTGTCATTACAATTGTCATTATTCTGAAAACCTCAATAAGTACTTGCTTGTAATGACCTCAGTAAGTACTTTTTACTACTATTATTATCAGTTATGAATATTTGCTTACTAATAATCAGCTAAATAACTACTTATTAGTTTTCTTGTTTTCAATACTGAATATTTACTTACTGGTAACAAGCTCAATAACTACTTATTAGGTCTCTTAGCTAGCGCTAATTAAATAAAAACTAGTTATTTTTTGGCTTCTAGTAAGTATATTGTAAGTACTTACAATTCAACTTACTGGTAGTTAAATTATAACTAAATATTTAGTGACTTCTAGTAAGTGTATTGTAACTACTGAATTCTGTGGACAACTCGAACAAAAATAAGTAGTTATTCAGTCGAAAAATAAGTAGTGTTCATATGTCTCCAATATTACTCGCTAACTTACCAGGTAAGTAAAGTTTTTGCTGGGTTATTAAGTTTAAAAATAATCCACTTGGTTTAACGTACTCTGAAACTCGGATTTCTCCGCCGAAATGTAATTTTATTTTATTATTATTTCATTAAACACCAACATTTTAAGCAAAACTAAACTGCTCCGTCCAAACTTTATATACAAACTTGGCAATGGCGGCACAAATATGTTTTCAGATTAACTTAACCTTGTTTAACTGAGATCTCAAAAGCCCAGACTTAAACATTTAATAAACAAAATTGTTGCATAACGAGTGAGGACTCCATTACATCCAGAAAAACGCACTCTGGTGGCATCATCGGGCCCTATTTTTTAAAAATTATTCTTTTAATCGCGTTACGATGAATGCATATTATTACTGGACAATTATTAATGATTTTTTTATCAATATGGATGACATTGATCCGGGCGAGATGTGGTTGAAACAGAATGACGCTACGTGCCATACCGTGGACTTAATAAAATCAAAAAGTGGAGATAAGCAGATTTCAAGAATTGTGCCTGGTGGCAATTGACCTACAATGTCGTTCGGTTTTATACCTCCTGATTATTTCCTATAGGCCTACGTGAAGTCACTGATTTATGCCGATAAATCAGGAACACTTGATGCCTTGAAGAACAACATTGTTATTTGTGACATACGGCCAGCAAGATCGAAAAGTGGGCTAAAGATTGGATTGGATTGGATAGTTTTAAAATGATTGTGAATGACATGCAAATAATTGCTTGAGGTGTAGTATGATCGCGGTAGCTCTAAGTAACACTTAAGTGACCCTAATATTTTTGATTTTTATGCCCTTCGCCAGAAGTAGAAAGGGGTGTATATAAGTCTGGCATAAGTCTGGCATTGATCTTATTTTTATTTTCTGGGTCCTTTACGATGATTAAATGATGTTAGTCTGTCTGTTGAAATGGGTTTTTCGAAGACCCCAGATAAAATGTGGACTTATTTATAATTTTTGATTAAATGAAAGAGAATGGATCTTATATTGTTAACGTTTTATTTAATGTCGGCAATTATGTATGGAATACAATATCAGATAAATGTCCGCCTCTGTTAGCCTCACAAAGGAGAGCCCTTTTGAGCACATTTTTCATTACATTCTCACACATTTCTCGCGGTATTTCATTAAGTTCATCACGAATATTTTGTTTGAGTTGCTCAAGCGTTTCTGGTTTGTTTGCATAAGCCTTGCTTTTCAGATATCCCCACAAAAAGAAGTCCGGAGCAGTCAAATTAGACGACCGTGGAAAGAGGTCTCAAAGTAATTCCATTGTAATCCTGGCTGTATGCGATGTGGCATTGTCCTTTTGATACCACATGTTAATCAAGCCTAAAGGATGCAGTTGTGGTGTTCAAAAGTTTCCAATCATATCACGATGTCGCTCCCCATTCACAGTTACCGTTACGCCGTTTTCATTTTCAATGAAGAAAGGTCCAATGATTCCTCCTCACCTAATTGCACACCAGACTGTCACTTTTAATGGATGCAAATTCCATTGCCCAGAACCGACTATTCTGTTTATTAACATATACATTCAAATGAAAATGTGCCTCGTCACTCATAATGATTTTTTCATGAAAATCGGGGTTGTCATGTGTGAGCTGTAACATCCTATTGGCGGATAAACGGCGCCGTAAATGGTCTTGTGAAAGAATCTCTTCTGTCAACTGAATCTTAAACGGAAACAAATGCAAATCCTTGTGCAAAATTGTGGCCAAAGTTGTTCCTTGGCGTCGAATTGAGGTTGATGGATTGTTTTGAACACTTTCTTGAGCAGCAGTAATGTTTTCAGCCGATCTTGCAGAACGTTGTCGTGCATCCTTTTGCCTATCACCTATAGACCCTCTTTTTCAAAATCTTTCACTACACGTGAAAGTGCGTTTTGTTGGCACGTTATTTCTCCCAATAATTTCACGTAACTTTCTCATCGGCACAGTAATCGATGATTGATTTTGATAAAATGTTTTAACGCTTAAAACACGATAGTTTTTCGAATATTTTTCCATTATAAATTTGCCACTTGTCTACTTCACGACTGCCAAATATGAACTGTCACCAAAAAGAGCAGACCTGTCACATCTGCTCTTTGTAATGTTACTATTAAAATTCACCCAGATCGGACTATAAATGGCTAAGATATAAGAAAAAAACTACGACTGCCTTTAATTTTTTTATAAAATCTAATGTTGCTGTTTTTTATACCAATACCTTTTTTTATTTTACTGCCTATTTTACGTTTTTTTTTTTTACACATAACAAATACATAAATGTACAGCGAGTTGATTTAAGATACACAACCTCTCTTAAAATATTTGCGAGAATGGAGAAATGGGCGTTGCACAAAACAGATTTATTTATATCTCAAGAACGGCTTGATTTATAATGTACAATAAAGCACGTAAATATGAAAGTGAACTTAAAATTCAATCGTATCTAGATTATTCCTGAAGACCTCAGACTTTACATAAACCCAGAGAAAATAGGCCAAAGGTGTGATAACGCACGATCTAGGAAGCCAATTTACCGTAGCAAAACGTGAAATTAAGTGCTCACCAAATAATTTCTCAACAAAGTCATTGTTTCACGCGCTGTATGGCTCGCAGCGCCGTCTTATTGAAGCCAGAGCTCACTGAGACCTTGCGCTTGAATTTCAGGAAGCACATAGTCCGTTTTACCCTTTGTACACTTGCATACATTTCGGAGGAACGTATGGAAGATGTTAAAAATGTGAAACATCCGTTCGCACTAACATCTAACATCTGCTATCAATAAAAAAATGTCACCATTTCTGAAAAAAATACTTTTTTTTTTTAATACTTGTTTTCTACAAAGACGCCAAAATTTTAAGAGAAAATGTATTTGGAGTTAATTTGTTTTAATAATATAAAAAATATTTAAGCACAAAAAGACTTGCAAAAAGAAAAAACTTGACAAATGGTAACGCTTCTTTCAAAAGAAATGCCATTTTGTCAGAGATGCCACAATAATAATAGAATTTATTGCCACTTTTCTAATGATGACACTTAAATAATCCGAAGATAGAGACAGAAACATCTTGTAGAGATGTTGAGTTTTAGCTCTATGTATTTTGTAGGGGAAAATTTCAACATCTTCGTAAATTAATGGTAGATGTTAGATGTTGACAAGTGTAAAAAGGCCATTAACATGGTGCGATAACGGTTACCATTGACGGTAACATTCCGATTTTCCTCATTTTTGAAGGAATATGGACCAATGATTCCACCTGCCCATAAACCACACCATACCGTTGGTTTTAGTGGTTGTAATGGCAGCTCTTGGTATTCTTCTGGTTGCTCATGAGACCAAATACGGCAATTTGTTTGATAACGTATCCATTGAGGCAGAAATGGGCTTCATCACTGAACAGAATTGTACGATAAAACGCCGGAGTTTATTGTGTTGATTTTCGTTATGCAGCCGAACAATTTGGAGATGATGTTGTGGGGTGTGTCTTTCCTTGATGACTTGCCAAACGATACTGAACAAAAATGACAAGGCAGTTTGTTATGAGTCAAGCGTGATCTGCAAAAAAAGAATATTGAAAATTACGATGAATTACCCTTTATAACCATAACCTTCTGTTGTTATCGCACCATGTTGAAGGGTATGTAAGATTCGGCATAGCCGAAAAAAGGCCTCTTACTTGTTTTTTTTAACCATACTAATATCGTTCTATCACTTTAACAAACAAAATTTTAGATAATTTTCTTCTAATTGTTTCCCACTATGCTAAATTTAGTTGTAGGGGTAACAGCAATACAATCGCGGTTGATATCAGATGCTAAAAAAATTTAAGAAAATAGAAAGGAATGTTTTGTTTTAGAAGCAGTTAACTTGTTAGTTACTGCCACCTTTTATGATTTTGTTTCAATCAAATTCTTTTAAGCTGGTACTTGACCAAATTAAATTTGCATTTTTGGAAAAAAAAATGTATTTCTTTTAATAAAAAATTCTGTTTGTTTCCAAAGAAATGTTCACAGGCCTAAAGTAAATAGACAAAATAAATAACTTGAACCAACAAAATGTGCTTCGTCTATTGCAACAAAAAAAAAGGAAAACTAAAATGTCACGTCATGCTCATTTCCAACATCTTTTTAGAACTTTTCTTATTGCCAATTTACAAAACTTTGGCTCTAATAGAGTTACTCGTATGCGAGTATGTGTTTCCATAAACACAGTCCCTCAGCAAAAATTCTAATTCCCCTGCACGCATAGTCCGTATAACGGCACGTTGCCACCTTGTACAATTTACAGTTTCCAGCACGTTTCCTCAATGTTTCTCGTTCACCCTGCCCCAGCACTCAAGTTTTTTTAAGTTTCGTGAGCATTATTTTTTTGGAACAAATAAAGTTTTTTTTCCAACAAAAATTCTAAAAAAAAATCTCACTTAGAAGAAATGTTCAAGGTGAAAGTGATGGCAGCCAGGCAAGCAGAAAGTTAAGTGTTGTTATTTGACCAAAAGAATTGGGTTCCTCTTTTTTTTTGGCATCCAAACCAAAAGTTTTATTTTCCATTGAACAAATGGCTTCATTTTTCTATTCAACATATAACAAACAATAAAGAAATTATAGAGAAAAAAAACTTTTAAAAGTAAAAAACCCAAAATAAAAGAAAAGTCTAAACCAAACTAAACAATAAGTTTTTATTTCATTTTACCACTAACTTTCAGTAGATACTAACTAACTCTTAGCCAACTGAACGTCGTTTTTTGTTAAAAATAACGAAAAAAAAACCACATTTTATTTTATTAAGCAAATAAGAAAAGTGATTATATTGAGTATACTTGTCAGGCTCTTGCTGAAAGCGCAAAATAGTTGCCTACTTTTAGGCTTTCAAAAAAAAACAAAATTAATACTAAGCACTGATTTATAATTTTTGCATTGAAAATGATTTTGGCCTTCGTTTAAGTTTTATTTTGTATTTTAAACGCTTCCATTTATTATAGCAGAGTTTTTAATTTTTTCTATTTAAATACAATTCGTCAATATTTGGTGGAGGCTTTACAAAAGTATTGTAAAGAAAATGGCTGAAATTAAAAAAATAAAAAGGAATTTTAAGATAGATCGACCAGAAATTTGTTATTACATTTCTATTACAGTCGAACAAACTTTAAAGGGGAACAACGTCTCTTATTAAAAAAAAGGTAAGAGAGTTTAGTCGGTCAACCTAGACCATATGCCTCTCTACACCACAGTATTTAAAATAGATTTTCGAGAGTGTACCCTATTTGAGACAGTTTTGGGTGCATTATGGACCCGCAAGAACAATATTATGTTGTGAGGTTTAGATTCATGTAAAAGTTCTATGTGACGAATATTATTTAGTCATGGTTCAGACTTGCAATTTTTGCTGAAGCGATTCTTGAGTTTATTGGTGAGAAAGGCGAGGAAATTTGGGAGGGGTACTCATCAAACCAATCCTCATCCTCATCTATATCAGATCTTTTTGCCTTTAATTGATTTTAGGATTGGTGTTTATATAAAACGTATGGGAAAATTTTGGACCTCCGAGCACAACATTTTCCATCGTTAAAGTTATTGTCGACCATTTTTATGTTAATACTAACATTTATAAGGAACTAGCTTAACCCGGTGTGCTTCGCTACCCCAATCGTTATAAAATGAAACAAAAAGTATTTATATACATATAAACAAATTTTTTTTTTATTAAATTATTAATTAATTATTGCAATGCTTTAGGATAAATAATGTTTTTAGTTTTTCCATCTTGAGCACAAACATATAAATCAGTTGGTTTTCCAACACGCGAGCATGCAACATAAAGCTGTCTATGCGAGAAACATGGATTTGCTAAATTTAAGCCACAAACTTGTAGAGATTGCCCTTGGGCTCTGTTTATAGTCATCGCAAACGCTAACCGAACAGGAAACTGTAATCGTTTTAAATCAAAGGGTAAATCAGTTGGTATCATCGGAATTCGTGGCAACAGTACATCTGTTCCTTTATACTTTCCTGTTATAATGGTAGCTTCAATTAAATTATTCCGCATTTCTTTTACTGCAAGTCGAAAGCCATTGCAAAGTCGTGGTGGATCGACATTGCGCAATAAAATAATGGGCACTCCAATTTTAAGTTGAAGTAATATGTTAAAAAATTCTGTTTTAAATTCATCCCAACACCTACATACGTAAAACAGTATCGAGGTTAAGAGGACATAAAGGGGCGTGGCCCCTCTTACTTTTTTCATGCAACGTATTAATATTCATAACAATACCATACATACCAAATATCATCATCCTACGCCAAATAGTGGCTAAGATATGAGGATTTTATGTTTTGGGTTGTATGGGCGTGGCACCGCCCCTTTTTCCAACCACATCTTTATATAGCTTAAAGTTCAGTAACTCAAGTAGGCGGTCGCCTACTGTGGAAATTTAATAACGATCGGTTCAGTAGTTTATTAGATATGGTGGTTTTTACTTTTTCTATAAAGGGGCGTGGCTCCACCCTCTTTTTTCATGGAGCTTATTTATATTCATATTAACATCATATGTACATAATATCATCATCTTATGCCAAAAAAATGCCTAAGATATAACAATTTTAAATTTTGGGTTGTGTGGGTGTGGCATCGTCGCTTTGTCCAATCTCATTTTTATATAGCCTAATGTCTATTTCAGCGTCACAGTTATATTCCGTGAAAATTTCAAGATGATCGGTCAAGTGGTTTGGCCTCCTATAAGGTACAAATATACGTTCACTTTTATATATATAGATTTATGGAATAAAAAACTATTTTCGGGATCAGTTTTTGTATCGGAGCTTTGGTCCTTGTGCCAATGAGAACATAAATCAGCCGTAACCGGCTGAGCTATGTGCTGTTGCACCATCTTGTTGAAACAACACAGAGCTGAAACGAATACTCTTTCGGCGTAGTTTCGGATAGAAAAATGCTCAAGTAAATGTCTCCAGTAACCGTAACGCGGTGTCCGTTTTGTTCAAAGAAGTATGGCCCAGCAATCCAGCGTGAAGAAACTGCACTCCACACTGTGACGCGAATTGGATGCAATATCCTTTCATGCAGTATTTCTGGGTAGGAACCATTCCATATGCGACAATTTTGTTTATTTAAGTTGCCGTTCAGATCAAGTTTTCTTTTAGTAGAGACTTTCATCAGCCACCCTGTACGTGTTAAATTTAATCGTGGACATGGTGTAGATGGACAGCCAGCCATGGACAGCTTTCTTCTCAACCTTACTGCCGCTCAAAAAAAATTGAAGAAAGCTGATTTATAGAATCATTTGTACGAATTCTGTTATGATTATAACACGAAATTATATGAAATATGGTGCGAATTTTGGTGCAATTCATCATTAAAAGAGTACAACAACAGAAGCAATTTTGTACAATTTTCAATTTATTATTACCATCTCTGATTTAACCCTCAATTTGTGAAGAAAAAAATTCACGTTTTTGAAGTGTTTACAAATTAACGTAGGAAATTCGTTTTACATAGCGAACATATTTTAAAAGAAGAAGGCCATATAAATATGAACATTTAAAAATTTGATTTGGCCTTTTCATTAAGTTTCAGGTTATAATGGTTTTCAAGAACTATTAAAATTATGTGCCATTAAATTGTTTTTTTTTTTTTTTATTGCAAAACAAATCTCGTTTTCTTCCTCAAGTGTCAGAAAAATAATTATGAATGGTATTTAATATTATATTATAAAAATAGTAAAGGAAAATATTATAGTAAAAGCAAATTGAAAATTTTTTAGGAGCACCACTTTATTATTTCCTACATAAATATTTTATGCATTTTACTATATTTTTATTACAACACTGAGAGAGAAAAAGTTAAAAGAAAAAGAAAGTTTGCCTTAAAAGAATGGAAAACTCTGGCATGCATTTACGCCATTCATTTCTAATATTGAACTTTTATTTTAAAGGTCATTGCAACACTTTGATCTTTCGGAAAAAAACTTTGAAAATAGTAAATCCTTTTTTTCTCTCCATGTACAATTATGTTTGGAACTCAGTAGAGTGTGTGGTTTTGACAGGGTTTAAATAAAAATGAGTTTTATTATTATCCTTCTTTTTTCATTTTTTGGTGTGACCCCGACTGCTCTGCCGCCGCTCAGGTCATCTTCCATTCAGCTATTCATTTCAATTTGAATGCTGAAAACGGAAAATACCACAGCATTTAAATTTAAATGTTACAAAGGATTAAAATGACCACAAAGTAAATTGTTGAAAATATGCAATTTTTATATTATGAATGTATTTGTCAGTTGTGTGTATGTATATATATTTTAAGGCTATTCATTGCTCTTTATTTAGTACTGTGTGCATGTTTTGGTGTGTGTGTTTGAGTAAATTGCATTTTATTTCATTACAAATTTTTGCCAGGATTGAATACAACAGCAGCAGCAGCAGCAGCAAGAAAAAAAATGGATAAAAATTCAAGTATTTATTGCAGCCTTTGATGCAGTCGGCAGTCATTTAGTTCAGTGTAGGAGGCATGTTTTTGTAGGGCAAATGAATTTCTGTTAAAAGAATTAAAGAAAAATATATATTTATTAATGTTGATGTGCTTCAATATTAATGGTTGGCCGATAGTGATGGTGGTGACGAAGGCCGCGGCCGTGGTTGAAGTTGTTGTTGTTATTGGTAGTGGTAGAAGTGGCGGAAGTAATGGTTTGTATTTATTGTATTTATATTTCATAAGTAGTGTGCAGTGGGCAAGCAAAATATTAGCACACCTTTAGGTCGGTTCATTTTTACGTTAACTGAACGAGAATTTAAGTTTTGTTTTTCCAAATAACCAATTTTAAAGGATATTAAGGGAAATTGTCGCAAACGTTTAAAAAAAGAAGATCTGTTTAAAAGAAGGCGTAACAGAATTAAAAAAACGGCTAAACAGTTAAGAACACTTTCCTCTTGTCGACCGATTTGAATAAAAAAATACTTACAGCAGTGCACAATATATATTTTATTAAAAACTGAGGTGGTAAAAAACCACCCATATCTCTAAAACTTAAAGAGATACTAACAAATTTAATATGTATTGATGTACATTAGAAAACTAAGCAGACAGGTGTCTGGTACTTTTTTGAAATTATGCCCTTTAAGGGAGTATCTTGGAAGTCTGTGTCTACTCATCTATGTTCTAAGCCAACAAACATAAAAGTAAAAATTCGTGACTTACCCAAAAGAACAACAATATAAATCTGGTACTTTTCCGAAATTCGAACGGGGTGAAAATCGTACCTATTCTTGGTACTTTTTTACAAAACATTTTTCTCCATTCACTGACATATACGTATTTAATTATCGGCTCCCACTACAGTATTGAAATTTCTGATACTTTTCCGTGTTGCATATGCTAATTGGTCCTGAGTGAATAAGAATCTGTAAGGGTAAGCTTTTTGGAACTTTCGTACTGGTAGTTTTTTTTAATTTTTATTAATATTGGACCTAAAAACATAAAATTAAACCTGCAAGTTCCTGAGTGATTGAGCACCTGTAAGAGGAATTTTTTTGGTACTTTTTGGTACTCCGACTGTACCAATTTTATATTTTCTTGCCCATCACTTGATATATGTATTTAGAAAAAAGACTTTTTATAAATTTCGAAATCTTTTTTTAAAGATAGCGACAAATTTATAAAAAAAAAAATTACAACTGATCCATAGTTTCCGTCCCTGATATACATGAGTAAAAAATAAATAAAAAAAGCTTAATTTGCTAAATTCAAAGGAAAATCAATGAAACCTAATTAATAGCCTATTTCCGATGTGCGAAAGAATTCTTTCGTTCGCATAACTACATTCAAAAGAAAAACAAAGTCTAAAAATTTGTTTTTGTTTTCAATGTAGTTATACGAAAGAAAAAATTCTTTCGCACATCGGAAATAGGCTATAAAACAACAAAGCATTTGCTTTTTTCCTTCAAAAAGTGGAAAGTGGAAACACTTTTCCAATTTATAAAAATGCACGCGATTTTCATTCCCTACAATGTCTAAAAACAGATCTGGCACTTCTTGCAATGCAATAAACTGACAACCATGTGAACTGACGATTTTTGTTGGCAGATGAATTTATTGTCAGACAGTTGTCTGCCAATGAAATTGTATGGTTTTCTTACAATCGTCTGAACTGATAATTTACTTTTGGTGGCAATTTTTCTTTGGCGTTAAATTGTCAGCACATTGCCGCCAGACCTTACATTATTGTAAGATCTGACCACCGTTTGTACGAACCTTAAGTTAGAAAAAAGTTTACTGAAATTGTCACTTCCGGTTTCGCAACCATGGACGGTTGTTTACCTATCTTTTAAACTTATAGATGTCCCACTTCAAAACATTTACAGTGTTATGAGTATACTCTCGGCTACTTTTGGACCTTAAAAAATATAAAAACGTATTTCTTAGTTAGAAAAATTGGAATCCAAAATGAACACCTCCGGCTTTGAAGTGTGTTACGAGCAGTTATGCCAATAGAAATTTTAAAAAAATCACTTTTCTTATCTACAACCGGCTTTGAAGTGTGTTACGAGCAGTGATGCCAATAGAAATTTTAAAAAAATCACTTTTCTTATCTACAACCAAAAAATTTTCCCTACAATTTTTCGTATGTTGAAAATTTATTGTTTTTAGATTTTGTAAATCTTACAATTATTTTTTGTTTTTTTTATATTAAAGCATTTATTAACAACAAGAAAAAAACAAAAAGAAAAAAAACAAATAAATATGTACTTGCTATTTATTTTCAAAAATAACACTGTGTATCAAATTTAACTTTTTTCTTTTTGGCAGAAAGGCCTCTATTTAAATTAGGGAGATCGATTATTCGACTTTTTTCAATAATCGGTTTTCGAATATTACGAATAGTTGTTATTTTAAAAAACCCCGGTTTTCGGTTTAACATTTTTAAAATAACCGGTTAACAGGTTTTAATTCGAATACATAAAAACACAAAAATCAAATAAGTTTTTGTAGTAAAACGTTAATTTTAATAAAAACAAAACAATTCAAGAAGGCAAGCAACCAACAAATTACATGGATATTAGTTAAGGTATGGTCAGACCTAACAAATATTTGACGATAAAATCCAAACATTTATACCAAATTAATAATATCAAGTAAACAATTTCTTGATTTTTCACCTATTACCAAAATGATTGAATTGATAACTAAAAATTGTAAAATTGTGAAAATTTTTTTTTCAATAAATTATATTTTTAATTTAAGTTAAAAAAATTATCAAAAAACTTTGCCATTTCAAACAATTTGTTAATTTATTTAATTAAATATTGACGATTCCCAACAACAATTCTACAAGTTTAAGTTATTTTATTTTAAACGAAAAAATCTATTAATATTTTTTGATATTTAATTAATATTTTAATTAAAAATTTATTTCAAAACAACTAAAATGTTAATTAAATCAAAATTATATTTTTAATTTTTATTTAACTAAAAAAATAATTGTTTCAATTATCACATTAATTAAATTTAAATACATTTTATAAACCATTTTTTAATTGAAAAAAAACTTTTTTTTGTGTGTATGTCTTTTTGCGTAACGAATAAATGTGTGCTTACTTTTTAAAATGTAGCATTAGTTTTTCGCAATATAAGAAACTTTTCTATTGGGTACCAAATTTACGTTGTTTATTCCATTATAAACAATTCTAAAATCGGCAAAGGCCGAAAAATGACTTTTCATTTTTAAAATTAGAAGTTATAAATTGTGTTTACTATTTAGTTTTTCATTTTGGCCTCCCTAAATGTCTCAGTTAGCGAAAATCTTTTCTTTGTAGATCCATCTGTCGATACACAAAGCGAAATTCTAAATTTCATGTCAATAGCTTTAAGAGTTTGTTTTTTATTATTAGTTCCTCTTCGATCCATCGAGGATAATAGGACCATACTAAATTCTTTCCATTGACATCTATCAGTTGCGGATGTCTTCAGTTGATTCCAACTGTTTGCTGCAGATTCCTTCTATATCTGTCTTCTTCAGCTTCCCTGTAGACTCCATTCAAAAGTTGCTTTTGTTATGTCGCCCTCTACTCTCCGTAGGGTATGCAAAATCCATCATAACTTCCTTCGGAGAATTTCCGTTTTGACTGGGATTTGCTTTGTTATCTCCCATATTGAATGGTTGGAGATTGCCGCTGTCCAGAATATTTTCAGGATACGTCGTAGATAGCGATTGCTGAATTTCTGAATAGCATTAATATTTTTAATACCTGCGTTCCATGACCCGCGCACGTGTTGAATATTTTTAATTTTGTGTTGTTTAAGCAGTTAAGTTGTCCTTAAAGGAATTTACACACCAGATTTTTAAAAATTGAAATTTTCTTTTTACCTAAAAAAATAAAACAAAAGAGAGACCAATTAAAAAAATAAACAGAAAAAACAACATTAAAATTTCACGATTTTTATTTTTGCGGTTTCTGTTGTTATTGCTTGGGTTCCTGCTTTAACGCCTGAATTTGATATAAAAACACAATTTTATTTTATATTTATTTACATATTTGTTTTCTTCTTGTTTTTTGTTTAATTATTGTTTGTTATTTTTGTTTTATCCTTTTCCGTATCTGCTATACGACCAGTTGACTAAGTTCACAGATCCCACACACAAACAAATAGGAAATAATAAAAACAAAAATAAATTAAAAAAATACACATAAGCTTGAAACAAAATTATTTAAAAGATAAATATGTAAATGTATTTTTAACAGCAGCAACAACTAAAACAACAACAACAGTCATAATATAAACAACATCTACCAACAACACTGTCACCAAAATTATCGTTGTCATCATCATTTCCGGTAGATATACATGGATATTTATTTGTTTTTGTGCAACACCCACACAAACATATTTCGCAGCGGACATTCAGTAGACAGTGTAAAATTTATCAAACAACTGCAAACTAAACAAAATTTTAACACAAACATGAGCATTCGTAAAACATTGATATACAGAAAAAGTGTAGAAAGAAGGAAAAACCAATGAAAACTGGGGAAAATTTAAAAAAAAACACGATCTACATTGATTTTGGCCATGTTAATGCTGTGAAAAGCAAAAACACAACAACAACAAAATGAAGTTCGCTTTTCACAAAAAAAGCAATTAACTGTATAGAATTATAAAAACAGCAAAACTGTATAAAAATTTATTTTTAACAGAAGTGATAAAATTAAATTGAGAAAGTTTTTTTTGGCTTTTTTGTTGTTGTTGTTGTTTTCTTCAATTAATTTTATTTCAGCGTTAAAGTGAAAATGACTTCGAAACAACCTTAACCTGGTAACACCATTTTGCAGCAAATATTCGCACGTTTTAAGCTCATACCAACAACCATGAACATGACGCCAATAACAAGAATAATAACAACAACAACTACAACAACGGGTAAAAAGAAGTTTTAAACAACAACTAAAACTACTAAAAAAGGCCAAATAACAATTATAATAAAAATTTATAACTAGAAATACGAACGCACAAGAATTTACACCTTTTGAATTGGAATTTTGTTTAAAATGTATTGCACTGTGGGTTTGAAGAGATAACATTGATCTAGCAAACTCTAAATTCGATTTAGAGTGCGATAGGAAACCTTTACTATTACATTTTGCGATTGTATGCTTTATTCTCTTCAATGTGTTAATAAACAGTGCAGGAATGAAGATTAACTTTTAAGAGAATTTTTATTTTTTATTTTATTATGATGATTTTTTAAGTAAAAATATAATAAAAAAATCTTTAAAGGTTAACCTCCATTTTTGCACTATTTTGTCTTCGTATGGATCAAGAGTATATTTTTCTCCAGTTTCGTAAAAATCGGCACAAAAATATATAATATTTCGCTATCTTTCCCTTAGAAATTCCAAATATGTTAAAATTTTACATTTTACCTTCATGATTTTTGGGTTAATGTTTTCCGATTTTAGTAATGCCTTCACCGCATATTTAAAATTATCTGGACTATAATATTCTGGATAGGTTTTCGTTAAAATTCATTACAGTAAAGAAGGCCCATTCGCCAAAATATGGCCAAACAATTTTTCTCTGAAAATTGCAAAATTTAAATCGCAGGTACGGAAAAAATATGAGAGATATTGGCATATTTTTTTCATGTTTGTATTACCTAATACATATATCCGCAATAAATCCCAATGTGATGATTTAAATTCGGAAATTTGTTAAACGAAATTTTTAAAAATTGGAAAATGGAGTTTGGAAACTGCCGTTAAAAAAATTGTTTTTTTGGTTATACCTGCGAATACATGAACGGTATCTTACGAAGACAAATTACGAAGACAAATTACGGGTATACTTTAAACAAAAATTAGCACTTACTCAAAAATTTCTCAAAATATGTTAATTTTGTTCCTACATTTCTTGTTTAAGTGGCCTCAGACACGTTAATGACCTGGGGATATTTTTATAATTTCAAAATTTTTTAACATAATGTTGGCTTTTATATCTCTTTCGAACACATTTTGACTCGTTTACATTTAATAACAAGAGCAATTATTTAATGGCAAATTTTTTTACAAAAACTGGAAAAAATTAATTTGAAATTTTCATAGTTGTTGGTCGTGTGGAAAATCATTGCGTAATAAATTTCCTTCGTCAATTCCTTCTTCATCTGTTTCGTGATCGGCATTTTGAGGAACTATGTAACTATTGTAAAGTCAAAATGCGTGTGACTATTTCTTTCAGCATAATCAAATGCAGCAGCAATATTTTCAAATTTTTTACCATAAAACATGTTAACGTAGCTTAGCTTTTAATTTCACACGATCTCCTCCGCATCATGTTCAACACTAATAAAATATAAAAAAAATTGCAATGACAAGTGCAAAATATTGAAAAACGGGGAATCACCTTTTTAAGAATATTAGAATATTAGTTAACTCTTACACATGTTAGTTTATTTTGATACAGATTTACTCTCTACACTCTAAAGAATTTTTAAAGCGAACATCTCTTCCTAAAAGAGAGTAAAGATATTGGTACGAGGGCATAAAATTTGATAATTTTCTGTACTCAAGAGAGTACAGTGGGATCAAATGGGTTAATACTTTTAAATTAGGTTTTTAAATATGAGACTGGGAGAAAACTTCTTCAAGTAACATATGTTGGAAACTTCATGGCGAACAATTTTCTCTCACAATATTTTGTTGTAAGATTAATGGCCTTCAAGTTGCAGTGCATCAAAATCAGAGTTTTTTTTTATAAATTAAGTAATATCAATAAAAAAAATAAATAATTCATAAATATGAAATACATATTTTTTAATTAATAAATATTATGTATTAATTAAAAAATAGGCTGTGTGATCATTTTATTAGTTATTACAATAGTTTAAGGAGATCCTATAAACTACTCTTTTTGATTCTTTTCATTAGTTTTGATAAAACTTGACTTGGAAAAATTATTTCATTTAAAGAGAAATCGAAAGCATCCCATAATACAGAATATCTTATTTCTCAGTCCTCTTCCTGGGTTTCTCTAAACATATAAAATTTTTTATTGGGCCATTAAAGTCCTGCTAAATTTTAAAAATTTGTAACACTTCTAATTATTGCGGTTAATTCTTTTAAAAAATTATTATGAGAAGAAACATATAACTAAACACATACATACATATAAAAAGTACATTAAATAAAAAACTGTTGACAGCAAACACTTATTTAAAACGGAGATCACTAACACATTCTTTGTTTGTATGAATAAATATTTTCTAAACATTTGTTAGACGAAAAAAGTAATTAAAAACACAAAAAAATATGTTATAATACTACTAAAAATTCAAAATATTGTTACATCTGTTAATCGGTTAATCGACTGAAATTAACAGGAATAACAGTTAATCGAAAATAGCCAATTTCAAAATAACCGATCAGTTAATCGGGTAGTAATTAATCGTTTAACCGATTAACGGTTAACCGAATGAATACCCTAAGAACTACTTATTTGTTATGTGGAAAAATCGCAAAAAAATTTAAAAAAGAAAAAAAAAACTTATACAAGGTATACATATATGTTATTTTCGGTGATGGGTATAAAAAATAACAACATGGGATTGTTGCAAAAAATTAAAGGCAGTCGTGGTTTTTTACTATTGTCTTAGCTGTTTAGGGACCGATCGGGATGAATTTCAATAGCAAACATCAACGGAGCATATCTGAAATAAATATATAGGAACCTAGTCCTTATCATATCTAAAGTCTTCGAAAAACACATTTCAACATGCAGACGGACGGCCGGACATTGTTAAATCAACTTCGCTCCACATAAGGATCCAGAATATATAAACTCAATAGGGTCTAAGATCAATATTGCAGAAGTTACAAACGGAATGACAAACTTATTATACCCCTTTCCACCTGTGGTGAAGTGTATAAAAACATGCCGATGGTATGCATGATTTTTGTAGAGGGAGTGTCCAGTTTGAAGGACTACTTTCTGCTGAAAATTGCTCTGTCTCTAAGCTAATGGAACATGAAATTGATTCTTATTTGTTTAAGAATTTGTGTGCTTTCGAAAAAGCCATTATTATCGAGAAAGGCTCCTTAATGTTCGTCTTGAAATTGACTTTTGTTGTCATATGAATGTTTGTATGTCAGTAGAATATTTGTAAAGTTTTTCGCTTTCAAGCCTTCTTGGTTAAGCGTGGTATGGACACGCGTGCAATGCATTGATGCGTTCATGCAACTAGCAAAAAAGTATAATTCGTGTAAAATGTTATTAACAATTTCCACAGCAAATGCATAGAATACATAAAAGTATCGCACGCATGAAGGATTAGTTTCAAATTTTTAATGCGCCGCATGCGTCTAAAAAAAAGTTTATCAATCGCAACAGCGCATAAAATGCGTGGTGAAAACCTTCAGCTTTCTCTGCTTTAAAAATGCAGCTTTATTTTATTATTTTTATATCCTCCACCACCACTAGTGGTGAATGATAATGACAAAGTTTGTCATTCCGTGTGAAACTTTTTTATTACACATCTAAGACCCCATAAAGTATATATATTCTGGCTCCTTGAGTAATTTTAAGTCGATTTAGCCATCTCCGTCTGTCAGTCTGTTGAAAACATGCTTACTTTCGCAAACTTATGCAAAAGAAAAGAACAAACTTGGTCTCAAAATGCTTGTAGTTATCCTAAGCAGCTTGGGATAAAAAGCCAGCAACATCAGTTCAGTAGGATCAGAACTATGAATCAAAATGTGGAACCACCACCCTAAAAAAATTTATAATTTTGATACAAAAACTAACATAAATGGTGGATTAATGCACGAAATAATATAAAATTTTGCACGAATTCGCCTTATACGACTGCAAATCATACTTCGTGAAGATCGGCCATAGGGGTCATATAAACCCTACTCGCGGAAAATATTTTAGTACTCCCAAAACCGTAATAAATAATGCTATCATACTAAAATTTGGTCACAGTTTTATAAGACCAGAAATCACACTGTAACATTTTTTGAAGATCGGTCCATAATTTACTCTAGGCCCCCTATAAACCCTACTCTCGTAAAACAGTTTATTGCACCTAAAACCAAATAAAGCCCACTTTAGGAAAATAATAAAATTCGCCTAAAACTATAACAGATATAGATATTGCGGTAAAATTTCTTCCAACTTAGATTTATATGGCCTGCATTGAAATGTATTCTAATTTATTTTTTGTAATACCAGAAATCAGTCTTCAGAATTTTGGGATGATTGGTCCATAATTTACCATAGGCCCAATACAAATTACCCTCCTAAATTCATTTTAGTTCGGCTAAAACTGTTACGAATCATGATATTTTACTCAAGCCAGTTCAAAGTTCTAACAAGAAACGCATAAAACTCTCTTATTGTCGGTTAATAATTTAAAATAGGAAACCGCAACTAATTGTAATGCTGACGTTCGTTTTTGTGAAGCTTAGTTAATAATATATATGTATTTATCATATAGAGCCCACTCCTGTCGGTGGAGGGTATCAAAGATTCGGCACGGCCGAATATATAATTTTAACTTGTTTTAACAAGCTTATTCTGCACCATAAAATCTGTTTTATTTGAGCGAAAGATTTTAAGATTTTTCTCTTAAGCGCTTCTAAAAACACGACTTTTTTTTACTCCGTAACCACATTTTACAATTTAATCTTTTGGAATCTTTTATTTGTTTTCAAATTGACATTAAAGAAGTTAAAGCCACTTATTTTGTCATAAAATTTAATAAACTTTTCTTTATCAAAAGCTTCTGATTTTTAATCTCTTTTCAGTTTTAGCACGGAACTAAAACTATTGTTAACATACCACCCACATATGTTGTTTTATTATACCAAATCATTAAATAAAACTATGCATCAGCACATGTTTTATTACTAATAATCATAATTATTCGACAAATGACAATTTCATTGCGGAGAAAACTTTCTTCCCCTGACACATACACAAATTGACAGACAACATTTGACTCTGCGTGTTTTTGGTATATGTATGTGTGGCACACACTCCCACACTTAAATACTCTATTAAGGTCTGTCAAATGTCGTCTGCTTGTGTGACCATCTGCTTTACGGCAATTAAATTTAATCATTGAGAAAGATAACTCGGCCACAGAATTACAACATTTTTTATTACACCAAAAAAAAACACATTTATATGTCTTGATAATGACTAAATTATGATACGATTATACATAATAAAATGTAACAGAAACACGCATACAACTGAATAAATAACACATACACACACACACACATATTCACATGTATAAAGAGACAAATAAAGTGTTCTCACTCTTTAAGCAGATATGAAAAAGTTTAAGGAAAAAGTATTTTTTTGGAGCAAACTTTATTAGAAGTATCAATATATCGCTTATTTTCTGCAACATCGTTATAACTCAAAAACATTAGTTTTTCAGAAAACGACTTTAAAGTCTTAAGCCTATAGTACACGGCATGTAAAAAGACACATGCGCATCTGGTTCTGACGTAATTTTGACGTCATCACACAACACGCAATGTTTATTGTGGCTTTGCATTGACGTCAAAATTACGTCAGAACCACATGCGCATTTGTCTTTTTACATGCCGTGTACTATAGGCTTTAGGGTCCAACTATAATATGCATGACGTGGCGTAAGCTTCAATCAAAAATAAACAAAAAGCCTCTCAAATGCACTTAAGGACACAAAAACCAAATCAAAAAACATTTTATTCCGTACGGAATGTGCGATCAGTTTCACACGTTGCTTAGATTCATAATAATTAATAAAAAGTTTTCTTAAGTGCAATATGGATTGTCACATATAATTTACATGTATTCGCACAGTTGCTTAAGCTACCTTAAGCATATTTTAGTTGGACCTTTAAATTTACACACAACATAATGGAAAAAGAAAATTTTATTGTTCTCTCAAAGCTACCCACCCATATATTTTCAATATTATTAAGGACTTTATTGTTGTTGTTGTTATTGTCGCTTTGCTCCAAATTATTCAATAAGAGTGGCAATACAAAAAACACAGATATGGCGCAATTTTTTATTGACTACACGTAAAAGTAAAGCAAGCCCATTGTATTGTGCACTATAATGAACACGTTAAAAATATTTCTTTTGCGCAATAATAATAAATCAAAAGTCTTTTGATTTTATCCAATATATTGTGTCACCAACTAACGTGATATACACACATCCCATTTTATTGTACAGTAACTTCATTATTGAACAATAATATTGCAAATGCACGAGTACTCTAAGCGTTGATTTTATGAAATAATTACCATTTCATAAATCACCTGATTAAATATGTATTTGTGATAGCGATTTTTGACTTAATTATCCGGCTCGCCCGGGACCGGACTATGCACGGATAATCGAAAAACACGGTTAATCGATATAGTGTGAAAACACAAAAAAAAAATTTTATATTTTTTAACTTAAAATCTTACTCCTCCGACTCCAAAATTTTTCGTCATAAAAAATTAAAAAAAAATTCTAATATTTTCCAATATAAAAATTCTTCGAAATTGGCGATGCAATATTTTGCAGATCAATATGAATAAGTAGATTCAAGTACTTTACTATTTACGTATATTTAGGTATATTTTTTATTCGTGCGGGAAAAAGTCTAAATTAAATTAGCAAAACTTATACTCAGTTATTGATCTAGTTGAAAAAGATGTGCGTTTTTTTAAAAAATTTACTCATGCTAAAAAATGTTAATCACAGGAATTGCCAATAATTTTAATATCAGAATTTTTTAACCATCAACGCTGAAATATTTTCAACATTGTACAGAATAAGTGTTGCTATAGCGCATAAATACTAGTATGTATTAGAAAAATTGTGACGTAAAATTATTTCTCTTTTGTGTATAAACATCTTTATCGGCCTGCCTTTAATTCCTACTATAACACTCATGTTTTTCTTATGCACATTACGCGGGGATTCCCATAATTCGTTTAATAAAGATGTTTCTACACAAAAGAGAAATAATTTTAATCTCATTCATTTCGCATCACGGTTAGAGTAGGAGTCGGAGTCGCACTTAAAAAATTTCAGCGTTTGGAGTCGGAGTCGGAGTTAGTACTTTTTTCGGACGACTCCACAGCCCTGGTTTGTATGTATAATATGCATGAGTAAATGCATAACAAAAAATGGGAATCACAGATTTTGATTTATGCTTTTGTGTATTTGATTGGAAAATAAACAAACTTATGCTTGTTCCACGGATAATAGAGGTAAAGCCAGTTAATAGACCAGAGAATAGAACCAGAATATAACCATAGGTTGGTCTTTCGCCCAATCGATCCACTAAGACGGGGTAAAAAAGGGTAAATACGGAAACTTAGACGGGGAAAAAAGGGTAAAAATGGCTAAATTCGGTTACCTTATATCTCCAAAACAAAAAGATCTACAAAAATTTAAAACTTTGTTGTTATTTAGAAAAATAAGCAGGCAGGTGTCTGGTACTTGTTTGGAATTCGTCCTTTTGGGGAGTAACCTGGTTATATATGTATTTTGTTTACTGATGCAAATTAATAGTATAATTAATAAATATAATTAATACTTTGAATTCACTTGATTAAACGTTTAATCTACTTGGTTAATCGTTTAATTCACTGTACTACATTTTTAATTAAAACTGATTTTAATTTTGATTAATGCTTTAATTGGGGCAAATTTTTTTCTGTGTACGTATTAAGTTATGAGCTCCAACTACAATATTGAAATTCAAAAAAAAAAGTATCATAACGGGGAAATATGAGAAATTAAATTACTCTTTTTACTTTTCCGTTCAATATGTGGTACTTTTTGAATCGTCGAAAACATTGAACTTAGACATATAAAATTAAAGGTGCAGGGTCCTGAGTGAATGACAACATATAAAATAAAAAAGTGTTGGGAATTTTTTTTAATATATATATATATATATATATATATATATATATATATATATATATATATATATATATATGGGTAGTTCCGCATGTAAATCTACTTTTTGTCACGTTAAGGCACCAACCTTTTAAAATTTTTTCTCAAAGACTAATTTATATAATTTTTTTTGTATTTCGGTGTAAAGCGCAATTTAGTGAAAGAGAGGAACAATTTTTAACAACATGGGTCTTAAATACAAGAATAATTTCTTGGTGACGTTACGTGGCACTTCTATGGAAATACCCATATATGTTACAGTCGCTACTCAAGGAGGTTTCGGTAATAGTTTGTTGTTAAGAAGTCCAGGGTAGATAGTGGATGAGATTATCATTTAAAAAGAATTGGCTATATGAACAAAGCTGTTGTATTCGTTGTTGTATATTTCCATTATCCCAAAGCATAATTTATGGCATACAAGAATATGTCCACGAAAGAAAGAAAGGGAGACAGGGAAATGCTGGTATGTATATAAAAATGAAAATGCGTTTGTTTGTATGTTTCCCAAAGACTCCTAAACTATTGAACCGATTTCCCTAAAATTCTCACAGCAATCTCCTGTGGGCGTGGCACCTTAAAACGTAGACAATATAAATTACCTTATACCTGGAAAACGGTTACAGTTTTTAAATATGAGACAAATTACTGAGTTATCTTTATCTGCCAAAAAGTGGCAGGATTTGAGAAGTGGGCGTGGCATCTTCCATACAAAGTTTTCTATATATCTGGATATCGGTAACAGTAATAGTTTTCAAATTTGGTACAAATATTATCAATA
The DNA here is from genome assembly GCA_943735925.1 of Pollenia amentaria. Taxonomy (NCBI): domain Eukaryota; kingdom Metazoa; phylum Arthropoda; class Insecta; order Diptera; family Polleniidae; genus Pollenia; species Pollenia amentaria. The sequence goes on from OX031008.1 coordinate 210,589,122, forward strand.
AACAACAACTGTCAAAAAGTAAGATCAATTGAAAAAGTGGGCGTGGCACCTTCTGTATAAAGACAATTTAAATTTCCGTAAGCAGCTCTTGGAAAGGATGTAAATATTTAATTTAAATTAATAACTATTAATAAACACTATTTTAAATTGTTAAATGCTAAAATAGTTGTTCCTTATAACACAAGACTTTTGTTAAAAGTTGGTACATTTCAATTCCGTAAAGGTACTATTTCGCATAAACTTTAAGGACATATCACATTTAATCATTAAAGAGGGCATAAACTCAAAATACAAACATTTTCAGTAGCAGCAAAACCATTTTTAATTACACATTGAAGGCATATGAAAAAGAATTTTTAAAATAAAAAAGTACAAACTCTACGTGTGAACTTAAAAAAAAAAACTAAAAAAATTAAGTTAATACCGTTTTTGTGATTAAGTGCGATATGTACATGTAAATTTATTTGTTTAAGTTTTAAGCACACAGTATCTATAAAAAGTTTTTTTAGGAAAAACAATCAACAAAGAAAAGTGAAATTAATTCTTTGCAAACAATTAACTTTTATTAGTATGTATATTTAACTGAAACCAAACAAAAAAATAGTTTGTAAAACTTCTTCTAGACACTTTTGTTTTTAAGAAAATTTTTGTATTTTTTTCCTTTTCAGGCAGCACATCGAATCCCGATGCTAAACGTCTTTACGACGATCTTCTCAGTAATTACAACAAATTAGTTCGACCCGTTGTCAATGTAACCGATGCTCTAACTGTTCGAATCAAACTAAAATTATCGCAATTGATTGATGTCAATCTGAAAAATCAAATCATGACAACCAACTTGTGGGTGGAACAATCTTGGTATGACTATAAACTCCAGTGGGAACCCAAAGAATATGGTGGTGTCGAAATGTTGCATGTACCCAGTGATCATATATGGCGACCGGATATTGTCCTGTATAATAAGTAAGTAGAATTTTAAATAAAATTTTATAAATGCATATGCATTTGGCTTTGCCTCTTTGATCCAGAGGACATGCATTAAGTTATCGGTCCAATCTTTTTGCTTGAAAAATAAACATTTTTTTCTTTTTTATAATATAAAATATCCCTCTTAATTTCCTTTAAAATATCAGCTTAATGTCTCAAATTACAATTAATAATTCTACACAACTCCAAAAGGTTTATTTTTCATTACAATCCCGTCATTCCCGTCATTAAAAAATTGCCCAAAGATTAATTAGTAAAAATTACCAGTTAGAGAACGAAAAAGTCCCAAAAAAAAAACCCTCCTACAGGTACTCATTCACTCAGGATCTGGCATGAGTTATTTAATGTTTCCAAGTCCAATATTGGCAAAAATTCCAAAAGTGACAGTTGGAGAACGAAAAAGTACAAAAAAAATCACTCTTATTTAATCTCATCCACTGCAATGATAGAAACGGCATCATAACGCTGATATATTTTGACATCAGTACTATGAAAAGTAACTTCGTTTTTGATCCCATGACACTTTTTATCATTGTGATGTCAGCGTTAAGATCACTTGGCCAAATTGTCATAAGGGTCAAAAATTTAAATTGTCATCAGCTTGACACTAGTGCGATGACAAACTGTCATTTAATTGAGTCATTGTAATTGAACTTAAGTCGAATTGAGAGAATATCATTATTTACTTACGCGTTACACATGTTTGTTTCATTTTTATTGTATTCCGCCCCTTGTTAACAGAAAAACTATCAATTATAAGACACCAGCAGCATGCCCGATGTTGTTTTCGTAATCATTCTACTTTGAAAATTTGATGTAGGTAAATAAATAATTTAAACAAATAGAATATGGGAATTTTTGCTTCTTATTTTACTTTTTAAACCTGAAAATAATGTTAATAATATATTATGATATGATATATTATGTCATCGCACTGATGGAAGTTTTTCATTACACTGATGACATGATATTTAATGTCATCGCACTGATGACAGTTTGTCATCGCACTGATGACATGATATATTATATCATCGCACTGATGACAGTTTTTCATCGCACTAATGACAGTTTATCATCGCACAGATGACATGATATTTTATGTCATCGCACTGATGACAGCTTGTCATCGCACTTATGAAAGTTTGTCATCACACTGATGACATGATATATTATGTCATCGCACTGATGACAGTTTGTCTGCACTGATGTCAAAATACATCAGCGTTATGACGCCTTTTCTATCAGTGTACACAAAATGTGGCAACGAATTGATGTCACTGTAGTCATAGCGTAGATGACGCATGAGATATGACAAAATTTTAGGATGACGTTCGTCATTGGATTGATGTCACTTTTTGCATCAATGATGGCTTTTGTAATAACATTGATGTTACAATTCTGATATCAGGGCATCATAAATATGAAGAATCATTTTTGTATGAATGTGAGGACATTGCAAGGTTAATTTTTAGTTTTAAGGTCCAATATTAACGATAATTAAAGAAAGTACCAGTTGTAGAATTCTCATTCGTTTAGGACCTTGCATGATTAATTTAATGATTCTATTTTTTTGCAACAAAATCTTAATTTTTAAAGCGTCAAAAATGTTCGTCATAAACTTTTTAAGCAGTATTTTTCGAGATTTTCGGCAGCACCATTTTTCGCAAAAATAATCGCACCAAATCACTTTCATAAATCAAAATAAATTGCTTTAAAATAAACAAATATTTCGACGAAAACAAAATTTTCTTCAAGCATTAACAAATTGAAAATTTTCTCAAGCAGCAAGAACTTGAGGTATATAAAAACTGCACCGAATTTTCCTGAGATCGGTTTATAATTCCCAAACGTTCGTCAACCCAGACAACTACTTTCTCTTTTATAAACGTAAACATTAAGGGTGCCCCGGTAGGCTAGCTGGTAGTGAGCTAGTCTATCAGTACCGGGGTGGCGGGTTCGATTCCCACCAGACACTCTGGTCTCCTGCAGACAAGCAAAAAGCTTCGCGGGATTTAGTATCGGAATAATAAAAAAAAAAAAAAATTCTATCTAAATTAAGTTTGTCTGAACTACTAACTTTCCTTCTCCTTTGCCAATTTTTAAGTCATTGAAAAAAATATCTTATCCATTACAATTAAAATTGTGTTCCTTTATAATTTACTAGCATTTAAACCGCTTTTTCGTTAGCGCCCCCTTTCTTTCGTGGAGATATTTATATGCAAAAGTTCACGTTTCTAGACTTTAACAAAAAAAGTACACATTTTTCATATTAGTTCTCATTCACTCAGAACCCTGCACCTCTAATTTCATGTTCCTAAGCTCAATATTATGGAAAATGTAAAAAGTACCACATGTACACAGAAAAAATTATTAAATTTCTCCAATCACCAATTTTGTTCTAAATTCATAATATCAAGCAAAAAAGTTGTTGGTTTTGCACCGATTACCAAAATGATTATATTAATTACTAAAAATATTAAAATTTTGAAAAACTATTTTCAATAAATTATATTTTTAATTTTAATTAAAAAAGTGATCAAAAAACTTTGCCATTTCAAAGAATGTGTTAATTTATTTAAATAAATATTGACAATTCCCAACAACAATTCTACATGTTTAAATTATTTTATTTTAAACGAAAAAAAGTCAATTAAGATTTTTTGTTATTTAATTAAAATTTTAATTGAAAATTTATTTCAAAACAACAACAATGTTAATTAAATCAAAATTACATTTTTAATTTTCTTTCAACAAAAAAAATAATTGATGCAGTTATCACATTAATTAAATTTAAATACTTTTTAAACCATTTTTTTAATTGATAAAACACTTTTTCCTGTGTATGTAGAACGGACAAGTCAGGGAAAGAAATTTCATATCCCGTATTTTCATTTTTTAATACTTTTTCCCCCCATTGAAGTATAAATATTTATATTGTTGGGGGAGCACATTATTAAATACGCATATGTCAATGAATGGAGAAAAATGTTTTGTAATAAAATTACCAAAAAATAGGTACGATTTTCACCCCTTAAACGTTCAAATTTCGAATGAGCACTAAATTCATATATATATATTTTAGATAAGTTATGAATGCGATAAAAATTTTATTTTTATGTTTATTAGTTTAAAAGACTGATGAGGTGACAAAAAAGTTACAAAATACAGGTTACCTTTTACCCTCCAAAAGGGCTGAATTCCAAAAAAGTACCAGACACTTGTACACTTATTTCTTTGGATCGATTTAGCCAGAGACCAACCTCCAGTCCAAATTTTTACTTTTTAGCTTCAGGCGGTAGGGCTATGCGATGATGAATCAGTCAGTAATGTTTCAATTTTATACATGAATATAGAATAGAGTTTTTCTTTTCCGGGACTTTTTCACTTCCCGGGCCACCATTTTTCAATTTGAGGGAAATCCCTGGAATTCCCGCTCAATATAAATACATACAAAATATTATTTACCTTAATTGACTTGAACAAAAAAAAATAACAACTCCTGTGATCTAAGTAAATTTATAAATGCACTCAACTTTTCTATTTCTCTTGCAAAAAGGAAAGAGTGTTATACTCCTCAAAAATGAAGCGAGCAATAGTAACTTATACCTTAAGCCCATTGCAGTGAAACAGACCAGAGTCTCTGACGCGAATCGAACCCACAACCCTCGGACTGATAGTCTAGGCATTGGGGCACCCAAAGCGGAATAATTGCTTCTATGTTTTCATCGAAAACTATCATGAGCGACAGGGTCCATTTTCATCTCTGTGAATAATTGAGATGGTAATGGACCCCGCTTCTGGTTTATTAAAAACCCGCATGTTATATTACACCCCTCAAAGTTACTGTATAATGTGGAGTTCTCGCGGTGTCGTCATCAGACCTTATTTTTACAAAACGCCGCAGACCGAACGACAACTCTGAACGGCGATCGCTACAGAGCCATGGTCAACGTCTTTCTCCTACCTTAAGTGGACAAATTATTACTAGAGAACATGTGGACCAAACTGGATAGACCAACACAACATACTGTATGATCTACAACCGAAATTCTGAGGTCTGCATATCCGGGACGACTAATCTCTTGATTTGGGGTTTTTCACTGACCGTCCAGATCGCGCGATTTAACCCTTCTAGACTTTTTTTTGAGATGTTTCTTGGAGTCACAAGTCTATGTCAGCAAGTCTCGGACTCCTCCGAAGATTGCAGAAGTTCTGGCAAGAGTGAGATGGAAAATACCATAAATCGGGCCCGTATGGTCATAATTTCTGCCGGCGGCCATTTGGCCGATAAGATTCTTTGTAGTTAATGAAAACTAAAGTTAGTTTTATTAAAAATAAAAATAGGAAAACTTCGGGTGATGACTTTTGCGCTACCTTGTTATACTGTAAATAAATAAGTTTTTGTAAGCCGTTATTTTCTGACTACTTCCTCACTTTTCTTAAGACCATACTACTTCCTTTTAAGTAGCATATTAAGTTCTTTTTTTTCTTATTGCTGTCAAATCAAGATGTTATTTCCAGCCGCCATATTTTTGTAGCTGCTGCCATTTTTAATTTCCTAGTTTTGTCATAGAAAACTATACAATTGCAAAAATATTCCTCCCCCTCTCCTCTTATTCACACACATATGGTTTTCTTTTTCGTTAATACACTTTCGAGTCTAACAACTGTGTCATATCCTGGATTTGTTTTTATTTGATATTTTTCTCCCCCCCTTTCACTCTCTGCTTCTCGTTCTATTTCCAGTGCTGATGGTAATTTCGAAGTAACTTTAGCTACAAAGGCCACACTCAACTATACAGGACGTGTTGAATGGCGACCACCTGCTATTTATAAAAGTTCGTGTGAAATTGATGTCGAGTATTTTCCGTTCGACGAACAGACGTGTGTTATGAAATTTGGCAGTTGGACATATGATGGGTTTCAGGTAAGTTTTCTCATTTTGTTTTCTTCTCCTTTTCTCTCTTTTTAAGAATATAATAGCAGGTAATGAAATTTATGTTTGTTTTGTATTTGAGTTGGCAATTGCTGTTAAGTAAATTTACTTGATATATTTTTTGTGTCCTTAAGTTTGTTATTCAATTCAATAAGAATTAATGATCCCGACAGAAGGGTCATGTGGCTGCAAATAGACCTTTTTTTATTTCATAATAAATATATTAAATTTTTGTCGGAAAAAGAAACATATTGTGTTATGTTGATTCAATATAATTTGATTTTAACATGAGTGATCCTAAGCCCATTATTGTATTCTTATCTAGGAAAACTTTATCAAAATCAATATAATAACTTTATTTGAAATTTTTTAAGAGATAGTCACCCCCTATCGCAAACAACTACTCCCATGAAAATATTCCTAAATTTTTTTATTTCGTATTGTGAATTATTCCCATCACAAATTTTTTGGGAATCAATTCCCAAACTTAAAAAATTTGGCATCGCCAATGTTTGCTCCCGCGAATTTTTTTAATAAATAAATTAACAACAAGTGTTAATGTGAACGAGGAGGGAAAATGTAATTTTTAAGCCCTAATCATGTAAAACGCAATAACATTGAATTCTACAGAAATTCATGTACCGTTTTAAAATTTTCAACGCCACGAGCTATGCAGCGTTTGAAATTTTAAAACGCAATGTGTTTTTCTGTAGAATATAACAACAAAATTATAAAATATTTATGAAATTGTTTGTGCTTTCAATGTAATTCTTTGGCGTTGCGTGGCGTTTTACATGATTAGGGTCTTAATTCGTATTCTAAGGTAGGACTCACATAAATTACTTTTTTTTATTGAAGGAATCTTAATAAAGAAAATGAAGATAAACACTATTCATAATAGATTTTATTATATTATTATTAGTTTTTTATTTTGTATAATTTTCTTTCACAAGACATGTACCACTAACAAGTTATTCACAATAGAGACTTTTGTTTTTAAATCACTGACAAATAATGCACAATAGAAATTTTTGCTCCCAAAATATTTGCGTTATCGATTTGTTGGGGATGAGAATATTGGTTTACTCCGAAATCATATATTCCCAAAACAATCGCGATAGGGGTAAGTGTGTGGTTACTATCGAAACATGTCAAATCTATATGTCCGTGGGTTCAATCCCTGGGTCAGTTAAGAATGAAAAAGTATCAATAAAATTTGAATTAATTTCATGTTGTAAAATTCCTTTCTTCATAAAAATATTTAAAAAAAAAAATTAAATTTGATGAACTTAAGCCTGATTAAAAAAATCAGGGCTGTGGAGTCGTCAGAAAAAAGTACTAAGTCCGACTCTGACTCCAAAAGCTGAAATTTTTTAAGTGCGACTCCGACTCACGACTCCAACTCCCACTCTAACCTTTATGCTAAATGAATATGAGACTGGTCGTTATTTGGCTTTACACTCTTTTTATACCCTCCACCATCGTCAGTGAATGCATCTTAGACCTAGGGTTGCCAGTTTTGAAATTAGAGAAATCAGTACATAAGAGAAAAAAAAATCAGTACAATTGCATAAAAAACAGTTCATATACTTTTTTAATATAAAATTGCATATTAATAACATAAAACGCTTTAATCATTTTTAAAACAAAACTGGAATTCATTCGATTAGCCATGTCACAGAGTACAATTCCGTTCGGAACCGAAGAAAACATATTTGTTTTTTGATAGAAAATTTATTTTAATAGTTTTTTGGCCTTTAAGATACAGAAAACTCCCATTCCGTTCATGAAAACAAAAATGGTTTTATTCCGCAAAGTTTTTTCGTAATTTTCTAAAGAACTAAAATACGGAACAAATTCCGTTTGTACTTTGTGACATGGCTGTATAATTTGAACCGTGACAAAATTTAATTAATAAAACTGATTTTTTTCAAAACAATAATTAAATTCCGTATATATTTTTAGCGGGAATACAAAGTGAATAACCGGTGCCCCGGTAGGCTAGCTGGTACTGAGCTAGTCTATCAGTACCGGGGTTGCGGGTTCGATTCCCGCCAGAGACTCTGGTCTCCTGCAGACAAGCAAAAAGCTTCGTGGGATTTAGTGTAGGAATAATGAAAAAAAAAAAAACAAGCTGTTACAAATTCGATTCTTACTGCCAGGCCCACAATGTCGACAACAACATTTCTTTTGCATTTTTATATTGAAAACAATAATACAAAATTAAAATTTGTTTTTGTTTTCAATATAAATATAAGAAAGAAATGTTCTTGTGGACATTGTGGGCCAGGCAGTTAATTTTTTGTTAGCTACTTGGTTTAATATTTTCCAAAGAAACATTAATTTTATTAAATGAAAAATTTGAGTTCATTATGTCTGAAGCTTATTAGTACTAAAAAGGCCAATGGCAATATTTTGCTGTTTTGAGTTAATTGTTCAATTAGGTCTTTTCTTAAGCTACGGTCACACCTAGAAAATATTTGACGAAAAAAACGGGACCAACATGTGAAATTAAATTGTATTTCCTTTATTCTATTATATTTTTTGAATATAGGTTAACATAAAATTAAATAAAAGTAAGTTGTTATGTATTTAAGGATTTAAGCTATGAATTAAAATGTAGAGCCATCACCCTAAAAAATTGAGAATTCTGTTACTAAAACTGACATAAAAGGTGGCATAATGCACGGCATGATTTTTCACAAACTCTATATGACTAGAAATTATTCTGTTTGTCTAGAACCGTAATAAAGTTTGCTATCATATTAAAATTTGCTACCTCATAGAAGCATAGGACAAGAAATCACACTATCAAATTTCGTAAAGATAGGTCCATAATTTACCATAGGCCCCATACAAAGCTTAATCCCGGAAAATAGATTACTACGCCTAAAACCTTAACAAATAACGCTATCATAATAAAATTTGGTATGTCACAGCTTTATAGGGCTAGAAATCATATTTTTAAATTTAGTGAAAATTGGTAGTTTACCCTCGGCCGCATATAAAACTCCCTCTCGAAAAACAGTTTAGTATGTTAAAAAATTTAATAAATAAGGCTATTGTAGTACAATTTGGTACGTCAAACATTTATAGGACTACAAATCACGCTATAAAATATCCTTAAGCTCGGTCCATAATTTATCATGCTCACTCTTGGAATCTGTCTGTCGCGGTCGTTGAAGATAGACGTGTTTTCTAAACTCGGCATACGGTTTATTTTTTTTGAACAAATAAAGTATAAAAAAAGTAAATACAAGAAAAAGAAAAAAAAAAAAAAAAAATTACATGTATGTACATACATACATAAACACACATTTTTTTCATTATCGGTGTTGATAAACAATAACAAATAAGAAGAGCACAACTGTAAACAGTAAAAGAAAAAAAAAACTCTTATGAGTGCAATCAGTAGAAATGCATATATCACAGTGAGTGTTAGCGAAAAAAATACAGAAATAAAAAAAAGAATCGATGATAGCAAATACCTAACGGCTAAACCTATTACTCGTACGCGATCCCTCTCGCCGTCTGTATTTAATAACACGGTTGATACAATAACAAATACAAAACCTGCTAGCGTTGCCTCAACAGCAAAAACAATTTTAATAAGTGATGTAAATATTAACCCCCAATCAGGCATAATAGAAAACTCAGTATCACCTTCGGTGTCTAATAATACGGTTGATATTAATACAATAAAAAATATAAAACCTGCAAGCGGTGCCTCAGCGGCAAAAACGATCTTAATAAGTGATGAAAATATTACCCTCAAACCAGGCATGATGGAAAACTCAGCTCCACAAGTAAAAAGTGGTCAAAAGCCTCAAGTACAAGTTGGTATGGACAGGTACATAACAGTGCTTAAACGGGGTCGCAGCCCTACCTCTGCAGCAGTTGCTTCGGCCTCAAAAGTACCATCTTTTGATAAAATAAATTCTCAAAATCGATTTGCAATTCTGGAGGATGAATCCTCTGAAGCACCAAACGTCATAAAATCGTCCAAGCCTCCCCCGATATATCTTAGGGAGCAAAACTCAAATGAGCTCATAAAGAGTTTGATATCGGTGATAGGTGAAAATTCGTTTTACGTAGCTGCTATCAAGCGTGGTAGTATAAACGAGACAAAAATACAAGTCAATAATGAGAATGATTTTCGCAAAATTATAAACAAATTTGAAGTACTTAAAAAAAACTTTTATACATACCAACTGAAAAGCAGTAAAGGTCTCCAGGTAGTGATTAAGGGAATTGACTCATGTGTGGACCCAGAAGAGGTAAAAACATTCCTCGAAGAAAAAGGCTTCAAAATAAAACATGTAGTAAATATAAAAAATAGAGAAAAAAACCCCCAACCACTTTTTCGAGTGGAGTTTGAACCCGGCGACGTAAAGCTTAAAAAAAATGAAACGCACCCTATTTACAATTTGAAATATATTCTCTATAGAAGAGTAACTATAGAAGAGCCACACAAAAGAAATGGTCCCGTTCAGTGTTTAAACCGTCAAGAATATGGTCATACTAAGGCATATTGCTATTTACCCCCTGTTTGCGTAGTATGTGGTGAATTACATGGTACAGATCTTTGCGATAAGTCTAAAACCGACCCCAACGTAAAAAAATGTAGCAACTGTGGCGGTAATCACACTGCCAATTATAGAGGATGCCCTGTATATACCATCGTCAAGCAGTCAGTTGGACCGAAAACTAATCCCCCTCAAATGCAGGTAACAAATCAAGTAAGCACTGGTGACATTCAGGCCCCGCAGCCTAGTTATAACAGAACCTCTTATGCTAACGTCGTAAAATCAATCCATGCGCCAACGCAAGGTGCTGCGCCAAGTAATGATGAAACTCCAGTTTCAAATTTAAGTCGTCTGGAAAAAACCATGGAAACATTAGTGCAAACAGTAACTAATTTTACGAACACAATGGGTAATATGATGCAGGAAATTCTTAGAATGCAATCGATGTTATTGCAATCTGTACTTAACAGGCCATGAACTGTTTAAAAATCTGTTTTTGGAACGCGAACGGCATCCGCCAACATAAAAATGAATTAGAATACTTTCTTAAAAATAAACAAATTGATGTCATGATGGTTTCTGAAACTCATTTGACCTCAAGAAATACGTTTAACATCAATGGTTATATACTATATGATACCAAGGACCCTCGAGATAGAGCTTGTGGTGGTTCTGCCATTTTGATAAAAAATCGAGTCAAACACTACCTAATGTGTGATCATCGTGAGGATTATCTCCAAGCAACGAACATTTGTGTTGAAGAGCTGAATCGAAGCATTGTAATCTCATCTTTATACTCTCCACCTAGATTTTCAATATCAGAAAGCCAATATTGTGAATATTATAAATCACTAGGACCCTGTTTCCTGGCCGCTGGCGATTATAACGCTAAACATACCTTCTGGGGGTCACGACTAATAACACCAAAGGGTCGTGTTTTGTTTAATACAATCTCTAAAATGAATTTAAATGTTGTCGCGAGCGGCCAACCAACATATTGGCCTGCTGACCCGCAAAAAATTCCAGATGTCATCGATTTTGGCGTGGTTAAAAACATCCCCACAGAAACGATTCACGTTGAAGCTTCCCTAGAATTATCTTCCGACCACACACCTACAATTGTTACTATAATGAACCCCAATAGAATTGTATCTCCGACTGGTTACCTAGCGACGTCAGCCACACAAATAAATTGGTTAAAATATAAAAAATATCTCAGTGCCCATTGCACAGAAAATATTCCGCTCAGTACACCGGAGTATGTAGATCGCTCTATTGATAATTTTGACAGTTTTCTGAAACTAGCTGTTCAACATTCCAATATTGCCCCCAAAAAAACAAAAACTATTAAAATATATTCCACAGATGTCGAGCGTCTCTTGTCTGAAAAAAGGAGGGCACGAAGAGAGTGGCAATTGCACAGATCTCCTCAACTTAAGAACTTGCTAAAAGAGTGTACAAAAAGATTAAGAAAGTTATTGCAGACTCAGAAAACGGCTTCTCTGGAAAAATATCTTAAGGAACTTGATGCAACTCCACAATCGGACTACTCATTATGGCGTTCAGCTAGAAACCTCAAAAGGCCAGTTGTCTCTAAACCACCATTAAGAAACTTGAATGGAAGTTGGGCAAGAAATGATGTTGAAAAAGGAAATCTGTTTGTAAGCCACTTGAAAAACGTATTTACACCTAATATATCTCACAATATTGCGGTCGATTTACCACCTGTTGCTGCTAGAGCAGCTATTCCCCTAAGATTTGAGATGAGAGAAATCGAAAAGGTTATATGTGACTTAAACACTAAGAAGGCACCTGCCATTGATAAGATCAGCAATAAAATGCTATTAGAGCTACCTCGCGTAGCAAATAAAATTATTCTTTTTATTTTTAATGCTATTTTACGCCTTGAATACTTTCCTCAAAAATGGAAGGTTTCCTTAGTTACCATGATACCAAAGCCAGGTAAAGATCATACGAAAGTTGAGTCTTATAGGCCTATTAGCTTATTGTCAAATATGTCAAAGCTATTTGAGAAATTATTAGTTTCAAAATTAACACCGATTTTAAGTGAAAATAGATGTATTCCAAACCATCAATTCGGATTTAGAAGAAAACACAGCACAATTGAACAAACTCATCGAATAGTAAATGTCATAAGAAAAATATTTGAAGAAAAAAAATATTGCTCAGCACTCTTCATCGATGTTTCGCAAGCTTTTGACAAAGTCTGGCATGAAGGCTTATTACACAAATTGAAGCAAAATTTACCAGCAAACACACACAAACTGTTAGAAAGCTACTTAGTCGGTCGTCAATTTATTATTAAAGAAGGAAATTTCTTAAGTTCACCTCAGCCGATTGGCGCTGGAGTCCCACAGGGCAGCATCCTGGGCCCTCTATTATACTTAATTTATACTTCGGACATGCCAACAAACAACTACACCCAAACTTCAACATTTGCAGACGACACAGCTTTTCTAAGCGTCCACGAAAACCGTTATGAAGCATCTCGTTACCTACAGCATCATATATTTCAACTAGAAATATGGCTAAGACAATGGAGGATAATGGTCAATGAGCAAAAATGCGTACATATAACATTCACCCTGCGCCGGGAATCTTGCCCCCCTATTACAATCAATAATCAAATTATTCCTCAACATTCGCATGTAAAATATCTCGGTATACATCTGGATCGGCGATTAACGTGGAAATGCCATATAGAGGCAAAATTAACTCAAATGAAACTAAAAGCCATCCAAATTCATTGGCTTATTGGAAGAAATTCTGTTCTTAGACTCGATTGCAAGCTTCTACTTTACAACTCTATCTTAAAGCCTATCTGGTGCTACGGTATTCAACTATGGGGCACTGCCTCGGCCTCTAATATCGAAAAAATTCAAAGGCGCCAAAATAAACTTCTTCGTATAATCACAGCCGCCCCCTGGTATGTTAAAAACTCAAACATTCATAAGGATCTCAACGTGCCATTAGTAAAAACTATGATTACAAAATATGCAGTAAAATATTTAAAAAGACTTGAACAACACCCAAATCCTTTAGCTCGAAATATTTTAAATCATGGCGGCCACACTCGCTTAAGGAGAAGAGACACTGCAGCACTTACTCAACTAGATGAGAGATAAACACCTATATAAGTGAACAGAACCCGTGATGAAGAAAATTTTTGTCTGGCACTGGCAGGACATAAATAAAGTATTAGGTTAAGATTTGATAAATTATTGTTAGTTCATATTAAATATATGAAGATTCAATAAATAAATAACGAAAAAAAAAAAAAAAAAAACTCTTGGACATTCCTTGAGGGGGCTCCCATACATTATGTTCAATACAAACTAGAAATATGTTGAAGGAAAAGTGCCATAAATGCCCAGAAGTCGCCCTAGTCTGATGTAATGTTTGACCGACCTCAACTAGTTTTTTGTCCTTAATATTTTCTTGAGACATATACTTGCCGTTTATCTCCACTTCTTAGGGGGGCTCCCATACAAATATTGCGTTTTATGAAGTGATTTAATTAATTAAAATTTTTCGTCTTTTGTGAATAAAATCAAAAGATGTTAATTTTTTATGACTTTTATGACTTGTTTTGTTTACAACTTCGTTTTTGATATGTCTGGAAAAAATTAGAAGCATAACTGCATTTTCCAATTTTTTATGAATTTTTAGAAAACAAAAATTTCGAAATGTTGCTAAAAAACAATTTTTTTTTTTTTTTTTACCAAAAATAATTTTGTTTCTAACAGTTTAACCTTTCTTAAAGAAAATTTTGTTGTGGAGTTTGTTCAATAAACTTAACAGTTTTTGAGTAACACGAACGTATGTTGTGCAACATCCGTTTCACACACACCCTATTTTTAATATTCGTTTTTCATATAAAAATATTTCTTTGCATATGCCTCATATTTTGAGGTCCACTAATCTTAACCATTACCTCTTTTCAAATCAGGAAAAGATGCGTTCAATTTAAAAAAAATTGAATTGAAAATATCCAACGGTTTCAATTTCACGTAATTTCGATTTCCAGAACATGGCCGTATATATACATAAATATGAATTGATATTTAAATAGAATTATTGATATTGCCCATTAATATTTAAAAACAAAATAAAAGAACGAAAAAAATTAACAAACATTTTACTCAATTTAGATTTTTATAACAAAATACGTTTACGACGGAATTGTGGGTAAAGAGAGCGTGTTTTTTTAAGAATTTAGGTCCCACGGTCTTACGATGCACAAAGAGGCCAAAGGCTGTAATTTCACGGATTAATAAAACAAAATTCAGGTACATACTGTGGAAACTCGGTTTCAACATCATAAGGCAAAAAAAAATTATCAAATAAATAACGGTGCTTTTGTAGTGACGCGTTGAAATTAGAAATTGTAAGAGAAAATACTCGTAAACAAAAAAAAGCAAAAAACTTTTCGTCGTTAAATGCGATTTACCGAAAGTAATTTGAAAAAGTAAAAATTTTGCGATGCAACCATCGAGTTCAGATACTTATTCAAATGTTTTGCTTAGATTTGAAAAAAAAAATTATTAGTGGAAGTGCTTTTATTTTTTAAGTTTTTATGGGATATGCAAAAAAAGGATTGGATTTTCTCAGATTAAGTGGACATAAATTTATTAATTAGGCTCAATTGAGCAGAAATTTTAACTTTGTTTTAGAGGCTGAACAAATCAGCGTTATTTTAGAAAAAATTATGATGCGCATCGGTGCGCCTTATTGGTGCTTTACACTTTTACGCAAGTCTTACGTATTTTGAGGAAAACACAACCCTGTCATGATAAGTTGTTATAGTCTTTTGAAAATTTTCAAACAATAATTAGATCAGACATGTATTTTTGTCAAAATACGTAAGACTTGTGTGATAGCGTTAAACAGCCTTTAGCAGTTATTTACAAATTAGTAGCAATACGCATTGAGTTTACCAACAAAAAGCGCCTTACAACTTCTGATATATTTTTATTGCTGTTGTTGTTGTCATTGTTTTATGTGCTTTTATTAGAGATGTGCAAATGTCGTGATTTGTGATGCGTGAGTCACGATTGAGTCACGCGTGACCGCGGTTTTATATATACATATATATATATATATATTATAATGACTAAAAAATGGAGTGCGTGAATTAAAATTTATGTCTCACGCACTCACGAGCTAACTTTCTTAGATTTGTAAAAAAAATCCGAATTTATTCAATGACAGGCAGGAAGCGCGCATGAATAAAACCATTATGTTCGTAAAGGCTTGTTTACACGGTAATACAATGTGTTACGACATGTCAAAAAATGATGTAGAATGAGAAAAATCGTATCATGTAAAAGCAAAATGCATTGAGTAAGAGAGAATACGGATAAAAATATGACAATCGGTCGGTAAACGTTCATTTTCTAAAACATTTTAGAAACTTATGTATTCTCATCACCCAGAGTCGCATTTTAACAGTGTATATTGAAGGTGGTAACATTTTTATAAAATTACAAAAACAAGCAGAATCAACTCAGGCAATGTTCATGTTGTTTTTGTAAATATTGTAAAACTGCAACCATCTGCTTTTTTGTTATTAACTCACTTTGCTTTTATTTTACTTAAGCCATCCGTGTAAACATGAACAAAACTTACCAACAGATTTTTATTTTTTATTTTAAACACGGAGAGAATTTCATAATATTTTGATTCCACAGAGTCGTAATACATTGTATTACCGTGTAAACTAGCCTTAAGCGTGATCGCGATAATTTTAAAATATGTTGCACGTAAGCGTGCGTGTATAAAAAATCACGTTTACCCGGAGCCCCCTCTTACTCCACCAAAAGTGCCTCACTATTGTAGTTCTTCAGATATAAGAAAAATATTAATATTTTTGTATGGGGGTACCCGTATCCCCCCTCTTACTCCTCCAAGATTTTGTTGGAACATGAAGTTTGTTCTAAGAGTTACCCAAATCAAATTTGGTGTGCGTAACTATTGTAGTTGAGGAGATATGAATTGATCTGCGAAAAAGGGGCTTTTTGCCCCCAGTGTGCGACGTGTGACCCAATTGTGTTCCTAGCATTACTTTTTTTTATTTTTTCTTTCGTAAGTGGGAGAAAATATTTATAAATTTTAAATTTACTCTTTTGCATCAAGTTTCTGCTAGTAAATGAACACACCTATAAATTAAATTTTAATCTGTCAAAGTAATTAAATATCAGTTTATGACACATTTATCCAAATATTTCATTTTAATATTTTAATTGGATTTTTAGCAGCATTAACACTTCTTTGAAAGTTAACAGAAAGTTCAATTATTTTACCATTAATATGTTAAATTTAAGGTCCTCTTAACTAATTCTACAGCAATAAATATTCATAAAACCTTCACCATCTTAATGATTTACCTTAAAAATGTCACGAAACTTATTTAGCATATTAAGAAGCTTAAAGACAATAATGATTTATTATCATTTTGTTTTCTTTACTTAAATTTTCGTAGTTTCAATATTTTGTTCATTCTTGGCAGAATTGCTTAAGCAACAAAATTCTGTTTGTGTCGCGACGTCGCACAGGCGGATTTTGGTGGCAAAGGAGTAATTTTTCGGTTATAACTTTTCAAAAATTTTATGATTTTTTTAGTACTTTTGTACTAAAAGCTACAAATACAATTACAAAATGTATTATAACTTAATTAACCGAGCAAAACTAAAGTCGACGTCGATATGAGTCGATGGCATCGAAACAGTAATTATATTTTTTGAGTCGTTATTGACAATAGTCGATTACTATTGACAGTCACTTGATATTTTCAAGGGCGCTTTTAAGTCGATGTCGAATAAAATTGTCTCTGTTTTAGTCGACAGGAATTTTTTTTTTTTTTTTTTAAATTTTTTTTTATTTTCAAAATCATTTTTATAAAACATATCGTTACCTAAAACGCAAAAACAAAAAATCGGCTTTTTCATTGATTCTGATGTATTGCATCAACATAAATGTCCGCAAAAAACTTAGGAATCTTTCGACCAAAATTAGCGATTTTATTAACAAAAAATAAAAAGCCCTATCTACAAAATATTATACGATAAACGCTTAAAGACATAACTAACAGATTGCATTATATGCAACATTGTTATTTGTCAAAAGCACTGGTAGGTTTTACAAGAAAAATAGAAGAAAAATTTATTATAAACAGTTTAAAGCAATTTATCAATTTACCATTTTAAATAGTTTTTTCTTCTCCTGTAAGATTTTCAAAATGTTAGATAGGTCCTTTTGCGTTTTAGGTAACGATATACAAAATCAATCTTAACAGAGATGGTTAAAATAAATATTGTTATAGATGTAAGGTAATCTATAACAATATTTATTAATTTAAGAACACGCAAATGAGTTTTAATAAATTTGTATCGGAGAAGGAAAATAAATTAGAGCACAAAAACCTTCAATAAATTATTAATTAATAAATCATTGTTTGAATGATTACATGAAGTTTGAAATTTGTTTATTTTAGTTTGCAACGACTCAAATGAAAGTTAAAGAAATTTTAAATAGAATGTAAACATATTTATTAAGTCCGTTCAGATTAAAAATTGCAAATTTACAAGAAGTTATGGGCACAAATTTTAATAGCAAATTTAACGCGAAAATTCGGAAAACTTTGCTAAAATAGCGAAAATTCGCAACAAATCTACGCAAAACTGCAAAAATTTGGAAAAGTTTGCAAAATAGCAAAAATTCGTGAAAATTTTGAATATTTAAAACAAGCCATAAAATTAATTAAATGTCCCTAAAACTATAAGGAATGTCAAAAATTTGGTAAAAATTGCAAAATTAGCGGAAATTCGCAAAAATTTGCTAACAGCGGCATGATAGCAAAGTCTTATATTTATTAATAATCGTTAAAGGTATAAATAATCAGAAAACTTGCAGTAAAAAATAGCTCTTATCACGAACCTGGCAAAAATTCGCGAAAAATTCATAATCGGAAACAAACCCTAAAATTAATTTAAAATCGCTTAATCGGTTAAAAAAACAAAATGTCGGAAAATAGCATAAATAGCTTAAAAATAAATAGAACAAAAATAAAAGAAAAAAAATTGGAGATGGAACTTTTTTTTGTAAGATTTTCGATAACTTGTCGACGTCGACACAACTTTCTTATAAAATACCAAATTAAGTCGTCGACTTGATGTGATAAAAAATAAAAATTAAAAACGACTTACATAATAGGGGTGATTATCTCCAACCACCTTCGACTTTAAATTTACCCCCAAAAAAAATCCACCAACTTTATAATTTTCTGAAAAAAGTCAGGAGAATATTTCATTGCAGGTCTGTGCTAAAATTGGTTGCATACAATTAGGCCTTAACATTTTTAATAAAATTACAGTTATTAAAATAATTCCCAGGTGCAGTAGGTCCCAGAGTAATAACTCCCTGTGAAATAAATGGCAAAATAAATTAAATAAGTTCCAAACTTGCAAAAAGAAATAAATCCTAAAAATATAATATAATTCCCCAATCAAAAATTAAACAAATCCAAACTTTAAGGCGATATAATGAAGTAACAGATCAGCTTTAGAAGGTTAACAAAAAACTAATAAATTCAAATAGAAAATGTTAAAAAGTTTAAAGAAATTGCAAACAATTGAAAATGAAAAAAATCCCACAAAAAATTAAATAACTTCTACAGCCAATTAAAAACACAAAAAAAAATAAATAAAATTAAATATGTAACTCTAAAGTTAAATTTCTTTGGACTAATTTTCCATACAAATGTAGGAGTTATTTCATTATGAAATAACTCCCCGGCTAAAAAATTAAATAACTTCCAAATAAAAATTAAATAAAGTTAAGAGGGCCGGGAGCTATTTCATAATGAAATAACTCCTACATTTGTATGGAAAATTTTTGGGCCTTACCCAATTTCTTTCTTGGAATTTATTGCACCTGGTACTTATCAGTTATTAATTATAACAACAATTTGTTAATAACATTGTGATAGAAATTTGCACTTTTTTTGAGGCAAGCTGGGAACCTGGCGTTTTAACATTATTCGGGTACGCTGAATCCAGCGGTGCTTGCCGTTTTTTTAGGTTAGCTCTGGTTTTCGAGATATACCGTTGTTTCGTAAATGGAGGAGGTTGCACAACATATATTCGCGTAACTCAAAAACGATTTAGTGGACTGAACAAACTCAGGAAACGTTAAGCCTTGTTCTCATATGCGCATTCGTGTTAGAAACAAAATTATTTTTTAGCACCATTTTGAAATTTTTATTTTTGAAAAATTCATCAAAAATGGAAAAGTGCACCTATGCTTTTAATTTTTTCCAGACATATAAAAAACAAAGTTGCAAACAAACCAAGGCATAAACGATTAAAATCTGTTAACAGTTTTTGCTTCTATTCGCAAAAGACGAACACTTTTACTAAATTTAAGCATTTCATAAAACGCAATATTTGTATGGGAGCCCCCCTAAGAAGTGGAGATGAAGGGCAATTATGTCTCGAGAAAATATTAAGGACAAACAATTAATTCAGGTCAGTCATACATAATATCCCTCTAGGGGCGACTCCTGGGCATTTATGGAACTTTTTCTTCAATATATTTCTAGTTTGTATTGAACATTATGAAGTTGTTAACAGATTTTAATCGTTTATGGCTTGTTTTGTTTGCAACTTCGTTTTTTATATGTCTGGAAAAAATTAAAAGCATAACTGCACTTTTCCATTTTTGGTGAATTTTTAGAAAACAAAAATTTCAAAATGTTGCTAAAAAATAATTTTTTTTTTGCCAAAAAAAAATTTGGTTTCTAATACGAATGCGCATAAAAGAATTTTATAAGAGTAAAAGTTTAACCATTCTTAAAGAAAATTTTATTGTGGAATTTCGGTTTTTTGAGTTTGTTCAATAAACTAAATCGTTTCGAGTTACGCGAACATATGTTATGCAACCTCCCCCATTTTCAAAATAACGGTATATCTCGAAAACCAGAACTAACATAAAAAAAAAACGGTTAGCACACTGGATTCAGCGTACACGAATTATGTTAAAACGCCAGGTCCCCGGCTTATCTGTTTTTTCAACTAGCACAGTGTAATTGATTGAACGCAATTGATTCGAAAGAACTTCATAACGAAATAAGAAAAACTAAACCCTATTATTTAAGTAATAAAACGATTTTTAATCCAAATTTCGATATTTTAAACAGGCTTAAGTTCATTGAATTTAATTTTCATAAAATTATTTTTATGAAGAAAGGAATTTTACAACATGAACTTAATTAAAATTTATTGATAATTTTTCATTCTTGACTGAGCTGAGACTTGAACCCAGGCTTTCACGGACAGGTTGCCCTGACTAGTTTCGATTGTAACCACACAATCTCTTCAGTGGGGTTTGCCGTTTAGCTTTCACCGCCATTGACAACGGATGGCGTCATTAGTCAAACATCAATCTTTAAACCAAATGGAATTTTACCCTGGTAGATCGAAATTTGCTTTGAATGAATGATTACCTTTTTTTATTAATTTACATGTTCTTCCTTACTTCTGTTTTTCGTACTTTTTTGTCAAGAATTCTTCTTGAAATTCAAAGAACATTTTTTGTTTTTCATGTTTTTGTCTTTCTTTTTTCTTGTTGACCTTTTTTAGCCTACGCTGTTAACAATAATTAGTATTGTGGTTATTTTATTGAACTGTTAATGGTTTTTAATCCAAATTTCGATATTTTAATCAGGCTTAAGTTCATTGAATTTGATTTTCATTAAAATATTTTTATGAAGAAAGGAATTTCACAACATGAAATGAATTAGAATTTATTTAAAATTTTTCATTATTGACTGAGCTAGGAATCGATCACAGGTTTTCACGGACACGGACCCCTATGAAGAGGTTATGTGGTTACAATCGAAACTAGTCAGGGCAACCTGTCCGTGAAAACCTGGGTTCGATTCCCAGCTCAGTCAAGAATGAAAAATTATAAATAAATTTTTATTCATTTTATGTTGTTAAATTCCTTTCTTCATATATCTAATTTAATGAAAATTAAATTCAATGAACTTAAGCCTGATTAAAATATCGAAATTTAGATTTAAAACCATTAACAGTTCAATAAAATAACCACAATACTTATTATAGTAATAAAACGATTAGAATTTATAATAAAATTTGAGAAAGCAAAATTACATATAATAAAATTGCCAAATATAAAAAATTAATATTGTGAAGTTTCAAAATTTTGCATGGGATATTGGTGAGATATTTGATAAAAAATATAACTCGGACATCAAGCCAGTTACTGACCATAAAATATTAATATTAAATATTAACATTGAGCGCGGAAAACAAAAATTTTTATGCACAAGACTTGATTTAGATTGTAGGGGAGATAGGCGGAGGGCGTGGCTTATATAGATAAAACTTGGCATGCATCTTTAATTATTTATTCCATAACGTGTTTGTAGCTAATTGAAAGACATTTGCTTGAATAGGAAAAATTTAATGCGAAAAAATCGATTAAGCTCGTATGAATGGTGGGCGTGGCTGATTTTGGTGAAACTTTCTTTTCAATAACTTATTTCATATAATGCTCGGTGCCAACTTTCACTGATCTGCGATTACTCCTTATATTTTTGCACAAAAATATACGAAGCCATCCTCTGCTACGTCGTCACATGTACCAAATAAAACGACAAGAATAGAAATAGAGATAAAAAAAAACCCAACTCAGCTGTCAAAAAAAACCAACTCTACGATTGTGTTAGTCAGAAATGTGTTTATTTTGTTGTAACTTTTCACGTACAAAGTTTAAAGATAATTTCTACTGGGAAAGTAAAACATCTTCCTTGGTTTTTTTTTTTTTTTTTTGTTAATATAACAACATTAACTTTTAACTTGTTTTTTCTATAAAACAAATAAAGCAAGTGTTTTTCTGCTTTAGAAATGAAAACCCACCGCTGGTTTGGTATTAAACGAATTTTGTTTATTTGACATTTTTGCGTTTTTTTTTACTTTCCATATGAAACAAGTTTTAAGCCTAAAAAAGCCAATTACGTAAACATTTTCTTTCTATTTTTTTTTTTGGATCATTATTAAAATTTCATAAGACTCCCAGCAATTAATTTTCAAACTCCTTCCCTAAAAAGATCTAAATCGATGTGGGAAGATTTAAACCAAAAATGCCGAAAATATTTCTTTACCTGTCTTGGAATTCTGTTAGTAACAGACAAGAAATATCACAGGAAATAGTTTATTAAACTAATTTCCTTCAATGCTTCCCAGTTACAATTTCCGTTTGTTAAAATATCAAGTCAATTCATCTCATTTCATCACTTTTTATCTTACCTCTGTCCGTCGCACTTGTTCGAGTTTCATACAGTTTTACATTTACAAACCAGATAATGATGATGCTGATGATGTTGTGGAAGCATTTGGATGGCGATAATGTATTGTAAAATTTTATGATGATTTCCTTTTTGCAAATTTTTGTTGTTGTTTTTGTTTCGTGTGCTTTTCTTTTTAAAAGGCGCAGTTTGTTGATGATTTTTTTTTATTTTTTTAGAAACAGATTTTTGTAATGTTTTACAGTAATGGGAAACTATGATTTTTTAAAAGTTATCCCTAAATTCTATGGTTATAAAGACACTCACCTAAACTTAAAATGGTAGATTAATTGTGTAAAATGGTTTTGCTGAAATGGCAGAATCAATAATAACAATCAGCTAACAAAAAATACTCGTATATAACACAAGGGAACAAAATTGAGTTATTTTTGTGCGGCCTGGAACTTTATTGCAAGTTTTTACTAATTTGAGGTCGTTGATTTCAAATCTAATCTCCATTTTTCTCTATCAGCACGACTTTTCGAGACATGCGACATTATGTCTAAAATTAAGGCGCTTTCACTTTCTTACGTTAGAAAGAAATATCTTTATTTTATTTTTGTAATTTCACACGCACGAAATTCTAAGAGAAAGTGAATAAGATTCATGGTGGATCTTATTTACCTGGGCGTCAAATTATGCGTTCACTAAACGCCCCTGAGTGTGAGAGCCAGTAGCACACATAGGTAGCAATTCAATTGTATAATACGTCAGAATTATATACTCGCTAATTGCTTAGGAGCTTAAGCTATATCACCTCCACTGCTTTAGAAATCGCCAGCAGCATCTGTTGAATAGCATTAGTACCTAATGATGATCCGCCTTCGTAATTTGAACTTTCACAAGTGAAAGCTTTCACGTGGTTCAGGAACACCCTTCCCGCGGCTTTGGATCTAAACCTTGATCCTCAAAAGCGTCTTACCATGAGAACAGCATTCCGTGTGATGGAGCATCATTCTGTCAACACACGTTATATAAGAATGTTAACTTGTTAACTTCGAGAGCAAAGTATGTAGCTCTCGACTCTTCGTTACTCCCAAAACCAAGTCTCATCCTTCAGCACTCCACTCTACGGCACCTCAACTTTTCGCTCTCAGTAACTGCTAAGTCTTCACGACTTCCAGCAACGCACTCCACTCTTCATTACCTGTACCTCAACTTGTCGCTAGTTCACAAAAACCACCTCTCGTCACAGCGTTCGCTCTACTACTATCGCTCGCCACTCAAGCAATAGCCTCACTTATATCTTAAGCACCCCATCTAAGCAGGAGCATTTTCATTCCCTCCCCTCCAAATTCTTCCTAAAGTTTTAATAACATCTTCACCCATTTTTACTATCACATAAAATGTATATCTAACAAAATTTATCTGAGGCATAAAGACACCTCATCTTAAGAGAGCATTGCCCTACCAAGGCCTCAACCAATAGTCAGTGTGGTACCGAAGCACTAGGGGCTTCTGGCTCTCGGGGTGCCAGATATGATCTCTGATCAGCCATGATGTAAACAAAACAAGATCTCAAGATTTTTAATTACTGCCGAATCACAGCTATTGGCTGCACCTGACTATGATCCAAAGGATGCAACACCGAAAGGTCAAATATCCTTAAGATAATCCCCTCCTGGGGGTGTAGACCCAACAGTACCCTAGGGGAAAGGGAACTAACACTAAACTTGTCACGTTACAAGTCACTTTAACATGGGGATGTTCTACGGGGCGTTTATTGGCTCCTTTTTAACACTTTGTAACAGGTCACTGAAATAACCTAATCGACACATCCAATTTCAATTAAAATAATGCCTGTCTAAAATATTGTCACAAATGAACCATGTCAATATGATAAATCCCCTCATATAAACTAATAGAACTAGAGAGAATCAGCCACAACCGGCACAAAATCCAGTCACATGAATAGTTTTGTGCCAATTACCTTTCCTCTGGACCAACTACACTCTAAACACATTATCACTAGTTAAGTGATAGGCCTTGTTTTCACCTATCACAATTCGTTCCCTTTAATTATAAAATGTTGTCCACTGGTCACGGGATAAGTGCTTTAAGAGAAATTGACGCAAATTACCCGCAGGGTAAGCAGTGAAAATCTATAAATTAAAATTAGTCCCACTCTAGGAGAATATATATGTTTAGACGGTCTTCCAGACCTAGCGGGTTGGAGGAACGGCTCTTCGAAGTCTTGTTCACGTTTGGAGTTGAGAATGGCGCCTGGCAAACGGATTTGGATAATTTTCAAGTTTTATAATATATTTTACACGGACTTTACGAAACTCATCTTTTACTATTGAAATCTCTAAGTCCCTATGGATGTTATAATTTCTGATATGTTTTGCGCGACGCTCCGGTCGTGGTTCTTAGGATATTCGATTGTGCTCTTCATCTCGATGCTGAAATTACAAGCCGTTCCCCACAGTTGGATACCACATGATTAAATCGATTTAAAAACAGTTTTATGCCGGATGGTTTCATAGTCCAGGCTAAGCTTGGACTTATCACTAATTTACCAGTGAAGTCTAGAGGCTGTTAACTTTAAGTAAAGTCTCTTAGTTTCTATATTTCAATGCCAAGTCAGCCATCTCTCCAAATGTGTACTAATGTATGAAAGAAAATCAGCCTCAGGTATTATTAAGTGCTACAGGTGGACCAATTTCCTCTGCTGAGTGTAAAAGTAACGTGCTTACTTTCTTTAGCTCGTTTACCCGAATTCGCCAATTTGGTCTAAGAATAATTTCCGGTAGAACGCCAGCTTTACTATTATGTTCCCATGAAACATCCCAACAACCTTTCCGGTAGAACGCCAGCTTTACTATTATGTTCCCATGAAACATCCCAACAACCTTTAATATGAAATTACTTTAGCATTCGACATCACGCATAATTCTCAACCCTTTTTCAATTACTTGATTTTAACATTTGAATTCAAACTGATAATTATTAGAATATAAACATTTGGCATGCAGTGTTTTACCAATTTGATATCAAATTTTAATCAAATGTTATTCTCGATTCAAAAAACATTTGTCGTTTGAGAAAAGGTTTGGTTTAAAATCATTTTCAATTCGAAATCAAAACTCCGTGTTTGTTGAGATATGTTAATGTATTAAAAAATCTTTAATTCTATAAAATTATCCATCCCTGTTAAGTCAATGACTTTCCATTTGTACAGAAAACAATTTATCTATATATGTGTGTGTGTGTGTGCTTAGTTTCAAGGTAGTTCTTTTTTGTGTTTTTTTCTTCTCCTTTTTTACGACTTTTAATCGCTTCGTTTTATTCTTCTTTATGTCTGTTCATGTGTTTCTTTTCTATTTCAGGTTGATTTACGCCATATTGATGAATTAAATGGTACAAATATTGTTGAAGTTGGTGTAGATTTATCAGAGTTTTATACATCCGTAGAATGGGATATTTTAGAAGTACCTGCAGTAAGGTAAGTTTTTCTTTTTATTTAAGAAAGTTAAAAACTATTTATTTTACAAAAAATACATACATATGAGATTTGCATATAAATTTTAATATGTAAATATTTGGTAACCTTTTTCAAAACTTTTTCAAATGCATAAAACTGTTACAAACATTCACATTGTAATGAAGTATTACAAAAGGAAATACCCAGTTAGCATTTTGTACCATAATCGAATCTTTTTGAGAGTCAGCTGCAAGAGAAAAATAACATTATCGTTGTGAGAAAATGGTACCCTACCGGCGAATCACCTCAAAAAATCATTTGCGATACATTTTGCTGATTCGTTTTTGAGCATAAGAATGAATCCTATGTAAATGCTTTTTATATCGCTGAAGCGATAAATCAGTTTTAAATTCAAAACATTTTGAAATCATTATTTGTACATATGAATGAATCATATATGAATCGTTTTGCAATCGCTCAAGTTATAAATCAGTTTTAAATTATCAAAAGTGATCCGAAAAGACTAATTTAGTCTGTTTTTACAAAAAAAAATTATCACCCAAATGCTGACTGGGTATTGTAATAACATATTTCTTAGTTAAATGTTTGCTTAAGAACAATGTTTTAACGATAGGGGGATACCTTTTGGAGAAAAAAAAGTACTTGACAACACTTAATAAAGTTTTCTATCTATAGATGGCAATAAAGTTGGGCAACTGTGAGAAGAAACTAATTTCAGTTATCGATAATCTAATTTATGAGAATGGATTAGAAGCAATACCAGACACTAAAAATTCAATGCTGTGTTTTTTCACAATAAAAAAACAACACGGTTGTCATCTAATGTACCCAGTCGAAGTCTCTACAATTATCAGGGTGGGCCAGATCTAAAGGTCGCATTAGATTAATGACTAATAAGCTTTTAATAACACGATTACCTTTTATCAAGATTTCCCTAAAATATCACTATGTCCTCCACACAAAACAAAGCGATGTTATTTTTTTTAATTATAAATGTGTGTAACTAAAGGATTTTGGTGAAAAAAATAAAAAAAAAGGTTATTTACATTGAAAGGATTTTTAAAAAAGTGCTTTTTTATAAGCAGGTTTTTTTTTATCTTTTCTTACGACAAGGAAAAAATACATAATTTATTTCAAGTTTAGTTAAGTTTCTTTGAGACTTTTAAACAGACATGCATAAGAAAAACAAGTAAGAGTTCTATATTCGGCTATGCCGAATCATATAAACCCTTCACCATGGTGCGATAGAAACAAAAAGTTATTTAAATACCATTATCTAGATATTAATAAATCTATTTTGTGCCACGCCTACTTCTCCAATGCCGCTGACATTTTTTCGGATGATGTCTCTTGATGATTTAAAAACTTTGGTCCTTGCCGCTCTCCAGATAAACAAAATTCTATAATGGATTTGTATGGGAAGTCCAATCTTGCCCAAATTCTGTGGCATGTTGTGTATTGATAACCAATATGTTTGTACCTTAGTTGATACATTTTGCTCTTTCCTTTTTTCTGTTAGGACAAGCACTCAGGGGATGACCCCTACTGGTGCATTGCATTGTATTGAAACTACGAAAATAGAGTATTAATTTTTCTTATTATTGTTTAACTAAATTTTTCGCTAATGAAAAATCATTTAAAATATGCATTGAGTTAATAAAATGTTTTTTTAGCAGTAGTCCGCACGGTCTATTAATCAGGACCAAGGGCTAAAACTTTATCTGTAAGGCTTAACGACGTTCAACTCTATTATGTTTAATTCCAAAAAAAAAGGTACAATTTCTGAAAAGGTTTTACAAACTATTGTTATATTTAGAGGCTATTCTTTAAAACAGTACCTTTTAAAAAGAAGGGGCTCTCTTACAAAACTTCAACCAATAAGGTATGTACGAGGGCGGATCAATAATTCCGTGACTTTTTGAATGAAACACAGTTTTATTTATAAAAAAAATATTTATTTCTCAACATAATCTCCTTTTAGCTCAATACACTAAGTCCAACGTTTCTCCAATTTGTGTATCTCTTCCAAAAAAAAAATAGGATTTTACGAGGTCCATAAAATAGGCATTTGTTTGACCAATAATTTCATCGTTGGAGCTAAATCTCTTTTCATCGAGACATTTCTTTAGGTTCGGAAATAGGAAATAGTCACTTTGGGCTAACTCCGGAGAATATGGCAGATGAGGTACCAATTCGTAGCCCAAAACATGTAATTTTGCTATTCAGACTGCACACGTATGCACGCGTGCATAATCTGGATGAAAAAGAACTTTTTTCTTGGCCATATGGGGTCGTTTTTTAAATCCTCGTTAAATCGGTCCAATAAGTTGGCATAATATTCGCCGTTTATTGTTTTTCCCTTTTGAAGGTAATCGATGTGGACTATCCCGCATTTTTACTCTCGATCGGCCAACACCATATCGTGAATTTTTTCGACATTTTCTGGTGTACTGCGAACACAACGAAAGTCAGTAAACCACTTTTTTAACATTGAAATCGATGGTGCAGAGTCCCCATAGTATTTATCAAGCTTTTCCTTGGTTTGATTGACTGTTTTTTTTCGCAAAAAATAATGTTTAATGAGCACTCAAAATTCACTTTTTTCCATTTTTAAAAAAATTCACGAGTTTGTTTGTTTTGAACAGCTATTAAACGCAAAGCAAATGACGGAACTTGTTCAAAACTTAACAGGTGGTACTTGATTGGAGCAGTGTTGCATTTCGTATAAATACGAGGGAAGTTCGAAAAGTCACGGACTTATTGCATATTTTATTGCAATCTAAATCATCTTACCAAATTAAATTGTAATCGGTCCATATGTGAGTATAGGTGCCGAAAATACTACTCCTGGAAATAACTTTTCCATAACTTTCTTATAAATGTTATTATTGGCAATAACTTTCGTAATAGCTGCTATATCATGACAAGATATTGTGCTGGTAGGTCCAAAATAAACCATATGTCCCATATAAGCCAACCTGCTCAAATCACTTAAGGGCAAACAAGTCTCATAAAGATGAAGATATCAAAATTATATTCGGCACAAACAATTTTCGCATGAATCTTAAGCTCAAAGCATAATTTTTTTTATCGAGTTAACGATTGCCCATGACTCCCAAATAGGTTACACAGAAAGAATTATCCAAAATTGTTCACTAATTAAAGCATTAATCAAAAATAAAATCAATTTTAAATAAAAATTTAATCAAGTGAACTAAACGTTTAATTAAGTGAATTAAGCGTTTAATCAAGTGAATAAAACATTAAATTGATTCCATTAATTTGTTAACTGGTGCAAATTTAATTAATTTTTTAAGTAATATCACAAATTTTTTTAATTGAAATCAACTTTTATTTTTTTCTGTGTACACTCTCGAAAATATGTTTTTAAATATTGTGGTGATACCCAACACCACAATATGATCGAGCTTGACCCACTTAGGTGGGTTTTTTTGGAAATTCAAATGTGTGGGGCCTAAAAAAGGGTAAAATCGAGGAAATTCACTAACCTTATACCTCCTAAACTAAAAGAAACACAAAAAAAAATTAATGCTTATCGTTGTTCATTATCAAAATAAGCGAACAGTTGTCTGGTACTTTTTTGAAATTCGGCCCTTTTGGTGAGTCAACGGGTAAAAACAGTCTTTTGGAACATTTTTGTCACCTCATTAGTATAGGACAAAATCTTTTATTTGTGTGAATCTTTTATTCTCTTTCAGAAAGGTTAAGTGCATTAATTCATTCTTTTCTTTCACCTTTCTTAAAGACACACAGCTTTCAGAATAAAGTGCCTATATATTTTACTGAATGTTTAAATTGTTATTTTAAAAACAAAAAACGATTTTTTGTTATAAATTGATTTAATGGACCTAGATTTTCTTTTTAATTTAAAGACTTATTTTAGAAAAATAAATTATGCATGAATTTAGTATGTACATATCGTTACCTTAAATGCAGAAGGCTCTAACTAGCAAAAAACAAAAATATACTTTTCATTGATTCTGATATATTGCATTAACACAAATGTCTGCTACAACAAATCTTTCGACCAAAATTAGCGATTTTATTAACAAAAAAACAAACGGCACATCTACAAAAAAATAAGACCTAACTAACAGCATAATATGCAACATTGTCAAAACAACTGGCAGGTAGACGAATGACCGTATTTGACATAAAACAATGAATGAAATGTGAAAGAAAAAATTTGAAACCGAATGATGAAAGAAATTGAAAGAAAATTCCCAAATATTTCATTCTTTCACTTGAGTGAACCATTCAGTTGAAGTAATTCATTCATGAACAACACAAGCCTACACCTCATCTATCTTTAAAACCAATAAATATAGAAATAAAAATTATATCACAGTTTAGAATCAAAAGTTGAAGGGGTGAAAATCGTACCTATTTTTAGTACTTTTGACAAATTTTCTCCATTCATTGGCATATCAAACTTGTTCAACAATAGTGTACTAACTCAATTTGTATTTCTTCACCGGCACGTAATACTCGTATTCATATCTAATTGCTATAAAAATATCGTGCTATTTTGTCTACTTTTTGTTAATGAAACGGTGGGTTTAAAAGTTCGTTTTGATATGCCTATAATGTTAAATTAAAAATTGTTTTGCTTATACTGAACATTTTCAAATTATTAGTTAGTACCAAGGTCTTAACTGTTATAAGTTTTATCGTGAATTAGTTAAGGAATAAGTATTACATTGTAACTGTTATTCGGTTTTCCTTATTATAATTATTATCTCGCAATTTTTATTTCTTTTTATTGCATGATAATAATTATTGATAAGGAAAAAAAATATTTGTTTCAAATAACTCTTATTTCTTGATTTTTATTTATAGATTATTTCGATAATAGTTACTCGAAAGACGGTGAAATAATAATTATTCGTAATAGTTATGTTAATGACACTATGCTAGTTGAAAAAACAGACAAGCCGGGCACATAGCGTTTTAACATAATTCGGGTACGCTGAATCCAGTGTTGCCCGCGGTTTTTTTAAGATTGGCTCTGGTTTTCGAGATATACCGTTATTTCGAAAATTTAGGAGGTTGCACAACATATGTTCGCTTTAGCTTATTGAAATAACTTAAAAAACCGAAATTCCGCAATAAAATTTCCTTTAAGAAAAGTAAAACCTCTTTCTAATTATATAATTTTTTTTTTTTTGGAAAAAAAAATTATTTTTTTAACAAAATTTCGAAATTTTTGTTTGTTAAAAATTCATAAAAAATTGGAAAATGCAGCTATGCTTATAATTTTTTGCAGACGTATAAAAAACGAAATTCCAAACAAAACAAGCCATAAATGATTAAAATCTGCTTGCAACTTTTTTTTAATAAAATTCTTAAATTAGGCCCCCGCAGCGCCTATAATGCCCATAGATGGGTCAAATGTATGACAAACCCCACTTTATTTTTCATCGCAATCATTTATTTCTAACATACCCACCCGCTATCTCCATTCCTTAAGGGAGCTTCCATACAAAATGTTCAATGCAGACTAGAAATATATTGAAGAAAAAGTCCCATAAATTCCCATAAGTCGCCCCTAGTGGTATATAATGTATGACCGACCTCAATTAATTTTTTGTCCTTAACATTTTCTCGAGACATACTTGCCCCTTATCTTCACTTCTTAGGGGGGCTCCCATACAAAATATTGCTACCATAATTAAAATTTGTCGACTTTTGTGAATAAAATCAAAAGTTGCAAACAGATTTTAATCATTTATGGCTTGTTTTGTTTGGAATTTCGTTTTTTATACGTCTTCCAAAAATTAGAAGCAAAGCTGCATTTTCCAATTTTTTATGAATTTTTACAAAACAAAAATTTCGAAATTTTGTTAAAAAAATTATTTTTTTTTCCAAAAAAAAATTATGTTTCTAAAACGCCTGCGGATATTAGAAAGAGGTTTTACTTTTCTTAAAGGAAATTTTATTGCGTAGTTTCGGTTTTTTAAGTTTTTTCAATAAGCTAAAGCGTTTTTGAGTTATGCGAACATATGTTGTGCAACCTCCTCCATTTTCGAAATAACGGTATATCTCGAAAACCAGAGCCAATCTTAAAAAACCGCAGGCACCACTGGATTCACCGTACCCGAATTATGTTAAAACGATAGGTGCCCAGCTTGTCACGAAAAAAAAGTGTCAATTTCGTGCACAGTGTAATTAATAATTATAAATGTAGACGTTCTGATCAATATTGTAAAATGCGCGATTATAATTGGGGTTTTAACAAGCCCTGTCGTATGCATTGTATCGTCGTATGTAGTAAGTTTTCTGACGTATTAAAAATAAAATATAACAGTTTGAAGTAAACAGTTTTTTGACTAAATTTATTTTTTACTAACGAATTCATTTTTTTTAAAGCCATTGTATTTATAATGAAAATATGAACAAAAAGTAACAACAGTTTTAATATTAGTTCTTCACTTAAAAGAACTTTGATTAAGCTTTACAAACATAATAAGTGCCAATTTTCGTCAGATAGATTGCATCTTTGGTCATTCAAAACATGTATGCAAGTATGCAAACAGTGCCTGGAAGTTATCTTAATGACTTCAGGTGAAGTATACAATCTCTCACCGTGTAGAATAATTTGCTTTATTTGTAGCCTTAATATATGGCTCCACATAAGACCCACTTGGGCTCCACATAAAACCCTTTGGGCCGCAGTGCTTATGGCTTTTATATAATAATAATAATGTTAATATAAAACCAGCTCATTTGTCGGACTTTAAATCTATATGTAACTGGACATGTCTGTTAAAATTTACAAATGCGCAATGTTTATAATAGGAGTGCTCATTTACTAATAATGTTTAAGGAAGAACATGTAAATCAATTAAAATAGGTAATCATTCATTCAAAGCAAATTTCGATATACCAAGGTAAAATACCATTCTGGTTTAAAGATTGATGTTTGACTATTGACGTCTTCCGTCGTCAATGGCGGTGAGTGTTAAACGGCAAACCCCTCTGAAGAGATTGTGTGGTTACAATCGAAACTAGGCAGGGCAACCTGTCCGTGAAAACCTGGGTTCAATTACCAGCTCAGTCAAGAATGAAAAATTATCAATAAATTTTAATTAATTTCATGTTGTAAAATTCCTTTCTTAAATAATTTAATGAAAATTAAATTCAATGAACTTAAGCCTGATTAAAATATCGACATTTGGATTAAAAACCATTAACAGTTCAATAAAATAACCGCTATTCTCATTATTGTTAGTATAAAAACTTTGTAATTTCATTTATGGACGAGAATAGGGGATTTTTTTCAGTCAAATTTTAAATATCGTGTGGCACTAAATTTGAAATTGGATATTCGTATTCGTATTCGGCATATTAAATTATAAGCTCCCACTCACTACATTATTGAAACTTTTGATACTTCAATGAGCAGAAAAAAAGTATAAAAAAGGGAAAATACGGAAAATTTAATTTTTTTCTTTTACTTTTCCGCTCAACATGTCGCGCATTTACTGCAACAGTGAAATTACTCAAAATATAAAATTTTGGAGATAGTAAATCAGAATTGTTCGCTATGTTTTTCTTAATATTGCGTTTAAAATTCAACTTTACATCGTTTATTCTTTAGAATGTGACGTTATTTTTTCTAAAGGTGTTATTATATTTGCTATTTTTTGGTTTTTTATTTTTAAGGATTGATTGAATAAAAGAACAAATGCGAGAAAGATTTAGCAATACAAACCAAAAAATTTAAACAAAACAAACAATATTGCCTACGTTTTGTTCCTACAAAAACCGTCAAAAAAAGCTAAAAATCGCAAAATATAAAAAAAAGTTAAAAACTGCTACATTCAAGCAAAAACAAAAAAACTTGGCAACAGTGATTACATTCATTATGGAAATGTCAATTTTAAGTTAAAAATTTTTACATATTTTTTTTTTTTTTTTTTGACAATCTTAGATTATTTATCGATAACACACGTATGTATGTATATAGTATGTTTGACATTTCAAGTTTTTTTATGATATAATCATACCCTTTGCACTTGGTCAGTTTTCCTATGCAAATATATTTGTACTCTTCTCCAAAATAGAAAAAATACAAAAAAAAGCAAGTATCATAACACGTTTAGTGGGAAAGCAAATTAAAAACTTAAAACGCGTTTACCTCTAAATCGATTTTTTTGAGTTATGTAACTATTGGAGAAAATAAGCGATATGTATGTACATGTGTTAATTCTTGAACTAAGAAACATACGATTATATGTGCAGGGTCCTGAGTTATAAGAACATATGAGATAAGGCGTTTTCTGATTAATATATAAACATTTTTTGATCTTTAAAAAGAGATAGCTAGTGACATTACTGTGTACTATCGAATGGTATATATTTTAATTTCTTAGCAGGTATTTGTTGTGAAATAATTGATCATAGAGTCTTGTGACGCATGCTACAAAAAGTGGAAGTACCATTAAAAGTTGAACTGTTTTTGCGTATTTTTTTAGCGAATTTCACATAATAAATAAGTCTCATAATAAATAAAGTAAATACACAAAATATCATCCCTAAAAGCACAATGAACATAAGAGAATTTAAAAATAACTTTTTTGCAGTCAAAAAATGTTGCCGTTTTTTATCAAATGCCGTGAAACCATTGCGACGCACGCTACGCAACGCACGTTAAATATATTCCAGTAACATATAAAGAAACACAATTGTTTTTAGTTTAACAAATAAAAATTTATATTTCTTTTTATTTACATTTTTAAATACAATTTTTTTATTTATAAATGCATTTATCAATGAATGTAAATTTGTTTATTAAATTTGTAAATTTGTTTATTTATTTTGATGGCTGGATGTCCATGTAAACCTTGTGCGCAAAGTACAAGTTGCAATTTTGGATATAACTAAATGAAATTTGGTATGTGAGTTTTCATTGAAAATGGTGACAATCACTCGATAATTTCGCATAGCCTCCATACAAGCTGCTTTTCGGAAAAGAGTATTTTAATACCCTTATTTCCTTATTACTGTTGGTAATATAAATATGGCGACAACACTTTTACGATAGCTACTATGTTATTCCAATATGTTGTGCTGGTGGGTCTAGAATTTACCAAAGAAGTCAGATAAACCCCCTCTCTAAAATATCTTAGGGCTTATAAATCAGTCCAAGTTAATCTCTCTTGTTGGTTTAAAATGTGTTTAAGCTAGCAAATCTTTAAATCAGTAAAAATATAACTATCCGCATGAAACTGGTGTTTAAGCTCCTAACACAGACCGTATGAATTTGACAACAATTATTGTTGCTTCCGCATTATAATTTTTTAAACTACCAATTATATATGGGTTCTGTTAACAGCTGTTGAGTTTAAGCTGTGTTCAAACATTCACTGATTTATAAGCCATAAAAGTCGAAAAAACTCATACTGATACATTTATTTATCTAAATAATATAATACAACGGACTCTTATATGAACGTTATGCTAAAAACATAATTTTGTTGTAGCGGGTCAATAATTGCCCATAGGGTGTCATACTATACTTTCTTACTGACTTTTATATATCTAATGGGTGATTTTTTAAGACCTATAGGAAAGTTTTAAAAAAAACATAAAAAAATTCAGAAAAATTCATGAAATCTTTATTTGAATCGATAGTACGGTCCATATACTTTAATGTTTGAAGATTATTTCATTCAAATGTTTTCCGTGACTGCGCCTGAAATGGGCCATCCGCTTAGTCCAATTTTGGCATACTCTTTCCAACATTTCGGCCGGTATCTCATGAATAAATGCTTCAATGTTGTCTTCCAATGCGTCAATTGAAGCGGGCATGTGTGTATAGACATGAGCTTTAACATAGCCCCACAAAAAATAGTCTAAAGGCGTTAAATCGCACGATCTAGGCGGCCAATTGACCGGTCCCGAACGTGAAATAAAATGTTCACCGAACTCGCCTCTCAATAAGTCCATTGTTAAGCGTGCTGTGTGGCATGTGGCAACGTCTTGTTGAAACCACATGTCATGCAAGTCAAGCTCTTGCATTTTGGGCAAAAAAAGTTGGATATCATCTCGCGGTAGCCCTCACTATTCACAGTTACGTTACGATTCGCATCATCTTTGAAGAAGTACGGTCCAATGATGCCACCAGCCCATAAACCGCATCAAACTGTGACTTTCTGGATGCATTGGTAGCACTTGCAATGCTTCTGGCTGATCTTCACTCCAAAATCGACAATTCTGCTTATTAACATACCCATTGAGCCAAAAATGAGCTTCGTCGCTGAACACAATATTTCGATAAAAAAGTGGAAGAAGCGCGCGATGAACTTTCTTAACAGAGCACGCATTTTGATAATAAAATTTAATAATTTGCAAGCGTTGTTCGTTTGTAAGACGATTCATGGTTAAATTATAGACCAAACTGAAGATGTTTGACAGTGAAACAAAACACGAAACGTGCGTCAGCTGTTTAAACCAGTGTTGCCAAAAAGATAATAGCTAAAAAATCACACTTTATATGCTTGCATTTAAACCAAAAAGGCTATTTATATAAATTTTGCCAAAAACCTGTCAAATATTTCGCTTCACAACAGCTCTAACTCTAAAGAAAAGTAATAAGAAGCGAAGATATGAGAGAGAAAAATAACTATTTTTAATACAATTTTTGGAAGAACTCAAATCGTGCCGCCCGAATCGTACAGAATTTAATACACAAAAGTTTTTTATTTTCTTATTGTAGAATTTAAATTTTTTATTTGCTTAAAAGGAGGCAATGAAATTGAAATAAAATTATAGATGACTTGAAAAAAAAATTCATTCTACTCACAAATAAAAAAATACCTTAATTTTCGTGACAACTCACCGACCTGATATTTCATACCTAATATCAATATTTCCAAAATAGAAAACAAAATAATTTTATACCAAAATTTAAGACAATTAAGTGAATAAAAATTAAGCTTACAATCGTACCGTCTATATTAACACTAAAGTATTTTTATGAACACCTAAAGAAATTTAAATTTTTAGCATAACATTAAGATATCTGATGTAGCGTAAGATTTGGTTATAATTTTTGTATTTATGATCATCGAAATACATTTTCATCTAGTCCAATATTACATTAAAAAAAAATTTAATTAGATTTATATGAAAAATTTTCGGTTGGGTTAAATTCTAGCCGCCTTATGCAAAAAAAAAGTTAAAGTTTACATTAGTGAACCAACAAATTTACTTGTGCTGGGCTTAATGTGTTGGTTAACTAATGTGAACTTAATTTTTTTTTTTTTTTGCATAAGGCGGTAGTTATATAAATTTTAGCTATTAGTTTTATTAAAATTCCCTTTTCTAACTACTTTTTAATTTCACTACAGTTTTTAAAGAGACTTTAAAAAGTTTAAGACTTAAAGCATTTTATTTTAAAGACATCAGGTTAAAAAACTTAAATAAAAATATATTATTAAAGCAATTCATTTGGTCGATTCCCTTCCAGGAAATTTAAACAAAATTGGCAAAAAATTAAACAACAATTTGTTTAATTTTTTATATAAAAAAATAAAATGTGTATGTACCTTAAAAAATTGTTTTGGGCTTTTTTTTATTTAAGAATTGGCAGCAAAAATCTGTAACTGCCACCACGTATATTTCAATTGCTGTTAAGTCAGTTGTAGTTACAGTCAATTCGCTTCATGTTGATGCCACAACGAGTGGCAGCAGTACATGTTGTACTGGTGGCAGTAGGACAACTTGTATTCGTAGTGTTGTTTAAAATAGAAATATGGTCTGTTGCTACAGACGGGTTGGTTGTTGTTTGGCTGGCGTTTTTTTTTTATTGCCTTCCATTGTTGTTGCAATTGCTGTTGTTTTTTTTTTTTTTTTTTTGTCGTTGGTGTTGTTCTTTTCACGACAATTAGTTGATGTGTCACGTAGTTGCCATCATTTATGCTTGACGCTAGAGATAATCTAGCTTCCGTTGTGCTCGTATTTATTTCCGTTTATCCTGTTGTTTTAGTATTTTTTTTTTTTTTAATATTTTCTTCTTAATTTTTGTTATAGATATTTCCTTCTTTGGTTTTAGTCCAGTGTTAACTGTTAGGTCTACTAAAAATAAGCATAAAAAAATATTATATAACAGAAATGCCATTAAACTAGGAAACAAAGATGGGCCGTTTTTATTGCCATTTTGGGGGAAATTTCATATTCAATTTCAAGCAAATAAAGTGATTGTGTTTTTGAATCAATAAAAAGTTTGCTTTAACAACAATCTTTGGCACCATGAATAATTTGAAGTATGCAAGTTTTACAGTGGGTAAAAATTGTTTGAGGTTTGTTAATCTTCGTAGCAAACGGTTTAAAATAGCTTTTCTGTCAGAAATATACTTTTAAATTTTTCCTTTAATAAAAGCCTATAAAAGGTATTTTTCAAAATATTACATTTTAGAAAATATATTTGGTTGATTCACAAGGTGTGTATCAAGTCATATCGGCATAATGTCCTAAATAATATTTTACAATTGCTTAAAAAAATATTGTTGTGTTTCAAACAAAATAAAAATTGTAATGATGTATTCTTTGATTCGTTATAACTGTACAGTAGAAATCTAAATTATAAGCGGCTGCCTACTGTAGTCATATATATTTCCTGTAATTATTTTAAGCCATATGACTTTATAACTTTTTGGCCACCTTGGAATCACCCAAATATGTTAACAAGCCAAACAATGTAAACAAAACAAATAATATTGCCCCCATTTTGTTCCCACAAGACTCGTAAAAAAAAAGCTAAAAATCGCAACAAAAAAAGTTAAAACCGCTACAAAAAACTAATAAAAAGATGTGTATTTTTCCTTTGAATAGGTTTTTTTTCTTAAAAAGATACTTATTTTAAATTTCTACAAATAAAAATCTAGCTGTGTATAAAAATCTATGGTGGAAATTCTGCAAATTTTAAAAGAAAACTTAAGGTAAAAACACGTACGCCAAATAAACGTTGAAATGGGTAAAGATAACTGTTAGATACAAAGACGAGACCAGATATCTTTTTGCAGAAATTACGGACATTATAAATTAAATTTTATCCACCTATTTTAGGAATGAAAAGGAGTATAGCTGCAATATTTGTGCACAGATTTCGTTAATTATCACGGTGAAGCGAAAGGTAAAAATTTTATACACAGAAAAAATTAAAAATTTTCAAAATTTCACCAAATTCATAAAATCAAGCAAACAATTTTTTAATTTTGCACCCATTACCAAAATATTTATTTTGAGTACTAAAAATTGTAAAAATGTTAAATTGTGAATTTTTTTCCATAAATGATTTTTTTTTTTTTAATTTTAATTAAAAAAATTACTTTAACAAATAGAATCTAGAAATTTTAGTTCTCATGTTGAGTTTTCATTTTCATTATAAATTTTTGTATTAATTCGAATGTGTATTCTAAGTCAAATTACAATTTAAAAAGCTTTTATACTCTAATAGTCGCAATATTTTCCAGGAATATTTTCTATGCACTATCCCAATTTTGTTTGCTTGTATATTTCTATTACAAGGGGTACCTTTAGCTATCCTTTGGCTAGCAATGAAGTAAATTGTACAGAAAATTAATACAACTTTTAGATACCAGCAGAATGTAATGCATTTTCTGGCCCGCTACGGCCTTCGTCAGCATTCTTTGTATCTTATAACTGGTTAGTGCTTATTGTAAATTATATGTATTTAACAAATAGAATCTGGGAATTTTGGTTCTCATGTTGAGTTTTAATTTTCCCTTAATTGCTAGCCAGTAGAGTAAGTAATCTTCGTAATAGATATATACAAACAAGCAAAATTGTGATAGTGAATAGAAAATATTCCTGGAAAATATAACGGAAATTTTAAAAATAACTTTCTGTGTGTGTATTTTTTTTAATGTTAAGTTTGATTTTTTAAAAGAAAATTTCCCCAAATTTAGGGCATATTTAATTTTATGTTATGTGCTATTTTTATTATTTTGGGTTAACATTTTATTAAAATTATAATAAAGCTAGTGTCACCCTTAACCAACATTTGACGCTCCACACATATTGAGTAGCGAAGTGGATTTGTCCCTCTGTGCGTCTGTCCGTGAGTACGTATTTGTGTCACATTTACTCCGGACTTGTTTGCTATTGAAATTCAGCCAGATTGGTCCATAAATGGCTTAAGTATGAGCAAAAAAACAAGATTTGCTCTAATTTTTTT
Organism: Pollenia amentaria; assembly: GCA_943735925.1. Lineage (NCBI taxonomy): Eukaryota > Metazoa > Arthropoda > Insecta > Diptera > Polleniidae > Pollenia > Pollenia amentaria. Next base: position 210,629,628 of record OX031008.1, read on the forward strand.
CATTAAATTCCATGTTGCTTCTTTTATAGATATCATCGAAAGTAACAAAGTATATATATAGTCCCAAAGTATGCATATTTTTTACACATACTATATTCGTACATGTACAGCGAGGTAGATTTAAGAATGTCCGTCTTTGTTTCTGTATATCTGGAGAACGAAAAGTTTCAAAATTAAGTACAAGCAACTTGGTTATCAATACACAGCATGCGATAAAATGTGGGCGTGACACAAAATAGATTTCTTTATATCTAAAGAACGGAGTTTGTATAAATTTCTGTTCTTACCGCACCATAGTGAAGGGTATGCCGAATCTAGCACTCTTACTTCTTTTTTTTTATGCGACTCGAAATTAAGCTGTAAAATTTCTTAAGGATTAGTCCATAATTTAGCACAGACCCATAGCTTCCAGATAAAATTGGTCGAAAATCGGCAAGCTCTGAGGAAAAAATCGGCAAATTGACTAAGCTAAATCGTCACAAAACTCGTCATTGGAAAAGCCACTAAACTAACTTTTATTAAGTTTTGAAAATTAATTGTTATTTTTAGTTTCCGTTGCTAATGCAATTTTAAATTAAATCAAAATGTTCGTTTAGACACTTATTATTGAACTAACACAACCAAAAATTATTCAAAAGTATTGGCATTCATAAGAAAAGTAAGAAAATTATCTAAAACCAAGAAATATCAAACACCTATTTTTCTCGGCGAAAATCCTGCTTAAGAACTTAAGTCTGGTAAACACCAATAAAATCAAACTTTCTGAAAGAAAAGTTTTATAATGTGAACCCAGACTAAAGAGAGTGGCTGTTAAATGTCTGTAGTAAAGTACTAAGTAATCTATAGTATAGAGCTCTTAAAGCTTTGTATGCATCGTGCTAAAAAAAATCGTATTTTATATGATGAACAGCTAAGACATGGAAATTTCTGCCAATCAAATAATGCAGATAAATCAAATTATCAAAGATGCTAAAATAAAATGTGAAATAATGGGTACGTTCGTAAATGCATCACTGTGCTGCATCAGTGATTTCAAATGTTTATATATACATCAATGTTGTCAAAAAAATTGTCAAATACTCCACAAAAATAATAGTCACACAATAAAAAAATTATAATTACTTTTTTGTCGGCATTAAAAAAGTTTGCTTTTCTGATGCAGCGCAGAGATGCAGAGCAGTGATGCATTTGCGAACGTACCCAATATTAAAAATATTTGTAAATTTTAACAAAATTCTTCATATGAAAAATCGTCAAATTTAGGGTTTAAATCGTCCTATCGTCAATAGACCATTTTTGTACCTAAAAATCGTCAAAATGACGATAAGTCGTCAAATCTGGCAGCTATGCATAGACCCCATATAAGTACATTAGTAAAAAAATTGTATATGCTTATAACCGCAAATATAACTGCCAGGAAAAAAAACATTACAACAAAAAAAAGGAGAGTATGAGTGTTGGTGATTATAATCACTGGTCGGCGAAAAATGAATTAAGTCAAAGTGATAGAATATTATTATTTATTTACCCGTTACACATATTTGCTTCATTTTTTGTTGTTTCACGACCTTTGTTTACCTAAGAACTCTCAATTAAAAGACACCAGCAGCATGCCCGATATGGTTTTCGTAATCTTTCTACTTTGAAAATTTTATGTATATAACTAAATAATTAAAAAAATAGAATATGGGTAATTCCATGTCAACTCGGACAAGAGTGGACCCGACCCCTTTCGTTTTGAATGAAATTTGGTGTAAAGGTTCCTTTCATCCCATAAGAAAAAAATTTTTTAAATTTTTTTTTCAAAAGTTACGTCATTTTCAAAATGTCATAATTTCGCCGAATTAGCCGAATGCGTTGAGTTTATTTTTTCAATATCTCATAAACTACGGCACATACGAATATGATTTGTATGTATGTCATTTTAAAGAGAATACTTGGGCTACAAACAAAATATTAAAAAAAATTGTTTTTTTAAAAGGGACTAAGTCAAAAACCTAATTTTTTTTTTTTTGCAGATTTTTTTATGTAATTCCCCATACTGTTCTTTAAAAATCCTGAAATTTTGAAGGAGATGTTTTTTTCTTTTTTAAGATATGATTTTTTTTTCTTTTGCAACCTGTAAAAAATAACCCTAAAATAAAATGTTAACATTGTAAAAATCTGATTTGTGTGATTTTAGGTGTTAAAAAAGTAACAGCATGGATAAAGTTTTTTTATGTTTATTTGTTGCATTTTTTTTGGAGCTCAATGTGGGCACTTTCAAAGAAAAGTACACTTTTTGTTACGTTACATCTCCAAGAATTTAAATCAGTTTTGTACATTATTTGGCTTCGCTCGGAAACAATTTACTAATCAGAAATGAATAGGAGGCAGTGTGTTGAGTTCTTCAAGTTTCTCCTAAACATTTTTCATACTTAGAAAAATATTAAATATTTAACTTCTCCCCTTAAATTAGCTTATGCTTAAAAAAACTAAGGAGTTTAACCAAAATTATTCTTTCTTTACATCTCCAGATCAGCGAAATCGCTCCAGTAGTTCTCACGTGACGGGATTAGATGGGACGTTTATTATTTATATATACACCCAGAGAAAAAACATGTTTAAATATGGTCACCTTCAATAAAACTATTTTTAAAGTACATTTTTAAACATTTTTTTGTTAATTTAACCATATTGTTAATCCATTTTTAAAATTTAATATTGGGTAGATATTACATTTACATTTATTTTATATATTGTTTGTAGCCCCAAGTATTCTCTTTAAAATTACATACAAATCATCTTCGTATGTGCAGTAGTTAATGAGAAATTGAAAAAATAAACTCAACACATTCGGCTAATTCGGCGAAATTATGACATTTTGAAAATTACTTTCATCATATAAGACATTAATATATGTTCCTTATAAGATGAAAGGAACCTTCACACCAAATTTCATTCAAATGGAAAGGGGTCGGGTCCCACTCTTGGTCGATTTGACATAGAATTTCCCATACGGGAATTTTTGCTTCTCATTTTACTTTTTAAACATAAAAGTAATGTTATTATTACACAAAATGTGGCATCGAATTGATGTCACTGTAGTCATAGCATAGATGACGTATAAAATATGGCAAAATTTTATGATGACGTTTGTCATTGGATTGATGTCACTTTTTGCTTCATTGATGTCATTTGTAACATTGATGATAACATTGATGTCCCAACTCTGATGTTAGGGCATCATCAATATGAAGATGCATTTTTCTATGAGTGTATTATTATATAAAAAAAAATAATTTTCTTAAAATCGTCATAAGCCTGTTTCTTCAAAATCATAAGAAATAAAACAATTTTTTTTTATAAACAACCACCCTGTATTTTTGTACGAAACATCAAGTTCTTCGATCAATTTTATTTTGTGCTGTATTTTATATAAAAATTGTTTCCTTATCCCACTGTTATTTGCCTGCTATTTAAATTTCGCATTAAACTTAATTTATGTTTCAAAAACCAAATTATTTGAAATTAAATTAAACAGAAAATTTTATAAATTCATGGAGTTAAAAAACGATTTGCATAAATTTTTGTTTCTTTATTTATTGATTTAACAAAATAATTTTGGCCTAAAGCGAAAATTAAAATAAAATAAAAATGGAAAATTAGAGCAACTCAAAAAAGTCTTTCTTTTAGATGAAAATTATAAAAACAAGGAAAACAGTTTGTTTTATCTTAATTAATAGAATTGTAAAAAAAAAAAAAAATCTATAAAGAGAAAATATGTTGCCTTCAACTGAACATAAAAGAGTAAAATTTTTTTTTTTACCTGGTATGTCCTTAAAACTATTTGTAGGCATTTCAGGATCTAAAAAATAAAAAAATGGCAAAGAACTCAAACGATGAAACAGTATCTTTAATCGTCGAGTGTTCTATAAACTGTATTGTATTTCTTTTTAATTTTTATACAAGACATTTTTTTAAGTTTCTCTACAGCTTTTACATTTTAAGCCAAAGAAAAAATTCAGTTGGCTTATGGCAACATTTTTTTGTCCCTGCTCTGGCTTTGAAAAATCGCTTTAAAAGTACTATTTTCAAACGTTTTTTTTTTTTTTTTTTTTTTATTCCATTTGTGTGCCGTTTTGGGAAACAAAAAATTTAGTTCAAAGATAGACAGACCCCAATAGTTGGTTTAGTTGGCATTGACTTGACTTATATTTTAGACAATTTTTTTTGTCTTTGTTACCTTTTTTTTTAGTTTGACAAAAAGGTTTCTCTGTATAATTTATTGTTTTTTTTTTTTTTATTTATTTTGTCTCTTTCTATGATTTCTTTTTTCAACACATTGCCACTTGCGAATACATTCCAACTTACACATGAATACGTCTCTTGATTTATTTATTGTAATATATATGAGTGCTTTAGTATTAGTGTGAGTGAATGGCATTGCCCTGTAGGAAATGTCACTAGTGAATCTGTACTGTTACATTACTGACACAGTCACCACCCTGCAGGGAATGCCAATAGTAAAACTGTAGTGAATATATAGTGACATTGTCAGTAGTACTACTGACCAAGTGTAGCCCAGCTAATGTAATATTATATTGACATTTAGCATTAGCTTGTCATTGCAAATCAACCAGTAGACTGTATCACTTTTTCAAATGGCGACATTTAAACCAAGGATTTACTAGTACATTTTATTTTTTCTCGGTCAGTGTCAATAGTGAAATTGTTATTATTCCGTGATCATATATAATCTCTACCTATTGAGTGCACAGCTTAATAAAAAAAAACTAACTGTTGACGCGTTGGTTGATAATGTCACGAGAAATACACGTTTGTCTCTACTCGCGTTTTAAAGGAAAGCTGGCGACATTTTAACTAGTACAAATGTCGCTAGAGAAAAGTGTGGTGACAAAGAGACATATGGTTGTAGGTTGACTACAGGGCAGTACTAGTGACTTATTATACTCAAGACAATGTTATTTACTATAGACATTTAGCATTAGCGTGTCATTGGCAATCTACTATTGATGTTAGTTCTATTGACTACGTAGTTCTATTGGGACCAAATGTAGACATTGCAACCAGAGAATCTCTAGTACATTTTAGAAAATCTATTCTAAACTTTTGGTAATTTTCAAATTTAACATTTAATTTTGTTATTAAAAAAAAATTTAAATACGAGTTCATTACAGATTTTTTTCATATTGAAAGAAAATATAGAAGTGTAACCACTTTGTTGACAATGCCGCCAAAAAGTCACCAAAATAGTCCAACCAAAATCCTTCAGGGTGTGTATGGGTTTGATTTTTGTTTAGTTCTTTTACGTACATTAATACTTAAAACCCAATCCATTTGTTTTTTTCTTTATCTATTACCACTACTTTTGGTATTTGAACTGGGGCACCACAGGGGAAAAAAGTTCAAAATATTGAAAATAGTTCTGTGGTTTTTTTGAATATCTGCATATGTTTAAAAAAAATTTATGTGAGCTTAATACACCACCATGAAAGGGTAGAGTATTAACAAATACTTGGCCTACTTATAGTTCCCCGGTGTTAAAATATAAGTGTCTTGAGAAGCAACTTCCTTTTATCGTTGCTCTTTCGGGGAAAATATCTGAAGTTTGTCTGGGGTTTGAAATTGGCAAATCTTTCATACCAAGGTCCTAGACTGGTTATTGGTTATTTACCTTTACTGTGTTTTAAAATCTAATTGCGATAAGAGAAATCTAAAAAATACCGGCTCAGAAGGTGATTTTTGCTTGTATCCTAAGTCGGATTTCGGCAAGCAGCACTATGGCTCCAAATCGATGTTTTTTTTTTTTTTTTTTTTTTTTTTTTTTTTTTTTTTGTTTTTTGCGTAAATTAAACAATCATGTCAGAGCTTTTAATGTCTGCACATTTAATGGAAATGGCATATAACTAAATTTAAAATAAAATAGTCAAAAATATATTAGTTTTCTTATTAAACTTGAGGTCTTTTTTCTTTTTATATAAAAAATATTAAATTTATTTTATCCAATATTTTTATATAAAAAAGAAAAGAAAATTAATAAAAATTTCTAATGGTCGACTAAAAGCCAATATAAATAGTCAAACAATAAATAACCATATTTGTTGAAACCCACATAGAACAGGCTGCTTAAACCGCTCTATTTTTGTAAATGAACCATGTTTCACAAGGTGTGCTATCAAGATCAAGTCATATCGTCATAATGTCCTAAATAATATTTTACAATTGTTTGAAAAAAAAAAAGTGTTGTGTTTAAAAAAAAATATAAATTTTAAATCTAAATTACAAGCGGTTGCCCACAGCTGTCATATATATTTCTTGTAATTATTTTAAGACATATGACTTTACAACTTTACGACTACCTTATGAATTACACAATTTGATTTTGTTATCTTTTTTTTTTTTTTTTTTTTTTTGTTGTTAATAATCACATTTTTTTATTGATTTTTTGAAGAGCCCGCTCTCTTAGTAAATTATCTTTGGGCTCGTTTGTTTTCCAAACCGAAGTATTTCGGTACGGCTTATCAAAAATTGTTTTAAAATTAAATGACAATTGTTGGAGTTTTCGGAAAAATGAAAGCGAATAGTAAATATAAACTTAAAATACACACTTTGACAAGCACTTCCACATTTAAACTTCCATGCAAGTTCGAGCCCAAACACAACTTTTTTCCACGGAGTTTATAGGCATAGCTGCCAGATTTGACGAATAATCGTCATTTTAACGATTTTTACGTACAAAAATCGTCTATTGACGATTGGACGATTTATAACCCAAATCTGAAGATTTTTCAAATGGCAAATTTTGTTAAAATTAACAAATTTTTTTCATATATATTTTTATTTTAGATTCTTAGACAATTTACGATTATTTTTAGCGCGATGCAAATTTTTAGGAGTTATATTTGATCAGTTAGTACTTTCCCAAGAGAGAAGCGAAGTGACACTAAAGTAGTCCCGTGATAGGATATTTGGTGGCGGAAACCGGTCCTTGTTCAAACACTTTATATGAATTGGACCTATCACTTTTACATGAGGTTGTCATTGGAGGGGGTCAATTGACACCTAACAGCCACCATTTGACCTGTCACACATCTATTCTCAATTGACGTGTTATGTGCTAGTTACTGCAATGCTAGTCCTTGGTACAAATAAAAAAATTCTCGCAAATTTTTCACCAATTAAAGCGTTAGTCAAAAATAAAATCAGTTTTAATTAAAAATGTAATCAAGTCAATTAAATTTTTAATCAAGTGAATTAAAATGCTGCACTAGAATAAAGCTGAATTAGAACAAAGATGAAGTAATACATTAAAACTTGTTTGAATGTTTTGATTGTAGACAGACCAAAGAGAAAATTGCACAGTTACAAAATTAAATATATTTAAAATATTCAAAATTTTTTATTTTTCGAATTTATTCTATGAAATTTAACTCATAGAATTAATTCGAAAAATTAAAAATGTTGAATATAATAATTTTGCTTATAAAAAGAAATAATTCCCAATATATTTAAAATATTTAGTTTTATTTTGTTCGACCTTTTAATATAAGTTATATGTAATAATAAATCATTTTTATATAATTGACCTTGCGCTTGTATATTTCTTACGTATAACTTAATTAAAAAAAAAAATTTTTGTTTTAAAATTTAGAAAATATTTCAAAAAAAATACAATTTCGCTTACATTTAATGTATACATTTCTGTTTTTAAGATAATGATCACTGTGAATTTTATTAATTCCTATTTTGCAAATGTTCTAGTGCGCTCGATGCTCTTATTATGATTTAACGTTTCTTTATTTCATTGTCGGTTTAAGTGTATATTCGGTTTATTTTGACAACACAAGCAGTAACAAAGCAGTAGAGAAAACTTTTTAAGTTATGCTTGTTTTATTTTGGTAAGAGCAAGATGAATTCATACAGGTGACATTTTCGAGTCATCTGTTTATTGTTTATTTTTTTGTGTGTATACTGAATGTCAAGTTTTGTTTACATTTTGTGAAAAAAATCTAATTACTTGAAAAAAAAACTTATTTAAATTTTATAAAACAAAAAAAGTGAATATAAAATATAAAATCAGGGAATAAAAAGTGCGTAAGGAATAAGTGGAGCCACAATAAATTTGCAATACAGGAAAAAGATTTACATTCTGAACCAATTGTGTATATTTTATAAACAAACAAAATCCCTTGTTTATGTTTTCAACAAATAATTTTGTCATTCACTCTAACTGTTTACAGTTTTACAAAAACAAAATACAAAGTATTTAAAAAAAGGGATAGCTAGCATAATTCTATCTCATGAAAGGTTAGGTTAGGTTCCATGGGCAGCCATCGAAAGACAGCTCACTTGGGTCCTTCAGCGGTCCCTTTGTGATACCCAGCGCCATTGCCCACCCCAAATAGCAGTTACTCAGATGGCGTCACTGCAGATTTGAGCCAATTCGTCTTCCTAATAAAGAGAAGAAGCAATCTAAGTTCTATTGTAGATAGATCTTCCAAGCAGGAAAACACCGGCTCTCCCAGGTATTTTTCCCTGATGCCCCGTAGCCCAGGGCATTGACAGAGAAAGTGAAGCACAGTATCCTCTTCCTCCTCATCATGACAACTTCTGCAGTAGTCATTGAATTCTAGACCCATTCTTCTAGCATGAGTCCCAACAGGCCAGTGTCCAGTCATGACCGACACCACAGTCCTGATTTGGTCCCTATTGAGCTTAAGTAGAGATTTGGTTCTCCGTTCATCATAGCCAGGCCATAGTGCCCTGGATACGGAGCAGGTGAAAAGAATCCCTCTCTTTTGTTACCCAAGAAGCTCTTTAAACCTCTTTAAAACAGCGGTTTTAATGTCATATCATATGTTGTATAGTTTTAAGTTAGTCACAAATAAGAACTCAATAAAGCAAGAAGCTTATATATTATTAGGTCTTATAAAAAAGAACCTGTTCGTATTTTATTTGGAAACACACATCTTCTGTTTGGAAAAGGAGTTACCTAACCAAACAATGTTAAAAATTACATTCGAAAAAAGGAAACTTAAATTCCTTAATTTTCTAATGGACTTAGAAAATAAATTATCTGTTATCATCAACAATTTAAAACAGCGATACAGGTAAGTTGATTACAGCAAAGATAGATTTTATAAGAGCTTTGCAAACTGGTTAGAGAACGAACTTTCTGTCCAGATCGCTTCAGAAACTACAAATAAAAACACTCGTGGGAGACCACAAAAATCGCTGGACAACTGTAGCGATAGATCTAAAAGGCGGTAGCTTAAGGACATCAATGAAGAAATCGGATATGAAAATATTCAAAATACTTTCCTACATCAATTACTATCACAGAAACAATTGACAAAAATCATGTCATTGAAAAAGTTGTTAAAGCTAGTCCATTGAGAACAAAACATATTCTTAAAAGTATACCAACTCCGAGCGATGCAAAGCAACTCACAAATGAAGAAGCATAAGCATTATTCTAGATTTAAAATTAACAAAACAGCAATATATTCAGCTCAGATTGCGTGCGATTGAAAAAGGATCAAATTTGTATCCAGCATATCATCACATAACAGCTGCTAAAATGGACTGTTTGCCATTAAAGGACACTATTACAATCACACCAATTTCGGCAGAGGTACAACTACAATCTCTACTTCATCACACAGCCGAACGCTTGCAACAATCAATAAAAGGAAATGAGTTAAAGAAGTATGGAAACACAAAGTTAATTATTTTTTGTTAATGGGTATGTGATGGTTCTTCCGGACAAAAACCATGCCAAAACCAGCCAAGCAACATCAAGCAAATTAAGCAAAGATAATACTGATGCATATGAATTTGGATTATCACCACTTCATGCAAGAATACGACTTATGGAACACATACTAAAACTCAGTTATGATTTGGATTCCGGATCTTCAGGATCAATAAGAAACAACGAAACCAACAAGGAGTTAAAAAGTTCAAAAAGGAAACATGTTCAAGATGAATATCGCAAATTTGGGTTGATTATGAGTGACTTACAGTGAGCCATTGGAAGGCCAATGAATTGATCAATGAATGTGTCATCCTTGCGACCACCTTCCTTGGCCAGCCCTGAAAGCTCAGCAATCTCATTCAAAGACATCCGGCATTCCACAGTTAACCTAGATGTCGTGTAGACACCCGCAAGAGAAGCAATGGTAGCCTTGCTATCAGTAAATATAAGTATATCTCCCGATACGCGATAATACTTTAGCCAGTGGGCTGCCCGCCTTTATAGCCGAGATTTCCGCCTGCAGGACACTACATCCATCCAGCAGACGAAAGGAAACTTTTACGCCCAGTTCCTCTATGTAGAAACCTCTGCCAACTCTTTCCCCCTTTCTTGAACCATCAGTGTATACCCCCAGGGCTGGTTCATGGAAGGTGCTCATGACCGACAGCGCACTTTCGTGCGCTATATGTGTCGCATACCTCGAACCAAAGAAAGACTCTGGGGTGCAGTAGTACCCACTCTCTCAGGGACAATCGAGTATCCAATTATCTTGGAGTGGCCATAGTCACGGTTCGACCAGTCGTGACTACAGCCATCTGTCTGGCCGTGATGTCCACCGGGAGTGGAACGAATTGATCCTGTGATCATCAATGCGACCAGTCTGTGTACCTTTTCAAGCATCACACGGTACCTGCCCTAGTCCAGCGCAGGCCACCATACAACAACACCGTAATACAGAGTCGGCTTTACTACAGCCTCAAAGATCCAATTGACACACCTCGGGCCCATGCCCCAGTTTCTGCTTATTGCACCTCTGCACGCATATATAGCAACAATTGCCTTGATGCGGTCACCTGTATGAATTCGCCTTGGGTGAGAGTCATGTAATTGGAAGTGGTGTGAAGTAGAACACAGAACATTTAGGATATTTTGGGCATCCCTTGAATACCTACACACTTTGGCCGTAACTTAACGTTGAATTCTATTTTCAACAGATTTGTCCTCAATCAAACAGCACGAAAAAGAAAAAACAAGCCACACAAACAGACTTCCAATTGAACAGAAACAAGACAGCTGATTCGTAACAGAACAGAACGTACAAACTAGTTCTGCCTTTACACTTTAAAAATAACACATCATTTCAAGAAAAAATTATAAAGAAATGTAAAAGCCAGAATAAATGCAGAATATTTCTTAGAAAAGAAATCGCTTATAGTCTGAAACAGGTATGAGTTCAGTCCGTGCATTTTTATCGGATTTTAGAAATATTTTTAAAATTAATAAAATTTTAGTGCAAAATCTTAAAGCTTGAATTAAAAAAAAAAAAAAATCTGTTAAAAATTACTTAAGACTACCCCTGTGCTACTTGAACAATTTAAAGGTTTCCCCATTTTCACTTTGTCTAACTGCCTGTGTATTTTTACGTAGCTGTAAATGAGTGTCCATGTGTTTAAATGTATATCATATCGTAACCTTAAATACAAAAGGGTGTAACAGAACAAAAATTCGAAATAGAGTGTTTGATTGATTTTTGTTCAGATTCCTGCGATCAAAAATGGCGAATTTATTAAAGAAATTTAAACGCCAAGTACATCTTTGTTATTGATTTCTAAAGTTTTTTGTTTCCTCCTGTAAAAAAAATAAAAAGTGTTGTTACGCCCTTTTGCATTTTAGGTGACGATATGTTTTTATGAATTTTTACTTCAGCACACAAACGCATTCATTTCCTTTTATAAAATGTGTTTAAAAGTTTATTTATATGCCATTGTGTCATTGTGTGTATATTTTCATATGTATTGGTTCTTTTTGTTTTAAAACGTTTTATTGGCAATATGTTGTTGTATATGTTTTTGCTCACAATGTTGTGGTTGTTGTTGTATATATTTTACTTGGTCGGTGTAAGAATCTCTGGGGGCCCTTATAGATACTTTGACTTTGTTTTTACTTATTTCTTTAGATTTAGATAAAGTTTTTCTTGCTGCTCAAAACACTAAAATAGAGAAGGATAAATATGAGCACAATAAATAAAAAAGAATTTCAACATTTTGTCTTATAAGAAGGAAAAAAATCTTTTTTATATCTACAATTTATTATTGCGTATGTTTTTTTTTTGTTTTTTTTTTTTTTTTTGTATTATTGTATTTTCATGAGAAAATGTATTTATTGATCCATGAGGTGAAAGTGAATTCAAGTGAAAATTCGAATGTGTGTTGAAGTATTTGTTTAAATTCATTCACTTTAATTTACACCAAAAGTGGGAAGGAAAACAACTTTTCAAGTTTTATGTTGGAAATAAAATTTTAAAAAAAATCATAAATCATAAATTTTATATTGAGAAGACTTCATTGTGATTAATATTTGGCATCAAGAGAGTACTGCAAAGCAACTTAAAAAAAAGAGAAACTTCTTTTCGTATTTTTACTCATTCTATTAAAAAGAAAATTAAAAGTAAAACTAAAGTGAGTGTTTTTAAATTACATTATTTTTCATATTTTCCTTCTCAGGTTTTTGATGTATTACTTTGACCTCATTTTGTGTGATGAGAATTGTCTAATCTGTTTCGCCACCACATTAATCTGGCCTTATTATTCATTATATTGGCATTGAAAACTGGGTTAATGTTTTATAGTCAGTTCAGAAAATCAAGAGTAATTTCTTTAAGTCTTAGTATATTTTTTTTATTTTTATTTTTATTAAATTAAAATAATTTTTCAAGGCAGAAAAGGTTTATGTTATTACAGATAATTAACTGAAACAAATAAATTAACTACACAAAGCAAAAGACTATGCACTGAACTTTGTATCAAGACTACAAACAATATGGAAAATTAGCTTTGTCTATTACTACAACTAACAAATTTACATTTCGCTTAGAACTAGACCTCACTTATCAGGGCGGATTGCTTAGGGGATTCGCTATTTTCACTGATGGCTCGAAGATGAAAGGCACGTCTGCGGGGGTCATATAGACTTCCTGACGTATTCAGGCGGAGGTTCTGGGGATTCTTAGAGCCGTAGAATTGGAAGAGAGCAACATGACCAGGGGCTCGGAGGTCACTACATATATGGACAGCCAGGCAGCTCTTAGTGCCTTGATGGGCTCTTATGTGAACTCCAGGCTAGTGGATGATTGCAGAAGGGCTCTAGGAAAAATCTTAGGGGATTATATGATGAGGCTGTGCTAGGTACCGTATAACTGCAATATCACCGGCAACGAGATAGCTTATGAGTTGACGAGACTGGTTTTGGAATTGGACGATCCTTACTGTTTTGAGGCGGCCAGGCTTCCATGGGGCTTCTGCTTTGGGAGGATCAGGGAATGGGTTCTGAATGGGACTAATCGGGTCTGAGAGAATCGCACGGTCTGCAGGGTATTGCGCGCGCTGTGACCGGTGCTTAGGAAGTCCGATTCGGATTCGCTGCTGGGCAGGAGTAGGGTCTGCGTAAGAGCCATGATAGGTATTATCACGGACCACTATATGATAGGTAGGATACCGGTGAGAATGAAATCTGACTTGTCAGATATATGCAGGTTGTGTGAGGACCCTGAGGAGTTGGATACAGTTGAACATTTTCTTTGCCACTGTTCCAGGCTACAGAACAGCAGGCTGAGATGGCCAGATAGTAGATTTCTGCTCGATTAAGGAGATTTCTGCGGCTGCGGGCTCGAGAATCTGACGGGATTCGTAATGGGAATGACCTGGATGCGAAGCAGGAGACTGAGGATTGGGTGCATGTAGGGCGGTTTTCTGCTTAGTACGGTCTTTCTTGCTTGTGCTGTCTGATTTTTTATCTTCTACTATTTTCTCTATACCTGTGCTTTTACTCCTTATTTCTCCTATTCCTTTCGTACTAGAATTCTATCACTAACGTAGGCTTCCCAATGGACCATATTGGCCTCTGGGTGAGGGTGTGACAATTTCTTCACATCAACCTTCTTACCCAAACCTAACCTAACCTAGATCTCACTTTTTAAGGACTTAGACTTAACTGAATTCTAAATGAAAAACTTTTCTACACCTGTTTAGGACTATACACTAAACTTTAGTCTTGACTTAAGGTTCAACTTAAGTAAAGACTAAAAAGGACTTTAATCTAGATTTTATTTAAGGCGTTAATAAAGACTATGCATATACTAATCCTCACTTTAGGGTGGAAAACAGATTGCACGAGGCTTTAAATAAGACCTTAAAGATAAACCTTTAGGCTGGAGTAGAGACTACAGTCTTCACTTCACACTAGACAAAACATAAGTCTGAACTTCAATCTAGTCCTAAGTCTAACCTCCAAGACTTCAGCGAAAATTACCCAAATTATTGATTATATTTTATGTAGAACGTAAGCCATGAATTTCTAAAAACACCCTCTATTTACTCACATTTTCATCGTTAACGTGTTTTGTTTTCTCATGAAAGTATTCTTAGAAAAATCCAAATTTATTAAAATTTTTGGAAAAACACAAAAATTATTTAACATTTTTCATTTTTCGAATTTATTCTATGAGTTAAATTTCAGTTATGTATTTTACAAAGCTTTTTGTAATAGCTCTATTCCTTAAAATTTTTTTTAGAAATGACTTTATACACTACCAGACTATTATATTGTATTTTCTTGTTACATTTTACCTTAGCTTTCCGTTGGATAGCAATGAAGTATATTTATGTACAGAAAAATTTACAATTATTAGACACCAGCAGAATGTAATGCATTTTCTGGCCCGCTAAAAATGTTAATGTTTGACATTCCATGAATTGACATGGATTGATAGGTGGCATGTCATAACGTCCATTTTCTTCTCTATGGTATTTTTTCTCTATGGTATAACAAACACCGGCTTCGCTAACTAAAGCTTCTCTGCATAGTCGGCTTTCGTTCGGAAACAAGGCAGATATTAGAAGCTTTACTTAGCGAAGCCGGTGTTTGTTATATCATAGAGGAGAAAATCCTTGCGCCCGGCCGAAGGCCGTCTGTGCAGAGAAGCTTTAGTTAGCGAAGCCGGTATTTGTTATACCATAGAGAAAAAATACCATAGAGAAGAAAATGGACGTTATGACATGCCACCTATCAATCCATGTCAATTCATGGAATGTCAAACATTAACATTTTTATATCTATAGAGAAAATGAATGAAAGGGCTTTAAATTTGAGTAAAAGAAATGGTAATTTTAGGGTATGACATTCTATAAATCTGACATGAATAAAGATATCATAATGAAATGTGGCAGTTATGTAGATTGAAATAAAAAAAAATACCACAATTCTCAATCACAATCAAGAGCATTTTCATACTGAATGCTAAAAAACATCAATCAAAAGTTCAACTTTGACCTTAAATTTCTCAACAACTGCTAAACTGATTTAAATAAAATTAAAACTGTAGGAAAGTCAAGAAGTCTTCTCTCTAGCAAAATAAAAATTGCAAAAGTATCTCAATCGGCTTATAAGTTACAGAAACCCGATTTTCAGCTACTGTGCGCCAGCTATTCTGTACGTTTGTACAAAATATTATAAGCTTTAATTTAACAACGTATCTACATTACATGGTACTACGTTCATACGGTGCAATTGTGTTCCTACGGTTAGACTATAGATTTACTCTCCAGTCTCAAGTCTGGGAGCAAATTACGGAATTCGATATTTCAATTTAAATTGTATTTTAATTTCGATCGATATCGAATGTCGTCAATAGACCCACCCCCCTGGACTGTAGACTTTTTCAAAGTAAACTATGAATTTACTTGTAATGACGATGATTTTTTTAAGTAGATACTTAACATAATTTGATACTTGCTAAATTCACAATTTGTATTTTTGATAAAAACACTGAAATTTATTGTTGTTGGAAAGCTGGTTTCTATGGGCATTTTGCTGGTTGCTTAGGCCAGCTCGTTTTCCAAAGACTTTAGAGAAGCTTAAAATATTATACAAATAAGACCATAAAGTGAATAAGAATTTTAAACACTAAATATAATCGTACATATGTAGTGGACAAATAATCACACAGCTGTTTAAAGATAGTCTTTCTTAATAGGTTATGTAAAATGTACTGTATGTACCAAAAAAAAATATTATTTTATGCCCGACCTTTTTTTGAAAGCTTATAGTGTGAAGTATTTTTGTGATTTTTTTCAGATTTTTCGGAAGAGGTTTAGAGGTCGCTAAAATCGAATTTATCCCAAAAATCGGGTTTTCTCGACTTTTTTGAATTTTGCTGATTACTCGGCCCATTAGCACGATTTTCTTTGTTACTAAGTCAATTTTTTTAAACGAAACTTCTCAAACTTTACTTCTCTGTGCAGATATTAAAAGTTTCGGTTATTTTTTTGCTCCTTTGGGTCCCCTTAATCACATTTTTTTTTTGTAAATTTAGCATAAATTTTAAAAATAATGCTTTGTAACCTTTAAAATTTATATTGAAGTTAAAAAAACTAATGATTCAGTTTAAAAGATGGATAAATTCTGAGTCATTGCAAAAAAAAAATAATTGAATTTGCTCCTAATGTTCCAAAGTTATACCCTTTTTAAGTTTTGTACCCATTTTGTGAAATTAAAAATATTGTAATGTGTTTGCCAGTTATGCTTCGGATTTGTTTTAGTGTTGGATATTTAGATATTAGGTATTCTTTCAAAATATTAAATATGGGTGGATTTTTGTTCTGTTGCACAGACTTCAGCAATGCGAGTTTTGGGACACACTACTGTACATTCCAACATTTGAACATGAAAATTATAAACCTTATGTATTACTCAAATTTTGGCATACACATGAAATTACATGTGTGTAGAAAAGTGACATTCCACATGAAAAATACACATAATGTGAACTTAGCTTAAGTCCGCATTAGTAGCAACTTCAATAACGGCTTAATGTACATTTTAAATAAAAAATTTAAGAAAATGTGAGATATGTTGGGACTACAAAAAACAAGCTTAAAACAAGATTAGCAGGACACAGATCCGATATTAGATGTAGGGATAATTCATCAACACAAAAAACAGCACTTGCGGCCCACTGTGCAATGAGAGGACATACACCAGATTTTGACAACGTACAAATATTACAACGAGAGGAAATATATAAACGAAGATTTACATTGGAAATGTTACACATAAACAAAGTCGAACAAGAAAAGAGAATAAACTACCGAACCGATATAGAAAATTTGTCCAAGAGTTATACATACATAATAAATAAAAATAATTAGATCAGTCAGTGCAATATTAAATGTTAAACGTTAAAGTGATAATTGTTTGATTATTGTTTCTCATTGTTTTGTAAGTTTTTGTCGTGTTATGCTAGTATTGTTACAGTGATAAAATAAATTTATTTGTATTATTATTATTATTTTTGTATAGATTTCCTGATGATGCTTACCGATGGTAGGCGAAATATTGAATAAAATAAATAAATAAAATATTTTAAACACAGACCTCGAGCCTGATTATTTACCATAATTTATTTGAAAGTTAAAAGGTCGAAAAGAAAACATATTTAGTTAAAATGTGAGAGATTTTAAATCTTTTCTAATTGCAATAACTCAATGTTGTCTTATTTCGACTTAATCAATTCTTCCATATAACCACAGAAATGTAAACTGAAATAAAACGGATGTGTATCTGAGGTGCGTCCATTACTGATAAGCATTTATCAATTGAATCGCTTTTTTCAAAAACCAGTCAAGCAATAAAAAGTCCAATATTGAGTTACTGGGCGATTACGATTTTGTAAAGACAAATACATCGTTTAATGGAAAGAAACAAGTCCCCATGCAATACTGAGAAAATCTTTCTTAGTGCTAAAAGAAGTCAAGTGACGGAGCTTGACTGGTGTAATGCTGGGTCCTTATCTCATTTTTTTGTGAATGTTGCAGATCCCAATGAATGTGAAAAAAATAAAAGTTTACAAGGTCTAAACCCTCTTCTTCGTTGGCTATTAAGAGTTTTATGAGAATATTTTCCAATGGCCCACAACGGAACCAGAATTCAATGTAGCATGAGTATATAATGACGAAGAGTCATTCCAGAACAAATACATATGTGAATATGACAATAATATTCAACTCTTAAAACAGTTAATTTTCCATTTTTCTAAAATTTACAATAGTGATGGTTGTTTGTTTCAGAAACCAGTCAAGTGCAAAGTTTATATTAATTTTTAATTAATTTCAATAAAGATAAAAAAAAGTTTTATATTTATCAAGCAGTAACAGCAATGGATAACTTTCATAGGAAAAAAATCAGTATTGTAAAATTAATTTTACGGTTTCTAGGAAGTTTTTATTGATTTACTCAAAATCAAAATTTGTTCGCTTGACTGGTGTTTGAAATAAACGATTCAATTTTGGATGCTCTCGTAAAACAGTGTGTAATATTATGGTTTATTCCTGCCACTATACTTAAGAAGGTTGACACATATCAGATTGTTCAGATTAGAGCTTTAGCCCCCCCCCCCCCCATTTAGGGGGTTTTATTTAATTAAAGGTCAAATTTCGGTGGTACAAATTGTAAGGAAAAAAATTTGGGGGTCATACATTTTTATTTAGGGGATTCTTAGGGGGTTTCACTATTTCCTTGTCTCTACATAACAATAACTAACTAATACCAGATATATTTTACAGTTTGTTTATGGATGAGCAAAAATCCTTTTTGAAAAGATAAAAAAAGGAAATAATAATACGTGATACCAAACACCTGAAATGCTCAAACTATTTAATTCCAATAAGTTGTCCAAAATTATTTAAAAATTAATATTAGAACGTCACTTAAAACTGAGTCAAGTTGAATTAATTGAAATCAAGTTATTATCTAAACTTTTACATTTGGGGAGATTTTTTCAAAATACATTAAATTTGGGGTTTTTTAATTTTTTTTTTGTGGGGAAGAAAAAAATTACCTGTCAACACTGACACATATTATCATAAGTATTTAGGAAGATCAGTATTATTAATTTTTGTCTATCTAAACCAGGGATGCAAAATGAGAATTTTAAAATTGTACCAACATGTTAATAAAATTGTACTTTTTGGACCCCAGTTGTACCAAAAAAATGTTTGTGCAATATTTTTATATTTTTATGTTAACAACAAAAACTTCGTGCATAACAATTTACTAAAACATTTGTTTATATTTTTAATAAAAGCTAATAGCTTATTTATTTAAATAAAATTTACAAAACATCGTACAAAAAAATTCTCTTGTAGGTTAAAATAACATAAAAAACTAAAAAAAAAATATAAATATGTTTATCTATTTTATAAATTTTTAAATATTTAAAAGTTACAAAACGTCTTACAATTGAGATCAATCATATATAATAATATAATAATCATTTAATAAGTAAAATAAAAGTGATAAACCGGGAAATTGTATAAGTTGTACCAAATATGCAATTGGTGTACCATTGTACTTTTTAAAACTCGATTGTACCAAAAATGGTACAATTGTACAAACTTTTGCATCGCTGATCTAAACCCTTTCTTTTGCCGTGTGTGAAGCGGTAAGCGACACCAAATTCCAAATTTACTTTTAGATTGATTGTAATGTAATTAACCAAAATTCATCATATACTTCGTTTATACGTAGCCTATTATAAATATAATAAAAATTATTTGCGATTAACTAAATTACTGTTTATATGCCAATTTTCTTACAGAAAATTCTTATTTTTGTGATGCCAGATGAATAATTTTATCATTTGGTAGCACTGTATGTATATAACCTTTTTATTTTTTTAAATCAAAAATTAAAAAAAACAAACATTATTGTGTATTTGTATATTTTATTTGCACAATTTTTAGTTAATTTTAAATTTGTTGTCAAATAGATGAGCCACATCGAAATAAAAACTTAAAACGGTTGAAAGTGTGGCAATGTTTAAATCTTATTTGAAAATAGTTTCGTTAATCAGGAATTGTTTTCGTGAGTTAGCTATTCGCAAATAAAAATTTAATTCACTGTTTATGCGGCAATTTTCCCTACTTGCAATATAATTATTTGTGAATAAGCTTTGCGTATAAACGTAGTAATAATCAATCAAAATATCGATTTTGATTCTTTTTATCGTTTACGGCCTTTTGAATTTTAGGTGACATTTTGAACAGCGTATGAATAATAATAAATTTGTTTTACTGATTATTTAGCACTCATACGCCACCATCCTCTATATTCTCTTTCTCTTGCTCTTGTTTTTATAACAAATAGAAAATAATCATACGTTAAGGGGCCCATAAAAGCAGGAATATCTATATAAATGTAAATATATAAAAATGAAATATGTTTGTCTGTTTGTCTGTCTGTTGGCTTATAGACTCCTTAACGACGGAACCAATTTTCCTGAAATTTTTACAGTAACATCACATGAGCCCCGAAAATAAAATAGGCTACTTATTTGTTCGATATGCGCAGGGGAAGTGGTACGCCCCATAAGATACCAATATTAAGTATCGGATATATTAAGAGCCGCTGCACACATTTTCTTGATTTTATTGTATTAGGATCTTCTGAGCCCTGGAATTGAAGTAAGATAGCTGCAGGGGAAGTGCTACCCCCCATAGGACGCCAATGTTTAATATCGCATATCTTAAGATCTGTTATAGTGAGAAGGTTCAAACTTGGTATGAGTCACTCTTATGGAAAACTACACCTTTCAGGGGAAGTAATACCCCCATAGAAAGCATATATTTCATATCGCGTAACTGAAGAACTATTACAGTGAGAGTCTTCAAATGTGTCTTCAAAATCTACTATTAGGTTAACCATAAATTCCAAAAAAAAATGGGCGGGGTAGACGTAGGAGGAGCAATTCCCACCATAGGACGAAAATATTAAATACTGCATATCTGAAGACAAAACTCTTCAAGCTTTGTAGGACCCACTCTTATGGTAAACTACATCTTCAAAATAAAAATATAATATATAAATGAAAAAGCGTATGGTTGTTTGTTCTCTAGACTCCTAAGCAACTGAGCCGATTTTCCTGAAAGTTTCACAGAAATTTCCTGATTACCCGGGGCTTAACATAGGTTGGCGTTGCACCAACCATACAATAAAAATATGAATAACCTTATATCTGGAGGGCGATTACAGTAAGAGTTTTTCAATATGAAACAAATAACTTCGTTATCAATAGACGACATCTGCCAGAAAGTCGGCTGGACTAAACAAGCGGCCGTGGCACCTCCCATACAATGGCAATAAAGATTTCTACATATATGAAGTACTGTAATAGTGAAAGCATTCCAATTTTGTACAAATAGCTTAGATAATAACCCACAACATATTTCAAAAGGTAGGTTCAATGGAAAAAGTAGGTATGGCACCTCCCATACGAAGACACTTGCAATTTATGTATATCTGTTAAACGGTTACTGTTGAATCATTCAAATTTAGTCCAAGATGCTTTTTAAAAAAATCTTACCAATTTTATATCGATGGGGGTAGCAAAGCGCACCGGGTTAAGCTAGTTTAATATATTTTCTTCATGTGTTTTATGATTTTTTCATAAACATGTAAATTTTTATGGTCAACATTTATTTGTATCTTCTTTTTTATTTGATTCTTAGCCAAGTACACGTATTTGTTGTTTCAAATAAATATATTAGCATTATAAAATTCTTCAATGCATACATACATATGTATGTGAATGTATGTGCACATAATTTAACATTCAAAATTATATAATGTAATTGTTTCGACAATTAAGGAATAAATACAATTTTCAAATATATTTTCTTTTCTTTTTTCCAGAAACGAAAAAATTTTATTTTATAAATACAAATTTTAAATATATTTTCTTTTTCTTTTTTTCAGAAACGAAAAATTTTATACCTGCTGCGATGAACCCTATTTGGATATAACATTTAATATAACAATGCGCCGGAAAACCCTTTTCTATACGGTCAACCTCATTATACCCTGTATGGGCATTAGTTTTTTAACGATTTTGGTATTTTATTTACCATCTGATAGTGGTGAAAAAGTGAGTATATATATACTTCTTTTTAAATTAATTATTTTATTTTACTAATTCTATTTAAATATCAATTTATGTTAAAAATTCGTTTTTATGTCCAAGAAAGATAATCTTATATAAAAAACTATATTTGAGTATGAATTGATATTTAAATAGAATTGGTGAAATAGACCCCAACGAAGTTTAAATTAATTTGTATTGTTCTGAATTTTTTTTTAATTGTTTCTAATTTAAAGTTTTTTAAGAAATTCAAACGTGTTTATCATTAAGATGGTAACCTTTTTTGTTGACATTCAGACTTTAGTCGGAAAGAGTTAAACGGTCAATTTTAATATATTTAAAAAAAAATTGCTTCAACTGTAAAATGTGAATAATGGCATGTCCCAGTACCATAATGTTCTGAGCAATTTTGAACTAAAGGGTGGTCCAATCAGAACGCTCGATGTTAATTGTAAATAAAACAAAAAGTTTTCAAAAAATTTCTATTTTTTTAATCCAAATTTCGATATTTTAATCAGGCTTAAGTTCATTTAATTTAATTTTCATTAAATAAGTTTTTCATTTCTCTGAATTGTTACATTTTCCAACTTGTGTTTAAATTGTACAGAATTAATAGCATTATACTTGGAATTCTCCGTTATCTTCTTAAGTATATTCGTAATATACTAACATAGATTATGTGAAGGTGAATTTAAGGACGACCAAATAGGTCTTAAGGAAAAATTGTCCTTATGAATTTTCGGTAATTCATAAAATCTTGGTGCTACAGATATGGAAGTTTTTAGTTTGTGTCTTTCAACTAATGTAATTATTTTCAATTAAAAAAGTTCTTCAATGAAATTATTGCTAATTTTTTCAAATCTGCTTGTTGGATCTTTTTCTAATGTTAGAAAAGTCGTATCATCACTTAAAATGTTATCAATTCTTAATATATAATCCCTTTTGTTAATAGCAACCGTTGTGTTACCTTTATCCGCTTTTAAAATCATTATTTCCCTATTATTTCTAAGAAATTTTTCACTTATTTTCACTTTATTCATTGTAAATCTGTCCCTACTATCTAATGATATTTTATTTAAATGATTATCTATTACCCTTACAAAATTAGACCTTTCAATTTCCTGTTGTTCCTTATTGACCACAGTTTTAACAAAATCTTCACCATCACATATAACTTTCATCATTGGAAAATCCTCTCTATTTACTGGAAGTGCGTGTTTTTGCCCTTAAGATAAAATCCATTGTACATCCTCAGGTATATCCCTATCTGTTTTATTCACAAAACATTTCCTATTTAATCTTATTCCTAATTCTTTTCTCTGCAAATTAATAAGACAATTAAACTTTTTCTTATGTACCTGTTTTTCTTTCTTCATTAATCTTTCTGCTAATCTGGGGTTATATATTAAAAAAATTGTCCATCTCAACAGTATTCAAAACCCTTCTTATAATATATTTTAAATATTGTAATTCATCCTGATTTTCCTTTAATTGGTGATGTTTTTGTTTAATTGATGAATTAAGAATCCGCTTTTGTAATCCTTGACACATTTCCCGATTTGATGGGGTATTGAAGGAATTGCTTTTTAACGGAAGATTTTGAAAACAAAATATAATAGATATTTTTTAATTAGGCTTAAGTTCATTGAATTTAATTTTCATTAAATTATTTTTATGAAGACAGGAATTTTACAACATGAAATTAATTAAAATTTTATTGAAATGTACTTTGGATTTCAAGAAGAATTCTTGACAAAAAGGTACGAAAAAACAGAAGTTAGGAAGAACATGTAAATCAATTAAAATAGATAATCATTCATTCAAAAAGCAAATTTCGATCTACCAAAGCGAAATACCATTTGGTTTAAGGATTGATGTTTGACTATTGACGTCGCCCGACTTCATTAGCCGAGTGAGTAAAACGGCAAACCCCACTGACGAGATTGTGTGGTTACAATCGAAACTAGTATGGGCAACCTGTCCGTGAAAGCCTGGGTTCAAATCTCAGCGCAGTCAAGAATGAAAAATTATCAATAAAATTTTAATTAATTTCATGTTGTAAAATTCCTGTCTTCATAAAAATAATTTAATGAAAATTAAATTCAATGAACTTAAGCCTAATTAAAAAATATCTAAATTTGGATTAAAAACTATTAACAGTTCAACAAAATAACCACAATACTAATATTAAAAAATATTATATATACAGGGCCAGCTCGCTAATCCGAAGGTGAGTAATCCGAATTATCCAGTAGTCCCCATTGAATTTAAGACGTATTACATACTCTATAGTCCGCATTGATTGCAAGCTCGCTAAACCAAATTTTTATTTTTCTGCTTTTTAAACCCTTCGCCAAAGGTAAAAGTGCATATATAACTTTGTCATTCCGTTTGTAATTTCTACAATATTGATCTTAGACCCTATAAAGTATATATATTCTGGCTACTTATGAGAAGGGGAGCTCAAATCCGGTTGTCCGTCTGTTGAAATGAACTCTGAATTTCTGAAAGAAAACTCTCATAGTGTGAAGCCAGACTAAAGATAGTGGTTGTAAAATGGATATAATAAAACAGTACTAAATGATCAAAAATAACACTTAAAAATATTCCTCGCGCTAAAAAAAATCGTATTTTATATGATCATCAGCTAAGGCGAGAAAATTACTGCCAATCAAATAAATTAAACTGTATCCAAGAATCTAAAATAAAATGTGAAATTATATTAAAAACATTTGAAAATTTATATAAAATTTGTCATTTGAAAAATCGTCAAATTTAGGGTATAAATCGTCCAATCGTCAATAAACCATTTTTGTGCCTAAAATTCGTCAAATCTGGCAGTAAAATGAATCAATCTTTCTGTACTTGATTCAACAAACTCCGTACTCACTGTGCTATTAATACCGCTTCGGATTGATTTGAGTACGGATGGGTTGATTTTTCTTTTAAGTGTATGTTAAAAAAATAAACATAATATTTAAAAAAAAGCTTTAGTTTTGTTATTCTTGATTAATAAAAATAAAATAAATTTGTTTTGGAATCCTGGCTTATGTTTTATTTTCGAACGAAGTAAATTATAATACATAATTACAGCACATCCAGTAATCCGAATATCTCGTTAATCAGAATCAGGGTCTGCAATCATTAGTTCGGATTAGCGAGCAGGCACTGTAATTGAAAAAAGGTCGAATTAATAGAAATATAATTAGGAAAATTTTTTTGTAAAAAAATATAATACAAAAAAAGATATATTGGGAGTTATTTCTTTTTCATAAGCAACTTTATTATATTCAACATTTTTCATTTTTTCGAATTTATTCTATGAGCTAAATTTCAGTTATGTATTTTATAAAGCTTTTTGTAATAGCTCTATTCCTTAAATTTTTTTAGAAATGACTTTATACACTACCAGACTATTATATTTTATTTTCTTGTTACATTTTACCTTAGCTTTCCGTTGGATAGCAATGAAGTATATTTATGTACAGAAAAATTTACAATTATTAGACACCAGCAGAATGTAATGCATTTTCTGGCCCGCTACGGCCTTCGTCAGCATTCTTATAAAATACACAACTGAAATTTAACTCATAGAATAAATTCGAAAAATGAAAAATGTTGAATATAATAAAGTTGCTTATGAAAAAGAAATAATTCCCAATATCTATTTGTTAAAGTAGTTGAGTTAAATACATTCAATTTATAAAGTATCACTATCCAGTATGACACAAAGAATGCTGACGAAGGGCGTAGCGGGCCAGAAAATGCATTACATTCTGCTGGTGTCTAATAATTGTAAATTTTTCTGTACATAAATATACTTCATTGCTATCCAACGGAAAGCTAAGGTAAAATGTAACAAGAAAATACAATATAATAGTCTGGTAGTGTATAAAGTCATTTCTAAAAAAATTTAAGGAATAGAGCTATTACAAAAAGCTTTATAAAATACATAACTGAAATTTAACTCATAGAATAAATTCGAAAAATTAAAAATGTTGAAAAAAAATATAATATTTAACTGAAAAAAGGTCGAATTAATAGGAATATATTTAGGAAAAGGTTTTTGTATAACAAAAGTTTCCTAGAAATATCCAAAAAATGAAGGTAATCCTAATGTCATACTGGGAATTAAAAAAAAGTCAGGAAAATTAGAAACTTTAATGGCCAATTTCGCCAATTAATTTAAAATTCGTTTTTCATGTAAAACAAAAATAAAATTATATGAAAAACTATATTAAAATATGAATTGATATTTAAATTAATTGGTGAAATTGGCCATAATACATACTAATGTCTATTTCATGTTACATGATATACAACATTTTAAGGGAAAAACTTCTCACTAATGATGATGTCAAGCACTATTCCCTTTAGTGTTAAGCTGTTTACTCCCATGGCGTTGTATGTTTATGAAATAAGTTCATTTTGAGTTAAGTTTACTTGTGTGTGTGTGTGCGTGTATTTGCCGTATTAACAAAAACAAAACGCTCCCATTACCTACTCCGAAAAACAATTAAACATGTTGCTTACAATTGTTTGCATTTTAAATGGGCTGCTTCGTATCTAAATGAACATTTGATGAACTATTGCAAATACTCGAGTTGTTAACTTGTGATCCATTTTTTATTTTATTTACCCCCAACCCCCCTCCTCTCTCCCCCTCCATGTGATTTATTTACTATTAAATATTATTTTTATTGTTTCTGATTTTGATACGGATTTTGTTTCTACTCCATTTCCAGGTCTCATTAAGCATATCCATTTTACTGTCGTTGACTGTGTTCTTCTTGCTGCTTGCGGAAATTATTCCGCCAACATCGTTAGTTGTGCCGCTTTTAGGGAAATTTGTACTTTTTACAATGATACTCGACACATTCAGGTAAGTTTTTATTATCTTCTGTCTACATACTTTTATTTCACCTAAATATTTTTCCCACCATAACGAAATCATCATTATCATCATCCAGACGAAATGAACTGAATAAAAAAACTAAATAAATATCTGCCTGGTATTGGTAAAAACTTTTATACTCTTTTAATACGAGTGAGAATTTGTTTATGCTTGTATATTTATTTGGCTGATGATCTATTTTAAATATTGTATTTTTAAGCCATAATAAATTATTGATTTTTTCTGTCTGTGGTGGCTGCATTGTTGGATGAATAACTCTAGTTGGTT
This sequence comes from Pollenia amentaria, assembly GCA_943735925.1. NCBI lineage: Eukaryota > Metazoa > Arthropoda > Insecta > Diptera > Polleniidae > Pollenia > Pollenia amentaria. The sequence goes on from OX031008.1 coordinate 210,656,760, forward strand.
TGAATAAAAAAAAGCCTTTTAACAGGAGTTTCTTTAAATTGAGTTAATAAAATGAAAACTCTTTATTTGAGATCTGCACAAATATATTTGTATGCATGACGTAAACGTGTAGTGGCAAGGCATGAGTCCATAGTATGGACTCCATACCCCAAGTATCAACACAACGATAAGAACATCCTTTTCTTCAACAACAAATTTGCCGAATAAAACTAGTTGTAGTTATTATCAGGGACCGAAAATAACAGTTATTATGAAATTTTAAAACAAAAAAAGCATATAGAAGTAAATACCGGCAAACTGATTCAGGTATACCATATTGATCCTTATGAACTTTTCTATGATATTCAGCCATGTCACAGAGTACAATGCCGTTCGGAATGATTCGGTTCGGAACCGAAGAAAACATATTTGTTTATTGATATAAAGTTTATTTTGATGGTTTTTTGGCCTTTAGGATACAGAAAGCTCCCATTTCGTTTATGAAAACAAAAATGGTTTCGTGGTTTTTTGTGATTTTCTGAAGCACCAAAATACGGAATGAATTCCGTTTCCGAACGGAATTGTGCTCTGTGACATGGCTGAATATATTATGATGTTTAAAGTTTTGATTTTTATTTTTCGATCAAAAATTACAGTTATTTTTTGATTTTTTTTTTTTAACAAAAATAACAGTTTTTTTTTTGGTTTTTATATTTTCGATCAAAAGTAACAGTTATTTTATGATTTATATTTTCTTGAACAAAAATAACAATTATTTTTTGATTTTTATAATTATTGAGTTGTCTTTAAATATTTATTTAAATGTGTGATCATCATTGTGATTTCTTATGCGCATTAAAATAAATATTTAAAGTCAACTTAATAATTATGAGACGTACATTTCTTTAAAAAATAACTTTTATTTTTGATTGAAAAAATAAAAATCAAAAAATAATTGTTATTTTTGTACAAATAAATAAAAATCAAAAAATAGCTGTTATTTTTGTTGTAAAAAATAAAAATCATAAAAGTAACAGTTATTTTATAATTTCTATTTTCTTAAACAAAAATAACAATTATTTTTTAATTTTTATAATTATTGAGTTGTCTTTAAATATTTATTTAAATGTGTGATCATCATTGTGATTTCTTATGCGCATTAAAATAAATATTTAAAGTCAACTTAATAATTATGAGACGTACATTTCTTTAAAAAATAACTTTTATTTTTGATCGAAAAAATAAAAATCAAAAAATAATTGTTATTTTTGTACAAATAAATAAAAATCAAAAAATAGCTGTTATTTTTGTTGTAAAAAATAAAAATCTTAAAAGTAACAGTTATTTTATAATTTCTATTTTCTTAAACAAAAATAACAATTATTTTTTAATTTTTATAATTATTGAGTTGTCTTTAAATATTTATTTAAATGTGTGATCATCATTGTGATTTCTTATGCGCATCAAAATAAATATTTAAAGTCAACTAAATAATTAAAACACGTACGCATCTTTAAAGAGTAACTTTTATTTTTGCTCGAAAAAATAAAAATCAAAAAAAATTGTTATTTTTGTACAAATAAATAAAAATCATAAAATAACTGTTATTTTTCATCGAAAAAATAACTGTTAATTTTGTTCAAAAAAATAAAAACAAAAAAATAACTGTTATTTTTGTACAAATAAATAAAAATCATAAAATAACTGTTATTTTTGATCGAAAAAATAAATTTCCAAAAATAACTGTTAATTTTGTTCAAAAAAATAAAAACAAAAACAAATAACTGTTATTTTTGTTCAAAAAAATCAAAAAATAAGGAATAACTGTTACGGTCCCTGGTTATTATTCCTCTTCGCCGTGCAGTTATATATACAGTGAAAGACGAAACTCCACATACAATCTAAGATTTTATCAATCGTAAAAAACATTTGCGATTCTTCTTTGAAATCGCATAATAGCTATTCTGTAAGCCTTAGGTCACTTTTTTAAAAAAAATTTAATTAAAATATTGTTTATTTTTCAATATTTCGATTTCCGTTGGAAATCTTAAATTTGGCGACTTCAAATCGCAAATTATGCTCAAGGAAACTAGACCATTTTTAAGAAACTACAGCAGATCTCAAGCAAAACGCAAGAGTTTCAAAACACCATAAAATAAATCTGGCGTTTTGCGATTATAAATCGTACGATTTCAGAGTATGAACGATTAGTAAGAGTTAACCATAATTTCTTTTTATCTGTATTAAGAACATTATTGAGAAATATTAATTGCAGCAAAGATTAATTAACTTGTGGTGCAACTCATTTCTCAAGGAAATTTTGAAATTTTGTAAAAAATAAAATTTTAGGTCAACAAAATTTTCATTTGATTCAATGAAAATATTTATCAAAATTGCCCTTTGGAAAAAATCACTCAATAAAACATATCTATGTGCTGTTTTCACAACACAAGTGATACCACGAGTAGTAAAATTTATATGAAAACCACTCAAAAAACTAAGTGCTTTTCATACAAATTTTTCTACACGCTCAATCACTTGTGTTGTGAAAACAGCACATTAATAATGAAATTAATAAATATTTCTACATATTGAATAAAAAAAATATTTGAAACAAAGTAAAAACAGTATTTTTACAACTAATTTTTTATCAACATTTTTTAATAGCTTTGGCATCGTTGCAAAAAAAGACTTAATGTGCTTGAAATTCCTATTCGCTTTAGAGTTTTATTTTTACAATTTCATTAATTTTTGCAAAGACTTTGGCAAAAGGTTTCCTGATGATCAGACCTAAGCAACCAGCGAAATGCGCATTGGAATTAGCATATCCCCCAAAAATAAATTTTAGTGTATTTATCAAAGTATAAAAAACGAGAATTTAGCAAAACATAATTAATGAGTAAATAAACAAAGGTTCGATAAACATTTTGTTTGCTTTATTCAGCATTTCCAAAAATTTATTTTAACAAATCACGTAAACATTTTGATAAAAAAAATTATTTTGGGCAACAACTTTTTTGGTTGTTGACTTAAAATTCAATAACAATACCTACAAACTTTTTATCAATACGGCATAAATCGTCATCGCAGATAGTTCAAAAACTTTTTTAATAAATATGCGATTTTCGTATATGAAAATTATTTTTTACTTTCTAAAGACATTATACAAATAAAAGAATTACAAGCGAATAAGAATTACAAGCACTGAAGTCTTATTTGCAACGATATCAAAGCTTTTTTAAAAATGAACACGAGTTATAAAAATACTGTCTTAACTTTGATTCAAATATTTTTTTTATTGAATTTGATGAAATATTTAATTATTTCGTTATTATTATTATTATTATTATTATTGAGTGCTTTTTTGCAAAGTGCAATTTTGATAAATTTTTTCATTGAATCAAATAAAAAGATTGTTGACCCTTAATTTAATTTTTAACAAACTGTGTTGCTTATTTTTTTTTTAGAGAGTTTTTTCTGTGCGAATGTATTAAATGTTGCATAAAATTGATGAACAATGTGTAACGGGTAAGAAAATAATAACATGACCTCTTCTCTTAGATTCTCTGGTTTAATTCTGTTTATGTAAGAATCAATCTCATTATCTGATTTGTGATCAAGTACGAATTCGGGATTAAACCAACTTTTATATTCTTGAATCAAGAACAGTTTGAGATAAATTTTTATCTCACTTTAACTTAAGTCAATCCCGTTTTCGGATAATTTAGGTATGGGTCGCGTTGCCAAATAAAGATTTATCTTTTTTTTGCAGTTTTTTGAAGTGCAAAACAGTCTTGTACATTTTTATACCCTCCACCACCACTAGTGGTGAATGAGGGTATACTAAGCTTGTCATTCCGTGTGAAACTTTTTTATTATACATCTAAGACGCCATCAAGTATATATATTCTGGCTCCTTGAGTAATTCTAAGTCGATTTAGCCATGTCCGTCTGTCTGTCAGTCTGTTGAAAACACGCTCACCTTCGAAAAACGCAAAAGAAAAGTAAAAATTGCTTGTAGTTATCTTAAGCAGTTTGGGATTCAAATCCAGCAACATCGGTTCAGTAGGATCAGAACTATGAATCAAAATGTGGAACCACCACCCTAAAAAGAAATTGTTAATTTTGATACAAAAACTAACATAAATCGTGGAATAATGCATGGAATGATATAAAATTCGCTTTATACGACTGCAAATCGTACTGTTAAATTTCGTAAAGATCGGTCCATAATTTACCATAGGCCCCATATAAACCCTTTTCTCGAAAAACCGTTTAGTACGCCTAAAACCGTAATCAATAACGCTATCATAATAAAATATGGTATATCACAGTTTTATAAGACTAGAAATCGAAGTGTCAAATTTCGTAAAGATCGGTCCATAATTTACCATAGGCCCCATATAAACCCTACTCCCGGGAAACAGTTTAGTACGCTTAAATCCAAATAGCGCCCACTTTGGGAAAATAACTAAATTCGCCTAAAACCGTAACAGATATAGATATTGCGGTAAAATTTCATCCAACTTAGATTCATGGCCAGAAAAAATACCATGCAATTTTGTGAAATTCACTGTTCACGCTAAAACTAATTACACTGCTGTATTGAAATTTATTCTAATTTATTTTTTGTAGTTCCAGAAATCAGTCTTCAGAATTTTGGGATAATTGGTTCATTTTTTACCATAGGTCCAATACAAATTAAATTCGGCTAAAACTGTTACGAATCATGATATTTTACTCAAGCCAGTTCAAAGTTCTAACAAGAAACACATAAAACTTTCTTATTGTCGGTCAATAATTTAATATAGGTCTAAACCGACTCTAATTTTAATGCTGACGATACCCTCCAACGACAGAAGTCGTTCTACCAAAGATTCGGCACAGCCGAATATAGCACTCTAACTTCCCAATAAAAACTGGAGCTTTCAACGAAGCAGGTTTGTAAGGGAGAAACGTAAAAGATTCGCTTACCATACCGCTTACGGAAGACATGAATTTTATATGGCGAGGTCCCACTTTGAAGCAATACATTTTTGACACAGAAAGCACTTTATTCAGCGCATATAAAATTTGGTGAATGTAACATTCGGCCTTGCACACTGAAATTTTTGTTACCGTTACTCTTTTATATGCTCCCTTACAAACTTGCTTCGTAGTAAGGGAATGTCGTGGCTCTCTTCAAGTTGTATATATATTTGTTTCAATTTATTAAGCATTTGTTCACTTGCCTTACTGCATCTGTGTATGTCTTATTGCGTAACGCATAAATGTGTGCTTACTTTTTAAAAGTTACCATTAGTGCTTCGCAAAATAGGAACATTTTTTATTGGGATGCTTGAACGTGTTTAACAACCCCAATTCACTTCACTTCATTGTTTGCGTGAACATTTTTGCAGCTAAATCTGGCATTAGACATGACCAAAAAATGCTAAAAATGATTTTAAAAAATGCTAAATATAATGCTAACATTTTTTAAAAAGTTTTTTTTACAAATTAATTACAGTATCAGATTTTACTCGAAACTAAATACATTTTAGTGACTTTAACAAAATTTGAATTTTGAATATTTAAATATTAAATATAAATATGTCACAGGTTTGCGGGCCCCCGCTGATACCTGCAAAATTAAAACGATTGTGTCTATGCTATACAAAATTCTTTAGATCATTTTATTTCTTATAGTTTAAGAAAAGTTGAAGTTTTAAAATTATTGTTTTTTCAGCAGTTTATAGAAAAAAACTTTTTCAAATATTTACACTATAGAATTTTTATCTAAATACAAAGTGAAATTTACTTGCATTTTAATATCGTTATATCGAAGGGCAAATAATTTTTACAATCGACATGATGAAGGCATTTCAATATTCCCATTCTTAACATAAGAATTATCCATTTTCATACGAAATTTCATTTTAGGTACATCTATTTTTAATTAATATTTATTATAATTTATACAACAATTTAACTAAGATCAATAGATCTATTTGTCAAAATTTTTAAACTAGTGCTAAAAAAAAGCTAAAAATATTTCATAAAAATGCTAAATAAAATGCCAAGTGCTTAATGAAAACTTTGCAGCTAAAAACAAATTTTTAATGAAAATTTAGCTGCAAAAATGCCAAAATGGCCACATTGGCAATAATCAAAGAAGAAAAAACTTCACACGGACGCCGAAAACCTATTCGATGCAGACCTCTACTTTTTATAAAATGAGCCAACCGTAAGTTAAACTCAATTTAAAATGACCCAGCTCTTTTAAACCACCCGTTGCATTACATCACAACATTCTAAAATATTTATGTTAAATAAATAAACACAAAATCACGATTACTGCTGGAAAATAAATAAAATTTATTTTTATAACTGTTTTGACTGACTAATCACAACATCAGCAATAATAACAAAAAATAAAAATTACAAATTTACTATTTCTATATATCGTTCGCCTGTCAGTCAATTCAGCAGCAAGTCTACATGATATTTTTTTAACTTGTCGTTCAATTATAAATCTGTGTGTTGTGTGTGTGTGTGTTTATATTACATGCTGGTCTTTTGACTAACCGTCATAATAATGTCATTACACACTCTCCTTCCTGCATTTTTGAATTGTTTAAACAATGACACTTTAATCACGTTACAATTTCGTGGTTTTGCGTAATTGTTTGGTACATACACAGGCCATTAAACTAATGTTTGACATATCTTAACGATACAAACACATTGATGCACACATCCACATACAGATTTTTACTTATGAAGATACAAATACACATGTAGAAGCACAGACTCTTAAACACAATTGGGTTAGCAGATGGGCATAGTATAAATTTTGCAAATTGCACTATGGCGCTTTGTAATGCAAATTGCTAACGTCGTTATAGTCCAGGTGATTGTACAATAATAGAAGGTAGTCTCGAAGAGGCAGCCGATTATTTTTTTTTATTTGCTTATTTCCTGCTATACCCTGTCAAATGTTGTTTATGTTTTTTCCAATGCGCACATACACTATTAAATAACTTGTATTTTATATATATAAGTTTGTCATTTCGTTTGTGATTTCATAAAAATGCTAAATAAAATGCCAAAATGGCCACACTGGCAATAATCGAAGAGAAAAAACTTCACATGGATCGTTGACCCTATACATTTTAATAGGGATGGGCAAATTAAAAAAAATATATCGATATATATCGTATCGATATTTTTTAAGAGTATCGATATTTATTAATTAAAAATATCGATGTATCGAACGTATTAAGCTGAAATTATTACAAAATTTTAAAACTTAATATACCTATGTCAATACATATGTACAAACATATTACATGTAATTCCATTCTAACTTTTTATTGTTTCTTTTAATTTCAAATTTACTGCCTGTCCCTCGATTTCGAACGAAACTTTAATTTGCTTAACTTTTATTTAAAACAAAAACCAATTTTAAAATTTAGGTTTTAAGGTAAGTTAATTCTACAATAAAAAAAAAATAAAAAAAAAAGTAAAGAATACAAAAACATTTTTATTTATTCGCCATATGAAATCTAAAAAAAAATTGGGATTATATACTGCCGGTAAACGAAACATGTGACACATACCTATACAAGTATACTATGTAATATTTTATTTTTAATATATAAGAACATGCTCAAATAAAAAAAATAAAAAACAAAAGGAACAAGTCCAGTTTACCAACGCAGCTCCAAATAAAAAAAAAAGTACATAGGGTGATAGAAAATGGAAAAATAAGAAGAAAAAATTAAATGGCAAAATTCTCGGAAACGCATAGTTTCCGAGTTATAGACCTCGGAAGTTTTCATATGAATTTGTGATTTCCCACTACATTTCTGAACGTATATGGCCAATATTGGTATCATTTGAAAGCTTTTGAACAGATCTTTCTGGAAATGCAAAATTTTTTTAAAACTTTTTAACTCTTTAGTTCCTAATACAGTTTTTATAAAATTTTATATCAAAATGTTACGGAAGTGCACTAGGTAATAAAAATGTTATCAAAAAAATCCCAGCTTCGCTAAATAAAGCTTCTCCACATAGCCAGCCTTTGACCGGGCGCAAGGGTTTTCTCCTCTATTGTATAATAAACATCGGCTTCGCTATATAAAGCTTTTCTACATAGCCGGCCTTCGGCCGGGCGCAAGGATTTTCTCCTCTATGGTATAACAAACACCGGCTTCGCTAAATAAAGCTTCTCCGCATAGCCGGCCTACGGCCGGGCGCAAGGATTTTCTCATCTATGGTATAACAAACACCGGCTTCGCTAAATAAAGCTTCTCCGCATAGCCGGCCTTCGGCCGGATGAACAGATTTTCTCCTCTATGGTATAACAAACACCGGCTTCGCTTACTAATGCTTTTCTGCATAGGTTTTCTCCCGAATCAGAGAGCGAATAATTTTTTTAATTTTTTTTTTAATTTCTTAGTGTAGATAGAAATAAGTATGTAAGTATAAAAGTTAAGTTAAGTTTATTTTAGAAAAAAGTGAATTAAAAAACAAATTTAAAACATAAATACATATATTGGTTTTTATGCTTACTAAAAACTTTTGTTTTTTCGTAAATTCATCGCCGCTCCTTAATGGATTAAGAATTTTTAAATAAAATTTTTATATCCAGAAAGATCTATTCAAAAGCTTTCAAATGATACCAATATTGGCCATATAGGTTCAGAAATGTAATGGGAAATCGCAAATTCATATGAAAACTTCAGAGGTCCATAACTCGGAAACTATGCGTTTCCGAGAATTTTGCCATTTTATTTTTTCTTCTTATTTTTCAATTTTCTATCACCCTATGTACTTTTTTTTTTATTTGGAGCTGCGTTGGTAAACTGGACTTAAGCCAAACAAAATATTTTTTTTTTATTATTAACATTCCAATTTTCATGAGTCCATTGCTACTAATACGCCATAATTAAGGCGATTCTTTGCATAATTCTAGGTACCTTTTCCAGAATATATTTTCCGCGCTTATTTTTTGCTGTCATCTCTTAAAAAACCGAGACAAAACTGAACTATGTAATCTATGAAAATTTACAATGGAAAAGCGCCGTTATTTTCTTAATATTAGTTAAAAACCATATGATGCAATTCTTAAAAAACCACAGTATTGTAAGCAGTTTAGCAACGGTTAAAATGTTGAATTTTATTAGAAAGAGATTTTAAAAATGTCGAATTCGATAGTCGAAGATAAATATCGATATAGCGATATATGGGTATTTTTAATATCGGCGATATATATCGATTATAATATTTTTAAATATTGATATTTATTGCCCATCCCTACATTATAATTATTCTGGGCCCTTATAAGATGTGAAGTTGATTAAACAAAGTCCGTCTGGCTGTTAAAATGGGTATTCCTAAGACCTCAGATTTAATGGTGACGTGGTTCTTATATATTTCTGTCATATCTGCTCCTTATAATAAAGTAAAGAAAAATATTAAACTTAAATACGTTCTCTTCCCATAGTGCATGCAAAATTCTTCTCGTCTCTTTACTATCAACATTTATTTCCAAATGTTCACAGGACAGTCTTCCCAAGCCTACGTCGTTAATTTTACATGTGTTTGTTATGCTTAATACATAATACAATACATACACCTACACCTTCAGTACCATACAGTCTACATTTCCTCGTTGTTCTTTTGCGGAATTTTAGGCAAACGTTTAATGGCCATTTAAGCTGCATAGGTTAATGAAGATGTGCATATTTAATCAAACAACTATTTTTTTCCAATACAACTTTTATTTTTTGTTCCTCTTGTTGTTCACCAACACAACCTGTAACCATAATTGCTCCCAGTTTTTTTGTAAATAATTTATTTGGCTAAATAATCGCTTTTAGTTGTTTTTATTCGGGATAAATCAATTAAAATATTTAGTAAAATGTTGGTATTTTGTACAGTTATTTAGTTGACATTTTAATTAATTGTTTATTAGGCTAATTAAACAGAATTTATTTATATAACGGGGAGTGAGCGAGAGAGATAGAGAGAGAGAGAGTGAGAGAGAATGAATGAATGAGGAAAAGTGGAATTAAAAATTAAAATAAATACTTTTGCGCCTGTAAGTAGGCAATATTAATGCGTTTTTGCGGCTAAATACATAATTATGCATAACAAAGTTCAATACGGCATTATATTAAAATTTTAATTATTAATAAATTTAGAAAATTAGACTTAGTAAATTTAATTTAAAATTAAATAACAGAGAATTAAATTTTTATAATAATAAAAAAATCAACATGTAATTTTTTATGTAATACTGTGATAATAAGAGAAATTGTGTGGTTTAAAATGTTAAAATTAAACGCTAAGCTGCTTAGAAGACGGAGGATTGTTATAAGCATCGTAAAGGGAAACCATCATTATCAAATAATTTATATCGCAAATTACGAAAGTAAAACCCATCGGCAACATTAAATTTAACGGAGAATTTGTCTTTTACTTCAATATGCAATTCTTGAAAAAAATAAAATATGACAACGCTTTTTTAAATGCAAGTTCTTATAGATAGTTACATACAACTTCTCCGCCAATGAAGTTTTTCAAACATTTAACAAATTCATAACTTTAATTCTTAATGAGATTTTATCAATTTTCTTATAATGAACGATTAAAAATTATTTTTTTTCAAAATTGTGGATCATTTCAAAAATTAAAATTTTATGTTTATATTATACAAGGTGGCGCAAAAGTCATTACCCTATCGGAAAATTGTATAATTTTTTCAAATGGCGGTAAATGCCAGTTCTGCTTAGACATTTGTGAGGAAAACGGATACAAAATACAGGTCAATAAAAAATGAAGCGCTACACTTCTCAAGAACGCCGAAAAATTTTATCGATTTTTTTTTCGTAATAATTCGTCGCTGGTGTTAGCGTGGCGTACCCGTCTTTGTGCATACGGGAATTAGCTTCTGGGCCACCAAAGATCCGCTTATAACACACAAAGAGCCATTACACTCGCTCAAAGTAACTGTATGGTGGGGTGGCGCGATTTAACCGCTCTAGACTTAGTTTTGAAAGGATTTGTAAGGACGATGAGGATTCATACATAAGTATGTATTTTTAACACATCAAAAACAAAAAACACACTTAAGTCGGTCAAACCAAAAACATGTCCGAACATGTCGACTGCCGAAGTACTTTATTGTGTTAAACTTTTCGTTTTTTTTGCATTTGACTTAACTGCAACTGTTTACATTTGCGCAAGAGGGATGGACCCGTGAGTCCACCTGCTCCACATCCAGGGCACTTTGGCCTGGATATGATGAACGGAGAACCAAATCTCTACTTAGGTTCAATAGGAACCAAATCAGGACCATTGTGTCGGTCATAACTGGACACTGGCCTGTTAGGACTCATGCTAGAAGAATGGGTCTGGTATTCAATGACTACTGTAGAAGTTGTCATGATGAGGAGCAAGGGGAAACTGTGCTTCACTTTCTCTGTCAATTCCCTGGGCTACGAGGCATTAGGGAAAAATACCTGGGAGAACCGGTGTTTTCCTGTTTGGAGGATCTATCAAAAATAGAACTAAGATTGCTTCTTCTCTTCATTAGGAAGACGAATTGGCTCAACTTTGCAGTGACGCCATCTGAATAACTGCTCCTCGGGATGGGCATTGGCGCTGGGTATCACAAAGGGACCGCTAAAGGACCCAAGTGAGCTGTCTCTCGATGGCTGCCCATGGAACCTAACCTAACCTAACTGTTTACATTTAATGAATCAGAAGTAAATGCAACAGTTTGTTTTTGTCCAATGAAAAATGAAAAAGTCGAAGAAAAAGCAATTTTTTATTTTGACTGCAGTTTTTTAAACACTGTGAAGGAAACGCCACCCTAAAAAATTAATAATTTTGTTACAAAAACTAACATAAATGGTGGTATAGTGCACGGAGTGATATAAGATACAAATTCGTTTTATACGACTAGAAATCATATTGCTAAATTTCGTGATTTTATTTCGTGATTCATAATTTACCATAGGCCCAATATAAATCCCACTCTCGGAAAACAGTTTTGTACCGCAACGAATAATGTTTTTGTAGCAGAATTTGGTCTATCGTATATTCATAAGTCTTCAAATCACAGGAGAAAATGCCGTGAAAATCGACCCGTAATATTCTATATTCCCCATATAATGTCCACTCTGGGAAATTATTAAAATTAGCCTAAAACCGTAGCAGATATAGATGTGGTGGTAGAATTTGGTCCAATTTAGATTCATATGGCCACACTCATAAAATTATTATAGAAACGGATTGAAGGTTATTAAGGCTGAGTTACGCGAAAGTTGCTGTACCCGTTACGCACTGAATCGTACTGTTAGCACGTTGGTGCAGTTATGGAACATCTAAAAACGTATCATATGTTTTTCACACACGCAGAGAAAAAACATGTTTAAATATGGTCACCTCCAAAAAACCTATTTTCAAAAAAAATTTTAAAAATTTTTTTTTAATTTAACCATATTATTGTCACCGACAACCATATTGTTGTTAAATTAGTCCTCCATCAAGAAGCCCAAACATATAGTTAGTCCTTAAAAAAGCACCCTAGGAGTGCTTTGTTTGTTTTAATGGATTAAAAGAAGCGCTTATTGTAAGCAGAAAATAGTCCTCCGAACCGGGAACACCCCATACAAAAATCCGGCATCCCATCAGCAGGTTTGAAGTGATTTGAGGTATGAATTCATACATAAAACCAGCTCCTTTTGGAGTACATTTTTTACTGGAGTAGTTTGATTTTTTTTCAGTTAAATTATATTTTTGTTAAAGCAATAACTGTTAAATTTTACGGAATAAATAAAAAATAATGTAAAATTCATTTATTTTAAATGAAATATAAATGATCCGTTTTTAAAATAAATTTTTTCTTGCTTAAAATTAATTTTCTGTGGAATTTACCTACATAAGATTTTAAGTGCAGAAATATTGCCATTTAATTACGTTATAATTAATCAGTCCATAATTTACCTTATGTCCCATATTAAGCAAACTTCTCAAAACCACTTTAAAACTATAAAATGCTATAGCAACTTTCACTTCTATATCGAAATTTGTTCTAATTTAGGTTTTTTAATACCAGAAAAACTCTACAGAACTTTGTGGTGGTTGGTCAATAGTTTAGCATGGCTTCAATATAAATTCTCCTTTCGAAAATAATTGTAGCTTCACTTAAACTGTTACGAATCATGATATTTGACTCAAATTTGTTTAAAATGTTATATGACTAGAAATAGAAGCATAAATCTTTCTGATTTTTGGTCCATAACTTATCATATGTTGGTCCAAACCTCTTAATAATTAGTATTGTGGTTATTTTATTGAACTGTTAATGGTTTTTATTCCAAATTTCGATATATATATTAATTTTTATATTAATTAATAATTTTTAGATCCCATATAGGGCCCACGTCTGAAATATTCTAACTGTCGAATACAGAACTGTTACTTGTTAAATTTGGTTTTATTTAGTTTTTATTTAGTTTTAAAGTAACTCAAAATCACTTCACTTATCCAAAAAAATAAAGCGCTCAAAATTACAATAACCTCATGGAGTGATAATTTACTTAAACCGCTGAAAACCCACGTGCTTATATTACGAAAACTTCGAAGAAAATAATGAAGCTCAACCCCGAAAGGTTACGCTTCATTAAAGTACATTAAGGTTACTCGAATCAGCGAACTTTTAAAAAAATTCTAGTGAACGATTTTTAAAGAAAAGCATCCACAAAAATTTTTTAGTTAAGCATTTTATTAAAAAATAAAATAAAAGTTTTTCTTCTCTCTCAAAATTTGATACGATTTTGAACACTTTTTTTTGTGTTATCAAATTAATTACTTTTTAAAGCTTTCGTCATCAGCTAAAGTTGTTGTTGAGAAATAGCGTTATTTGCATACACATAAAAAAGTTTTATGATAAAGTGTAAATGAGCTTCGTCGATTCGTTGAACAGTAACCATCCAGGGTTAAAAACCACGTACTAATGCACAAGGAAAACAATGAAGAAAAAATCATAGCTTTTTTTTGTTTCAAACAACAAAAATCAACTTTAAAACCCTTAAAATTACAAGAAATAAAATTATCCACTATTAACAGTATCCAGTATTAACCGTAACAGAGATATCCAATAGCCAAATTTAGAAATGAGTTGTACGTTTTGAATTGTTATACCTTTTGTAAACTTGCATAAATTTCGGAGGAACGGATGGAAAATGTTGAAAATGTGAAACTTGCAGTCACACTTGCAACATCTAACATCTACTATCTATCAATAATGTCACCATATTTGAAAAAAAAAATTAACTTTTTTTCTACAAAAGTGCCAACATGTTTAAAGAAAAAACCAAAATGTACTTGGAATTAATTTTGTTTAATAATATAAAAACAAAATTAAAAAAAAAATTTTGCAAAAAAGGAAAAATTTGACAAATGGTAACGCTGTTTTCAAAAGCAATGCCATCTTGTTAGTTATTCCACAATGATAATAGAATTTATTGTCACTTTCTAGTGACGACACTAAAAAAAATCGCAAGATGTAGAATGGAATACATTGAGATAGGAACATCTTGTAATACCCTTTCCTCTTGCATACATTTCAGAGGAATGGATGGAAGATGTTCAAAGTGTGAAACTTGCATTCCCACTTGCAACATCTAACATCTAGTTTAATCAATAATTTCACCTTTTCTGAAAAAAAAAAATTTTAATTTTTTTTCTTCAAAAGCGCCAAAATTTTAAAAGAAAAAACAAAAATGTATTTGGAATTCATTTTGTTTAAAAATATTAAAAAAAAAATTAAACAAAAAAGTCATGCAAAAAAAGGAAAAATTCTACAAAAAAAGCCGCCACAACAGCTCTGTTCACTCATTGTTTTAAAGAGGAACATGTACCCGATCTGACAAACATCATAATATTAGATAAGAAATAGAGAACAAATAAATTATATTCTCTGGAAAGTTTACGAATACAGGAAAAGGATATTAATGCACTGAATGCGAAAGAGGACACAAATAACACGAATGCATAAAATAAAATTGCAATAGTTTAGTTCAATAAAAAATTTTTTAACTGTGATATTGTTTGGTAGGAATATATACTTTATATTTAATGTTTTAATAATTATAGTCTTGTCATTTGTTCTGATTAAATAAATTTTCGGTTTTTTGTTGTGTGTAAACAAAAAATTTGTTAAAACGTTAAATGTAAAAATTGACAAAAAGATTATCCCCCATATTCATAAAAACTATTTTAGGTTTATTTCAGGTTTATGAAACGAATTTTCTATGAAAATTTGTTTAATAAACCTTTTATTAAACAAAAATATTTTTTATGAATATGGGGGTATATGTGAGTTCTATTAATCCTTTGAAATTATGTTGTAGTGTTTTTTATTGCACTGTGGTTTTTGCATTGTATATTTACATGTGGTTACCAGATCAATAATAAAATTATTTTCTAAAAAAAACAAAACAATAAAATTAAGAAAAGGTCGATAATAATTAAAATAAGTATTTGGATTTTATTTTGTTTAATAACATTAAAAAAGTTAAGCAAAAAAAGACTTGCAAAAAGGAAAAACTTGGCAAATGGTAACGTTGCTCTCAAAAGAAATTCCATTTTGTCAGTGATGCCACAATAATAATAGAATTTATTGCCACTTTTTTAGTGATGACACTTAAACAATGTAGAATGGAATACAATGAGACAGGTAGATCTTGTGAAGATGTTGAGTTTTAACTCTATGCATTTCTTATGGGAAAATTTCAACATCTTCGCAAAATGATGGTAGATGTTAGATGGTGTCAAGTGTGAAAAGCAGGGCTGTGAGTCGGAGTCGGAGTTGAGGTTTTTGTACCGATGTCGGAGTCGGAGTCGAAGTATCCACAAAAATGCGCGAATCCGACTTCAAAATTGTTAGGCATAAAATATTTAAAAAAAAAATTCTAACATTTCCAAAAGTAAAAAATTTTAGGAGGATGTGCTTTAAAAATTATGAAGTCAGAAAATAAGGAGCAGCCTACTTTACATATAGCACTGGTTCCTCTAAAGAGAGTAAACTTGAAATTTTTAAATTTTCACTTTATGCAAGAAATTGATGTACAGTGGTCATATTTACCCACTCTAAAAATCTTACATCTATATCCCCATTTGTGATAAAGGGTGGTTAAATTTTAAAGGCCGATGTTAAATGTGAACCTCACCTAAACTTTAAGTTTTTTCTGCATTTCATTTGGCATTTCTCAATTTCAGACTAACTCAATTTGAACCATGGAAAGATACACAATCGAGCAACGCGTTAAAGTTATTTAGGCTTATTATGAAAACGGACTTTCAAATCAAAATGCATATTGTGAAAATCATCTTCAGTGATGAGGCACATTTTCACCTCAGTGGATTCGTCAATAAGCTGAATTGCCGCATTTGGGCGAATGATAATTCAAGAGTGATTGTCGAAAAACCAATGCACCCACAAAGAGTGACTGTTTGGTGCGGATTATGGGCTGGCGGCATCATCGGGCCGTATTTTTTCAGAAATGGGGCTGGTCAGGCAGTTACTGTGAATGGTGTTCGCTATCGTGAGATGATAACGAACTTTTTACGGCCCGAATTGGAAGATATGGTTGTGGACGATATGTGGTTTCAACAGGACGGTGCCACTTGCCACACAGCTATCGAAACAATGGCTCTTTTGCGCGACTAATTCAATGGCCGTGTTAACTCACGTGGTGGCGATGTCAATTAGCCGCCAAGATCATGTGATTTGACACCGTTGGACTTCTTTCTTTTGGGTTATTTGAAAGAAAAGGTGTACGTTGATAAGCCAGCAACAATTCAAGAGCTAAAGGATGAGATAATTCGGCACATTAACAGCATAGAACCTCAATTATTCCTCAGCGTCATCGAAAATTTGGACCATCGGATGGAGGTTTTGTTCCATATATAATTGAACCATACCAATATTATCATTATAAACAGAAATGACAATAATTTCCTAAATAATTTGTTTTCTAGCCAAAATCAACATCGGCCCTTAAAATTTAACCACCCTTTATAAGAGTACATATAAAAAGAAAACAATTTTTTGACTCCACTGAAAATATATAAATTTTGAGTTAACCCCCTTTAGAGGAACCAGTGCGCTATGTAAATAGCTATATTAAAGCTCAATGCGGCATGTGTTAGAATTAAAATATCGATTTGAAATTTTTTTTTAAAATAATTTTCATGCTATATTAAGTCATTTAAAAGGTACTGCATTAAAAAAGAGTTTACAGTCAAAAAAGGACCAGTCTCATAAACATTTAGCATCAAGGTAGGAGTCGGAGTTTGAGTCGCAGTCAGACATAAAACATGTCAGAGGTTGTAGTTGGAGTCGGAGTAAGCAGTATTTTTTTGACGACTTCACAGCTCTGGTTAAAAGGCTATTAGCTGCAACCTGTCATCAAAATTTTATTGAAATTAAAAAAAAAATAATTTTTGGCCGGATTGACCAGTGTGCATGGTTTTAATTCCAGGAAGAGCAAAATATACTATTTGCTTTTTTAATAATTTTTTTTTTTTATTCTTAATAAAATTATTACAAACTCATTGTAATCTTTTACAAATTAAAAAAGTTTTTTTCTTCTTTATGTTCTCTTCATTTTAATTCAGTCCGCTTGCTGGCTTGACTCCTGCGGAGTTTTTTTTTAAACCTTTTGAAAGAATTTCTTATTTTTTCTCTCTTAATTTAAACGTATTTTTTATAAACAATTTGAATTTACATGTGTTACTTTTCTGTTTATATTTACTGCAGATTTTATTTCAAATTGATTTAAGTACAAATAATATAATTGTTAGACTTCCTCGCCGAAAACTACAGTTCCCTTTGACACACATACAAACACCAGCAAATATGATTTTATACACAACCTTTTGCTACATACAAACACACCTTTGCATACTCAATGGTTTATTTAGTGTATGAAAATATGAATTTTTTAACTATAGAACAACACTTGAAATGCACTAGAGAAGACAGAGGAAAAGTATATTCCCTACAGGGCATATTTAAACGAGTATATACAAGAGTGTACATGTACAATTGTACGTGGTCACATATGTCACCTACACATGCATGACTATAGATGCACTTGCACACAATAACTTTAATTTTTAACTGTAGAAACACAAATGCAAAAGAGCAATTACATTGTATGCTCATATTTGAAATATGTATGTATATATAGAGAACAAGTACTAATAGTTAACTGGGCAAAAATTAAATCTGGGTAAAGAGTAAAAGAAAAGGGAAAGAATGGGTTGGGTGTAAGTAACGAAATTGGTACAGTTTTTCTTGTTGTAAATGTTATATGGGATTTCATGCATGCTTGTTATGTAAACACACAGTGACAAGCATAAATATGTATATGTAAATGAAAGTAAAACAAAAAAATGTTTTTTTTTTTATTTTAAATCTCAGCATTTCAGCAATTCTACCCGCCCAGGTGCTACGAAAAAAAACGTAAATCATTTAATTTTTAAGCGTTTATTTTCCCTGTTTCTTTTTTGTGTTTTAATCAATTCTGTATCTTCTTTTTCTATTTTTTTTCCATGTTTCCTTGTGCGCCGTGTTGAAAATCCTTTATAATTCCTTATTCCTTGGTGGATTTTAAAATGTTTGCTGTTTTTTGTGTTTCTTGGTGTGTCTGAACTTGCCTTATCCTTGAAATTATTAAAACTGGACATGGTTTTTTTATTAATACATACAAACATTCATGTATTCGCTCTGTTGGTCTCGGCAGTATATGTGTTACGGTGGTAGTACTTAATATACATTTTCGCTCGCCGCAAACACACACTATGGCACCGTGGGTGCGTACAGTGTTTATCAATCAACTGCCACGGTTTCTGGTAATGCGACGACCGCTTTATCCCATTGGTGAAATGATGTAAGTACAACATGGAAATAAATATACAATTTAATAATTAATAGATTTATATTTGTATGTATTTAATTTGGAATATGTGTAATACAATTATTTTTTTTTATTATCATTTATTTAATATTTTTAATTAAGAAACTGTAATTTTGTTACGATTTTAATGCAGTGCACAGTGGGGGATTTTGGATAAAAAGGGAAATTTTTTTTTCTTAACGGATAGTCTGTTTTAATTGAAATAGCTTGTAGTTTGGTATTTCTTAAACTACATTTAATTATATTGATAATGGCCTAGTCTGTAGTGCGATTCACTAACTTTTATAACGATATCCGTATCGTTATTCTATTTTTTTTTTTTATTAAATCGATAAAGTGTATTTTGGGTTTAAAATGGGCTTATATTCTGTATATTTTGTAGGCAGAAATGGCACAAGATATTAAATTAAATGAATAAAAATACAGCTGTATTCTATCGTTAAAAAGAAATTACAGAATCATACTATCGTTACGGCTAGCGAATATATATGTCGACAAATATGTATAAAGATTGTCGGCTCGTTAAAAGTTAGTGAATCGGCTCGTTAAAAGTTAGTGGTCTAGCAGTGCTGGGACTACAATTATATTTCAATTATCGTTACAAATTAAATATTCCTTATTAAAATTAATTAAATTGAAATTTAAAACTTTAACCAATATTAACAACATGTAAATGTAATTAAAAAACTAAATTACAAATTACTTATAATAACAATAGAAAGTAATTACAAATCTCAAGTTATTATTTTCAAGAAAAATTACTTTAATTAATTATAATAAATCACAAAAATAATTTCCTATTAAAAATTTTCTTAATTTCATTTTATAATTAATTGCACCTAAAATTACACGATTACTTTTAATTAAAAGAAAATTTACAATTACATATCGTTACCTGAAACGCAAAAGGCCCTAACTAACCAAAAATTAAAAATCGACTTTTTCATTGATTCTGATGTATTGCGTTAACACAAATGTCCACAACAAATTTTGCAATCTTTCGTCCAAAATTATAAATTTTATTAGCAAAAAACAAAAAGCCCTATCTACAAAATAGTATATGATAAACGCTAATAGACATCACTAACAGTTTTCATTATATGCAACATTGTTACTTGTCAAAGCCACTGGTAGGTTTTACAAGAAAAATATAAGAAAAATTAATTATAAACAGTTTAAGGCAATTTATCATTTTAAATAGTTTTTTGCTTTTCAAAATGTTAGATAGGGCCTTTTGCGTTTTAGGTAACGATATAATTTTAATTAAAAGTTTTTCACAAAAAAAAATAAATAAATAACTGCTGTCATGGGAAAATAGTTGCCGGAATTAGTCCGGGTTTTTGAGATGTGGATTAAGTTTAAACTTGGCTTAACGTACTTTGAAACTCGATTTTTTCCGGCGAAATGTGCATTTTGTTATTTCAAGAAAGACTAACATTTTCAGCAAAAAATTTTGTATGCAAACTTGGTAATGGCGGCACAAATCTGTTTTCAGATTAACTAAACTTAGTTTAACTGAGATCTCTAAAACCCAGCCTTAGAAAGTTAATGGCAGGCACATCCGTCGGCGCAGACAACTTACCACAAGAGTTCTTCAAAATCGATTGCATACACAGAAAAAAAATAAAAATTAATTTCAATTCAAAAATTTGTGATATTAATCCAAGAATTAACTAAATTTGAACAAATTAAGAGTATCAATTAAATATTTTTTTGATATTAACAACATTATCTGCAGTAATGTTGTTAATATAAGTAAACGTTTAATTCACTTGATTAAATTTTTAATCAAAGCTGACTTAAACTTAATTTTAGATTAATGGTTTAGTTGAAAAAAAAAATTGGCGAGAATTTTTTCTGTGTACCGTCAGTAAAACGTTTTATAATAGACACTTGGCCAAACCTCAACATACCACAGCGATAAAACAAAAGTATGGTCATTGCTGTGCCAAAAAAAAAAGATTTGTGAGAATTCAATAACTGGCGAGGCATTTCATTACTGAACACAGTTCATAAAATAATTGCTACCATAATCTTGGAGCGACACTATCGCCTCTAAACAATACCCTAAGGAAAGAACAGGCAGAATTCAGACAAGGCAGGTCCTGTGTCGATCACATCTAAACTCTACGCATCACCGTCGAACAGGAAAGACAATTTAACTCCTCCACCTACATACTCTTCGTCGCTTTTGAATTCGCTTTCGAACAATATCCATTGGGACAGTATCTTGACCGCAATGGACCACAAACGTTTACCCTTCAGAACTGTAAATATTATCAAGGAAATAATAACAATTGTGGTTTTTCATTGAACTGTTAGTTTTTGATTGAAGTTTTTGATATTTTTAAGTTCTTGAGTTCATCAAATTTTATTTTCATTAAATTTATTTTTCAGAAAACAGGGTTTTACTTAAGGGCTGTGTATCCGATCCATTCTGCACTAACGTCGGAGTAAGACAAGGCTGCGCACTCTCACCGTTGCTCTTTCTCCTTGTCCTCGATGAAGTTATGACCGTCACCAACATCAAAGCACATTTACCAATTTTAGTGATCTGAACTACGCTGATGATCTGTGCCAAGGCGAATTCAACTGCAGGTGGTGGCGATACTATAAAATCAAAAAACAATAGGAACAATTTAGGGTTTTTGCATTGCATTTTTACAGTCTAATGCAAAAAAGGTTAAAGTTCACATTAGCTTACCAACATATTAAGCCCATACAATTTTTCTGAGCTTAATGTGGTTGTGAACGTATCTATCAACAAGCTGCAAGCTTTTTCAAACAGATGCCTTAGATCAATCGTGCTATGTTTCTGGCCCAAAACAATATCAAACGCAGACCTTTATCGTACAACAACCCAAATCCCAGTTAATGAAGACATCATATATTTGATAGGCCACATTTTAATGTCGACAAATACCATAACTAAGGCAGCTCTGACATACAACCCGCAGGGCAATCGACACAGCGGTCGAACGAAGATTACATGGTGTTCCACGGTTGTAAAGGAACAAGAAGTGGCGACAAGAACTGTCCTAAATAGAGCTCGTAAGAAATCTTTAATTGATACCGGTCGCTCCCTAGATGGAGATTATTGCAACACCATTACTACTACAGTATTCTTCGTTTAGCTGCATTTCGCTTAACTGCATTTGTTGCCTTTCTGCACAAAATACAAAGTATTGTGTATGATGGCTCAACTTTGTTAGAAACAAAATCGTGTACGTGCATTTTGCTTAAGTGCATATTGTGGATAACAGCATTCGATTTTTGGTCAACAACGTTTATTTTTAATACAAAATGTTATTTTTAAGTGCCTCATAAAAACAAAAAAAATCATGATTGCATCAATCGCTATTCTAAGAAAAAAATATGCAAACAATTTTACTTTGCTAATGTGGTAACACAAATCGCTATATTGAAAATTCATTTGATCTGGCAGCTGTTATTGTGTGTGCGCCATAAAGTATTTATATTCTGGATCCTGGAGTAGTTCTAAGTCTGTCTGTCTGTCCGTCTATTGAAAACACGCTCACTTTCGAAAACCTCATAAGATAAGAACAATGTTGGTGTAAAATTGCTTCTGGTTATCTTAAGCAGTTTTGGATTGAAATCCAGCAAAATCGGTTGAGTGAGATAAGAGTTGTGAATCCAAATATGGAACCACCACCCGAACCAAGTGATAATATTATTACAAAGACTTACATCAATCGTTCTATGTGACTACAAATCGTAGTGTTAAATTTCCATAATTTACTTTAGGTCCCATATAAAGCCTACTCTAGGAAAACAGCTTAGTACACCTAAAACCGTAACAATAATAAAATTGTAAAAAAATTTGGTATGTCATACTTTTATAAGACTAAAAATCACACTGTCAAATTTCGTGAAGATCGGTCCATAATTAACCATAGGACCCATATAATGGGAAATTATTGAAATACGTCAAAAACCGTAGAAGTAATGTAATGATGTTGTGGTAAAATAGGGTCCCATTTAACGTCATATGGCCAGATATAATACCATGAAAATTTGTTGTAATCAGACCATAATTTACCTTAAGTTTTATGTTAAGCGGGCTTCTGAAAACCACTTTAAAACTATAAAACGCTACAGAAAATTGCACTACTATATCGAAATTTGTTCTTATTTAGGTTTTTAATACTAGAAAACACTGATCAGAAATTTGTGATGATTTGTCCATAATTTATCATGGGTCCAATATAAATTTCCCTTGTTGAAAATTAAGTTTTATATGTATAGAAATAAAAGCATAAAGCTTTCTGATTGTCGGTAAATGATTTAACATCCCAGTAAAAAAAATTTGTGATTTTTGAAGCACTTAAGAGAAAAAGCGCATAATCGAGCGCTTCGATAATAGGGCTCTCATAAAGCAGTAAACGATAACGAATAAAATATACAAAAAAGCTGCTATTTTAGTGCTGACAACGAAGAAGGTTTTAAAGCGATAGCAAAATAAAAATATGAGGTATGTGATGAAAATCGATTTGGAAAACGAAACGATTTGAAACCGATAATATCGTTTTTAGAATCTTTTAAAATTGTTTTTTTTATACATATTCCTCTTATTTTCTGAACATATTCTTTTAAATTGTGTATTACATGAGTTAATTATACATATGTTTTTAACAAAAAATTTAAATTGTAGTTCAGAAATTGATTTTAAAATCGCTCGCAATTCATCACACCTTTTAAAAACGTTCGTTTTGAAATCGATCGATTTTCATCACATACCTGTATATTATGGTTTACGAAAATGCTTGATAAAAGGCATTTAAACCAGTAAAAGAAAAACATGAATGAATATGTTAATTTAGTTAGCCTTTAAAAAAGCACTTTAGGAGTGCTTTATATGCGTGTTTTATTATGTTAAAAGAAGCGCTTATTGTCAGCAGAAATTAGTGCTCCAAACCGGGAACACCCCATACAAAAATCAGGCATCCCATTAGCAGCTTTGAAGCGATTTGAGGTATGAATTCATACATAAAACCTGCTCCTTTTGGAGCACGTTTTTTACTGGGATATGTAGGGCTAATTTTAATACTGACGTCTGTTTTTATAAATATAGTTCATAATTTATAGATCCCATATAGAGCCCACGCCTGAAATATTCTTACTGTCGGTGGAGGGTATCGAAGATTCGGCACAGCTGAATATAGCGCTTTAGATTGTTTTTAATGAATTGTTTTTGTTTTAGATATACATATATATTTATATTAAATTTAAAAGTGTATTAAAAATATTTGTTGAAATTAATTATTAAAGGATATTGCATGCCTAAATCTATTTTTTAAAAGAGAAAAAAACTTTTACATAAGAGCAAGCACATTTATACAGGTATATGAATTTACTTAGCAGAATTAATTATAGTGCTAAGTGAAAGCTGCGTAACAGAATATTTTGCATGACTGCACAAATTTTCTTGCAAATTTGAATGTGCTGCTAAACGAAAAATACTGCATTAAAATTTTCCAATTCAAATTACATGTAATTGTATGTATAATTAAACCTTCAAAGTGAGGCCAATATAATGATAAGGAGTAAATATGAAAACACTTATTTATTTTGGAATACCAAATTTTTTTGGAAAATACAGACTTCTTTCCTTCCCTTTTTTCAAAAATTCCCCACAAAGCGCAGGAAAAAATTTAAAAATTTCATTTCATAATTCTATTACCGATAAAATATATTTTCTTCACTTACAAATCTATTTATTTGTTTCTAGTAAAACATCACGACAACTTATGTTGCGAACCTGCAATGGACTTGAACTTAGGGATCAAATACCACCGCTGCCACCACCCGTAGCCTTATCACGGTAAGTTCCAACTCAAAATCATCTTTTTGAAATTGAAAAAAAAAACTTTTATCTATAAAAACAAACAAAAATTCCAATTAATCCCACACATCTCACTAATTGTGAAAAGTATTCGCAGACTACACCACAGTCCACATAAAACTTCACGTAGCACCTCGCCACATCTACAACATCGAGTACAAAGTCTCAATATGCTGGACGAAGTGAGCGGGGCGTATGGCGGTAGTTGTGTGGTGGGCGCTGCCTCCACAATAACGGGCAACTGTTCAATATTGTACCCATCCACTATGAATCAAGAGACTTCAACAACCAGTTCACTGGTGGATACACTACATCACAGTCAGTATCAGCAAACGGGTGGCTCATTACTCGATCATCCTCTGACACCAACGAAATTTCGCCAGAAAGCCTCGACAGCGGTACAAACAAATGGCTTTGGTATGGAATCATCAACCTCACAATACAGTGGCTATGGCACAATACATCATCAGCATCACCAGCAGTCACATGGTCATCATATGAGTCATGGCGCTGACGCTGCCAAATCATCCTCCACCACCACACTCCATCAGCAACACTCACA
This sequence comes from Pollenia amentaria, assembly GCA_943735925.1. Lineage (NCBI taxonomy): Eukaryota > Metazoa > Arthropoda > Insecta > Diptera > Polleniidae > Pollenia > Pollenia amentaria. Next base: position 210,682,144 of record OX031008.1, read on the forward strand.
TCCCTATAATTTGTATCGCCAGCAGTCTACATCTTCGGCGAACTTTTCGCCTGTGCCTGCACCCCTACATCCGCATCAACAGCACCAGTCGACAACGACTTGTGACCTGATAGGCAATACCAATTCGAATGTGATAAAATCGACCACAACCGTCAACTCGGTGGCCACGGCCTCTACACTGGCGGGGTCGTGCTGCAGTGTTAACGGTGCTGTGCAAATACATCTGGGTCTGGGTGCTGGAGCGGCTTGTGATTCGGCCGCGAATCGTACTCAACATACGGGTGTGCAAACTACTACCACAACAGCTTCAACTGCCAGAAGTGTGGGTACCGGCGGCGGCGGCGGCGGCGATGTCTTGCCAGAGTGCCAGCGTGAGGGTGGCACTCACTGTTGTTCGTCGAGTAAAAGTCGTGTGAGACATCGCTGGCACAAGTGCCCTGAGCTGCATAAGGCGATGGATGGTGTAACCTACATAGCCGATCAGACGCGCAAAGAGGAGGAGAGTACTAGGGTGAGTGGAAAATGTTAATGTTTATAATATGTATAATAATTTTTTTTAGTTTTTATGTTGTCAGTCGAAACTAATTTTAAATTTGGGGTAGATATTCTAAAGTAAATAGAAAAAACCGAAAATATTGAAAATGTATAAATCCGAAAATTTAGTAGAAAAAAACCCAACTCGATTCAAAATTACAATACTCGTAAAACAGCACTTTAATTGAATACTAGGGTGATAGATTATTCGACTTTTTTCAAAACCCGGTTTTCGAATATCCCGAATATGCAATAAAACAGCAAATATATTCAAATGATCGTACAGGATTTTCTCTGAAAACAAAAAATTAGATAGATTTACTGAAAATTAAATATTTTCTCTAATCACCAAATTCTTAGAATCAAGCAAACAATTTGTTGATTTTGCACCTATTACCAAAATGATTATATTGATTACTAAAACTTGTAAAATTGTGAATAGTTTTTTTTTCAATAAATGATATTTTTTATTTTAATTAAAAAAATGATCAAAAAACTTTGCAGTTTTAAACAATGTGTTAATTGTAGGGAGATCGAACGGTTATTATTCGACCGGTTTTAACCGGTTATTTTAGCTTTGCCCAAGTCGGTTATTTTAAAATGACCATTTTTCGAATATCGAATAAACCGGTTATTTTGGTATAATAAACCGGTTATTTGAGTAATGTGTAATTTATATACATTTTCCTTACTCTTGTTGTAGATGTACCCGTAATTTAAATATTTTCTAATTGAATATTGGCCAAACTTGAACTTTTTATGAAAAATGTCAAAACAAAATGTAACAAAGGTCAAAAAACATTATGAAAACTGTAAATACAAATCGCTTATAAAAGCGTGTGTTCTAGTAGGAAAAAACCAAAAACTATTCAAAATATTTCAAAAACGTGTTGTGCTGTTAAAAAGTAAATAGTAATTTGTGCGAGAGTATTCTAAATATTCAATATATTTTTATATAAAGGTTATCTCTAGATCTTTTTCGAACTCGATTAAAAAGACAAAGTTAGGTTCTTAAAGTGCCCTAAAATGATAAGTTACAAATGTTCTTCCATGTCACGACTTATTAATCACCTTTAATTAGTATACATGCTTGACATTAATGTGATCCAAATGAAACTTAATTCGAAGTAGTTCTAAGGAGACGACAAATAATACTTTGCCAAAAATTAATCATTGGGTGAAATATTAGCCCGTTGTGTTGCCGAGGACGAAATGCCCGTTAAGGCACTAAAAACTCTTAAGTAGCTCTAGCATCTCTTCATGCTGAAAACTACAACATTACGGCGGAATCAACCATATGGGAAAAATTTCTACCAGTTTTATTTATTAAAATTCCAAGAACTAAAAAACAAAAATGAAGAAATCAAAAATCATAAACAATTTAAATTGTAGTCGACGAATTGAAAAATTTTTTACAGTTCACTATTCGTTTCTATTGAAATATATATAAATATATATATATTGCTGAAACAAAATAATTTAAAATAGATAATCCTGGCTAAGAGGTTTTGTTTGAAACTTTTGAAAAATATGGTTGATTTATATAGACATGCTTAACCACCAAAAAATTAAAACTTATTCGAAATAAATTTTTGAGAATATTTCAAATAATAACTTTATAAAATTCCTATAATTTATTTGCTTTTGCAAAACGGTTGTCTAGTTCAAATATCATTCCACAAAATTGTTGAAAACTTAGCTAAAATTGATCAATTTACTGGTTCCACTTTTCTTGGATTTTATCGTAAAATATTTGTTAGGTCTGATCTAAGTCATATCTATGTATTTTGTTGGTTCCTTACCTTTGCAAATTGTTTTGTTTTTATTCAAATTAACGTTTTAATTTAAAAACTTATTTGATTTTTGTGTTTTTAAGTATTCGAATTAAAACCGGTTAACCGGTTATTTAAAAATTGCTTAACCGAAAACCGGGTTTTTTAAAATAGCAACTATTCGTAATATTCGAAAACCGGTTATTGAAAAAAGTCGAATAATCGATCTCCCTAATTAATTGATTTAATTAAATATTGACAATTTCCAACAACAATTCTTCAAGTTTAAATGATATTATTTTAAACGAAAAAATCAGTTAAGACTTTTTGTATTTAATAAATATTTTAATTCAAAATTTATTTCAAAACAACTAAAATGTTAATTAAATTAAAATTATATTTTTAATTTTCTTTTAACTAAAAAAATAATTAATTCAATAATTACATTAATTGAATTGAAATTTTTAAACAACTTTTTAATTGATAAAAAAAACTACTGATACTTTTTTCTGTGTATCCAAAAAAGTATTTGTTCAAAAAAGAAGAATGTTGTTTGAAAGTGTCAAGTTGTGTCACGATTTCAATATTTTTGACGGTTTATGCAGGTCAAAGCCTATTGGGAAGATATTTAGTATAGGGACTAGGCCTTATAATGGACCATGTGCCTTAAATTTCAATAAACCACCTCAAACGCATAATAATTTTTCCTCATGTTTTAACCCTCGTACTTGTTTTCTTTTTGAAACCCAATATTATTATTAAAAAACTTTTGGCATCAATCATTTGATCACTTAAACATACAATTAACGTTAAAATAAATCTCATACTTTTTGTTTTTAAAGTTTATATCAAGAAAAAGCAATAACAATCTCACTCTCCGTTATAAAATTGTAACACATACTCTTAATTGAGGTAAATAAGTTCCTTTACGCTTGAACAATCATCATCACTTCCCAACAAACACAAGGTCAAACCTTTCATATGAAATGACTTTGGCATTTGATATCAAGCACAATTCTCAAACCATTTTCAGTTGTTTGATTTTAACAATTAAACTGAAATTGATAATGATTTGAATATAAGCTTTTGTCATATAACGTTTGATACCAATTTGATATCAAATTGTTATCAAATATTATTCTCAAAACAATACAAATAAAATAAACTTGGCAACGAAAAATAAATATAAATATTAAAAAATGGCGATTAAAATTAAATGTGTTTTACAATTGAAGAAAAATGACATATTAAGGCTGGGTTTTTGAGATCTCATTTAAACTAAGTTTAGTTAATCTGAAAACAAATTTTTGCCGCCATTACCAAGTTTGTCTACAAAATTGTGACGAAATAGCTTAGTTTTTCCTTAAATGTTGGTCTTTAATGAAATAATAAAGAAAAATCACATTTCGCAGGAAAAATCCGAGTTTAAGAGTACGTTAAAGTAAGTTTAAACTTAATCCACGTCTTAAAAACCCGGCCTAAATGAAATTAATTCGCCATTTGAAAATCTTACACCCTTATTTTGTAAGACACTTCACCACACTTAAAAAATATTTTCATACTAATTTTTAAAAATTCCAAAAATTTTATAAGAAAAATTTCTCAACGCATGGTGAAGTGATTTACAAAAAAGCCCCCTTAATTTCTTTTAAAAAAAATATAAATTATTTTTGAGTATAAAAATACTTAATATAAGTAAGAATGTGAATAAAAAAAAAACGGGCACATGAAGAAATTAATGTATTTTGTACGATCGCGGTGCTACGCAGAGCCATGACAATCCTCAAATAACAAGTAAGAGTACCACATTCAGCTAAGCCAAATTTTATTTACCCTTCACCATGGTGCGATAAGAATAGAAAATTATATAAATATAATTCTTCAGATAAAAATAAAACTAGTTTGTGCCACGCATTTTGTCGGATGTTGTGTATTGACAACCAATATACTTGTACCTAATTTGGAAACGCTGGCTCTTGCCATACTTTATACATACAGAAATTTATAATGTCTTTGTACGGGAGGTGTCACGCCTACATCTCTTATCCCGCCCATTCTTAGAATGGTTTTGTATTAATAACCCAGCTACCCGGTAAAAAAAAAGAGAAAAAGCGCATAATTGGGCGCTTTAATAAGAGAGCTCTTATACTGCAGTAAATTATAACGAATAAAATATACAAAAAAGCTGCTATTTTAGTGCTGACAACGAAGAGGTTTTAAAGCAGGAAAAAAATAAAAATATATTATGGTTTACGAAAATGATTTAAAAATGGAATGAATGTAAGCAAGTAAAAGCAAAACTTTACTGAATATGTTAATATAGTTAGCCCCTAAAAAGCACTTTAGGAGTGCTTTGTTTGCATGTTTTATAAGGTTAAAAGAAGCGCTTATTGTCAGCAGACAAACCGATAACACTTCATACAAAAAACAAAGGCATTCCATCAGCAGGTTTGAAGCGATTTGAGGTAGGAATTCGTACATAAAGCCTGCTCCTTTTGAAGCACATTTTTTACTCGGTATGTGTATCAAATTTGGAAAAATTTTCTCTTATCGTTCTTTAGATATAAGTAAATATATTTTGTTCCACGCCATCTTCTCCACTCCTACTCACGTTTGCCGAATGATGTCTATTGATAACGAATATGCTTGTTTGGAAACTTTGGCTCTTGCTGTTCTCCCGAAATACACGAAAAAAAACAACATAAATGTATAATAGAGTGACCGCAAAAAATCAATGTCGGAATCTTGTTCGTCTTAACCCCACAAAACGAACCCCCTTTCCAGATATTGGGATAGCCAAAATTTGAGCCCGATTAAACGACGGTAACACGTGCCGCTCGTCGCTCAAAATTTGAAAAAAACATAATAACATAATATATGAAGTATGCTCCTGCTGGCACCAGGTCACGTTTTCGGAGCTAAAGGCTGCCGTAACTCGGTTTGACTCAGAGTTACAACAATTTTGTTCATAACAATAATTTTGAAGAACAAAATAAGCTATCTTTTGTGATATCGTGCGTGTTTTTATTATTTACCGTTCTCGAGTTATGGCTCAATACGTCAACTTTTTGGCCAAAAAATTCGTTTTTTTCAAATTTTGAGCGATGAGCGGCACGTGTTACCGTCGTTTAATCGGGCTCAAATTTTGGCTATCCCAATATCTGGAAAGGGGATTCGTTTTGTCGGGTTAAGACAAGCAAGATTCCGACATTTTTTTTGCCCCATATAAGTTGCGGTCACTCTAATGTATAACCACCTGGTCCCCATTATATCTGGGGCCTTCGGAAACCCCATTTCAACAGACACACGTGCAGTTGGTCAGACGAGCCGAAAAACGTCAAATCAACTTTGCTCCTAATAAGGCACCAGAATAATTTAATTACGAGGCTCTAAGATTAATATTGTAGAAATTGCAAGCGTAATGACAAAATTATACATATATATACACCATTTTACCTTCGATAAAGGGTATAAAATGGTGCCAAGTATTATGTCTTTCCAAGAATTTGCGTACGAAAAGAACGCTTTTTCATCTTTTAGAGGCAGCTAATGGTGCCGAATATTTAGCCGACAATTTATTACACTAAATAATGAATTAAAATTAAAAAAAATAATCATTTATGTTTCACATATAACAATTCACATTTGAAAAACATTTGAGAATAACGTTTGAATACAAACGAAAAAATTTTGACAGAGTTGTACTCTATTTGTTAAGGTATTATTTTAAGCGGGCTTTTTTTAATTTTTTATTTTATTTTGGTTATACATATGTAAAATATTTTAATAACAAGCGTTTCAGAAAGAAAAATGTAGAAAAGTGCTAAACTTAATAATAAAATAAAATTTGTTTGTTTTTTAAATTGGGAAGTTATGGCCCTAATCATGTAAAACGCAACGCAACGCCAAAGAATTATATTGAAAGCAAAAACAAAGTCATAAATATTTTGTAATTTTATTGTTGCTTTCTACAGAAATGCACATGGCGTTTTAAAATTTCAAACGCTCCATTGCTTGTGTCCTTGAAAATTTTAAAACGGTACATGAATTTCTGTAGAAAGCAACAACAAAATTACAAAATATTTATGACTTTGTTTTTGCTTTCAATATTCTTTGGCATTGCGTTTTACATGATTAGGGCCTATTAAAGTAATATTGCTTTACTTTTTTTTAATGGCAATTAAAAAAGCATGATTATTGTTTACCATCGCAAAACACTTGCAACTAATAAAAACGTTGTCTTGAAAAATCACGAGAAAGATAATCAATGTTGCGCAACATTTTTCGCAGGTTCGAACAGGCTTTATTAATAAAAAATATAATTTTCAATTTAAAATCAAACCTCCGTGTTTTTTGGGTTATCTCAGTTTAAATGTAACTTTATATTTGTTTATAACACCGTAAGTAAATGTCTGTATGTGTGTGTCTGATTTCCCAACTAGCATTTTGTATCATAATTTCATCATTTAGGAATCAGCTTCAAGAACAAAATAGGCGCTTATGAGCTCGTTTTTCGATCATAAATGATACTCTCGTTGTGAGAAAACAGTACCATACCGATGAATCACCTCAAAGAATCATTTATGATGCAATTTGATTTACATGTGCATCCTTCTTTTATCCCTCTAGTGATAAACCAGTTTTAAATTCAAAACATTTAGAAATCATTATTTGAACATATCAATGAATCATATATGAATCCTTTTTGAATCGCTTAAGTGATTAATCAGTTTTTAATCATCAAAATATATCTCAGAAGACTCATTTAGGTGCTTTTTACAAAAAAATTATCAACCAAATGCTACCTGGGGTGTGTTTACTTTCGTGTGAATTGTATAAATTTTTTTATCCAATTTCAAAGAAAAAGGGGGGACAACAATTGTCATCATCATTACTGTGTAGTTATTGCAATCATCGTCAACTTAAACTAAAATACAGCAATTTTATTCCTTCTTTTCTTGTCTGTCAGATGCTCTTCAACGGCATAAGCAGCATTACGAAAAATCCCTTATGTTAAATGTCAGTTACGACAACTTGATAATGCCACGTTATAGATATTCAATTGTTGTTAAGGTTTCATCTCGCAGGATGTTGTTGCATGTTTTTCACCCGTAAAGAGATGCTGGGCTGTTTGTGAATTTTTGGCATTTGGGATTATTTGTGGTGATGTTGATGGCAAATTTTGTTGGCAATTTAATAAAAATGTTCATATGTTGCTGGTTTTATTAGTGTCTGCTTGTGTGTGTGTGTGTCTATAGCAGCTTAGAAACGAAATGATATGTCATTTTTTCCAAACCAACCAACCAACCTGTCAACCAGCCAAACAACAACTATTCCAAATAGAAAACTATCCAAAAAATTACACTCAAATATTTAAATTACTTGTATAATAGTCGAATGTATTTGCATTTAAAAACATAACTACGAGTTTTAGTTTGGGTAGGAGTGTGAGTAGGAGTACTATCTATATATCTATCTATATTTCTATCTATCTGAACGTATCTGTTTAACTGTTTTGGGTAGAAATGATGTTGGTATCAATTGAGTGGCTTGATGCCACAATTTTTGATAAAAAAAAACCAATTTGAAATTCCATGTGTTGTTGTAGTTGTTGTTTCTTTTGTGCGGTTAAACCGAATTTTATTTATACTTTCATAAACACACTTTGTTGTGCAAACAAAATTCAGTGGTTGAAATTTATTTACTGCGAATGAGTTTTTTGCTCAATATGCCACCAGCATCTAACGCCACCGCTACCAGAACACCATTACCAACACACAGTGGGGGATATTCAAATAAAAGAAAGGAAAAATATCTTTGCAGTTTTTTGAACAAAACAGAAAGTGAACTTGGAAGAACAAAATTCATACTTTCCCGAAAATGCCAAAAGGCATCGAAAATAATATAGCTTAGTTCCAATTTTTACGTCGATTAAATTCCGAGGAATAAAATGTAAATGAACATAAAAAAAATTATTTGTTTTCTGCTAAATATGCCAAAAACATCCAACGTGCCCAACAACACGCAGTAGGAGACATTGCAAAAGAACGGAAAAATAGTTCTGTACTTTCTAGACAGGTGATCTCATTTTGTTAAATAATAAAAATAAAAATTGATTTCAATAAAAAAATTTATTATTTTAATTAAAAAATTAATTTAATTTGCACCAGTAAACAAAACAATAGAAGCAATTATATATTTTTTGATATTAACAACATTTTCTGTAATGTAAAGTAATGCTATCATAATTAAATTTGGTACGTCACAGTTTTATGTGACTACAAATCACACTGCAAAACTTTGTGAAGATCGGTTCATAATTTACCCTAGGCCCTATATAAACTCTATTCCCGGAAAACAGTTCAGTACACCTAAAACCGTAATTAATAATGCTATCATAACAAACTTTGGTACGTGAGAGTTTTATAGGACTAAATACCATTATGTAAAATTTTGTGAAGATTGGTCTATAATTTATCATAGGCCCCATATAAACATTACTCTCGGAAAACAATTTATTGCACCAAATAAAGCCCATTTTGGAAAAATAATTAAATTCGCATAAAACCATAACAGATATAGATATTGCGGTAAAATTTCTTTCAACTTAGATGCATATGGCTAGAAAAAATATCATGCAATTTTGTGAAATTCACTTTTGAAATTTATTCTGATTTATTTTTTGTAGTACCAGAAATCAGTCTTCAGAATTTTGGGATGATTGGCCCATAATTTACCATAGGTCCAATACAAATTACCCTCATAAAAATCATTTTAGTTCGGCTAAAACTGTTACCAATCATCCTATTTTACTCAAGCCAGTTCAAAGTTCTAACAAGAAACGCATAATACTTTCTTATTGTCGGTCAATAATTAAATCCAAGTCTAAGCCGCAACCAATTTTAATGCTGACGTTCGTTTTTGTGAAGCTTAGCTAAAAATATATATGAATCTATTTATCATATAGAGCCCACTCCTGTCGGTGGAGGGTATCAAAGATTCGGCACAACCGAATATAGCACTCTAACTTGTTCACACGTCACTGTTTACATATCTGTGTATTACACTGTGGCCTTGTGTGAAATTTAAAAACAAAGAATTTATGCCTTTTTTTCAATATCGCCTAATGTGCAACATTTTAATGGAGCACCAGAGCTGTTACGGTTTTAAATGGAAAAAATTAATTCCAAAAAATTATACGCGTTTCTATAAAACCTTTACAACACCCGAAATTAATGATTTTGCAAAGTGTAAATTATAATTTTTAATACTAATTTTGTAAATTTTTTTATCAAGATGTTATGCTGACTTTGTGTCAAAATACAATATGATGGTTATTTGATTAAAAATTGCCAAATTAGGAAGAAAAATTTGTAAAATTTTCGCTAGATTTTTTGCTAGAATTGTCGCTAGATTATTCTCAATGTTAAAATGAACGAATAATTTAAATTAAATGCAAAATTTATTGAAATTTAAAAAAAACACTTGATTTTATTTCTCGCAGGGCCTACCACAAATATATTTTGGGACTGTAGTGCTCAAAGCCCTCATTAAAAAGAGAAGGTCAGAAAAACACTTTCCTTGAAAAAGGCTAATGCCCGTTTATTTACTTAAATAAATATTTAAACATTATTAATACTTAAAATAAAATGAGGAGCTTAAAGCACAAGGGGTTTAAGTTCTTTTTTTTAAATTAAGAAGAGTCCCCCGGTAGGCTAGTTGTTAGTGAGCTAGTCTATCAGCGCTGGGGTTGCGTGTTCGATTCCCACCAGAGACTCTGGTTTCTTTCCTGCAGGCAAGCGATGAGCTTCGCGGGATTAGCAGAGGAAGAAGAAAAAATACATATGGAATTAGTAAGTGAAATTCTGAGAATTTCAGAGCACAAGCAGTTGCCATTAAAATACCTGTATCGATAGAAGCACAAGGGCTATATGAGCACTTGATCTCATTTTTAAAAAAGGCACTTACACCCCTTGTACTTTAAGCTGATAAAATAACAACTTATTTTTATTAAATGCACACCTTAAAAAAAAATTGACAAAAATCGCCTAACGCTTAAATATTAAAAATCTGCATGAAACTTAATAATGATGTTCATGAAAGTTTCATTATAATTTTGTATTTGCTTTGTTTGTATTCAGTAAAATGAATAACTACGAAATGAAAGCAACAAACACACGAAATTTAAGAGACGAGTAAGATGCAGTTTTTTTGTTTACTCAAACAAGAGAATATGAATACTAACAACTCTGAAACAGCCACTGAATAAATGTCGAATAAATTCATGAAAAAACACATTTATTTTAAAGTCAGTATTGCCAGTGGAAAGAAATGAAAAGCATTAGGAAAGATAAAAAAAAAACAAAAATAATCATGAAGAGTAAAAGCAACAAGATAAGGAAGTAAATTTATATTAAAATAAAAAAAATAATACAAATTTGACTTTGTTTTTAATGTAAATTAATTGTTTTTAATGAAAATTTTTAAACTTCAAAAAAAATTTCATTTTATTTTCAAAAACATTTTTCAGCAATGTGTTTTGCTTGAAAATACATAAAAAAAAGTTGTTAGGAAAAAAATTTTTATTTAATTTAAAAAATGCTTTACAAATTACATATGTATATTATTGTAAAGGTAACAAAAAAGAACCACACAAATAGAAACATGTCAACATTTTACGTTTGTACAAATATTTTGTGTTGTTAATTGGGCTGTTTGCTGTTTGGACAAACATTTGAAGCAATATTTGTAGAAATATTAAAAATTTTTAATATTTGGCAGATATGTTGGTTATTTGTCAAACTTTTTGTGGTGTCTAGTGCTAAAAGTTATCATTTCGGCGAAAACTTTGCAGAGTAAAGACGAAGAAGAAGAAGCCATTAAATCATTTTCAGCCGTAAATTCCAATTTTTTTAGCAGAATTTTTGCCCCGAAAGCAGCTCGTTGTTTAGAGCACTCTGCTCCAAATCCTGTTCTTTCTTTTATATTTCTTCTCCGTTTAAAGCAAATAGCGAACAAAATTGCCGCAGCACAATCATCGTCTACATTCATTGAAAACAAAACAAAAATGAAAAATTAATGCTTGTAGGAAATATGATTGTGTTGTCTATTGACAAACAGAAGCAAAAACAAACTGCATGTTTGCCAAGCAATTTCTGTGGTTTATTATGCCCTTAAGTGGCAACATTGCTAGTGAGTATTTATATAAAAAAATGAGAGAGAGTGAAAACTGTAAAACAAAAGTCGTTTCAATGGACAAAGTCTTTGTGTTTGCCATATGAAACGAAATGTGTTTGCTAGTAGCATGAATAAAGCAACAGTTTGTTCAGTGGTCTGAATTTTATTTGAATACGAACATTTCAGTATGTTCATGAATAAAGTTATTCATGCAGCCCTTTTATTAAATATTAATGAAAAAAAAAACAATTTTAAATAAAAAAAAAACATTTCAAAATCTTCACACAAAAAGTATCACATACTTATTTATAAAATTTTTAAAATATCCCAAAAATAGAATCACAAATTATGAATTTGCAGGAAGGAGCTGTTGTAATCAAAAGGTGGTTACAGTTTAGTCAAGAATTAAATCTGAAATTAAAAATCATTGAAATATTACTGCTTTTAAAAATATATCTTTCAAATCAATTTCACCAAATTGGTTACTTAATTGCCTTAAGTTTTTACAAGTAAGAAGACATATTTTTTTAACACCCAATTTTTCTAGAGTGCACCATATGCCTGTTCCGAAAATCACTTTAATTCAAATCACGTGATTGCAAATAACATGTGCCATTTTCAAATCACAAGTGTGATATTTTTGAGTTTTGTTTTTGTGGGTTGTGGTGTGATTTGCAATTGCCGAAAGAACACCGAGAAACACAAAAACAGAATCATTTTCAGAACTCCAGAAAATTACACGCGTGATTTTAAAAGCACGGGATTTTCAGAACAGGCCCGAATAGCAATACCAACTATGTAAAGTAGTTTTGCCATTAAAAGCTTTTTTCGAAAAAGGTATGTATTTCTATGGAAGCTATATATATATATATTATGTCCTGTGGTTCCTATAAGGAAAGCTATAGTCAAATATAAACCGATTCCTATAAAATTAAGTAAGATGATTCATGTTGCAATAACAATTTTTGGCCAAATTTAAACTAAATTCCAACATAATTGTTAATGGTCTCAAAAGCTCTATTCCGGAAAGACGTTTGTGTGGGGGATATGTGAAATTATGAACCGAACTTCACCAATTGCAATTGTGATTAGAACATTTTAACCAAATTTTATCAAGTTATCTGCAAAATGTGACCTGTAATTTGCGTACAAGGTAAACTGGGCCAGCCGGACGGACGGATGGACGGACATCGTTAGAATAATATTCTGAATAATATTTTTCACATATAATGGTGTGGTTATTAAAACAGGAGAAACTTATAAAATGCACAATTTCTATAGAAATTCTATAGAAAAATTTTGTAATAAGAATTCTACTTTTGTTAACCACTGTTCCAGTCTTATATGTAAACAAACCCTTTTTTACATAAAGATTTTATTAATCATTTTTATTTTATTTTTTTCTATCTTTCTCTCCTCTTTTTTTTATTAGGTTAAAGAAGATTGGAAATTTGTGGCCATGGTATTGGATCGTCTTTTCTTATGGATTTTCACAATTGCTGTAGTTTTTGGAACGGCCGGTATCATTTTACAGGCACCAACATTGTACGATACTCGCGTACCAATCGATATTAAATTATCTGAAATTGCATCAACAACAGCAAAACCGAACATTGCCAAACCTGTGTTGTAAATATTAAATATACATACATACTTATAATAATAAAAAAAAAAATAACAAATAAATTTAATAATAAATATAACAATAAAAGGAAAATATAAATAATTTATTAAAACAAAACAAAAGTGAAACCTTTCGTTACTACTTTTAACAAGGGATAAAATAAAAATAAAATAAAAGAACTCAAACCAACAACAAACATAAATCTTAATAATAAAACAAAAGAATAATAAAAATAATACAAAAGAAAAAGAAAATCTGTTAAAGTAAACTAAGAAAAATAAAATAGTGCTAAAATGAAATAATGAAAAAAGATAAAACCAAATTTAACCAAATGGAAAAATTTAGAAAAAAAATTACAAAAACACAAAAAAACTCAAGAACTTTTTACTTTAAGTATGACAAAACAAAAAGAAAGATATGTTTAATAAGAACAAAAATTCTTTAAAAACATAAATAGATATTAAGAAAAATGTTTTATTAGATGAAGCACAAAAATTAATAATAAATAAAAAAAATACCTGGCACAGTGGTTAGAAAGGGGAAAAAGTGGTAAGTGCTTTTCAATATTCATTTTGCAGTATTTACAACCGCAATCATCAAGAAGACAGCTCACTTGGGTCCTTCATTGGTCCATTTGTGATACCCAGCACCAATTCCCATTCTACAGAGCAGTTATAGGGAGATCGAGCGATTATTATTCGACCGATTTTAACCGGGTTTTTTTAGCTTTGCTCAAGTCGGTTATTTTTAAAGTCCATTTTTCGGATATCGAATAAACCAGTTATTGTGGTACAAATAAACCGGGTTTTTTAATAATGTGTACTTTATATACGTTTTCCTAACTTTTGCTGTAAATATGCCCGTAATTTACCCGGAGCTTAAGCATGCAAGTGCTAGTTTGTAAAACTCAATACACTCACACATTTTCACTAATACCATCACATTTTTCGTACTTGCAGCCAGTGCTGCCACGACCAAAAAATATTTGTAACCAAAATTTAAAAATAAAGTAACCAAATGCAAAAAAAGTAGCCAAAACATTTATGTATTAAAAATACTATTTTATTTGCACGCCAATAAAAAATATTATATATAAGTACGTATATAGACGCCTTAGCCTCTGGATCATCGACTTTATAAAATTTTGAACAGTATGCATGATGGTCTGGATTTATAAATGTTCGAAGTTTTGAGTGAAATTGGCACCTCCCAAAGCTAACACTTTTTTTCGGTTATTTGCAAAACTGCACGAGTTAGGGCTTTCAAACTCTTGAAGAATCAAGGGACTACAAATCTATTAACATTACTATGTTTCATAGTGCCTCGGTACGAGTAGAGAAAAGGGTACCTCAGGTAGTGGTTATTAACACTTCAAAGTATATATAGCTTGTATGGCTTAATTGAAAATCGGTTACATAAAAAATCGTTACCAAATGAATGAAAAAAGTTTAAATGTTCAATGAATTATATATGTGCAGAAAAGCGGAGCGGGTAACGGAAGTCCTAACCGTGCAACCACACGATAAAGTGTTGCTTCCAAGTTTTTTTACACATACTGCTTTTCAAAATTCACAAAAATTGGAAGCTGTGACGTAGGCTGCACGTAATTTTAAAGCAATTTATTTTCCAGATGTCATCAAGAAAACAACTTATAAGGACAATCGAGGAAGATCTCATTAAAATTGTAATAAACTGTTTTCTTGAACGTAAATTGAAAGAGAAACTGAAAGCAAATTCGTTTCAATTTTAAAAAGTATGAGTGAATTGGTAAAAAAAAGTGGGAAGAAAACCAAAAATACAAAACCCCAAAGTAAAACAAAAAATTGGCTATTTCTCAGTTGAAAAAAAGTAACCAAAATGGAACAAAAGTACACATTGAGAAAAATGAAGCCAATTTTGATTAAAAGTAACCAAAACGGCAACGCTGCTTGCAGCCCAACTTACAAGAGAATTTGCTTGCAAGTAAATTTTTGATACTTGCAGCAAGTAAAATGACAAATACAGAAACAGTGTAACCGTGGATACCTTTTGTATCAATTTACTAACACTTATGGCTTGTTTACACGGTAATACAGTGTATTACGACTTTGTATTTTCTTACTTAGAGAGAGAAATGTCAAAAGTTGCTTGTGTTTTTGGTAGGTGTTGTTACTTGTTGTAGTATCGACACCACCGTATACATGAATTCGCCTTGAGTGCTACCAACTACTAACTAATAGTGGTGTACATAATTTCGCCTGTAATTACTATTACGGCCAATTTCACCAAGTTCATATATAATTAACTATCAGCTATAGCTGTCAAAAACATATTGTTAACTGAGAGTTAAAGTAATAGTTCGTTTTAACTGAACTTGGTGAAATTGGACGTTAAAGTGATAAATATAAACCTTTTTTTGTGTTACCATTTTCACCACTTTTGTAACCCTAATCGAAACACTGTGCCCTGGTACTTATAACTTTAACCAAAATTAACAATAAAATATATTTATATTTTTTATTATTATTAGTAGAATTTAAAAAAAAAACCTAAACCAAAAATGGCAAGAATGATTTTTTTATATACTGTAATAATGTGTAATGTATGAATGAATGAATGTCTTGTATATTTAGAGAATGTTTAGACAAATTATATACAACAACAAACTTACATTAGAAAAATATAATAATTTGAAAAATTACTGACACTGAGTTTAAAAATAAAAGACAAAAATAAAAACATTTATTAGGATACTTTAAATGTATGAATAAATTTGATAAAAAAAAAAATGGAAACCAACAAAATAATATATTTTAGGTTAAAAATTCTAAACTTAAGTATTTAATACATAAAACTTTATAACATTTCAACAAAAAAAAAAGAAATTAATATTGTGTAGTAATATTTTAGATAAGTGAAGAAAAAATATTTGAATTATTTAAGAAAAAAAAAAATAAAGAAAATTTGTTACATTTATACCATACAAACAACAAACAAACAAACATATTAATCTCATGCACTTTCATGTTAGCATACATTAAACTAATTAAACATTTAAGCATAAATTTATTATTAACTTTAATACAAACAAAAATATATATTTTTTTTATAAATCAAAAAATCTTTACATTTTTCAAACCTTTTTTAAAAGAAAAATTAAACGATTTAATTTATTGATTTTTTTTATAATGTATTGTATACTTTTGGGTGCTGATTTTTTAATCCTTATAGCCAATTTACATTACAACGAAATCTAGTACTTTCGAGATTTCGAGCCAAATCTAGTTGTTTTTGGCTAGATTTCCCGTACAAAACAAAATCTACTCCCTGACTAGATTTTGACGAAATCTATTCGAAATCTAGTAGTACTTATTGCTGCAACTATGTTTTTCCCCATAAAGCACTAAAAACTACTTCCCTGCACAAGAAAAAAATGACATTTTAACAAAAAACAAAACAAAAACAATAATAGCTGCTTGTTAAAATTGTTAAAAAAAAATTCAAAAATTTTGTAAAATAATAAAAAAAAATGCAAATGACAAGTAATATTGATAAAATAAATTTTTTTTTTTTTTTTTTCTCATTATTTATTTATTGAATATTCATATATTAAATATGAACTAACAATAATTAATCAAATCTTATACTTATACTTTATTTTTGTCCTGCCAATGCTAGACGAAAATTTTTCTCTTCACGGTTTCTGTTCACATATATGTAGATGTTTAGCGCTCTTCTTGTCTGATGAGTCCTGCTGTATCTCTTCTCCTTAATCTAGAGTGGCCGCTGTAATTTAAAATATTTCGAGCAAGTGGATTTGGGTGCGACTCAAGTCTTTTTAAATATTTTACTGCATACTTCGTAATAATAGTTTTTACTAACGGCACATTGAGATCCTTGTGAATATTTGAGTTTTTAACATACCAGGGAGCGACTGTGATAATTCGAAGAAGTTTATTTTGGCGCCTTTGAATTTCTTCGATATTAGAAGCCGAGGCAGTGCCCCATAACTGAATGGTGCTACGGTCCAAATTGGTTTTAAGATAGAGTTGTAAAGTAGAAGTTTACAATCGAGACTAAGAACAGAGTTTCTTCCAATAAGCCAATTAAGTTGAATTGCTTTTAGTTTCATTTGTGTTAAAAATAAATGAAGTTGATTATAAAGAAAATGTAATGCAAATTTTTAAATGCCTATTTCTTTATATGTAAATATGTGTTACACAAAAAAATTTCAGTCGGCGGTTTTTGTTGTGAAAACCAAATCTCGCTAATGTCAAACAAGTATAATGTAAACGAACTAGATTTGGAGGAAGATTTCAAATGAAATCTACTAGATTTCGATGTAATGTAAATGCCCTATAAAAGGGACACAAGGAGGGTTAAAATTGAATTTTAACTTCATATTGTCGCCTTATGGCTAAAAAATCAGTGAGTGTTTAAACGCTGGTTTTGTTGAACTTAACTTAAATTTATATGAAGCTTAAACTCAACAGTTGTAAATCATTGTCCCATGCATTATAAGCAGTTTAAAAAGTATCATGTGGCAGCACTACGATAAATGTTGTCAAAATCATATGGTCTGTATTGGTAGTTTAAACGCCTAGTTTTATGCGTTTAAAGATGGTTCATATGTTTACTGATTTATAGATTTGTTGGTTTAAACACATGTTAAGCTAAAAATAGAGTTAAGCTTGCTCTGATTTTTTAGCCCTTAAAGTGTAAACCCGCTAACGAACTTCTAGCAAATTTAACAGGGCAGACAAAAAACTTCAGTTTTCTATTTCTAACTTAAGAAGCAAATCTTTATATATTTGGTTTATTTTTTAATATTATATAGAGTCCCAAATTGAAGTAAATGTTTTTCTTAGTCAATGCGGCGAATCTTTATCCTTCGAACGGTATGAAAATTTCATAAAACTTAAAAAATGGATTTGGCAGGTTAACACGCTAAGCCGACGATATATTTTTTTTGAATATTTTGAACGGAAAATATCTTTTCTGTACAAAAACTGTCACAATGTTATTTGTCATGGGGTTTACATTTAATCGCAAATTTTCATAATCGCGATTATAATTAAAATATATCAACGATTATACCTTAATGGCATTTTTAACAATTCGCATTTAAATTTAAAATTAAATTTGTTTTTGCTATAAATCAAATTTCCCGTTCTATTGTTGGTTTCGGGTTCGAACTGTCCACATATTCTAATCCTCCGCCCTACACAAGTCTGAAGGTCAACTTAACTTTTGCTGTGTAAATTAAGTTAGAATTTTATTCAAAATTGTATTCTAACATATAATAAAAATGCTACAATTACTTCTAATTTAGTTGCTATTCGTATAAATTCTGCTTTCAGAAATATTCTGTAGCAATAGCTTAAATGTTCTGTGTTTTTATTTATATAATATAACTACATATTGCTAAATATTTAAAAGAGAAATTCGAAAAAGAGCAATAAGAATAAATTGTAAACAACCAATAGAGCAGTACCGTTTTCAAATTTTCAACGCCACAAGCAATGGATCGCAGAAACAACAAAATTACAAAATATTTCTGACATTGTTTGTGCTTTCAATGTTATTCTTTGGCGTTGCGTTGTGTTTTACCTGATTAGGGCCTAAGTTTCGATTTAGCTTTTCAGTGTGTTTTTATCAAGAATAAAAATTGGGAATTAAGCACAACAAACAAAATCTTTTAATGCAAAATTATGTATTCCCAAAACAACTTTGATAAATTTAATTTATTTCCATAACAATATTAACCCTCTAACCGGCAAGACCGTAAAAATGATCGGATGAAGCCCATATTATTTTTTTGCAAGTATATATAGTAAAAAAAAAACCTAAGTTTTAATTTTCAGGTGTGAAAAATATTCTGGACGGACGCTAGGTAAAAATATTAAAGACCGTCTACAGACGGTATTGCCGGTTTGCATGTAAAAAATAACACAGGAAAATTTTATTTATAGAAAAAGTTTTATTCAGAAAAATTAGCGCAAAAGTTAAAATATGTATATATTATTTTCGGTGGTGGTACTCCCAAAAATAAATCGGATCGCATAAGTGAAGGTCCCATTTGGAACAAACGACTTGGGTGTCCGATTGCTTGCAATGTTTGCACCTTTTTTTTTTGTCTTTTCTGTCCACTCAAATAAGAAAGTGATTGACAACATCGAACCGAACATCAGCAACTTAATGAACAGCTCTTTTCCCAACACCTGATGTCCCAGGCTGTGGTGATAAAGGCTCATCGTGATTTTGAGCAGATGGTCGCCCTACAGACCTTTTATTTTTGAAAGAAACGAGTTCAGCAGCTATTTCTTTACGGATATCTGGAAGCCGTAAGATTGGTTCTTCATTAAATTCATTATTGGAAGCATTGGCCTTCTCCGTGTGCAAACGTTTGTATAACATGAATGCATTTGTAGTGGCCATATCCAAAAAATGATAAAACAAACTAATCATAATAATTCGAGTCTTATCTCGTAAATATACTAACAAGGGCAGCGATGTGTAAAAGTTATCAAAATACAGGATGTGATGAACGAAATTGGGAATCGTTTGTGATAAGCGAATTACAACATTTGAGGTAGCTCCAATGTCCGGTGTACCAGGTAAAATTATATTATCTCCGGCGCCATTGTAGATTTCAAAACGGTAGGCGAAACCGTTTGGGCATGTATTGACGGAGGTGGTGTTTTGTCTTTGTGCTGCACATCTGCTCGTCAACGCATAGTCTAGCTGTTTTTTAGATTGAGTCAAATCGGTCGTTTATTTTGTTGCGGATGCGAAACAGTGGATCATAGCCCGGTTCACCTTTCTTTTTTCGCTGTGATTCATCTTGAAATTATAAAGATTTCTTGATGGCAAAAAATATTTTAGATGGCATACACTTCTGAATCGGCAAGAAGGCATTTTTCCCCCAATAGCTTTCTAAATTAGGAAAGCGGTATACTGACATGTACAACATTATGCCGATGTAATTTTAGATATTTCATTTAAAGCTGTTTATAAAAAATAAATAATGAATATTTAAAAGAAAAGCTATATACCATCTTACCTCCAACAAAACCACCAGGACTAGGTTCAACTGATGGTCAAGTAGATTCAGCTATTGGCAATGGAGATCGTGCTCTTTTGCATTTGAAGGAAGCTTTTTTTGTGATTGCAATTGATGTTGACGGTCCTTGTGCCGCAAGGGTTTCGAGCGTTGCTACATCTTCAACGAAAGTTGCATCAGCCATTGTGCTCAAATTCAGTGAAAAATTAATTGCCTCTACGGCTATTGCCATATTTTAAACGCATTCTTCTATGGCCTGTTGTGCATGGCCGTATCAGCCAAGCTGTCTTCGCTAGCAAAATTTTAATCTGTGCTGTGTACAGAACTCTCTACAGAATCGATGAACTCGAGCAATTGTTCATCAGACATTTTCTCCAAATTGATCTCTTTCCTATAAGCACGCTTAGTAAGATCCATCTTTAACACAATAGTGTAATAAAAGCGTGCAAATAATGAAACAATAAGCAAACAATAGTGTTTTTATAAACAAAACATAAAAATAACAATAAAAGAGGGCGGGAAATTTTTGTACACATAAACCGGCAAGGCCGTCAGAAGACGGTCGTTTTAAAAACACAATATTTTTATTTTTCTCACATCAAATACATTATTAAACTAAAATATAATATGTTATCTACTTACCGTAAAATTATGAAGTCGATCGCTTTATTCTAAACTTGTTTTTTTAAAAGTTACAAAAAATTTAAATTGCGAAATAATTTTTTATTCAAATTTGTTGACTTTTTGCACTGATTTGATCACAGCTGACAAATGACTTGTCAGAATGTGTTGGGAAGCTTACAAAATGTAAAAATGTGTTGTCTAAAGACAATTTTCACTATTTTAAAGCTTAAAAATTTATAATACAGAAATGGAGCCCAAAAATCGAAGACCGTCTGGAGACGGTCTTGCCGGTTAGAGGAGTTTAATGTAATATATTAATTTTCTTAACTTAAGTTCCATCGTTCACCACACACTCGTCCCCTTTCCTTTTTTTTTTTTAATAAAATTTTGTTTTATAGAAAAAAACTACTTTTGTACATATTTCAATGAAACTCAAAAACACAAAGATGTTTTTGAGAAGAAAACACTAAAACAACAAAAAAAAATTGAAACTCATACTAAAGCAATTGGTTCTAAAGCTCTAGATTTAAGAAAGAAACGATATGAAAACTAAAAATTATAAAGAAAACCAAAAAACAAAAACTCATACATACGGATCAAACAATTAGATTTAAAATAACAAGGAATAAATTTAATAAATAAAATAAAATTTAAATATAAATATGTATAAACTAAAAATAAAATTCAATTTAAAAAAAAATTAATCCAAAAAATTTAACAAAAAAATATTATTATACAATATTGTACTAATTGAAATGTTATTTACATTTAAGAAGAATCTTTAAAATAATGTTTATTTTATTTTGTTAATAAATGAAAAATTTAACACAAAAAAAAAATTAAAAAACCAAACAAAAAAGAATTTAACAAAAGTTGAAAAATAATGAAAATAAAATGAATGAATAAATAAAAACAAAAAAACACACACAACAAAAGAAGAACATTACTGTGTCCACTGCCTTCCCCCCAGAAATATAAAAAAAAAATAAATAAAAATAAAAAAAAAATATTTAAATTTAACACAAAAAAAATACCATTTATACTTTAAATTTAAACTAGAAACAAAAATGGATTCAAAACATCAACAACAAAAGCAAATTGTAAAATAGCTAATGAATTGCAAAGAAAGAAAAACAAAAAAAATTTGCAAAACTAAATTCTAAAATCGTGTGATTGGCAAAAAAAAAAAGAATTCTACATTAAGAATTTTTTAATAAATTTTAAACTTTAGATAATTTTCCATAAAAAAATTATCACTTTAACCCACTGTGGCGCCTAATGTTTTCAAATTTCTTCAGTTTAATCCACGACCTTTTCGATTTGCATACAGGTTCAGGTACATTTTAAGTATTTTTTATATTTTTCTTTATTCATTCCTCTGGGGAGCATACGCCTTCTACAAGGTTATTCCATAAATTTCTATTATAACAATCACCCCTGTCGTGAATAACTTTTCCCTGGTAATTTTTTCCCTTTTCACGTATTTGCGATCATACAAAATTCCCATGAAAAAAATTTATTCATAGGAGAATAATAACGTGAAAAAAGTGTTCGCGGGAAAAAAATTCCCCTTATCGTGAACAATATTTTCCCTCGTAATTTGTTCACTTTTCCCTTTGAATTTCTCACTTTATTTTTGCTGGGGAACAAAATATTTATGTAAGTAATTATTCTCATAATTCGAATTTTGAAGTTTACAAAATTAATTTTAAGGTCAATTCCCGTTAAAAGAGACACAAACTTATATGTATGTATTTTGTTCAACAAAATGCAAAAAACAGGTCGATTGCCTGAGGAGTTATGAAGCTTTTCAAAGACGTGATGCCAGAATTTTAGAAATTATTTTACTACATAAAAGGGCAATAAGCTAATGTTCCAATCAAGCTATCACTCCAATACAATATATTTTATTTTGTTTTTTTTTAACTTTTCTTTAAAATATACGTGTATATTTTTGAACAAAAAAAAAATTTTATGTTTTTTAATATTTCTTCTTTTTTACATTCACTGAGAACTGATAGCGCGAAAAATTGTTCACGGGAGATTAGCGATAGCATTTTTCCCTTCGAGGGGAATAAAAATTTCATGGCACCAAAATTTCACTTGTTTTTCACGATTTCTTCCCATGACTTATGTATTTAGCATCCGTATTCCAACGATTTCAAAAATATTAACCAGCTCATGTAGTTTGCTATGCATGTCTGTCGGAGATGAGACGAATGTGATCCGAAAAATCGAGGTCTTCAAGGTCCCCAAACTATTTCTCTCATATTTTTAATCTCGTTCACTATATTATCCAGGATGACGGCCAAGAGTAAGCGTTTAAACAGAACTGCGTCGAGACCACATTTTTTATAAAATGTGACATGAGATTTTGTCGTAGAAAGCTGTCGTGAAATAAAATCTATTTTATTTTGAGGGCGTTTTTTCTAATGCTCTCACATATAGACACTTATACTCCCAACAATGCTACCGTACATAAAATGAAAAACAAAAGAAAAAAAATTAAAACAATAACATGAGAGAGAATTTGAAGTTACTGCCGCCGTTTTAATGATGAAACAGAATTAAGACTTTAACTTCTGGCAAAAATCCTAAACGTCGGCAGTAACTTCAAATTATCTCTCACTTCTTTAGTTTTCTTTTGTTCTTATTTTTCTTTGTTTACAAAATATATGAAATTGAATGAAAGTATGGTAGCATTGTTAAGAGAATAAACAATAAAAAAACGTTCTAAAAATCAAATTAATTTTATTGCCCGACTGCATTCTCTGTCAAAATTCAAATGACTAACTGTATGGGAAAACAGAATTCTGCACCAATTTTGTTTCATCATTTATATATGGGCTTTAGGATTTGTGCCTGAAGCCAAATACTCAATTCTGTTTAAACACTAAGTATGATAAGGGACAACCCTGTTTCGTAGGTGGTAAATGGTTCGCTGTTTAATCCGTGGCGTTATCGTCCCTTACTTTGACCATAATTATAACTTTTATTGGAGCACCTTTATTTTTTAGTAATATCTAAATTTCGCTGCGCCTGATAGTGTCGAATGCCTTTTAAAATTCTACAAATACTAAGTAAAGAGGAGAGCGTCACTCAGCGGAGTGTTTAATTATAATGCGGAGTGTATTTGCCTGGCAACACAGCTTCGGTGCGGCTGAAATCCAGCTTGTTCGTTACATAACAATTGCTCGATAGATTGCAGTCTAGTATTTAGTTATATATGGTGTTTAGAAGTGTTATACACTGAGAATAAAAATCAATCCACTCTTGCTTAAATCAAGTCAATGCGGTGTCCATAGTACGGTTAGTATGGATTTCCTTAAATCAAGTACATAATGCTTGATTCAATTATGGATTTTTCAAGTGCCCCGTATTTGACTTAAGGAAAAGTGAAATAAAAATTCTACTTAAACTGCGTTTAATTCAAGAATTGATTCAGGTCTGTCACAGAAATCATTACCGATCAAAAGTAGAAGTAATTCCGTGTTCTGGTTCGCCAAAATGCGAAATTCGATTCGGACTACAATCACGGACTTAAAACCATTTCAATCGTTTTCTTTGACAGACCTGATATAGTTCGATTAAGAGTCAGATTTACAAGAGTTAAAGTAGTAGCTAAAATTAGTTATGGACCTTTAAAGTCGGTTTTTCGTTTTCGGCCAATGGTGCCCCTAGCTTGATAAAATTTAGTACAGTTACATATTCATATTAAAATTGGCACCTGAAAAATTTGCCAAGAAATTACATTTTTTTTTTTCAAAGATTGATCCAAATTAAGAAATGTATGAGGTGTTTGGACTTGTATGGACGCTGTTGTGAATGACCTATTCCGTCAAATACTGTCCCGATGCATAAATTTTTAATCCTGTCATGCTGAATTAGAATAGCGTTAATAAACAATATCTCAAAAAACGCATATTTTCTTTGAAGTCAGGCAAAAGGTGTTAAGTCAGAAACTGTAGCTTTTCATAATGCTAAAGTGAAAATTTTTTAATTGACTTATTTACTAAAGAGTAAATGCTTTCGATTAGAAGCAGTTGTGCTAGACTTATATTATTGATACCAAACGAAAGTGTAAGAAAATTCGTTACACCTTGCCAAAAACTCAAACTGCACTTTTTGACTTAAGACCTTTTTGTCTAACGCCAAAAAGTGTTCATTTCTGGCAATTGTTAAATTAAATCTTTCTTTGAATATTATTGCGATATAATCCCTCTCATGCCCAATGTTTCCTATAGACAATATTGTTCAATGATGGTGAGTTAACTAAAAGAATATGAATACAATATTGAATATAGGCAACATTGAGTATTAGAGAGTTAACAGATTGAGAGATTAGTTAAAAAAGTTAACAGATTTTCATTATTTTCAAAAAGATAAGTGTTAAGTTTCATTAAATGATGTTTATTTTGCGACCAGTTGGTTGGGTTTGTGTTCGTGCTCGTTCACTGCATGCAAACTCTAAAGTAGAGTCAAAAGGACTCCGTTTTAGGTCACAATTTACATTATAATATACACTAATATAATATCGAATCCCACCCGTAATCGTGAGATATATCCGCAGGTCATTTAGCTTGGAACCAGATTACTCATCAAGGTTGCGTAGTAGACTAACTTTTTTTCATTAAGGAGAAAAACTGATATTGGCAAAGTGGCCATCACTCTTGCCAGAACTTCCGGCGACAGGCTCCCGCATACCTGACAGATTTCTCGTAGAGGACTTCAAGAATCTGAGGTTTATTGATATAGACTCGTGTCTTTAAGAAACCCTACAAAAAGAAGTCTAGAACAATTAAATATAGCGAGCTAGCCGACCAAATTACTAAAACTAAAGAGTAGGCGACCTGGAAATGCTGCACTCAGGATTTCAGTTGTAGGTTCGTGAAATTGAGGTGTGGAGAAAGTCATTGAGCAATGCTCTGTAGATCTCGCCTTTTACAGTAGTCGTTTGGCTCGATGAGTTTTCTAAATAATAAGGACCAACGACCGCACCACTACAACAGTACCATTGAGCGGATGTAATTTATCTTCGTGTGTTATACGTAGGTTTTCGGTTCTTCAGAAGTAATAGTTCTGCTTATTTACGTTTCAAAAGAGATGGAAATGAGCTTTGTCGCTCATGATCATAGCCGAATATTATTCCTGCTGATCTACGAACAGTCCGGCCAAAAAAAAAAAATTTCGCTGCAATGCGCTGTATGATCCACCGCCCAATCGGCTACAAACGGATGGGCTCTTGAAAAACGTGTATAACGAACAAACATACGGGTTTCAGGAACTAGATCCCTAATTTCATCAGAACACATCACATTGTAGTAACGATAAAACAAGCAAATACAACCCACATTGTGACGGTTCTCAAGGAAGTCAAAAGAATTGGATACCTCCTTTCACCAATAAGAACCTTCGCCCTCTCCTTCACGCGGTCGAAAAGCTCCAAAATAGGCTTTGAAGAACCGACCCACAAATGAGAGTTGTATTCTATTCGCGGTCGAATATGAGCGGTATAAATACTAAGGAGATCAGATGGAGTGAAGTTCATCTTACACCGTTTAAGAAAAAAAAAACAGAGGCATTGCAATTGGGCGGTAATTTTCAGGGTTATTAGCCACTCCTTTTTTAGGAATTGGAAGTACATTAGTAACTTTCTAACACCCGTCATGGAATAAAGTGCTGAAAAGATTTGCTAAAGGATAATATATCAGTGCTAATTCACACTCTTCAAGTCTGAGTTTTTAGGAGAGAGAGAGAGAGAGAGGAAAAAAATGGCATTTCCTTTTCCCTTCTCTCCTAAAAGCTCAATCATTGTCGACTTAAACTTGAAGAGTGAAACCGGCGCTTAGCAACATTTGTATATTCAAAGTTACAGCACAATTTCAAAGTATATTTTTAGGGACTAACACTACGCTCTCTATTAAAGCAGGCGATACACTATCCTATAAAGTCGTACGACTTGTCAAAAAAATCGTATGTGCTCATAAAGTATGATAGTCTGGCTTACAAATGTAATTAAGTGACAGATTTATTTGACAAGTCTGTCCGACTAACAAAAGCTTATAAAAATTTTCATAAAATAATAGATTCCATGCGATCAGAGTTGCATTTTCTTGTAAAATAACTGAGTCATATGAGTTTGCATCTTTTTTGTTGGACAGTGTGGCATCGGATAGAATTCTCTCAGCTTTTCGTGTGAATGAATCGTACGATTGTGTACGATAGTGAATCCCGGCCTGTGGTAGTAGTGTTGTCTTAAAGTCAATGTTGCCATTTTCTAAATAATTATGCAAAACCTGTACTATTTTCAAATTTTTATATAATTTTCGCACCTTGATACTTTTGTGTAACTTTTGTGCAGTTATAAAAATTTAATAAAAATTACTTTTATTTTGAACTTTCAAAATCTATTTTGTGGTCTACTAAAATCAAGGTTTGAACGATGACTGGCGAATAATTAGGATTTAAAAAACATATTCCGAAAAGCAACATTACAGAGTAGGGTTTTTTATGAGAACTATGTGATATCATGTAGATTTTGTTACCGATCGATAGAAACTTCATCATTAGGTCAAAATAAAAACTCTTTATATTATTATCGTGATCGTTAATATGATTCACTGTTGCAAATATAAGTTAATCAAATCAGAAAAAACAAGTAAGAAAGTATAGTCGGTCGATATGATAGCCTACACCACAGTGTATAAGAACAAATTTTTTCAAGTGTACCTATTTGGGACCTGGTTTTGAAAAATGCACAGCTAATATGGATATATGAATAGGGATCTATCTATGGTTTTTAATTTCATTAAAACTTTCAGAAACTGCCCCCTAAAATCCCATCGTGGTCCTATTTGTTTTAAATTCATAGCTTATGTGTACAAATAAATATCGATCTATCCATGTTTTAAATTTTATTCAAATTGTTTTGATAGTAAGCACAAATACCCTATTCCAGAAAGCAGCTTGTATGGGGGCTATATGAAATAATGGACCGATTAGCTCCATTTTTAATGGGCTTGTTCCTTGTGCCAATTAGAATCTGTGTAAATTTCATCAAATTATCTTCAAAACTGCGAGCAGTACCTTGCGCACAAGGTTACATGGAAAGCCAGCCAGCCGAACGGACATCGTCAGATCGGTATACTTTAAGGTAGGTCAAGGACCAATATTCTTAGGTGCTACACACATCAGCACAAATACATAATACCCTCTTCACTATTGTGGTGTGGGAATAAATATTGAATATTTTTGTGATCTTTTCTCCCTTGAGGAATCAGTTTCTCTAGATCTTGCAGATATGTGCAACGGTGGGACTAACAACGTTTCTTCGCTCAGAAACGTTCTGAGTAACTCTAATCCAAAGATTTAACTCAAAGCGACAGCTGTATCATCCGGTTTTTTTATAATGACGGAACAACTTTTCGTAGAAGCCATTCAGATGCGATAACTTTTTTCAACATTTGGGTACAATTTCGTATGGCTTTGAATAAGTTTTTAAACAACACCTGTGTAACTTTTGGTTTTCCTAAAACAGCTGAAAATACTATTTTTGTAAAATTATAAATTAAAAATTAAATTTGTTTAAATCTTTAAACTGAAATCAAGAGGGCTTTGGCTTTAATAGGAGCATTCCCTTAAAAAGTGTTTGATTTATTTGCCAAAAATTTGGATTCTGTTCCACTGTGAAGTTAAATGTACTTAAGAAATGAATGAAGAATATTTTTCCAACCTTCTTATAATTGCAATTACAGAACAATTTAAAGTATATTTACAGGCATGTTACACTTCATAAAGGGTAACAACTAGTGATGAGCAAACCCGTGATTTTTAAAGAACATCGTGATTAGTGAACGTGATTTAAAAATCCCTGCTCCTTAAAACAGTGACTGTAATCACGGTTTGTCGGTTTTCAGTTTTTTTAAAGCAATTTCGGTCAAGCTATATTTACAATACGCGAGCTTTCGCAAAAGAGCTTTTGTAAATACTTTGCAAAGAAACAGCAGCAAATTTTAAAGGGGTCTGTACACGGTCAAGCATTTATCATCAAGCGCTAGGGTGAAAATGTGTTTGTATGTGTGACACCGACGATGCTGGATGGAAAATTAAAAAATTTAGATATGACGGCGAATATTACGTCCAGGCTACGTACGCGAGTGAATTCGCCGGCATGACAAGCATTTTGACCGTGTACAGACCCCTTAAGAGCTTTCAAAGCTGTTTACTTGCATATGCATACATACTTGACTAAATAAACTTTGGCTTAAAAATAAATACTAAAAAGGTAGAAGAGAGAACGAAAGGAACAGAAACATAATTCGTTATTGCATTCAAAAAACGCTATTACCCACACAAACAGTAAAATATCATAAATTTGTGTATGTATCAAAAAAACATAAATAACGACTTAGCGAGTACCTGATACTTGACAAATTTGGTCACAACTGTGAATCGTGATTTTTCAATAACAGTGATTAAATCACAGGTACAGAAATCTCTAGAAACTAGCGTTCTCATAAAAAACAAAATCTTATTAAAATATTTAGCATACTTTAAGGGGACACTTTCCAAAAAATTAAATTTATGACATGTAAGCTGTGAAAAATTCCTTTAATTATGTTTTTAATTTTGTTCAATAATTATTTAATGTAAAAAAGGATTTTGTTTTTTTTTTAAGGAAAACTCATAGAAAATACAAAATGGAAAATTTAACAGAATTAAATGGACATTAAGAAGGTTTTACAAACTAATTAATTGTGGTCTTGTATTAACCAAAGAAATTATTGTTAGACCAAAATACAAAAGTATATTTTAAGGGTTTTAATTAACCTTAAAGTATACTAACGACTTTTATATTTTTTTAATTTCGAAAATTGAATTGTAAAAGACCACGTAAATCAAATGAAATTATTAACAATATCTGTTAAATTGTTGAATTATAAAAAGAAAAAAAGAACATTTACATTTGCTATTAAATTTTTTAAATAGTTTAATGTCATCATAAACATTAACAAAAATATAAAATTCGACAAAAAAAAATGGATATATTAAATATTTTAAAAAATAAGTATAAAATTAAACAACAACAAACAAAACTACATTAAATTATTTAGTGAAATATTAAAACAAATGATAAAATAATTAATTAAGAAAAGACAAAATTATAAAATATTTAAACATGGTTGGGGACTAAATAACAACGATATTAAAACAAAATGAAAACAATTTAAATAATTTAATAATAAAAAAACATTAAAACAGTTAACTTACATTCTAGTTAATAGCAAATTTAACAAAAAAAAAATAAATTTAATTAAAAGTAAAAAAACACATAAAAACCAGTAATTAATGATGATTACAAACTGAATGAAAACATAAAAAAATGAAATAAAAATTCTTTAAATTGTAAATAAACGATTTGAAATAAAAACAAAAATGATATAATAATTAAAATGCGTTTTTATTATTAAGCAAATAAAAGTGGTATATTCGGCTGTGCCGAATCTTAGATACCCTATACCATATCATTGAAAATCCAATTGCTTCCTGATTCATATAGTATAGGCGCTATGTGAAATAATGATAAAACGGAGAAATATATTGTTTCTGATCGCACAAGGAAAAACATGCAATTGCATATTTATGGTTTCCCTGCTAATCATTGTTAAACAGCTAAGGCACAAGCTCTATGTTTACATTTGTCCTTTAAGTTGGGCTGAAAAGGTCAACGAAAAAAGAAAGACAATCAAAAAAAAACATAAAAAATAAAAAAATGTACTTTGGACTTCAAGAAGAATTCTTGACAAAAAGTATGAATAAACAGAAGTATAGGAAAAAACATGTAAATCAATAAAAAAAAAGCAGATAATCATTCACAACAACAAATTTCGATCCACCAGGAAAATACAATTTGGTTTAAAGATTGATGTTTGACTATTGACTGCCAGCTTTCGTCAATGACGGTAAGTGTCAACGGGAACGATTTCTGAAGAGATAGTGTGGTTAATATGGAAACATGTCAAATCAACCTGTCCGTGGGTTCAATACCAGCTTCAGTCAAGAATAAAAAATTATCCATCAATTTTAATTAATTTCATGTTATTAATTCCTTTCTTCATTAAAAATTATTTAATGAAAATTAAATTTAATGAACTTAAGCCTGATTAAAATATAAAAATTTGGATTAAAAACCATAAACATATTGAGGACGTTGACGGGGATGCGTAGAGGTTGGAAGCAGGATGTTTCTGGTGGGATGATGAACACCATCGCTAAATTGTAGTCTCATTCACCATTGGCATACTGCTTATCAAATCGCATGGTTAGCAAAATTTATTGCAGGCGTGGTGACTTGTAGTTGAATTTAATGTTTTATGTGTTCGTGTTGTAAAAGATCTTGTTAATCCTTTATTTTGCACTGTCTATTTTTTTGGGCTTGGTAGTCGGTACCAAGAATGATAGAAGAAAGATTACAACACTAACTCAAAAATTGAATTTTCTGCGCAGGTGGGTCAAATGACGTCACGAAACATACACGAATAGGTAACCCTAGCTTGGGTTAAGCTACGTCATCTAACGGGAAAACATGCGCATGGCGTAATCTCTTTTTATATCATTCTTGGTCGGTTCTGTGTAATAATTGTTTTGAATTTGATCGTTTTTATAAATTGAGCACAAGGCGAATTCATTTTTCATGTGACGTTGAAAGCACAGCTGTGGTACTTTTTTTCTTACACAGGTTTTCCACCTGAGATAATAGTTGATATAATATCTGAGAGAACGTCGACAGAATGAGAGAACACATTTATTCATGTTAATCTTAATATTAAACAAGGGGAACACGTATCTTATAAGATTTCATAATCGACTGATTCTCGTACAGTAAATTTGTATCCTTTATTTTAGTTTTTTGATTTATTAGTTTAAAATATCGTTTTTAAACACTTTTCACAATATTGGCACTTTGTTCATTAATAAATTACACATTTTAATAATGGTGGCTTATTATTGTTTTATATGTGTGTATGTATGTGTATTTTTGACAGCACATTTATTATAATATTAATACTATCACTATTTGAGAGTCCACACGTAAGATAATGTTCTCTGCGATTGAATTTGACGTTTGCTGATATAAAAATCTTATATCGTATCTCAGGTGGAGACCCTGTGTAAGATTTCTTATAACAACTGTCTCATAACATTTATTATAATATTAATACTATCACTATTTGAGAGGCCACACGTAAGATAATACTCTCTCTTATATCTTATCTCAGGTGGAGACCCTGTGTTGCTTAGAGGGAGAGATTTCAAACGAAAGCAACAAAAAAATACATTGTATTTTTGGTGTTGTTACATGTTATAGTATCGACACCACCGTATACAAGAATTCGCCTTGATTGAGCATGTTGCTTTGTTAACGTTGTGAGAATATAAAACACTAAAAGCCCTTGTTGGAACTATTTTTCTTAACTGCATAGTTTGAATAAAGTAGTAATAGCAGGGGTTGTTGCCAGAGTAAAAAGAAAAAAAAATAATATACATATTAGTACTTAAGGAAGAGAATATAAGTTTCTCTGTAATTTTTGTACAAATAAAAATGCATTAAGGAATCGGTTGAGGAAATGTTATTCACCTTATTGATGGTTTTTGTCAGTGTTTGTTATTTGTTACAAGTTATTCTTGGCTTTTACATTTAGAGGGAATAATTTTCCCACCAACTTTTTCTTCATTGGTAAGGTAACTGATCAGTCGCAGTTGTTTTTTTTTTTTTTTTGATTTGGCAACATTAGGTGCGTTTGAGTACTTTTACAGTAAAATGCAGTACATGAGTAAACTTAAAAATTTTCTCTCACAAAAATCTGTTGTCCAAAAAAGTACGCGAACGCAAAATTTGTAAAAATTCATAAAAAATAAAGGCAACAGCTGATCGCAAATAATTGAAGTGTTGAAAAATGTTTACACTTTTGACTACTTAACTCGTTTTCTTATCCATACTCGATTAAATACTTTTTATAACACGAATATTTTTGGAAAATAAAAACAAATTATTTTATGCAGTCTTTCATATTTGTTTGTTTTTTATTTTATTTGAATTTGCTAATTTGTGTCCGGCTAAATTTGATCAAAAGAACACGAATACTTTTTTTTACTATTGATAACTTTAAAAACAAGGTCTGTTCTAAGTACCCGAGTACTTGACACTTTTACAACTCCAAAAAATTAACATAACAAAACAAAGTTTCAAAAGTTGGTATTTAGCCATATAAATTCTTCACAAACAAGTTTAATTAATTAATATTAATTAATTTTTTGTTTTTATTTTAGTTTTATTTCAACTTTTCTTTTTTTAAACAATTTTTTCATAATTTGTATGCCTTTTGTTTGCTACTTTTGTTTGTTTACCTTTTGAAACATATGTTTTTTTGTTTTACTAAATTTTACTGCAAAAATTTCTGCAGTAAAAATTTGTAAGTACTCAGTCAAGAACTGTCGCTCTCAATTTTTGTTCTCATTTACTGTATTTCGTGTACGCGAACGCAAATTAGTAAAATGCAGTAAAGTTCAGTAAAAAATAGTAAAAACGCAGCTATTAATTGAAAGAAATAAAGTACATATCGCACACATAGTTCAAAAGTGACACAACTCAAAATTTTCATTTTTCGAGTTTATATGCTTAAACTATGCACAATACACTTGTTTATCTGTAAGAAGAAACACCAGTGTATTTTGTTGTTGTTAACTGTTGCTAAAAAAACAGTTATGTCTCTCTTTATGTATCAATTGGTATAAAGTTGCAATTCATAAAAGTGACTTATTTTTAGTTGTATCAGAAAATTCAAGGGTAGTAGATCGTACTGCTAACTGCTAAATAGTCTTAATTCGAATTGTGACACTTTTGATAAAATAGTTCTTTGTTGGAGTGTGTATTAATTAGACTTGTGTCAGTTTAGCTCATTGAGTTAAATACGAATCATTTATATTATTTTTTGTTGTGACGCTTTAGATGAAAAAAATATTAAGTTTTTGAGTTAGGATGCTTTTGAAGAAAAAACATTATTATTTAATTTCTGTATTTTAGTTTTGGAAAATTAATGGTTTTGCTATTGTGGAGCTTGGAAATCAATTATCAAATGCAATAAAACTTCATTTTGTAGTAATTTAAAAATTTTGTCGCTATAAAAAAAGAGATTTTTACTTAGGTCAGTTTAGACGAATTTTCGTTCTAAAACAAAGTTCATGTCGCAAGATTACATTGGGACTAATATTTCAACGTTCTTTTTTCAGTTTAACAAAAGCGTATTCCAGCAGTTTTACTTTAGCCGAATGAAAAAAAAGACCTAATGGACTTAATCAAAAAGAATGGCATTTCAAATCAATATTATGAAGCGTACTATAAGCACGTTATTAATTAATATATTAATAAAATTGTCTTATTATTTTGCTTATGTTTAAAGTTTTTGAAGTGAATTTACTTATATATACATATTTTTTTTTTTAATAAATCTGGTTTTTTGTACATTAGTTCTTGAAGTATACATTTTTAGTTCCTAATGTATTTTCAAATAAAAGTATTAATTTCCCTTGTACCTATATAGAGTATATAATTTAAGTTTATATGTTCATGTTTAATACCCAAATTAGATTTCTTTATATTAAAAGTTCTTGAATTTAATTATTGAAATTTACATGTATTTTCGAATAAATATATTAGTTTGATATTTTTCAAAATTTTACGTTGATTTTTTTTAATTTTTAATTCAGCAAAAGTATCACAACTTGAAAAGAATTCAGCTAAAGTGACATAACTTAAAATAACTCGGTAACTTGTGCAAATAATACATCATCAAAAATGACACAACTAAAAATTGATTATTATGTAGTGCATAAATATTAAAAAAAATAAAATAACTCTTTAGATCATAATCTGTATGGATTTTCGAATAAATGGTCCAAAGTTTTTGTTTTTAACTATTTTTATTTAGGTCAAAAATATTTTTTTTTGATTTCTGAAAAAATTAAATTTTTGAGTTGTGTCACTTTTGAAATAGGTGTGCGATATGTTTTCTTAACATTGTATGTGACAGATTATAAATGATTTTTTCAAAACGGGTCTTCTGTCAATTGAAAACAGGTGTTTTTGCAACTGCGAACGAAATCGGTATATATCTTCGAAATCTCGTGGTGATATATGGTAAGTTCTTCTACGTTTTATAGATTTATATTTAATATCTTAGAAAAGAGACATATCTTTTACTTATCTTTCACATTGTTTTCCCTTGTGGGATTTTTCTTGGTGGGAAGAATATTCCCTCTAACCAAGTTTTTTTTTTTTTTATACTATAGGTTGTCTGAAAATGAGCAAGAAAGTACTAAAAGAATATGAAATAGAGTTGGTGCTGAATGAGTTATATGGTTTACCATCAGATCCAGAACAGTCCAAAGACGATCAGGAATCGGACGAGGAAGAAATTACGTTTAATGCCACGAAACTACAACGAATTTTAGAGGACTTAGATGGACCACAACTGCGGTCTGAAGACGCAATAAGGGCTTCGACTCAGCCTTCTACTTCGTGTGATGAACCAGGCCTGTGGTCTATCGAACCGTTATTGCCTCAACCTTCCACGTCAAGTGCAAACCTACCATTTTTTTTTTTTTTTTATTGTTAATTCATTTATTACAGTACGTAAATATATGCAGTTTAGAGCTTCAGCGCCTTATAGGCATTGTTGAAGCAGGTAGAAATAAAAACACACAACTAAGCACAGACTCGTCAGAGTCGGAGGAGGAACCAGAAACAAATGCTTCTGATGAAGATACATGGAAGAAAAATTCGTGGAATAACATCAGGCCACAACCTGACACTTTTGATAGTGTCCCGATAACCCCAACACGCATGTTACCAGCAAATGCTAAGCCTATTCGTTACTTCGAAAAAAGTTTTACTCTGGAAGTTTTTGAATTGATTGTTACAGATACTAACCGATATGCTGAGCAAAATAACGTAATAGGGTGGACCGAAATTGATGCAAAAGAATTGAAAGCATTCTTGGGAGTTATAATTATAATGGGCTATAATATTTTACATTAGATTAGATCTTTACTGGTCATCAGATACCGATTTTAGAGTTAACGTAATAGCTTCAACCATGCCGTACAGGAGATTCAAGCAAATCTTGCGATGCTTGCATCTGAATGACAACTCTATGCAGCTCCCAAGGTCCTGCACCTCTTATGACAAATTATACAAAATTCGTCCATTAGTAGACGAGTCGATGATTGTTTTCAAAGGCAGGTCCTCCTTGAAACAATATATGCCTCTGAAGCCGATTAAAAGGGGTTTCAAGGTATGGTACCGCTGTGACAGTTATTCTGGTTATTTATACGAGTTTGACATATATACTGGAAAAGATAGTGAAAAAGTAGAAAACAATTTAGGAGCAAAGGTGGTCACGAAATTGACAGAAAAATTAAAAGGAATGGAAGACATTCATGTCACATTTGAAAATTTTTTTTGCGGCTATGATATCATGAATTATTTCTATGCTAATGGTATTCTAGCCACCGGTAATGTACGCAGGCAAAGGGCAGACCTGCCAAAAATGGTAAAGAGCAAAAGTAAACTAAAATTAAAAAAGGGTCAGTATAAATGGAGAGTAAAAGGAGACGTTGCTTTTGTGATCTGGCAGGATACAAAGGAAGTTCTATTTCTAACTAATGCTTTCCACCCAAAAGTCAATGAAACATCAGTAACCAGAACACAAAAAGATGGTACGAAGGTTGAAGTTCGATGTCCTCTAATAGTAAAAGAATATACGAAAATAATGGGTGGAGTTGATCACTTTGATCATATCAAAGGTACGTATTCAGTTGGACGTAGAAGCAAGAGGTGGTGGCTTCGCATATTTTACTTCCTGCTTGATACCTGCATCACAAATTAATTTTTGCTTTACAACAAAAATAAAAATGCTACGAAACTAACTAACCTAGAATTTCGTATCGCATTAGCCAGAGGTCTCATTGAAGGCTTTTCATCCCGAAAACGTCCTTCTGTTGATATTAGCTACATCGTAAGGAAAAAGGTTGCAGTTTCCGAAAATTATCAAAAATGGTTCATACTACTGCCCCAAAAATTCGCTTTTCTAACGTTGGAGAACACATGCCAGTTGATCTGCCATCATATCAAAGATGCCGATATTGTTGCAGCACTAAGCTAAAGGATAAGCGGTCCAAGATCAAGTGTAGCAAATGTCAAGTTCCATTATGCATAACACCATGCTTTCTGAACTTTCACACACAAACACCAACATAACTTTATAGCCTTCCGAATACATGGAAGATATGTATACTTTATAATCGTTTATGAAATCCTAATTTATAAAATTGATGAATTTAATTTCAATTTAAAATCGCTAATTTTCAAAAAATGTAAATAAAAAAAAAATTAAATCTAAATTTGTGTTTTTATTACATTAAATTGAACAATACATAAAAAGTGGACATGGTATTACTTTACCCGGTGGAGGCAGAGGAAATATTTTACCACCGATCAAAAACTAAAAAACAAAAATTTTTTTTTATTCATCAATAGTAACCCTAAATCAAAACCAGATTTTATTAATCCTATTCCGATCGCTATGACCGTTAAAGGGTTAAAATTTAAATTAAATCACGATTCAGGTCAGTATCAAAGTTGCAGACAGTGAGTGAAGTGAGCAAGAATCTGTGTGGTGTTTAAATTAAATTTAAATCGCTTCGATCGTGGTGACTTCTTCAGGGTTAAAAGAGAATTTGATAAGGAAAATATTTTAAAGAAAGGATAATAAGTTTTAATAATGTAAGTTTTTTTATATTGTGAGATAAAAGGGTGACTTATTAAAATTGTGTTAAATTTGTATAAAAAAAACGGCCTAGAGGAAGTTAAAAGTTGAAAGGATTGCTCTTGCGAGGAGAAAGCAATAGTCAGGACAAAACGTCTCTAACAGCCCTACCTAAACAAGAGCGGAGGGCAGAACGTTTTCTTCAGCATAGCTTTTACGCTGATATGCCATACCTAAACAAGAGCGCCAGCGTTGTGTCACAAACAGTAGTGTTAACTTTCGAGCTTACTAAAACCATCAAAAAAGAAATAAGAAATGGAATTAAGACCGCTAGTTTGACCTAGAAATAGCTAATTTGCCATTATTTATTATCAAAAGATAAAAACAGGGCTGTCAAAACAACAATTATAGCAACCCTGCTTATTTTAACGCGCTGTCAAAATCGGATTTTCCAATTGCAAAGTGTTGACGCAGCGCTATTTAGGGATGCTTCCTACAAATTGTATTGGCATGAGGAATTTTGACAACTAGAAAACTCGTTCCGCTCTTGTTTAGGTATGGCTGTAAGAGATATTGTTGTCATTACGTCGATCGTGCTCGGTGAAGATAGACGAGTTCTCTAAGCTCGGCATACGGTTTATTTTTTATAATAAATTAAAGAAAAGAAAATATTAATATTAGTATTGTGGTTATTTTATTGAACTGTTAATGGGTTTTTAATCCAAATTTAGATATTTTTAATTAGGCTTAAGTTCATTGAATTTAATTTTCATTAAATTATTTTTATGAAGACATGAATTTTTACATTATGAAATTAATTAAAATTTTATTGATAATTTTTCATTCTTGACTGCGCTGAGATTTGAACCCAGGCTTTCACGGACAGGTTGCCCATAGTTTCGATTGTAACCACACAATCTCTTCAGTGGGGTTTGCCGTTTTACTCACTCGGCCATTGAAGCCGGATGACGTCAATAGTCAAACATCAATTCTTAAACCAAATGGTATTTCACTTTTGGTAGATCGAAATTTGCTTTGAATGAATGATTATTTATTTTAATTCATTTACATGTTCTTCCTAACTTCTGTTTTTTCGTACTTTTTGTCAAGAATTCTTCTTGAAATCCAAAGTACATTTTTTGGAATGGTCTTTCTTTTTTCTTGTTCAGCTTTTGCAGGACAAATGTAATCATAGCTCGTGCCTTAGCTGTTAACAATATTAGTATTGTGGTTATTTTATTGAACTGTTAATGGGTTTTTAATCCAGCTATGTTTACATTTGTCCTTCAAGTTGTGGTGCAAAAGCTCAACAAGAAAAAAGAAAGAAAGCGATGCCTCAGCGGCAAAAACAATTATAGTAAGTAATGAAAAGATAACTCCCAAATCAGGCATACTGGAAAACTCAATATCACAGGTAAAAAGTGGTCAAAAGCCTCAAGTACAAGTTGGTATTTATAGGTACATAACAGTGCTTAAACGGTGTCGCAGCCCAACCTCTTCTGCAGTTGATTCGGTCCCAAAAGTTTTTAAAAGGGTACAGCTGATAGAATAAGTTCACAAAATAGTTTTGCAATTTTGGACGAAGAATCCTCGGAAGCACAAAACGTTATCAAATCTTCTAAGCCACCACCGATATATCTTAGATAGCAAAACTCAAATTAATAAAGCATTTGATCTCGGTAATAGGTGAAAATTCTATTTATGTAGCCGCAATAAGGCGTGGAAGCATAAATGAGACAAAAATATAAGTCAATCGTGAATATGATTTTTGTAAAGTAATAACTAAATTAGAAGCACTAAATAAAAACTTTTATACATACCAACTGAAGAGCAGTAAAGGTCTTCAGGTAGTGATAAAGGGCATTGACTCATGCGTAGACCCAGGTGAGATAAAAACGTTTTTAGAAGAGAAGGGCTTCAAAATAAAAAAATGTAGCAAATATTAAAAATAGAGAAAAAAAATCCCCAGCCGCTATTTCGAGTACAGTTAGAACCCGGCGACGTTAAGCTTAAAAAAACGAAACGCATCCCATCTACAGTCTGAAATATATCCTGTATAGGAAAATAACGATAGAGGAGCCGCACAAAAGGAATGGTCTCGTGCAACGTTTAAACTGCCAAGAATTTCACCCTAAGGCATACTGCCATTTAATCCCTGTTTGCGTTGTATGTGGAGAATTGCATAGTACAGCTCTCTGCGATAAGTCTAAAAACGACCCCAATGTAAAAAAAATGCAGCAACTGTGGTAGTAATCACACTGCCAACTATAGAGGATGCCCTGTATATAGTCTATCGTCTAGCGCTCGGTTGGACCGAAACCTAATCCCCCTCAAATGCAGGTTACAAATCAAGTTGACACTAATGACATTCAGGTACCGCATCCTAGTAATAACAGAACATCCTACGCTAACATACTAAAATCAAACCATATGCCAATGCACGGTGATTTACCAAATAATGATGAGACTCCAGTTTCTAATTTAAGTCGTCTAGAAAAAACAATGGAAACACTAGTGCAAGCAGTAACTAACTTTACGAAAACAATGGATAATATAATGCAGGAAATGTTAAGAATGCAATCGATGTTATTGCAAGCTGTACTTAACAAGCCAGGAATTGTTTAAAAATTTGTTTTTGGAACGCAAACGGCGTTCGCCAACATAAAAATGAACTAGAATACTTTCTTAAAAGTAAACAAATTGATGTAATGATGGTTTCTGAAACTCATTTGACCTCAAGAAATACGTTTAAAATCAATTTTTTTTGAAAATGCTATAAAAAAAACTACTGAATATTTTCTCAAATTTCTTTTTTTATTTGAAAGTACAATCCTTCCGGTTAATAATGGAAAATAATTTCATTCAAATGGCTGCCTCGGCTGGCCATGCAGTAGCCTACACGATCGTTCCAATTTTTAAGCACATTATCGATTGTGTGCAGCTGTATTTCACCAAAGGCTTCACAAATATTGTCCTTTAAAGCGTCAATTGTCTCTGGCTTGTCTTGCACCCCACAAATAATAGTCTAACGGTGTCAAATCCCAGCTCCGAGTTTGCCAAACGACATCAGATCTGCGGCTGATAAAGCGATCTTCAAAAACAGGGCGCAAAACATCGAGTGTAGCTGCGGCTATGTGGCACGTAGCGCCGTCCTGTTGAATCCAAATGTTGCCAATATCCTCCTCTTAAATTTTTGTGAACAAAAATTCGTTCAACATGGCCCGATAACGATCGCCATTGATTGTAACGGCCACTCCTTGCTCATTTTCGAAGAAAAATGGCCCAATTATGCCTCTGGACCAAAACCCGGATTTTCAATGTATGCGTGCGGGTTTTCTGTGCCCCAAATGCTTGTTTACATACCCGCCAAGATCAAAATGAGCTTCATCTGAAAAGATGATTTTTTTGGCAAAATCGGCATCTTCTGTAAGTCGATCGCAGGCCCACTTATCGAACGAAAACGCATTGGATGGTCAGTTGGCTTCAACTCCTGAACCAATTGGACTTTGTATGGCGTCATACCAAGGTCTTTATGCAAAATTCGTCTCAATGATGTCTCCGAAATGTTCAATTGTTGAGAACGACGGTGAATTGATGTTGATGGCGCTTCACGCACACTTTCTGCCACAGCAGCAATATTCTCGGGTGGTTTATCGATGAGGATGCCAGTTTCTTTCACTTTTTTCACAAGATAACGAACATACGAAGCTGACGGTGCTTCTCTTCTTCCAAAATCCGTACGCAATTTTCGCACACATTCTGCAACATTACCATGATTTTCAAAGTAATGTCGCAATATTTCCCAGCGTTGTTCAAGCGTATACACAACCATATTCGTTCAGCGGAAGGATAAAACGAATTATCTGTCAAATCAGACATGAGCTAAGTGTTACCATTCACGAAATAAGCACTAGTTGAAAAAAAACGTTAGATGGCGGACCCTTTATTATATGATACCAAGGGACCCTCGAGATAGAGCTTGTGGAGGTTCTACTATCTTGATAAAAGCCCGAATCAAACACTACTTAATGTATGATCATCGTGGAGATTATCTGCAAGCAACGAACATTAGTGTTAAGAGCTAAATCGAAACTTAGTACTTTCATCTTCACACCCTCCGCCTAGATTTTCGATATCAGAGAGCCCATATTATAAATATTATAAATCATTAGGACCCTGTTTCCTAGCCGCTGGCGATTACAACGCTAAACATACCTTCTGGGGGTCACGGCTCATAACACCAAAGTGTCGTGTTTTGCATAATACAATCTCTAAAATGGATTTAAATGTGGTCGCGAGCGGACAACCAACTTATTGGCCTACTGATCAGCAAAAAATTCCAGATGTCATCGATTTTGGCGTGGTTAAAAACATCCTACGATTCATGTTGAAGCTTCCTTAAAACTATCTTCCGATCACACACCTACAATTGTTACTTTAATGAACCCAAATAGAATCGTATCTCCGCCTGGTTACTTAGCGACGTCAGCCACACAAATAATTTGGTTAAAATATAAAAAATATCTTAGTGCCCATTGCACAGAAAATATTCCGCTTAGTACACCGGAGAACGTGGATCTCGCTATTGTTAATTTTGACAGTTACCTCAAACTAGCTGTTCAACGTTCCAGCATAGCCCTCAAAAAAGGCAAAACTAATAACATATTCTACAGATGTCGAGCGTCTCTTGACTGAAAAAATGAGAGTTCGAAGAGAGTGGCAATTGCACAGATCCCCCTAACTTAAGACTTTATTAAAATAGTGCACAAAAAGGCTAAGAAAGTTACTGCAGTCTCATAAAACTGCTTCCCTGAAAAAATATCTTAAGGAACTTGATGCAACTCCACAATCAGACTACTCATTATGGCGTGCAGCTAGAAGTCTCAATAGACCAGGTATATCTAAGCCACCATTAAAAAACTTGAATGGAAGTTGAGCAAGAAATGACATTGAAAAAGGAAATCTGTATGTTCATCATCTGAAAAATGTATTTACCCTTAATACATCTCACGATATAACAGTCGAGTTACCGCCTGTAAATGTTAGAGCAGCTATTCCCCTAAGATTCGAGTTTAGAGAAATCGAAAAGGTTATTTGTGATTTAAGCACCAAGAAGGCACCCGGTATTGATAAGATCAATAATAAAATTCATCATCTGAAAAATGTATTTACCCTTAATAGATCTCACGATATAACAGTCGAGTTACCGCCTGTAAATGTTAGAGCAGCTATTCCCCTAAGATTCGAGTTTAGAGAAATCGAAAAGGTTATTTGTGATTTAAGCACCAAGAAGGCACCCGGTGTTGATAAGATCAGTAATAAAATGCTTTTGGAGCTACCAAGTATAGCAAAGAAAATTATTCTCTTTATTTTTAATGCTATTTTACGCCTTCATACTACCCTCAAGAATGGAAGGTTTCCTTAGTAACCATGATACCAAAGCCAGTAAAGGATCACACAAAAGTCGAGTCATACAGGCCTATTAGCTTATTATCCAATATTTCAAAGCTATTTGAGAAACTACTAGTGTCAAAATTAACGCCGATTTTAAATGAAAATATATGTATTCCAAACCATCAATTCGGTTTTAGAAGAAAGCACAGCACAAACAAACTCATCGAATAGTAAATGTCATAAGAAAAGCTTTTGAAGAAAAAAAATATTTCTCAGCACTCTTCATCGATGTTTCTCAAGCTTTTGATAAAGTCTGGCATGAAGGTTTACTACTGAAATTGCAGCAAAACTTACCAGCAAATATACACAAGCTGTTAGAAAGCTACTTAGTCGGTCGTCAATTTATTATTAAAGAAGGCGAATTTTTAAGTTCTCCACAGCCAATTAACGCTGGAGTCCCACAAGGCAGTATCCTGGGCCCTCTATTATACTTAATTTATTCTTCGGACTTGCCAACAAACAGCTACACCCATACCTCAATATTTGCGGACGATACAGCTTGTCTAAGCGTACACGCAAACTGTCAAGAAGCATCTCGTTACCTACAGGATCATATATTTGAACTAGAAAGGTGGTTAAAAAATGAAGGATAAATATCAATGAGCAAAAATGCGGACATATTACATTCAAATTGCGTCGGAAAACATGCCCCCCTATTAAAATCAATAATCAAATAATACCCCAACACTCGCATGTAAAATACCTCGGTATACATCTAGATCGGCGCACAGTGGCGCCATTTGAGTTTTTTCGTTGCAAAAATCATATCTTTTGAACCGAATAAGA
This sequence comes from Pollenia amentaria, assembly GCA_943735925.1. Lineage (NCBI taxonomy): Eukaryota > Metazoa > Arthropoda > Insecta > Diptera > Polleniidae > Pollenia > Pollenia amentaria. The sequence continues at coordinate 210,725,983 of OX031008.1, forward strand.
TAATTGAACAGTTTAAACAGCATATGATAGATAACTGTTCAGCCTATGAAATGAGCGTTTGGAAAGGGTGCTACGCTTTGTAGGGGCCTACTTATGGATTATCAAAGTTAAAATTAGTAGAAAAATCAATTTTATGGTAACTAAAAAAAATTATTTTTACATTTTTAGATTGTTTTTATTTTTTTCTTAAGGGTTTTATGTTTTAAATTATTACCCAACAAATTAAAAAAAAAAATTATTTATTTTTTTAAATTTATTTTTTCAATTTTCTGTAAAATATTCATCACAATTCGTAAGAGAAGGTATATCTAAAAGACTAACAATTTCTAAACTATAATTATTTTGTAACTCTATTCGTGACTTCACATGCCGCAGGGAAGAAATAAGTGGATCGGAAGATGCTGCCAACATGTTGAAGAGGTCCTTATTTTGCCTTACCCTTGATGCTTTGAATGTGTTCTGCAATCTATATTTTTTATAAAATTTGTTAAGAGACTCCTGTGCTTCTTCAGAAAGCTCTCCAATTGGCAAAGACTGGTACTCAATTATATCTTTGCCATGCGCCAATATTTTATGGACGGTCGGGGTCAACTTCTTCTGTGGATACATTTCTGCTAAAAGAGATGCAGTTTTCGACGCATATTCTCCATATTTTGTAGAATTGACATTTTCTTTGCAGTTTAAAACATCCAAGATCGTTCCCAATCTTTTCACGATTTGATTGTCAATTCCAATGATTCTAGTTACTGCCTCATCATTTTCAAAAAATCTCCTAGAAGTGTTTCCATCGTTAGAGTTACCGTATCCGTGCTTGGGACAGTCTACTTTTAGTCCAACTTGTTTCAAAAAAACCATCCTGTATTTGCTTCTTTCTGATCTTTTCCTTATCCTTTATTGATGTATTTTCATCGAAGTTTTCCTCCTCTTGTGGTAGGGTATATGCCAGTTTTAGCAAGAATTCCATACACCTTATCCTTGCGTGCAATGGTGACATTCCATATTCGTAATTCTCCTCATTTGTAGAATCGTTTAAATTACCAAAGTTCTTCTGACAAATAATAATATAAAATCGATAAAAAAAATATAAAAATAATACGAAAAAAGGGGTTTAGATAGGTTTTTGCTAAATTTTTACCTCCAATATAATTCTGTCTATGATAACTAATTGAAATATATTATAATTAAGCAGAAAAAGATACTAATCTTAAACTCTTTACAACTAATTATATAAAATTGAGATGTAACATATTATATATGAAATAAATTGAATTGAATTGAAAAAAGTTCTTCTGACTCTTTTTGCAAATCGGGCATGACATTGTTGAGGTTGTTCCTGTCAGTTCGTTTACGACTTTTCCGTCAACCATGGTCAGGTGGAACTCGTAATTGCATTCAATATATTTTCCTTCTCCAATTTGCAGCTTTGTAGGCTTAATCTTGCTTATTTGTTCTTCAATGTCCTTCACCGTAGTCCTTATGAGTTCTGCCGATTCCCTTGCAAACTGAAACATTATTGGTCGGCAATAATGCACTGATGACGGACGTGGATTTTTCCAGTGTAGGGAATCATCCGATTTTAGCCGCAAAGGAACAACAGATGCCATAAACATATTTCCGTCCGATATTGTAGCGTCATCGAAAGATATCCTTTGCTTATAAACGCTTTGTCCGGATGATCCATCGCAGCCCCATTTGCTGATCAATGTCAACTTCTCAGGAAGAATTTTCACTTCCGTGAAAAACTTTGGTGTGGTTGACTTTCTAAACAGTTCAAATAATTTTAAATTGTTCAACGCCATGTTTTCAGTACTTAAATTGTTTAATGGTTTCAGTAATTGTTGCGCCAACTTTCAGGCGTAGACTAATCCAGGCATTATGCTTATTTTGCAATATATAGGCTTATGCTACCATGCCTAAAAATTTACCTGTTCCCTGCATACATATGGATTTAGGCTAAATAATGCAATTTTGATATTATGCACGTGTCCAAATAAGATTTGTGCCTGCCTGTAGGGACCATAAGTCAATATTGTTCCTGACCATTTGTACGCCAAAGTATTGTTTATGTGAGGTACGTACCTGCTAATTTCAATGAGTAGTTTTTTTCAAACTATTAGATCAAACTACTGTCAGTCAAAACATATAAGGGATGGACGCCATACAATTTCTGCAACCATGTCTTTTTGAACTTTTTTACCTCTAGAAGCCAAACGGGCACGTACGGGCAGATAAAACCTTTTGAATTATGTAAAGAAATAATCAAAGACCAGGTTTTGCACGTATGGCAAATATAGAAAAATATAGTTTTTTTTTATTTTCCGTCAAAGTTGAAAAATAGTGAAAAAACGGATAGTTTTTAAATAGTGATTTACCAGGAGAAACACAAAGCAAACAGTTAATTTTTTTTTATCATTATACATTTAATAAATACATCAATCAATACAAATAAAAAATAAGGCGATTCGTTACCTATTTTTCGTGATATTACACCTGAAATCGCAACAAATTGACTAAAAATTGTGTGTTTTTTTGAAAACCGAAAGTCGGTCAACTTTGAACGGTTATATCTTCTAAACTAAAAATGTGATATTATTAAGAGTGGCATATTTGAAATCGTTGAAAAGTTTCCTATAACATGGGTTTATTCAAAACTTCGTCGGCACTCATGAAAATTTTGATTTTTGCAACCTCGCTTGCTCTACGGGCGCCACTGTGCGGCGTTTAACGTGGAAATGGCATATATAAGCTAAATTAACTCAAATGAAACTAAAAGCAATTAAAATTAATTGGCTTATTGGAATAAATTCTGTTCTTAGTCTCGATTACAAGCTTCTACTTTACAACTCTATCTTAAAGCCAATTTGGTGCTATGGTTTCAGTTATGGGGCACTGCATCGGCTTCTAACATCGAAAAAATTCGAAGGCGCCAAAATAAACTTCTTCGAATAATCACATGTCAAAAACTCAAATATCTACAAGGATCTCAATGTGCCATTAGTAAAAACTATGATAACGAAATATGCAGTAAAATATTTAAAAAGGCTGGAACTGGACCCAAATCCATTAGCTAGAAATATTTTAAATTATGGCGGCCACACTCGCTTAAGAAGAAGAGACACTGCAGCACTCACCCAATCAGATGAGCGATAAACACCTACATATGTGAACAGAAACCGTGATGACTTAATCTTTTTTGTCTTGCACTGGCAGGACATAAAGCAAATATTAGGATAAGATTTGGTTATTTATTGTTAGTTCATATTTAATATATGAAGATTCAATAAATATATACTGAAAAAAAAAAAATTGTTCATCAGTACGAGTGATTGCTGGGGAAAAGTGAGAAAAAATGGCTTTTTTGAATTAGAAAAAAGGTAACGAAGATTAATATTATTGTTCAAAGTATAAAAAGAGTGGCATCACTGGAAAGGAATTTGAAAGCTTTATGTACAGATTTGGCATAATATTCTCTGCAACAGTAGTAATAAAGTGTAAGCCCCGGTAGGAAATTTTAATCTTAAAATAAAGGAAATGTTTATAGTTGCGAAGGGTTTAGTGTAAGGTAATAAGAAAAAGTAAAGAAGACAAAATAAAGATAATATAAATTTATTTTTAACGAAGCTTAAGGCGTCTGTACGAAGCTTTAGACTAGTGCAATTAGCATGTTAATGGTATAGTTTATATTTAATAAAGTGTATTGAAATTTAAAGTCATGGTCATGTGTTGGTAAAATAAGTTTTTTTTAAGGATTTCAGATGTCTCAGCTCGATGGATTGGAAAGATCACTGAGGAAAAAGGGTAAGATGTTGGTGGGATGTTAGTTAAAGGCGTCATTAAGAGAGGTATTAGGGCGGCATAGGAAGGGTATGGGCAGGGGCGAAACGGTTAAGAAACAACTGTCCCTGTGTTGTCTGTTTTCTATGGGTGTACTGTGAGGGCTATTTTTTGTTGTTGGTTTTTCTATTTTTTTGTTTATTTAATAGGATATTATAGATTTTTTTTATTGTCGAGACTGATGTGTAGAAAGGGTTGTGAACCTGCCCCCGAATTGAGCCACTGAGTTGGGCCTTATACACACATGGAGGTTTCGTAATAAACAGTTCAATAAAATAACCACAATACAATTATTTATAAAAATAAGTTGCATTGTGTTAGCAATTGATGTTCTCTGTAATGTTTACGCACGCTTTGTCTAGAAACTTCCCATGAAAGGTGGCGTAAATGCGGTATTTATGTATATGTTTATAAAGACTTTTTATATGTATTGGTTTATGGGTTAAAGCCATTTTAACAAACATAATTTCTTGTGCGTATATGGGGAAATATTTTAAATATCACGCACGCCCAAACAGCAGAACAGATTTTGATAAAAATATATAAAATATTTTTCGTCTTTGGTTACTTGTTTTATATTTTAGCAATTTTTTTTTTTTTTTTTTGTATTTTCCTAAAAACTAAAGTTTTTGGCTGAGGGTTGATGTCTTGGATACGACAGAATGAGTCAAAACCTCCTTAAATAGGGTGGTTCACTTACATAGCGTTTACATTTGCCAGTACTGCCAAGACAGTACACTTTTCTAACTGTCTTGTCTACTGTCTAGCAAATTTTGCAGACAAGAAAATGGACAGTGATTTGACATTTGCTGACAGTAATTTGAAGTTTTGTTTGCAAAAGTAAAGAAAAAATTAACAATTAAAAGAAATTAATAAATTATGCTTTGGTTTTGTATGTTTTAATGAAGTGTTATCTATGTTCACAAAAAATAGTTGTTAAATGCTATTTTTAAACTACTGTCTACCTACTCAACTATTTTAACAAATAGATATTGGGAATTCTTTCTTTTCATAAGCCACTTTTATTATATTCAACATTTTTCATTTTTCGAATTTATTCTATGAGTTAAATTTCAGTTATGTATTTTATAACGCTTTTTGTAATAGCTCTATTCCTTAAATTTTTTTAGAAATGACTTTATACACTACCAGACTATTATATTGTATTTTCTTGTTACATTTTACCTTAGCTTTCCGTTGGATAGCAATGAAGTATATTTATGTACAGAAAAATTTACAATTATTAGACACCAGCAGAATGTAGTGCATTTTCTGGCCCGCTACGGCCTTCGTCAGCATTCTTATAAAATACACAACTGAAATTTAACTCATAGAATAAATTCGAAAAATGAAAAATGTTGAATATAATAAAGTTGCTTATGAAAAAGAAATAATTCCCAATATCTATTTGTTAAAGTAGTTGAGTTAAATACATTCAATTTATAAAGTATCACTATCCAGTGTGACACAAAGAATGCTGACGAAGGCCGTAGCGGGCCAGAAAATACATTGCATTCTGCTGGTGTCTAATAATTGTAAATTTTTCTGTACATAAATATACTTCATTGCTATCCAACGGAAAGCTAAGGTAAAATGTAACAAGAAAATACAATATAATAGTCTGGTAGTGTATAAAGTCATTTCTAAAGAAATTTTTAAGGAATAGAGCTATTACAAAGAGCTTTATTAAATACATAACTGAAATTTAACTCATAGAATAAATTCGAAAAATGAAAAATGTTGAATATAATAAAAGTGGCTTATGAAAAGAAATAATTCCCAATATCTATTTTTATAAATATTATACTAATAAATATTTTTTCATCTCAAGTTAAAGCTGCAAGTTCTTTTAAAAATGAAGCACAAAATTTGGAGTTAATCTTAACAGAACATAACTCACCATATTATGTTCTGTATCACCTCGAAAATTATTAAAAAATGAAATCACCGACTCAAACATTGTGATAAAATGCTTTAAGAAGTGGAAATTTTTCAAAAGCAATACTATTCAATTGTAATTAATGAAAGTATAGATTGTACAATAACAAAAAATTATGCAAAATTGGTTATAATTTTTAATGAAAAATGTGTTGACTACTTTTTAATCCTAGCGAATATTCCTGGTAGATCTTCCAATTCAATTTAATTTCATAAGTGTATCAAGAAAACGACTGCCATTTTACATTTATTTATGAAAAATTATATTCCTGTATAAAATTGTATCCTCAATGAAATTTTACTATTTTTTGTGCAATATTTTCCAACTTCCATATACGAAGAAAAAATAGCATTTAATAATAAAAAAAGTTCAGCCTGAGTTGGAGTATTGTTAACTTGATTAATAAAAACAAATTAAATTTACCGTAAACTTTATCAAGCCCGAATTTAAAGCAAATACATCTTTTAAAGAAAAAATATACAAAAAATGCATGTATATGCAAGAATTATTTGCAACTTGTTATATGCAAGTATATATAGAGCAATTCCATATGAAAACGATCAAAATTGGCAAATTTTTGGACGACCGCTCTCCGATTTTAAAATAAATAGTCTCAATCGATTGCCCAGCAAAAAATAATGTACCTACATATTTTTTTTTTTTTTTTTATAGTGACTGGTTTAGTGGTGGTGTACACCACTGTCATGTGACAAAATTGAAGAATTCTTCATAAGGGACCTCATTGAAAGTTGTTTTAAAAACTACTAAAGCGATGGAAAGGTATTGAATCAGGCTTTAATTGAAAAATAAAATTTTCCTAATTTTTCTTAGAAATTTACCTTTAAATTTTCCCAAGAAAATTAAATTTTCCTATTTTCCACAGAAGCTCCTAAATTTTCCGGCTAATTTTTTTTTTTTTTTTGGATTCCTCATAATTTTTGCTTTAAGAATCAGCAATGAAAAAATGGGCCCCGACTCCTTGTTTGGACAGGAGAAGAGCATTTAAGAGACCACCTTGTTAAAAATACATTTTAAAAATTATTTTACAGTTAAAAATACATTTATGAAGAAAAAATCAATTTTTTTTTTTAAGAGCCCCAAGTTGAGTGTGTAGTGAATATGGTCTGCCTGCCTTCACAAGATCGGCCATAAATCCATGGATAATAGCAGCAGTGGCATGTAATGGCACACCAAACCCGACTGAGGCTACAGGTCATAAAATGTTTTGTAAATTTTTTAAATTACCAGGTAATAAATATTTCGCCTAAAATTACACGTGCAGAAACAAGTCATAAAACACGGATTTTCCATAAATATGGCGAAATATTTATTACCTGGTAATTTAAAAAATTTGCAAGACATTTTATGACCTGTGGTCGGTTTATTGGCAGTAACCAATTAAGTCCCTTTTAAAAAACATTTTATGACCAGTAGTTCACGCAAATTTTCCTTTTAAAGAAAAGCAAATATCGCTTATTTTTTTTTTACCTATTTTTTACCAAAAAATAAATATAAATACTTCACACACTCTGAGTCAAATTTCAGTTGAATACTAAACGTGAAAGTGTTAAAGTGTTTTTTTTTTGTAAAGTAAAGAGTGAAGCTGTAAAAACAATTTAAAGTAAAATGAATAAATTTTGCTGCAATCCGTTTAACAAGAGTGGACATCGTTCGAAAAAGATAAAAGTATTAAAATTAACTGGTGTTTCGAAGCGATACATGAATGAATTAAATATACAATACGGTGAAGAAGCAGAATTCATTTGCCCCAAGTGTAAAATCGATTTGTCTCAACAAGCAAATGCATTGAAACAAATGCAGCCACAATCCGAGAGTGAAATGACAAGTGAACAAAATGTTTCATCTGATAGTGAGGCAGACATTCCGATGGTCAATATGTCTTTGAGTCTTTTGAATGAGGCTATTACCACTTTAGGTGAAACGCCTATTAGAAAAAGAAAGTTGCGAAGTGAAACATACAGGAAAGAGAAAAAAGGCAAGGTTATGAGTGCAATCGCGACAATATTTGATGAAGGCTCTGATAACGAATGCAGTCAAGCAGATGACGTTGATGACGGCAAACAAATGATTGAGCAGTTGAAAAGAAAATTCAATTTAGCGACCACTTTTCCGGAGAAATATCTCATTTTATCTGTGCTGCCTCAATCATGGTCTATACGCAAGATTTCTGAACAGTTTCAAACATCTTTTTACATCGCGAGAAGAAGCAAAGAATTAGTTTGACAGAAGGGCATATTGGCGACTCCCACCAAGAAATTTGGCTCAAGGACCCTCAGCGAAGCAACGGTGAAATTGATTCAAGATTTTTACTGCAATGATGACAACAGCCGCGCCTGCCCAGGTACACGTGACTATGTTATCACACGTGAAGATGGAGAAAAAGTACACAAGCAGCGCAGATTATTATTATGTAATCTATCCGAAGCATACCATCAGTTCAATGAGAAATACCCAGCAGAAAAAGTGGGATTTTCTAAGTTTGCCATCCTGGCATTAGACAGGCACGGAACGCATTCAGTCTGCGTTTGCATGTTTCATCAAAACATCAAATTAATTTTCTTTCCATGCAAGAAATTGAAAGTATTTCACGGTGAAATTGAAACATATAGGGACCTCCTGTCGAAGTCGTTGTGCGCATACCCCACGGAAAATTGTCATCTGTCCAAATGCGACAATTGTCCGAAGATTGACGAGCTAGAGCAATATTTGGCGGAAAAGTTTGAACAGCTGTTAATTCAGGAGGTGCATTTCAAACAGTGGATAATTAGCAGCGGCTGATGTTCCCTTGAGACCGTAGTAAAGCAGATTCCGGAATTCATCGAGGAATTCGGATTCAAGTTGAATGAACTGAAGGCGCACCATTTCATATCCGAGATGCAATCGAAATTTCTAAAGGAAAGTAAGGAGAAATTAGCCCAAAATGAATTCATTGTGATAAGCGACTTTGCCGAGAATTACACTTTTCTCGTTCAGGATGAAATTCAGGCTTATCACTGGGCAAACGACCAGTGCACGGTGCATCCTTTTTGCATTTATTTCAAAAACGAAGATAACGAACTACAGACCGTAAGCCTTGTTGTTGTCGCGGAGAGTTTAGCTCATAATTATGTGTCCGTTTATTTATTTCAAATGAAACTGTTTGAATTCTTAAGATCAAAATTCGATACAATCGACAAAGTAACGTTTTTCTCAGACGGCGCGGCGCGACTTCTCAGTACAAGAATAAAAAAAATTTTTACAATCTTTGCATAATTGAAGAAGAACAAAACTGCAGGGTCGAATGGCACTTTTTCGCGACGTCCCACGGTAAGGGCCCATGCGATGCGTTAGGGGGAACCCTAAAACGCATGGCGACTAAGGCAAGTTTGCAAAGGCCATATACTGACCAGATCTTAAATGTACAACATTTGTTTTCGTGGATTCAAAGCAATGAAATGAACACGATGCCATGGAGCGACGAATTCAAAACAGATATAATAATGTCAAAACTATAACTGGAACGCAAAAGTTTCATTGCTTCATACCAAATATTTCTGATATGTCAATTAATGTAAAGCGGTACTCTTCGTCTGCCGACGTGCTTAATTTAAAGTTACTTTAATTTTATAATGATGCCAAGACAATTGAAATTTTTAATAAATATTGTAATTAAGTATAAGCAGCAAAATAAGAAAGATTTTTTCTTCATAAATGTATTTTTAACTGTAAAATAATTTTTAAAATGTATTTTTAACAAGGTGGTCTCTTAAATGCTCTTCTCCTGTCCAAACAAGGAGTCGGGCACATTTTTTTATTGCTGATTCTTAAAGCAAAAATTATGAGGAATCCAAAAAAAAAAAATTAGCCGGAAAATTTAGGAGCTTCTGTGGAAATCGGAAAATTTTATTTTCTTGGGAAAATTTAAAGGTAAATTTCTAAGAAAAATTAGGAAAATTTTATTTTTCAATTAAAGCCTGATTCAATACCTTTCCAACGAGCTATCACTCGTTGCGATCGCTTTAGTAGTTGAGGTCCCTTATGAAGAATTCTTCAATTTTGTCACATGACAGTGGTGTACACCACCACTAAACCAGTCACTATAAAAAAAAAAAAAAAATATGTAGGTACATTATTTTTTGCTGGGCAATCGATTGAGACTATTTATTTTAAAATCGGAGAGGGGTCGTCCAAAAGGTGATCGCTTTCATATGGAATTGCTCTATATATGTATGTATTAGATTTACTTAAACGTAAATACTTTTTATAATATTTAAAATAATTTCACAATTAAAGATTAAGCTTTATCCTTTTTTATTTTTAGCTTTAAAACCATTTTTACCTTAAAAGCATCTGTTAATTATAAAATATAATAAATATCCATTACAAATGAAAATTTTAAACTAAACTTTCAAAGTTTAATTTCTATATTAAAGGTATATGGCCCCTCTTTAGACAATTTGGGGCGTTTTCGCAACAATTTTGGCACAAAATAAAAATTTTCAAATCTCATCACTGCTATGTATGTATGTATATACAGCGATGCCAGAACGATGATTTGATCATACTTTTGATGATTTTTTGACCACTAAGGTACGTATGTTCTTTGTTTCAACTCGTATTGAAAACGCAAAAATTTTAGAATCCATTTAATTCATAAATTTTCGTTCTATTTTTTTTTTTTTTTTTTTTTTAATCTTCATATATTAAATATGCCAGTGCCAGTCAAAAAATTTCGTTCTCAAATCCGCATGTTTTTGTGTATTCGAAGTTTTGGTTGGAAGAAATATATCCAACTGTCAATAAATCTTTTGAAATATTTCTACCTTCGACCGAAAAGAAGAAGAAAAATACGCTTGTCCGGACTACAGAGGAAAAATTTTTAACTGTCCGAACATACAAATTTGTTGTTCTCAAAAATTTATTATTTTCGTTGTTTTGTTACTCAAGTAAAGGTTCGTACAAACAGTGGTCTGATCTACCAATATTTTCAGTAAAATGTGCTAAAAATGTCATACAACCGAGTGAACTTGAATTTTTGTTTGACAACTTTGTCAAAAAAAAGCTTTGTCAGTCCAATGTAAAACAACAATATTGTAAGATATCTGACAATCGTGTGAACACTCTTTGTTGCCATTTGCAGGTCACTGTCAGACGTTGGAAGCTTATTTTATATTGTCAGATGTGTGAAGTAGATTCATGCATATGTATATTAATAGTGCTGCCATACATATTATGTATTTAATATTCAAGTTACAAATGCCACAGGGGAACATTATTAATGACTAAACCGGAAATCAGTTTATAATTTTAAGGTAAAATATAAAATAATATACTATCCATAAATCTAAAGTATGCACTTTTAAATTATCAGTTTAAGCTGTAATTATATAAGAATGCTATCACTGCTGGAATTTAATAACTGTTATAAAAATACACAAAATCTTAAGTATAAAGTTCGAATTTATTAGGAAGTATATTTTTTAAAATGTTCGAGTTTTAAGCTAAAACATTTAAAAGCAGGCAATATAGAAAAATCACATAAGTATTTGTAAGATAAAGCTAAGATTATAAATAGGAAGCTAAGATTTTTAACAATTGTCATAAACACATTGGCTAACTAGCTAAAATGTTACAATGTTACTTTAAAAATACATATTATTAAAAAATTTTAACTAAACACAATTTGCTATAAAATATTGTCATTAAAAGTTTGTGATATTAAAGTAAGTAGTTTATCATTTTAGGAGTTTCACTATTAAGAAGGATAATATTTCAACGCTCAGTTGAGAGACTATCATCGGTGTCATCTTCAGCTTCACTGCCACGACCTTCACGTATACGTTTCAATTTGCGTTTTAAGGTCATAATGCCTAAAATTAAAACAGGAAGCAAAATTATTTACATAATTTTTATTAATTAATTGGGTTGTTCACGTTAGGCTGGTTATCAGGTTATTTAGTTAAATCCACAAATTTTTTTTAATATATTTTGTTGCTGTTAATATAACTACATTACCATATAACCTGATAATCCACCTTTCGTAAATAACCCAATTACTAAACTTACACTTAATAGCTTGAAAAGCTTTTGCCGATGAACTTTCTGTACCAGAGCCACTATAATTGCTGGCACTCAGTTTCTCTTGGGCCAATTTAATTTCCAAATAAGCTTTTTTCAAAGCCTTAAAATGACGATGTTCACTGGAGTCTTTAAGCAGTATACATTTAGCAGCTGAACCTTCTCCTGAACAATCCACTGGAGAATTGTGATAGATTTGATGATAGAAGTACTGTAAAACTGGAGAATTCCAAATGCTTAAACCATACCAAAGCCAGACGACAATGTTTAATATAAATTTGAAATTTTTGGCAAACAAAGTGGGCACCAAATATTTAAAAGGCAAGAGACTAATGAAAACATGTGACCTAAGAAGAACGATATTATACACATTATTATATATTATAGCATTTTTTAACTCACCATGAGGCTATTCGTAGACCCAAAAATATTTGATAGACTAACAAATTCCTTTTAGAATTTTGTAGGGCGAAAAGCGCCAATATTTCGGTTATAATATTATATACTCCGAGTATTAAATTAACGCCAACAAAATAGTTTTCATATCTGTAATATAAACGAAGATTATTGTATAAAAATATTAATTTCGATCTGTAATCTAAAATCTGCTATTATTAAGCTCCGTTCACAATGGCAGCAACATTTTCGTTTTTTCTTCTATTTTATATCTTCTTAAAGTATTTCATATATTTTCCTTTCATTTTCGAACAAAAATGTAACCAAATTTTTTATAAAGTTGAGCAAAGAGAATTCATTACAGGTGATCTTAAAAGACCTTGGGGCTAATGCTGGCAGTCGTGATCGAGTAATTTTTCAATTCGAAAGCAGTTTTATTTCTAATTCTTTCAGTCGATACTGAACGAATCGAAATTATTTTTCGATTTTGTGTAAAAACTCATATAAATGACTTCGATTTGTTCAGTAGCAACTAAAAGAATTAGAAACAAAATTGGTTTCGAATCGAAAAAGTATTCGATCGCGATTGTCAGAATTAGCCCCCTGCTGATAACTTGTTTTTAGTTTTATAATTGTTCAATGTCCACATTTTGTTTATTATCTTTATTTATGTTTTTGAAATTGTACAATGATTTTACAAAAACAAATTCCTTGTGGTTTAGGTAAAAGTTGTACTTGTTGTAGTACCAAGATTACCTGTAATGAATTCGCCTTAAATTTGAGTCTACTTCCACTTCAGAAACAATTTGTATGCAATATCGTTAACATAATTTTACTAAGTTTTGAATGAAAATTTTAATAAAATGAAAAAAGAATATTTTATACGTAATATTGTTCTTGGCAAACTTTGCAAACGTTTTCTTAATTGTAAATGTGTGTGGTTGTGAAAAAAATTTTTGCTTTATTGTGAAAATATTGCTGCAATTGTGAACGAAACTTAAATACAAAAAAATAAAAATTTTACTGCCCTTTTTTGAAAATGAAAGCAAAACACGAAATTTGGTTTTAATTTTCTAAAAACAAGCAGTTATAATATTTTCTTCAGATATTAAAATGCAAATTATATGTAGTTAAAATTTTGAAAATTTTATTAAGAGAAGTGTTAAAAATTTAAGTGAAAAATTATTTTATCATCTATGGCAAGGCGAATTCATTACAGGTGATCCTAAAAGCCCTGCTGGTAACTTTTTTTCTTTAGCTTTCTAATCGTTGGATGTCAACATTTTGTTTATTACCTTTGTTTCGGTTTTGCTTTATTTCGGTTTTTGACATTGTACAATGATTTTACAAAAACAAATTGCTTGTGATTTTTGTACGAGGTATACTTGTTGTACTACCGAGATTACCTGGAATGAATTCGTCTTGATCTATGGTAACAAAATAAATTGAAGGTATGTTTTAATCATTTATTCAAAATATTTCAAATTTATTGGAAAAAAAAACTTAAAACTTTTTTAAATCCAATTATGTGATAAAGCTTAAGTTTGTAGTACATATCGAGCCATAACCGCAAAAAAGATCAAGCGACAAAAACAACATTTAACAGGAAAAGGTTTTTTTTTTTATTATATTTCATAAAAATTTTGTATGAAAATTGGCGCTTAAACTAAAATTGTTTTTGATATAAAATCGTATACCTATATAGGTGTTATTAATTTTTGTAATAAAATGAATCAAATAAAACTATTTTTTCAGATTATTATCAAAACATCAACAAAAGAGGCATGGGTTAGATTTTTGTTCCGACGTTTTTATTGTCCAAACACCATCCTTGAGCTAACTCGTCAAATTGTTTTCCAAATTGATAGCTCTAATTTCAATACAAGTTGTATACCTTAGTATAGCTACACAGTATCGTTCAATAACAACAAAAATGTTTTTGAGTCAAACAGTAGGATGGATTTAAGACTAATATTAATACCTACATAGCTCTATATAAGGTCCGTTTTTAAAATCTTTCATAAATGATTTCTAAGTTTTCATACCTCCTACTACATATAAAAACATAAATTGATGGTAAAAAAAATGCATTATAAGTTATAAATATTACCCAAATTGTTGTATCCTTATTCCATTATTTTTATTTTTTAACTTTTCCGCTTACCTGTAAACATCAATGGCCACTAATGACATTAAATACAAACTCTTCGAAGCTGCTTCCAAATAATCGGATTCCTTAAAGTCCAACATGGCTCCATGTAAATAAAAAGTTATTATAAAAATCGAATAAAACTGAAATTTTTCACATTGTTGAGATTTATAAAATATGAGATTCTCCGAAGAATAAAACAATGAATAACGTCCTTGATTCTTTAAAAGTTGCGGCAAAATTACCAATTCGTTATAAAAATACAAGAACAAAGTACAAGCCGTATAGAAGGCAATATTCCAAATAGAACGAGCAAATTGTTTGTGTTTATAATATTTAATATTCGAAGTTTTGAGGAAAATCTAAAAAAAATTTGTATTTAATATAAAATAGATTAGATAAAAAAAACTATTAAAATTAAATATTATTACAAGAAGTAGGTTGGCAATTCTGTAGACATACATATGTTATTATTGTGAATGTTTATTAAGCCGACATATCGTGAATGCCGCATTTGTTATATACCGCAATTTCATATGTATAGATATAGAAAAAAACAAAATCAAATTTTGTTTTAGGTATTTGTTCTAAAGCATTAATTAAAAAATTTGGCTTTAAGTAAAATACTTATGATAACAAAATGTTTATTATGAATATGATTTTGTGGTAAAACATTCTGTGGATGTGTTGCTTCACATTTGATTTCGTTAGTGGATACTATGTCAAAGCCAATAAATTAACTGCCGCCGTAAAAAAAAGTGGCCGTTAAGGTTTTTTTTGCCTTTTTAAACGATATTTTTATTATGTAAAATGTAAATATTTTTTATTTATAATATACATAATATGTAACTTAAGCCAATTATTAAAATCAAAATTAAATTGTATTAGATTCCACTATTTAAAACTCATTAAAAGAGTTTTTATCTTTTATCGGAGAAAATATTTTTTTATGGAATATTTATTCCAACTCCTAACACTTAATATTATTCTTAATATTTTAATAAGAATAGAAAATCTTTAATTTAAAATATTTGTCAATTGCAATTCAAGAAATGATATTTTTTAACATATACATTTATATGTACATAGAATTTCTTTTATAAATATCGGTCAAACTAGATATGTTTTAATAATCCTTTTATAGAATCTTAAAATTATTACACCATTTCTTATATGTATTGCAATAATAAAGTAAAATTTAATTATTCAAAGATAGATTTTAAAAACCAAAAACAGAAATTATTGCTTATTTCCAATAATTGTTACAAGTAGTGTTCACGTACTCGAAAAACTTGTAACGAGAGAGTAAAAAATTATCATACAAATTTGAGACAAAAAATTTGTTGAAAATTTCTGATAGTAAAATTATTACTAGCAAGAATTGTTTAACCACCTGTTTCATGTTTTTGTTTGCAAAACAAAATTAATTTTCAAAATTTTTAAATTAAAAGTTTTTCAATAAAATAAAATATTTATTTTTCTAAAATAAGGAACAATATTTTTGCTCAAATATGTAGTTCAAAAATTCCTGTCTTCATAAAAATAATTTAATGAAAATTAAATTCAATGAACTTAAGCCTAATTAAAAATATCTAAATTTGGATTAAAAACAAATGAAAATACGATATGCCTAAGTTGCTAGTTTTTACTGGTAAAGCGTTCAGTTCCATTTCTATTTTTTGAAAAATATTAAAGTTTCTGGTAGTAAAGTAATTGAACACGCCTAATAATATTTAAAATGACAAAAATAATAAATTATAATTTGTTTTATAATTATTTTTAATGTTTTTTGCAAAAAAAAAGTATGTATTTGCATATTTTCATGTTATTCCCAATAATATATGATTTGCATATTACGAATTCTGGTAGCCGTTTTTAACAAAAAATTGCATTTAAGTCAATCTGTTGCAATTATAGAAAGAAATGTTTAACAGAAATTAAGAGAAATAACATCGGGTTAAGTTTTTCTAAAATAAACGGTAACTGAACAATTTTGGATGTTTTATTTTTGTTAGTAATTTTTTTAAAAATTTCAAAAGAAACTAAAAAGACTTTAATGCTCGTATGGTGAGAGATAGCTTAAAAACTTTAAGAGGATATTGTTCCGTTATGTTTTGTGTGCTTTACTTAAAAGTTTATCCGTCATAGAAGACGTAACAGAAAAATTTCAAAATATTTAGAATTAACTATTTATTAAAAATCTCAAGTTTTTAATCGAAATGTTACGGCCCAAATATAATCAGCCCAATTATGAATAAAAATTCCCCGGCAGTTTTCTCCCTTCACCCATTTTCCTATGTAAATTCAATTGTAAAATGGGAAAAGGGAAAAAACTTCCGGGGAATTTTTATTCATAATTGGACTGAATATGTCTGAGCTAGCTTAAGCTACTGTCAAACAACCAAAAACTAAGAACCAAAAACAAAATAAAAAAGATCTGGTTCCGTACGGAATGTGCGATCAGTTCCGCACTTAGCTTAGGCAAATGAAAAATTCATAAAACTTATCAAAAATTTTCCTTACGTTTAATATGTTTTGGCACATATAATTTATATGTGTTCACACAGTTGCTTATGCCAACCCAACAACATTATAGTTGGGCCTTTGGTTTTGAAACGCTGACCAAGTTAAATATTTACATATATTTTAATTAAAGCGAAACCGATGAATGTATTGACACTCTACCTCTATGTAAACTAATATTATTTAATATTAATTTATTAATGACGTGCTAAATTTACAATTTTTTTTTTTAAATTTATCGTTGTAGGAAAGCTAGTTTCTATTTAGCTAGTTTATTAAAGTTTGTGTCAGTAACATCGACTGATGTTGAATCGAAGATCATCTCCATTTGAAAACTTGAAAAATCATATAATTATACATATTTTGTAATACAATTATTAGTTCGTGTTTTTACGCTGGTACAATCTTGTGCATATTTTAATGTTTTTATCGGTATATTTGCATGCATATTTTACACATTTTTGTGCATATTTAAGCTTGTTTTGTTAATCATGGTTTGCTACGAAGATTGTTCTCTAGACTTGGAGAATAAAAAAAAAAAAATAATTTCAAGGCAAATTCATAAGGTGTATTCATTCCATAAAGTTATTTTGGCTGTCAATTTTTTATATGGAATTTTGAGATTAAGTTTATAGATAAAAACGATCAGCTGGGCGTAGGCATATACCTGTTTAGTGTACCCTGCAATTAAGAGGTGAAAATGTGAAGGATCTGTTTTTTATTTTTTTTTGTTTTGAGTCAAAAAGATACTTTCTTTAATGGCGATTTCTTTTCTGAGAAAAATGTTGCATAAATGGTACATGCTCTACACAAAAGAGATAGAGCATGTACCATTTATGCAACATATTTCTCAGAAAAGAAATCGCCATAAAACACAAAGTATAGAGCATGATTGTGTAGATATTATATATTTTCATTATTCACAGAAACATCTTGTTGTGTGTCGTTTATTTGTACCTATGTCATTGATTTGGCTCTTTGATTTTATTTTGCAAATAAAAGTATGTGTATAGTAGCAAATTGAATTTTGACCTTTAAGCCGAAATAGGTTAGAAAGTGCCGCAGGGCCATCAAATATTCAAAAGCGCCATAAATTGCTAATAATTTTGCATCGCTGATTTAAAAGCATTTTTATTAAAAGTAATTTTTATTGTTATTTAGTTATGAACGATTCTTCATAGACATTTTTTGTCTCATAAAGTAAATAGTTTGGGCAATATTAATAAAAAAAAATTATCGTTAATTAGTGCTGCTTCACACTGTTCAAGACTTAGCCTTCAAGTCTTGAGTTTTTAGGAGAGAGGGGAAACGAAATGGCATACTCTTTTTCCTTCTCTCCTAAAAGCTCAAAACTTGAAAGCTAAAACTTGAACAGTGTGAACCAGCACTTAGAACATTACATATTCTGCTTTTACACACATCAATTTTTCTTGAAGCAAGTCTGAGTTTATAACAAAGGATGAAAAGAAGAAAGAAGATACATACTTGATTGTACCGAAGATATACTTCAATTCTCTTGTTATTTCATTCTCATTATGTCGTAATCATGGCCCAATCAGTAGGTCTGCTCGAAACCCCTGCTGATTTTTTGTAGAATAGTGTCCATCTTGTCCATTTTTTACACAAATAAATGCATTGGGTTTGGACATCTTTAAAATAATTTACAGAAACAAAATGCGTGTTGTTTTCTATTGTAGCATCGTTGTAGTCTTGCGCAGACCTACTAATTGGGCCGTTTTAAAAGATAATTTCTTCAAGAAAAATGTATGTGTGTAAAAGCAGATATATAGGTAATCAATTTTCTTATATATTTGAGAGTTCCCTATATCTTTGTTGAAAGCGGCGTCAAAATGCATATGCCATCTCGGTACTCTGTAGTTTGTCACAGGATTACATACATACCTAGTACATACCAAAATATAACTACATATTTTGTTGATAAAAATAAACATTTACTATACCTACATATTATTCCTATCAGTAATTTTGCTCATACAAACTTATATAAACGTGTGTTGCATTTACCCTAAATCTATTTCTGTCACACCTTGTTCGGTGCCAGTGCATCTAGTATAATTTTTTACCTGAAATAGTTTCTGGAATCCTACAAAGCCGAAACTGAAGAATAGAAATATCCAAAACATTGCATTCACCAGGTAATTGAAGTTAATATTTTCCACTAAAGCATCAAACCTTTCGCTGGTAATGATGTATTTTAGTGGTAAAAATAAGTTGCTAAGCTCCTCCCAAATGGTGGGCTTAGCGGTTCTCATGTCCAGTATGGAACTCATTTTGTTATTCGATTTTTATCACTTTTTCTTAACCAAAGTGATAATTTTATTAAATAGTTTCGTTTTTAATTCTTAACTCATTGTATCTTGATAAAATAAATTTTGTTGCACTTGCAATCCTTGTTGCAACTAAAAAGTTTTTCTACAGAAAAAACTAGTTTGATCTATTTTTCTCTTGTTTGTTTTGCTGTTTATTTCGCTATTATGAATTTGACACATGCAACATGGCGTTGCCAATCGATAAACAATTGTACAGGCTACCATTCTTCTGTTTGATGTGCAAGAGTTTTAGAAGGAATTGCGGGAACATGAGCGAAATAAAGGTTTGAAAATTTTAATTTGTATTAATATTATAAATAGATTTGTTTAATTTCTTTTTATTTATTACAGCAATCGAATTTTTTATCTAAAATTTGCTTTATTGCCCCAACGCCAGTGCAAATGTTGCAAAGCGTTTTAGATAAAATAAACCCAACTCCTTTGATTATGAACTTGGCAACAGTGGATAAGTAAGAATTAATTTTTTTTAAATTACAGTAATCCAAAAAACGAAAATTTAAAAATGGTAATATATTAATTAAATCTTAAGGCGTTTTTAATGCGTCTAAAACTATTCATTCGTTTGCTTTTTAAGTTGTGGAAAATTATATATGTACATAACTTTTAAGAAATCACCAATGCTGCCATATTTATTTTTAAGAAAACTGACAATTTCAAAAAAATCTGATTTCATGAGAAAAAAACTGCTCCCATGGTACCATGACTGCTCCTTAAAAAATGAAAAAAAAAATGGTGAAACCATATCTGAGAAACAATTTATATTATAAATAAAAAAGTACATACATATGTATTAAACTGAAAAGTACAAACATAAAATGAAATATTTCATCTAAATAGCCCCATTTTAAGTTGTACATATTATTATTAAATTTTAGTTCCATAACTTTTATTTGTACGAAAAGTTGTGCATTTAAAATTACTTTTTTTTTTAAATTGTCTCTTAATCGATCTTTACAAAGTTATATTATTTTTTTTTATTCAGCTTGATTTCTTTCATTTTCTATAAAGAATATTAAATATTAAAAAAAAGAGGCATCAAGCTTAATAAAGAAATTAATATAAAATTATTGTGGACAGATCTTAGAATATTAATAAGTAGCGCTGCTTAAATTGCATTAAGATTTACTAAAAATGTCTTGCAACTGTGTGAACATTGTAAGCTCATTTATATTTGGCATACGTGTAAAATTAATGCATCTGACAAGGGCACCATTCCCAACAAACACGAAGTCTAACCTTTGAAATGAAATGACTTTATCATATGACATCAAACACAATTTTCAAACCTTTTTCAACTGTTTGATTTTAACATTTAAATTCAAATTGATAATGATTTGAATGTAAGCATTTGACATTCAATGTTTTATCAATTTGGTATCAAGTTGTTATAAAATGTTATTACCAAACCAAAAAAAAAAAAAAAAGTGAGCACAGAAGCGAAAAATAAATGTACAAATGGCGATTTAAGTTAAATATGTTACACAATTAAAAAATAGTCACATACCTATTACGTGAAGTGAATTAACCTAAACAAAATAAAATATTTGTGGGTATAAAATTAATTAAAAAGTGTAAGAATGTTAATACAAATAACACGGGAAAGTGAAAAAATTATAAATTTGTTGTACGCTCGCGGTGCTACGCCATGACAATCCTCACAACAAAAAGGAGCCAAGTAGAAAGTACACCATTTCATCTTTTAGATATGGTGCCGAATGTAAAGCTCACAGTTTATTTAAACAAATAATGAATTTAAACAATAAAAAAAAAATATTTTTCCTTTATGCTCAACATTGTATTAAAATCCACATTTGAAAAACATTTGAGAATAACTTTGAAAGCAAGTTGAAAATAAATGCATTTCTCAATTTGAAAATAATTTCCGCTATTTGTTGAGAATGCTATGATTTTTCAAATCATTGTCAAAAGTTTGTCGTTTGAGAAAAGGTTTAAATTCAAATCATTTTCAATTTGATATCAAAGCTCCGTGTTTGTTGGGTTGTCATAAAAATATTTCTATTCGCAACGGCTGCTTACAATATTGTAAGATCTGACCACAGTCTGTACGAAGCTTAAGAGTCTTTGACCCGCAAAATTCCACATAAAATAAAGTAGGAATTTTTAAATTAGTTCTTGTCGTGGTTTTGTTTATATAAATTTGAGATAATATCCTCTCAAAGTTGGATGTTGACACTTGGCTTTACACCATTGCATAAATTATTATTATTTTTTTTTTTTAATTCGGAAACGGTACTAATCCATCGCAACATTTTGTTCTAAATATGATGTGCATTTTTTCTTAAAGAGAGTACAAGTTATTACATTGTTGATTTACAATAAATGTTGTTAATCATATTAATAATTTGGGTGCACCGGTAAACTAGTTGGTAGTGAGCAAGTCTATCAGCGCCGGGGTTGCGGGTTCGATTCCCGTCAGAGACTGTGGTTTCTTTCTTGCAGGCAAGCGTAGAGCTTCGAGGGATTAGCATAGGAAGAACAAAAATTGAAATGCTTTGTTTGATTTGCATAAAATAGGAAAAACTGCAGTGATAAAAAAACTAATTTTTGATGTAAAAATCTGCAAGACTTTTTTACCATTCAAAAATCTACAAAAAAAAAACACAAAACGCTGTAAATCACTAACATCTATCTTTTCGATACCTCTCTCTCTCTTTTAATGGTTTCTTGCTTTTAAAGGCAAAATGCTTAGGATAACCTGAAACCAATATTGTTATTTTCTTTTGAGTTGTTCGAGAGTGAGCGTGTTTTAAACAGACGGACATGGGCTTAATTGACTTAAAATTTTTCAAGGATCCATAATATATATACTTTATCCGGTTTCCGAAGAATATTAAAAAAGTTCCACACAGACTGACGCATTTAGTATAACCTCATTCACCATAAATGGCGGAGATTATAATAAGGGTCTTTCTTGGGTCCCATTTCAAAAACAATTTAATTTCACTATTATTCACCATTTTTAATTTGTTTAATATCAATTCAAATTTATAGTATTATCCACTTATGGTGCAAGTTACGTACATAAATTCATCTAAAATTATATTAATACATACAACTTGTTTATTTCTCAGAGAATTTGGTGTACTCAATCGCTCCGTAATATATCGTGGCCTTTCCCAAGACAATCTACCTCATATTTGCTTTGTTACCGAGAAAAATTCTCGCAAATTTAAAAATCTAAAAGAAAATCCTAAATTGTCACTAACTATGGTGTGTTCCATACCAGAGGAATTTTGGCAAGTACGCTTGTTTAATGCGGAAGCTGTTGAAATTAAAGACGAAGAGTTAAGGAAGTTGTGGCAACAAGAACCTTTATTTGCCAAAATTAGAAGTCATATTTGTGAATGCGGCAAACCAAATAGTGGACAGGAACTTGATAAAAAATGTCAGGAAATTTTAGAAAAATATGAAAGAGATTCTAAGGAACCAAAACAAACGGAATCTTAGTGAGTGAGATTTTTTT
This sequence comes from Pollenia amentaria, assembly GCA_943735925.1. NCBI lineage: Eukaryota > Metazoa > Arthropoda > Insecta > Diptera > Polleniidae > Pollenia > Pollenia amentaria. Next base: position 210,748,737 of record OX031008.1, read on the forward strand.
TTTTAATAAACCGAAAAATTTTAAATCAAACTATTATAAAGAAACAAATATGTAACTCCCAATATGGAATTTATTATAAATTTGTTTGATTTAATATTTCTTTATTTTATATGAAATTCTTTCCTGCAGCACTGCTTTTAAAATCATACCCAAAATTTGGGACTTTTACAAAAGTGAACCCAATAAAATCGCCGATCGTGTGCAATATAAACAAAATGAAGGTGAAAATGATAAATGGGAAGTTTATCATGTTGATGCCTAGACGATGTATCAGAATGTTTTTTGTTTTTTTTTTTTTAATAACTTACCAAATATTTTAACAAAACATATTTTTGTATCTTTATTTTAAAGTATTAAACAAATATATGTATAATAAAAACATTTAAACAATTAAAATAAAAAAATTATCAAATACAATTATATTAAAACCAAAAAAAATTAAGATCATGTTCTCGAAATTGAATTCGAGTATATTCAAACGCTTTTTTTTATCCAATAACATATTTTAGAAACGTTGGGGCCTCCATAAATTTTCCCAAGTAGAGCACCTCATGCATTACAAAAATTAAAAAAAAAACAAACCAGGTGGCTAATTCTGGCAGTTGTGATCGAATACTTTTTCGATGCGAAAGAAATTTTATTTTTAATTCTTTCAGCCGACACTGTACGAGCCGATATTATTTTTTATGCTTTGCAACACTCAAAAAATAATAGAATAATTGTTGAAGGTTATATAATATGACTTGAAGTATTGTTAGTATAAGTGCTGGTTCATACTGTACAGCTCTGGCCAGAATCAACTTATACCCATAGCTGCCAGATAAAATTGGTCGAAAATCGTCAAATTTCGAGGAAAAAATCGTCAAAATCGTCAAATTGACTAAGCTAAATCGTCACAAAAATCGTCATTGTAAAAAACCACTAACTTTAAATAAGTTTTGAAAATTAAACGCTATTTTTAGTTTCCGTTGCTAATGAAATTTTAATAATACATTCTGCCTGTTTTTGAAATTAAATAAAAATTGTCGTTTAGAAACTTATTATTGAAGTTACACAACCAATTTATCAAGAGTATTAGCATTCATAAGAAATATAAGAACATAAACTAAAGCCAAGAAATATCCAATTCCTATTTTAACATCGAAAAACCTGCTTAAGAACTTAAGTCCGGTAAACAGCAATTAAATCAGACTTTCTGGAAGAAAAGTTTCATAATATGAACGCAGACTAAAGAGAGTGGTTTTAAAATGCCTGTAAAAAAGCAGTGCTAACTGATCAAATAGAACTTTTAAAAATATGCATCGTGCGAAACAAATCGTATATTATATGATGAACAGCTAAAGCATGAAAATTACTGCCAATCAAATAATGCAAAAAACTCAAATTATCTAAGAAGCTTAAATAAAATGTGAAATTATATTAAAACCGTTTGTAAATTTGAACCAAATTTGTCATATGAAAAATCGTCAAATTTAGGGTATAAATCGTCCTATCGTCAATAGACCATATTTATACCCAAAAATCGTCAAAATGACGATAAATCGTCAAATCTGGCAGCTATGCTTATACCATAGATTACACTTATGGCTAATAAATCAGTAAGTGTTTAAACGCTGGTTTAGTTGAACTAAACTTAAATTTATATGTAGTTTAAACTCAACAGTTGTAAATCAGTGTCCCATGTATTATATGTAGTTTAAAAAGTAACATGTGGCAGCACTACGATAAATGTTGACAAATTCATATGGTTTGTATCGGTAGCTTAAACGCCCAATTTTATGCGTTTAAAGATGGTTTATATGTTTTCTGATTTATAGATTTGTGGGCTTAAACACATTTTAAACCAAAAATAAAGTTTAACTTGCTCTGATTTATTAGCCCTTAGTGCTCGTTCAAAGTATTCAAGTTTTAGCCGTCAAGTCATGAGCTTTTAGGAGAGAGAGGAAAAGAAATGGCATTATATTTTCCCTTCTCTCCCAAAAGCTCATGACTTGACGGCTAAAACTTGAATACTTTGAACGAGCACTAAGTGTAATCTATGGTATAAGTTGATTCTGGCCAGAGCTGAGGTTTTTGGTTATTTCTAACAAAAATTTGTTATTTTTTTCTCAATGTTTACTTTTTTTCTAAAATATAAAATACGTATGAATATGTTTTTCTTGATACTCTTGCAATTTAGGTTTTTTTTAAATTGATAACCTTTTTATTTACATGGAGGGTTATTGCGTCTATAGATTCGAAGGAAATTATTTACGACTTGTGTACTTTGCACTACGATTTTCTCATTATTTGATTAAAATGAACGGAAGTTCTTTCTACTTTATCGCAACCAAAAAATTTCTTACAAAACAGCTTCCAGATATTTTTTCGGATTTTTGCTAAGAAAAAAATTGCCAAATGTGATTCTTATATTAGAAACTGCCATGTTCTGAAATTGAGATCAAACTATGTTGTATCGATGGAGATTTTCAATTAATTTTTTTTAAATGAGCATAGTTTTTCTGATTTTAAGACTAGTAAAGAAAAGTGGTAATTAAGGTAAAAAGTGCATATATCACGCGGAATCGATTTCAGAAAATGACTGAAAGAGTACACAAAAGTAGATTTGGTGTTTCTAAAACCTTGAATATAAAGAAAATCTTCTAAATTTGCACTATTTCCAGTAGTATATTTTAATATATTGATATGCACATAGGCATTTTAAAGATTTTTCAAAAGTAAATTGATATAAAATCTATAATTTGAGAACTTACGAAATTTACTGTAAGAAAATATATAATAATTTGGCAATATTTTTAATTTATAAAAAAGACTTTGACTGTTAGTCATTGACATTTTCCCTCATTGAACTAACGTTCTGAAATCGAATTTGTTTTTATTCGCTATAATATTATACAATGATTCACAAAATATTTCAAATAGAAAAATTTTGAAACAGTAATAATTACAATTATAATTTTAAAATACAATTTACAAACAGTTATACCAATTTTAATAATATTTTATATTAAATTCACAAAAATGTATTTCGCATATCGCCAACAGTTTCCAATTTCGCCAAGACAATCGCCATATCGCCAAACGTAAATGTTCATCGCCACATTTCACAACCCAGCCACTGACAGTTACAAAGCGGAAAATAATTTAATTTTTTCATTTTTTGTTATTTATAACTGAGAAGTACAAATTACGTTTATTGTAAAGGACATATTCAAAAAAATTCATTTATTAACTTCCAATGTACTGAATTTTGTTTGCAAATTTGACGGGTTTAATGTGCTCTTTCACAACACAAGTAATTGAACGTGTAGTAAAATTTATATGAAAAATAATCAAAAAACTGAGTGCTTTTCATATAAATTTTACTACATGTTCAATCACTTGTGTTGTGAAAACAGAACAAAACACTTTCAAAATAAAAATATTTTTCATGAAAAAGGTCTCAAATAAGGTTTCTCCTTATTTTTTAATATGTACAAGAATTACATTTCTTGTTTTGTTTTCTTAACTTGTAATGAATATTTTCATATTATTAAGTGCAAATAACCTTTGCCTTACAATGCAACTTAAAATAATCTATATATATATAAATCAAACGCTGTGTCTTAGTCTCGCTAAAACTCGAGAACTACTTGACCGATTTGTATGATTTTTTTTGTTTCGTTCGTCTAATCACGAGGAAGGTTTAGAAAAAAAGAAAGTTCAGAAAAGCCCAAAAAAGGTTTAAAAATCGAAAAAAGCGAAAATTGTGTTTTGTATGCAAATTTTACATTGTACCATTAATTGCTGTGGATTAGTCTACGTAAACTCGATAATTTCTTGAGCGATTTCAATGATTCTTTTTTTTTGTTTTTTCGTCTTATCACGGCGATGGTTGCGTAAAAAGGAAGGAGAAAAGCCAAAAAAAAGTCGATAAATCACAAAATCTATAATGTACGTTTTGTATGCAAATTTGACTTAATACCACCAAAAGGAATTGTATTTCTTCAGTTGGTGGCGGACCCATTGTTTGACAGCTGCACAGAAACAAACCAAACCCATTTAATCATCCTATTTAAATTAATTAAGCTTATAAAAAATAAATCATAAACAATATGTTTATGATTGAGCGTCATAATTTAACTGTTATTTTTAGCCATTCATATAAATAAAGATACATTTATTTAAATCAAACAAAAAACGATTTTCATTTATTAACCAAAGAAAACTCCAACGCACAAAGTGCGCCAATATTGCCTATTGCAATGATTTGGAGTTTTAGGGATGATTGGAATTCATAATAGCTTATGAAGAAATATAATAAAATCAACGTTAGGTGGAACGAAGTTCATCGGGTACAGCTAGTATTTTATGTTTTTCTCAATTAACAAAAGACATTTCTAATTTGCATATATTTTTCACATTTGGTAAATTTTTCAAAAATTTTGGTTGTAAAAATTGCATTAGTCGTGGCAGCACTGATTCAGGCAGTTTTATGCCTCTAAAATATAAAATTATATTTTTAGAATTTGTTTTTGTTTTCAATGTAGTTATTCGAACGAAAGAATTCTTTCGCACATTAGAAATAGGCTATAAATATTTTGTTTTGCCTAATAAATACTTTTTTTTTTTTTAACTTTTATTATTGATCACACCTAATATGTAAAAGCTTAGATAAGCATTTTAATTCAATTAGCTCAACTTGACTCAGTTTTAATTTACGCTCTAATATCAATACCTAAATAAAGCAAAAATCGCAAAATGTTAGGATATTACTGTAATTCCATCAAAAATATTTTTTTTAAGTATCTTGAATATTTTTCTTCTTATGTCTTATGTTTACATTGTACGATTTTTGTCGTCACAACTTCTTGTGTATACATATATTTTGACACTACGAATGAATGAACAAAACGAATCGAAGAGTGTACACCTTTAATTCCTCTCTCTCCTCTCGCCTATAAGGTAAGAATTGCAACGACAAAAATCGTATAATGTAAATTGGGACATAGTCTTTTACACTACAGCCACACGATCAAGTTTTCCTTGATAGTCTTTTACTTGATGGTTACACGATCATGTTTTGCCTTTCAAGTTTTAATACACTCGCACTTTTTTTACCAATACACCCATACTTTTAAAAATTGAAACGAACTTGCATTTAAAATTCTATTTCAAGTAGTGATTCAATTTACGTTCAAGAAAACAGCTGATTACAAGGTTAGTGAGCAAATTTTTCGCTTGTCTTAATAAATGGGTTTCTTGATGACATCTTGAAAGAAGATTGCTCAATAATTGCGTGCAGCCTACGTCACAGCTTTTAATTTTTAGAAATTATGACAAACAGTATATGTAAAAAGCAATCAAAAAAAACTCGATCGTGTGGCTGCAGGGTAAAATAAACAGATTGTCAAAAATTCCAAAAATTGAAAACTGTGACGTTGGCTGCACGCAATTTTTAAGCAATTTACTTTCAAAATGTCATCAAGAAAACAAGAAAAATTCTCTCACTTAACTTGTACCTAACTGTTTTCCTGAACGTAAATTGATATACTCAACTTGAAAGAGAATTTTAAAGGCAAGTTCGGTTTAATTTTTAAAAGTATGAGTGTATTGGTAAAAAAGTGTTAGTGTATTAAAACTTGAAAGACAAATCTTGATCCTGTAACCCTCAAGTTTCATATACTGCTTGTCAAAATTGACATAAATTGAAAGCTTTGGCGTAGGCTGCACGCAATTTTTAAGCAATTTACCTTCAAGATGTCATCAAGAAAACAATTTATGAAAACAAGCGAAAAATTTTCTCACTAAACTTATAATCAGCTGTTTAATTGAACGTTAAATTGCCAAGCAAATGGAAAGGTCAAATTGAGAGTAATCTGGTGGTCAATTTAAATAGTGTGAGTGGGTTAATAAAAAAGTGAGAGTGTATTTCAAATTGAAAGGAATTGAAAGGCAATACTTGATCGTGTGGCCTCCAAGTAAAATCGGGGACACACTGGCAAAAAGGGTGAGTACGACTCTGGTATCTGCTAAGTTAATTAAGATATTTAGAAACATTATCGGCATATACTTGAAGTTTTTATATACGGCCATGTTCTGAAAATCTAAATCGAGTAAAATCTAAATCTTAAGAAATTTTCAGTTACATTTGTTTAAAAATCACAGTTGTTCACGATTTTTGGAGTAATTCTAATAAATATAAGTGGTACTCAATGTATGACGTATATAAAATGGAATATTTTTATGAACCTTTAAAACATGATAATATTGAAATTTTTTCAATCTCAATTTCACTCGATTTCGAATTCCAGAACATGGCTTACATGAATCTCAAGCTCGTAGCATAATTTTGTTGTGACGATTACATGATTGCTCTTGGGACCAAAGGATGGTGTAGGGTATCATATGGTCGGGTTTGACCGACTATACTTTCTTACTGGTTTTTCTATTTATTTATTAAAATTATTTAATACAATAAATGCAGAATTTTTGCCTAAAAGTCTGAGGCGTTATTGACTAAAGGATTTTGAGCATAACCTTCTGCTAAGTTTTTCTCTTCATCACAGCTCTAGTTTCGAAGAACACTAATAAGAAATAAAGATATAAGAAAACAAAATAGCTATTTAAAAGGGTTTTAATGTGGTTGTTGGAAGAACACAAGTCTCCACGCACGCTACAGAAATTAATATGCCAAATTTTTTACTTTTTAGTTGTAGAATTTTAATTTTTTATTTGCTTAAAGCAGGAAATTAAATTAAATAAAATTAAAGACCACTTGAAAAAAATTGCATTCTACTCATAACATAAAAAAACTTTATTTTTTGCGACGCACGATACAACGCCTGAAATTGTATACCTAATTTTTATCTCTTCAAAATAGTAAACACAAAATTTATACCAAAATGTAAGAAAATTGAGTCAACTAAACTAATAAACACTAAACTAAATTTATGAACACATAAAAAATATTAATTTTTTATATAACACAAAGAAATTTGAGATAGGGTATAAATAGTATATAGGTTATTTTATAGGTGATACGATAATTCAAACAATATGATATTAGCAAGTAGATCTACTAGTAATACTATACTTAATTTATTGTTTATGAAAAAATAAATAGAATATTCATAACTCGAAATTCATGTAAACAATTTTGTAAATGTCTTTAAAAGAAAAAATTTAATAATTAAAAACAATTGTTATTTTTCTGTAGAATGTATTTTTTTAATATCATTGTTTTTAGATAAAAATAATCAAAATTCTGCACAGTCCATTTGAAAATTGCACTTTGTTATTAAACGTGATTCTTAAGTAACCACTTTTAATTGGACCATTTCCTACACGCATAGAAAAAATATGTTTAAATATGGTCACATCCAACAAAACTATTTTCAAAGAAAATTTTAAACATATAATGTTTAATTTAACCATTTTATTGTAACCGACAACCATATTATTGTTAAATTAGTCATCCTTCAAGAAGCCACAACCATATTATGGTTGCCTCTAAACATGTTATATTTAAATATGATAATAATTTGTTTTTAAATTAACAATAGTATTTTCCTCTTTTCCAAGAGCAACATTCTATGGTTGAAAATCAACCATGCTATTGTAAATGTTAAACATATTTTAGTTATTATTACCCAAAACCTGCTTGGAGGCAACCAAAATATGGTTGTGCCTTCTTGATGGATGACTAATTTAACCATAATCTGGTTGTCGATAACAATAATAACGCTGGCATTATTGGCGTGTTTTGTTGTATTGATGTTCAAATTTTGGACTTCTGGGAAAATCAAACTCTAACAAAAGGACAATTGACTCAAAAAAGGAAAATCTACTGTCCTCTTTTAAAAAAAAAAAAACAAAGTATAAAAAAAAAAATGACGAATGGTCACCTGTATATGTACGGTGACCATTCGTACCTATATTACCAATTTTTGGCTGCTTGGACCAACTATGTATGTATGTATGTACTTATATGTTAAAAATAACCATAACTCAAAAACTAGCCATTAGATATCAAAATCTTCACCAGATTCGTTTTCAACATGGCAACTTCAATAAGATACGAGGTAGATTTTGATAAATAAGGTTTCTTTTTTTAAATTTTGTTAATTTACTATGGGAGTTAGCATTAATGTTCACCAAAAAATCCTTTGAGAAGCATTCTGAAACAATACAAAAAAAAATTATATAAAACGAGAACAAGTAATTTTTATGCCTTTAAATTAATAACGCAGATGGGCATTGTATAGGAAAGCTATTTCTCATCGGATCATCATTTTTAACAAATTTGAGTTGGCATATTTTAAATATATAGGCCCTCGATATTTATATTGAAATATTTGAGGAAAACATAACCCTGTCATAATAAGTTATTATTGTTTTTTGAAAAATTTCAAACAACAATTAGATCAGAAATGTATTTTTGTCAAAATAAGTAAGACTTGTGTGATAGTTTAAAACAGCTTTAATAATTTTGCTGTTTTTTGTCGTAATATTTACAGTTTATTTTTCGAATAATGTTAAAAGAATAACTGAACCAAAAGAATGTCAGGAATACTTTTCTGTGCCACCCCATAATGTATTAGGTGTTTCTCACACAAGTTGGCTTTCTTTAGAAGGAGTTATCGTAAGGATTATAGAACAGTCGGGATGTTTTGATAATTAATTTGTACGCTGTTTTACAAAGACAGTGGTATAAGAGACGCTACTCAGTTGAGATCTTAACTATGTTTGTGTTTTGTTTTTGCTTTTTAACATTAATATTTTAAATGAGTTTCCTGGGGGCATAGCGCGATTAAATTATATATACCTATTAAATAATAAATATAAAAACATGAAACAAAAAACAAATCATCACATGAACTGAAAATTTGCATGAATTCACATGTGTTGAAAGATCTTTATGAGGCCGTACTACACAACACTTGTATTTTCAAACGCATAACAGCGAATGAATTGAAAAAAATTAATGAATTGAAATGGCTTGTAAGTGGAATTGTTGCTGACCTCTAGTAAGTAACATGGTCCAATCACTGATTGGGTAATGGTTAGAATAAACAAGCCTTTGACGATTGTCTAGATATTATTGTAAATTTCTCTTTTAGATCCTTTTACCACTCAGCCACACGATCAAGTTTTTCTTGATATTCTTTTACATATAATGTTAGTCAACATTTACATTAATTAGAATTGAAAGCTGCAAGCAATTTACTTCAAGATGTCATCAAGAAAAAAATTTATAAAGACGAACAAAAAATTTGCTCACTATCCTTGTAATCAGCTATTGAAATGAACGTAAAATTCCCAAACAAATGGAAAGGTAAAATTGAAAGCTATCTTGTGGCAAAAAAAAAAATTGTGAGTTGGTTAGTTAAAAAGTGAGGGTGTATTGCAAATTGAAAAGAATTGAAAGGGAAAACTTGATCGTGTGGCTGCCAAGTTACACGGTGTTTACATTTGCCAGTACTGGCAAGACAGTTGCAATACATGCAAACTTTTTCACTAATTCATGTACACTTTTCCATCTGTCTTGTCTACTGTCAAGCAAATTTTGCAGACAGTAAAATGAACAGTGATTTGACATTTGCTGACAGTAATTTGAAGTTTTGTACGCAAAAATAAAAAAAAATCAGCAATTAAAAGAAAATTAATAAATTATGTTTTGGTTTTGCATGTTTTACTTAAGGGTTATCTATATTCACAAAAAATAGTTGTTAAATGCTATTTTTAATTTGTTAAGTTCATATAAAATACGTTTAACTAGAAGTGAACTGTCTTAACTACTGTCTGGACGCCTACGTCACGAAGACAGCAAGTAGTATTTTTGGCAACTAATATGTATTTGCTTACTGTCTTGCCAGTACTGTCAAATGTAAACGTACTGTTAGATAGTTTCATCTGATTTATCACATTTTGTTGCTTAAAATGGAAATTGCCGAAATTAGCGTGAAGCTAACACCCAGTCTACAACAGACATGCTTTACCTAACGTTTACATTTGCCAGTACTGGCAAGACAGTAAGCAAATACATATTATTTGCCAAAAACACTACTTGCTGTCTTCGTGATGTAGGCGTCCAGACAGTAGTTAAGACAGTTCACTTTTAAAAAAATGTCTAACGTGAATGTCGCAATGCAAGTTCTAGCTAAACGTGTTTTATATGAACTTAACAAATTAAAAATAGCTTTTAACAACTATTTTTGTGAACATAGATAACCCTTAAGTAAAACATGCAAACCCAAAGCATAATTTATTAATTTTCTTTTAATTGTTGATTTTTTTTTACTTTTGCGAACAAAACTTCAAATGACTGTCAGCAAATATCAAATTACTGTCCATTTTACTGTCTGCAAAATTTACAAGACAGTAGACAAGACAGTTGGAAAAGTGTACATGTATAAGTGAAAAAGTTTGCATGTATTGCAACTGTCTTGCCAGTACTGGCAAATGTAAACACCGTGTTACATCAACACTAGACTGATCCTGTAATAGCACCCAGTCTACAACTGACAACAAATTCTTAACATTAGCACTAATATGATGTTGGTGTTAAGTATAGACTCGTCATGTTAGAGGTTTTCTCATGTTATAACACGGTTGTTAATGCAAATGTTTTAACAACGCTTTTATAACATCATATTATAACTGCAAATCAAGTCTGTTGTAGACGGGTAGTTATCAACTTATTCGCACTTCTATAAAAGAAGAATTCTTTACGTTCCTGGGATAAAAAAATCAGAAAAATTATTAATATTATTTAGTAGTAAATAAAACATAGTATATAAAAAAACACACTATATCTAAATTTGTATAAAAATTTTGCAAAATATTTACCCCCATATTCATAAAAATTTTTTTAGGTTTATAGCAGGTTTATGAAACTAATTTTCTATGAAAAATGGGGGTTAGATTTGAGCGATGTTTTAAAACATTTTCCACTATATAAAAAATTAAACGGTTTCTAGCGGGGTTTAAGGTTCTAATTGACGTCGTGTTCAAAAAGAGTTGGTAACGATGAATTTGGCACATGCAATATGGCATTGCCAATTGTTAAACAGTTACCTTTTCTGCGTTTGGTTGAGTTTTAAAATGGACTGCGTTAACATGAGCGAAATAAAGGTTTAAAAATTTTAATTTGTAACCTGCATATTATAAATAGATCTGTTTAATTTATTTTTATTTATTACAGCAATCAAATTGGTTATCTAAAATTTGCTTCATTGCCCCAACGCCAGTACAAATGTTCCAAAGCCTTATAGACAAAAAAAAGCCAAACAATTTGATTATAAATTTGGCAACAGTGGATGAGTAAGTTTTTTTTTAAATTGCAACATTACGAAAAATTTAAAAATTAAAGTATCAGTTATATTTTTAAGCAGTTTTAAATGCCTCTCCAATTAGGCATTTGTATAGATTTAATAGAGTATGCAATTACTGAAACTGAAACTACCTTTCAAGTTTTATAAAATAGGTATTTACATATTTTTTAAATCACTAAAATCTTTGAAGAACTCTCGCTTATAAAGTTGATTACTGTAAACATTTTTACGATTTAAAATTTATAAGAAACGATTTCGCTATTAAATTTGATAAAATTTTCGTTTATTTTTAATTTTAAACTAAACTTTTTAATATGGGTTCAAAAAGGTGTGAACTTTAAATAAACTAGTGTTTTCCCAATAGTCGAAATTCGACCATAAATTTTTATATAAATATGTTTCCCCATTTTGATACTCTTTCCTCCTCATCGAGGTTCGGTTGACAAATAACGGAGGAAAGTGCTCTTAAATGGTTGACCTTTGCCGATTTATATAGTCGAAATATTCGAAAATACACAATTGTGTAACTGAAAAAAAAATTTTTTATTTATGTGTTAGTTGCAAATTTGAATGCTTTTATCTCCAAAAGTACTGAACCGATTTTAATAAAATATATATTGTGCACTTCTGTAAGCAGATACCTTTTTGTTCTAGTCGTTGGGAAAACAGCGGAGAAAAGTGCTATTAACGGTTTTGCCTTTGCCGATTTGTATATAAGATAAGAACTTAGTCTTAAATCTAACATTGCCAAGGGCTCGGAGGTCACTATATATGTGGACATCCAGGCGGCTCTTAGGACCTTGATGGGCTGTTATGTGAACTCCAGGCTCTGCTGGGTACCGGGTCACTGCAACATCACCGGCAACGAGATAGCCGATGAGTTGGCATGACTGGACACGGAAATGGAGGATCCTGACAGTTTGGTTTTTTGCTTTTTCTGCCCGATTTCTTATCTTCCACTATCTTCCTTTCCTGGTCTTTGACTATTTACTTCTCCTACTCTTTCACACTAGATTTCTTTCCTTTTTTCCTTCTTTGCTTTCACTAATTAAGGCGTCAACATGGACCATATTGGTCTCTGGGTGTGGGTGTGAAGTTTGCTTCACACCAGCCTTTCTAACCTAACCTAGTCTTAAATCGGGCAACAACAAAACTTGAATATAAATACATAAAGTTAATTCAACTAAATATAATTAAACTAGAACTTAACTATGTACATAGATATATATAACTATATTTAAACTTTACTACAATTTAAGTTAAATTAAAATGCACAGTGTATCATAAAATGTAAACTCAATTTTGACTTCAGTTTTTGACAGGATGATTTTTGTACACTACGTTTTTTTACACATCGTCAGCTCATTATTTGTTATTGGTTTGTCGCATATGCCAAAAAGTCTTAGGTCCATTTTCACAACTAACCGGTAGCTAATGTACATTTTATGGACCGCGTAAAAAGTGTTCCATTATTACAACTTTTCCTTAACTTCTCACTAACTTAGCAAACTTAGAAGTCGATAGAATTTTATTGAATGTGAAAATTATTGTTTTGTGCCGAATACGAAACTTCTAATTTTTTTTTTAAAGTAGCTTTTTGTGCTGCATACGTATAATTACTGCTGTGTATTGAGTTGTTCAAATTGTTTTTTGCTTTTGCTTTAACTACGTTTTTTTTTCTTACGGCAATGAAGCATAGCAAGAGTGAAATTTATTTTGTACGTTTTTGTATGTAGAATTTTCGGCATCCGCCAAACAGTGGCGTGTAGAGCAAAACAATACTTAATACACTTTAAAATAGTTGATATGGGTCAAAATGAATAATATCTCAGAAACTATACAAATTTCGTGAAACCGGGTTTGGATTTAGAAAGAGGGTATTCAAAATATATATGCCCCATGTACAGCTAGGCTAGAGTTGCCAGTTTTGAAATCAGGGAAATCTGTACATAAGTGAAAAAAATCAGTACAATTGGAAAAGAAAACAGTACACATACGTTTAATATATTTTGATGAAATAAAAAGCTTTCATCCTTTTTAAAACAAAAAGGGAATTCTTTGTACAAATTGCCCATACAGTTTTTTGCCACGCTTGTTAAAAAAAGATTCCGATTCAAGCACAGTGTTATTAGTGTTGAGTACAGAGGTAAAACAAGTGTTAATACGTGTTTCTGTTTCAAATCAGCATGTTAGTGTTTGAAATTTATTAGTGTTGAACAAAGGAAACGTAGTTTTGATAATTTTTTATACAAATACACTAAATAAAACGATGACATTTTTATTTGCTTTTTCCACAGCTAAATAATAACTTATAATTTGTTTGGGCTCTAAAAATTTTTGACAAAACATATAGCCTATCTGGTGATCTGTAGTAATATCTGGAGAACGTAAAGAGCAAAAGTTTCCAACTTAGGAACAAGCATCTCGGTTATGAAAACACAACATCCGACAAAATGTTGGCGGGATTGTTGAAGTGGTCGTGGCACAAAATTGATATATTTATATCTAAAAAAACTGTATGAGAAAATTTATCTAAATTTGGTACACATAGCTGGGTTATCAATACACAACTTTTCTAAAAATACGGCTAGGATTGCAGAAGTGGGCGTGGCACCTACCATACAAAGACATTATAGATTTCTATATACATATCTGGACAAGTGCCAAAGTTATATAATTAACTACAAGCATCACGATTTTCTATTTAGTAGGGTCTTTCTTGCTTGTGTTGTCCGATTTTTATCTTCCACTACTTTCTCTATTCCTATACTTTCACTCTTTATTTCTCCTATTCTTTCTGACTTGAATTCTATTGCTAACTAACGCGTCACAATGGACCATATTGGTTGCTGGGTGAGGCTGTGAAGTTTACTTCGCACCAGCCTTTGTCGCAATTTACACTATGGACATTTCTTGCCGGACAGACGAAGTTTGTTGGTAAGGGGGTGACGATGTGTGCTTACTCTTTTCCTCTCTCGCCAACAAACTTCATCTGTCCGGCAAGAAATGTTAATAGTGTAAATTGCGACTTTCTACTGTGTAGTAAAATTTATAGAAAAAGTACTCAGTTTTTTTGAGTGTTTTTCATATAAATTTTACTTGACGTTCAATCACTTGTGTTGTGAAAACAACACATAAATTTCAATTCATGTTAAAAAAAAAAGAATAAAATTTTTTTTTAAAAATAACAGCGTAAGAAATTAATTGTTAATATTAAAAATTGACATTAATAATATTTTTGCATAAAAAATTTGTTTTTCTCAACTTTTGCGGAGATTTCGCAAGTCCGTTTTACCTAGAGCTGCAGTGGAAAATAGTCTCTCTGATGAGGCAGAATTAATTTGTAATGTTTGGGTATAATATGTCATTGCGGCCGTAAACAAGCGGATCTGATATCTTAGAAGATCTAAGGCAGAAGTGGGCACAACTAAAACTGTGCTCGTATTAATGCTTATTAGTATTAGGGAGTTGGGAGAAGTACCCACCAGGGAAGCAAGCCGATTTTTTTCAACAGGCCGCGCCGCCGCCGAAGTACTCGGTTGATCGACGGGTCAAATTCAAGTCGATTCTGTTTTTTTCTATTTTTTTAATATGTATCCAAAATTTTGTTATTCAACTACTTTGGGTTATTTTTTTAATATTATTTAAGTAAGTGAATACTAAATTGGTATTTGATTGAATTTGTGGCAGTGTTACCATATACGAATATTTATTTTATTTTTAAAGTTTGGGTTGGCTTTCTATATTTTCAACAAGAAAAATATGTTCAACAAAATCAAAAAACGGATGTTTTAAGTAATTATTTTAAATATTTTTGTGCAAGCAACTATATTTGTAAGTTGTTCAGACATAAGTTCATTTCATTCACATCTTTTCCATTCTGCCACTTGTATACACAATTAACTTTTTCTGTATTCTTAGAAGTTATGAACATTTGGTAAATAGAATTGTCTTGCTTAGCAAAATAATTTAATGAACTTGAGCCTAAATAATTTACTAATATAATTGTTAGCAATAGAATATGTAAAATACTTGAAAATCCGAAATAATTCATAAAGTTCGACTAGAAATCTAAATATTAATCTTAAAATATTTTTTAAAAAGTGTTTTCAACTCGGAATAAGTTGTTTTGAAAATTAATTGTAATATTTTCAAAACAAAGTCAGGGAGATAAGCCACACTGATCATTTAAAAAGATTGGATACTTATTATCCATTTTTTTTGTTTAAATTGTTTTCATTCGTTTGAAAAATTTTAATAAAAGTGTTCCTCATAACAAGTGTTAAAAAAAATACAAGTTGTGTAATAAAATTAATAAATGATATCATGATTTTCTAAAGCTTAAAATTATTTATTTATAGCTAATGCTTTGTTGATTCATTTCTTATATGAAACAATTTCATTATTCTGTTTTGATTTTATGCTCTGCTTTTTAGCAGAGTACCGAAACGCTCGCTCATTCTTCATTCATGAGCGAGCGTGAAAATTTAAAAATTTTTCTGGAAATTCATCCTCATGAGGGTGAGGAAAAAACTATTTTGATTTTCCTCGCTCATGAGGAGTGAGCAAAACCAAAAAATTCATATGTGATTTTTCAGATATGAAAAATTTGAAAAAATTCACGTTAAAATTCTTCACAAGGAAAAAAAATGCGATTTGCCCAACAATTTCTAGCGGGAAAATCAAGTGGTAAAGTGGCCTTATAGAAGGCCTTTTTGCAGACATAAGATCTCCCAGCCGCATTCCAACTTTATTACCAATTAGCAAGGTGTGTCATTTGAGACCAACACCTTGCACTTTTGCATCTATTTTAAACAATTCTGGAAGGGCTTCTAAAAAGATTTAAGAATAAAGCTTTATCCAAGTTTAATTGTTGTGGCTAATAATACGAAATGAGTAAATTAATAACTAAACTTGCTGCAACATCTTCTAACATAACTACTAATAAAACGATTGCGACAGGCCTGATCTTAGAATAGAAAATTTGAATTTGTAAAATATTATATAAAAACCTTTCTAAAAGACCTTTTCAAAAAAGGCAGAGTGGAATAAGTAAAAGTTTACTAAAAATTCAATTGTAAACATTCTTAAAGGCCTAAAAAGTGATTCGCTTGCAATTTTCCCCGCCGGGCAGCACGTTTAGTCTGTGTGTATTTTTTTTGTAAAATTTTTTCTTGACTGGTGAACCAAAATGTGTGTGTTGTTTTTTATTTTTGTAGGCAAATATTATTAAAAAAAAAAACTAAAAGAACTGCACATATCGTCATCTTAAATGCAGAATATTGTAAAATCAAATTTCATAAGTTTACATGAGAAGCAAAAAACGTTGTAAAATGGAAATTATATGAGGTATTAGAGTAATATTAAATATTTAGAATAAAAATGCGATAACCATTTATTTTTTGATAAAAAAATATTATTTTTACTGTTATTTATTTAGTTATGTGTGTTACGTTATTTTAATTTGTAATTCTCTGAAGCAAAACGACGAATCATCAACGAAAGTATGATAGTATTAAGTTAAACAATCATTTAAAACATTAAATAATTAAATATTTCTGTTAAGTTACAGGTATAATAGAATATAAAGATAATGTATATGGTTATAAATGCAATACTGCGTTTAAACAATAAATTTAAATATGGTTAAATGCACATATAAAAATGAAAGTCACACAATTAATATGCAGCATCATTTGGATTGCGTTGACATGGTGAAATAAGTTTGCTTTTCTGATGCATTGCAGGCAGTACTGCATTTGCGAACGTAAAGATGTTATATTATTAGAGATATTATTATGACATATTATTTATAGTTTTTTATTTCTAATTAGAAGTGGATTAAACTAAAAAAAAGTACTTCATTAAATTTAAATTAATTTTAAAAATCCAACTTTTCCATTATAACTAACGTGTATTTTGATGTCCTTATAATGAATTTTCTCAATTGAATTTTTCTTTACAATAAACAAGTTTTGTAAAAAATTTGTATCATATACATATATGCATAGACATATATGCATATAAGGAATTATTTCGAAAAAACTTCTGCAAGAAGTAAATTTTAATTAGTTCATTTCTGAAAAATGTAAATAAGAAGAATGAAAGAGTTTTTCAATTAAAAGTAGTATTGATAACAGCCCGCGTATTCAGTGAAAGAAAATGTTGTATAAAGAATCACTTATCCTAAAAAAAATACTATTAGTATTTAATAAAGCCGTAAAAGGATTAACACAACATTTAGCTAAACAATTTATATTCCAGCACTTTATAAGAAATGCTATTATTCTAAAGATGTAGAAGACAAGTAATTTATTATTTAAAACCAAAGGCTTTATAACAGCCTTTTTGAGGATATTGATGAAGGGCGACTTGGAAGAATGCAATCCTAACAAAAAATACCATATTATTTTAAATAAACGTCGAAAAAATATTTCTATTGTATTATAAACTTTCTATATTAATAATGAAGATATATTCTGATCCAATAGCAACAGATTCATTATAGGGAAATTCGACTGTATTAACATTTATTAAAAAGTATATATGTACATACTAGACACCTGTCCGCTTATTTTTCTAAAGAACAACGATAAGTATTACATTTTTTTTGTATCTCTTTTAGTTTTAGAGATATAAGGTTACCGAATTTACCCGTTTTTGCCCTTTTTTACCCCCTAAACATTCGAATTTCCAAAAATCCCGTCTTAGTGGATCGATTTGGGGAGAGACTAACCCCTGGTCCAAATTTCAAGTTTTCAGCTTCAGGCGTTTAGGCTGTGCGATGATGAATCAGTCAGTCAGTCAGTCAGTCAGTCAGTCAGTCAGTCAGTCAGTAACGTTACAATTTTATATATATAGATATAAACTCATAAGGTTGGAAAACGAAATAAATGATGGAAAAATCATATAATAAAAATAATGGCAGTCTGCAGGAAGCAAAAAACTAAGGACCTGCAGATGGTACTATTTATTCTTGGAAATTCATAGCGTATGGGAGTGCAATGGGTTAAGCTGTGAAATTTCTAACAGTCCAATGTAGAAGAAGCTGATTGATAGCCATACTTAATATAGGTTTTGCAATACATATATATATATGGATTCGGTTTATATTAATTTTACAGCACTGTTTTTCTTTTTGCTTATGCAATAATGTGCAGTTTGATCACTTATTCCACTAACACGTTCAGAGTATGAAACAGAATACCCATTTTTGACGTAAAAAAAAAATTAATGTGTTCGTAAAAATATATCAAATACTCTGCTAATTTTTTTTTAATTAAGATTATTCATTATGTTTTTTAAGGAAATTATTTACTTAATGATAAGCCATTTTTGATTTTGTTAATAGCTTGGATATTTTTTAAGGTGGAAATTTAAATTTTTTTTTTAAATATTTAACGTGAATCGTAATCAATAAACAGTCTATTTCAAAATTTTCAATGATACATTGCTTTGCATCTTAGCAAACGATATGTATACTGTTGTAAAAAATTCTTTGATGCTTTTAAAAGGGATCGTTTTTTTTCTTAAGCAGACATAAAGGCAAAACTCATTGAAAAAAAAAATTCCAAGTACTCAATACGTGTTGTTATTGTAATACAGTTTTGGTTTTACCAACCAAAACGGTTGTTCGTTGATAACATTTTTCTTAAGTAGGTAACAAATATTTGAAATTAAAGTAAAAAAGGCTTGTTTTGCTAAAAATCATGTGTAAAAGCAAATGTGACAGCAGGTACAATCGAACTTCCCTATAATATATCTGCATGGGACCATAAAATCACTTCATTTACGTTAAAAAAGCAACAATTTTACAACTTTGGTTTTTGTTCAAATGTACTTGTAGATTTGTAATTTGTAGTTTTGAGAAACAGCGCTCAGGTTTCTATACTTGCTCATGGAGTTTTTTTTTTCAATAAGTTTTGCCTTTATGTCTGCTTAAGAAAAGGACCGACCCTTTTTAAAGCATCAAAGAATTGTTTACAACAGTATAAATATCGTTTGCTATAATGCAAAGCAATGTTTCATTGAACATTTTGAAATAGACTTTTTTATTGATTACGATTCACGTTAAATATTTAAAAAAAAAAATTTAAACTTCCACCTTAAAAAATATCCAAGCTATTAACTAAATTAAAAATGGCTTATCATTTAGTATACAATTTCCTTAAACTACATAATGAATAATCTTAATTAAATAAAATTAGCAGAGTATTTGATATATTTTTACGAACACATTCATTTTTTTACGTCAAAAATTGTATTAATTGTGTGACTATCATTTTTATATGTGCATTTAACCATATTTAAATTTATTTTTTAAACGCAGTATTGCATTTATAACCATGTACATTATCTTTATATTCTATTATACATGTAACTTAACAGAAATATTTAATTATTTAATGTTTTAAATGATTGTTTAACTTAATACTATCATACTTTCGTTGATGATTCGTCGTTTTGCTTCAGAGAATTACAAATTAAAATAACGTAACACACATAACTAAATAAATAACAGTAAAAATAATATTTTTTTATCAAAAAATAAATGGTTATCGCATTTTTATTCTTAATATTTAATATTACTCTAATACCTCATATAATTTCCATTTTACAACGTTTTTTGCTTCTCATGTAAACTTATGAAATTTGATTTTACAATATTCTGCATTTAAGATGACGATATGTGCAGTTCTTTTTTTTTTTTTTTTTTTTTTAATAATATTTGCCTACAAAAAATTCAACACACACTTTGGCTTGTTACCTTTAACAAAAACAACATAGGTACACACAAAGGCATTTCGTGCTGTGGTCATGCAAACTGCCGAGCAACAACAACATTACTGGTGAGGAGCGTTAAGAAAATTTTTTGTTTCCTCATTTTTCATGACTGAGGAAAGGCAAAAATTTATTTTTCCTCACGCTCATGAATGAATTGGCAAAAAAATTCACAATTCATTCATGGTTGTGAAAAAAATTTCACGTTTTAAATTCCTCATTCATGAAAAAATTCATGAATGGTTAAATATGAGCGATCATATATGAATTTTTCGGAACTCTGCTTTTTAGTGTGTAATTTCTCTTAGTTGCTATGCAAAAAATTAGCACAGAAAATTAATTTCTTTGTTCTATAATACTCCAAAAAATATAAAAGGTATCGCCGTATCGACAGCACAATATTGCCAATACCGCTATATCGGAAATCCAAAGTATCGCCAAAATATCGATAATCGGTACATCCCTAGTTTTAAAATCAATTCAAATTAAAAGTATTCTCCACTCACGGTTAATGCTACATAAATAAGTCTATCTAAAATTGTATCTTTCTCAGAGAATTTGGTGTACTTAATCGCTCCGTTATATATCGTGGCCTCTCACAAGACAATGTACCTCATATTTGCTTTGTTACCGAGAAAAATTCTCGCAAATATAAAAATCTAAAAGAAAATCCTAAATTGTCAGTAACTATGATGTGCTCCATACCAAATGAATATTGGCAAGTACGTTTATTTAATGCGGAAGCTGTTGAAATTAAAAAGGAAGAGTTAGGGAAGTTATGGCAACAAGAACCTTTATTTGCCAAAATCAGAAGTCATATTTGTGAATGCGGCAAACCAAATAGTGGGCAGGAGCTTGATAAAAAATGTCAGGAAATTTTAGAAAAATATGAAAGAGAATCTAAGGAACCAGAACAAACGGAATCTTAGTAAGTGTGATTTTGTTTTATTTAACTAAAAATAATACCGATCTATTATAAAAAATTCTTTTCTGCAGCACTGCCTTTAAAATCATACCCAAAATTTGGGACTTTTACAAAACTGAACCCAATAAAATCGCTGATCGTGTGCAATACAAACAAATTGAAGGTGAAAATGATAAATGGGAAATTTATCATGTTGATGCCTAGACGACTAGCAGATTTTTTTTTAGTTTTTTTTAGTTTTTTTTTAATGAATTACCAAATACGTTTTGTTTTAAACAAAGTTTTTGTATCTTTATTTAAAAGTATTAACCAAATACGTATATAATAAAAAAATTTAAACAATTATAATAAAACTTTGTTAGTTAAGAATAACAGTTTTTTTTACATTTAATTAATAAATACAATAATATTAAAACCAAAATAAAACTTAAGATCATGTTCTGAAAATTGAATTCAAGTAGAATTGAACACAAAAAAAAAAAACCAAAAAAATATTTTGAAAACGTTGACTATTGTAAAATTTAATGAAAGATGTAAATAAATATAAATAATTTTTTCTCTTTGCTATAACTTTAAAAATAAAATAATTTCAAATTCAATTTCACTTAAATTTGATTATCAGAACATGGCCATTAAATACAGTTTGAAAATGACTTAAAAACTAAAAACAAATTTTATTTTCTACATTCATACAACATATTTAACGCATTCATTCTCTCATTTATACAATGAATTATTTGATAAAATAAATCACACTCATTTTAAATTAATTATAATTCATCATTCTTACTTAAGATTTATAGTACATTAATTATGAATAGTTGAAATTAAAACTAAATAAGTTTTAGGAAAAAATTTGATTCTTTTTGTTTAAGAGGGGATTTTTATGTAATTAATTCAGATTAAAGGAAATGGTGCTCAATTTATAGAAGTATTAGAAAAATTTAATATTTAACTTCATTTAATTTTAATTGAAGTTTTCGATATTTTAACATCTGGGGCCTAATTCTGGCAGTCGTAATGAAACCCTTTCTCGATTCAAAAGCAAATTTATTTCTACTTCTTTTTGTCGATACTGAACGAATCGAAATTATTTTTTCATCGTTATTAAAACTCAAAAATGCTTTACAACACTAAAAAAATTATTTCGATTCGTTCAGTAACGATTGAAAAAATTAGTAATAAAATTTCTTTTGAATCAAGAAAGTATTCCATCACGACTGCGAGAATTAGCCCCCAAGCTTAAGTTCATCAAATTAAATTTTCATTGAATTATTTTAATAAGGGAAGGAATTTGACAAAACGAAATGAATTGAAGTTTATTGATAATTTTTCATCCTGGACTGAACACGGGCTCGAGCTCTGGCCGAATTTACATCTTTTGAGAACAACATTCTCATCTTCAAAACTCTTTGCAGATTTAATTGAAAAATAGATAACAAATTACAGCAAATTTCGATTCACCAATACCATTGGTAAAAAGGATGTTGTTAGACTTTAGACTACCAGCCGTCACAGTTACGGAAAGGGTAACACCGCAAAAGAATAAAAAACTAAAAATTCTGAAGATGAGAATGTGGTTGTTCTCGCAACATGTAAGCCCGTGTTCGGTCAAGGATGAAAGATTATAATAAATTTTAGTTCATTTCATGTTTCAAAAAATCGTTACTTATTTAAAATAATTTAATGAAAATTAAACTTGATGAACTTAAAGCCTGATTTAAAAATTTCGAAAATTTGAATTAAACCATGAACAGTTCAATAAAAAAACGACAGACTAATTTAATATTTTTAAAAAAGATTGTACACTACTGATAATACGAATATCAATTTTTAATATTCGCGAATACGAATATCTACGCCAAAATTCGCCGAATACGATTGTCCAATCTGAAATTTTGAATTTCCAGTGGACATATCAAATTTAATTATAAAAAACTACCTTTTTGCGTCGATTGCAATAAATAAATAAAAAAAAAAACTGACACTACTAACATTACTATGCCATTTCATTTATTGATGGAAGCTCCTTTTACCTATAGCCAGGCAATATTTACTGATACAACCAACGAGTGTTCTACGCGAGCGAATGTTTAGTAGTGAATGTTTACACATCGCATCGCAATAGGCAGGAAGGAGAAAAAGCTTTAAAACATTAATTTCTTAAGTTCAATATGGCTCTACTGTGATTTGATTATTAATTTAACATAATCAGTCCAATTATAAATTAAAATTCGCCGGGAGTTTTTTTCCTTCTCCCATTTTTACAATTTAAATTCTATTGTAAAACTGGGAAAAGGGAAAACTTCCCGGTGAATTTTTATTCATAATAGTGGTGAATATGAACATATAAGACTACCTTTTTATATCCTCAAGAAAAAATGTCAATTGTTAACCTTAATTTTAATTTTAAAAAATTTTCCATTAAATTGTCATAAAAACAGGAAAAATTACCATTAATAACTATGTAATTTATATTGGGCCTGTAGTTAAAATGTCTTTTTTTAAAGAAGGGGCGAAAATTTGTCGAAAATGGTTATGGGAATATATTTTGAATTGTTAAAAGAAGAACGTATAGTAGAAGACTTATGTATTTGTTTTTCATTCATAAATTATACATTAATTTCATGTATTATGTAAAAAAACGAGGTTATACATACATACATTCATACAATATGTATAACCTCTCCACATGTGTTGAAGGGTACTAATCAAGGCTAGTTTACACTATCACACATTTCTTACGTATTCCATAATACTTTGTGAGATAGAAATCAAATGAGTTTTGTTGTGGCTGTCAAAAAATCTAATGTAACATTACAGTTTGTAGTCACACTATCACACATGAACATGCTTTTGTTAAAATGCAACCCTGATCCAATGAAAAGTTTTTTTGATAGCCGAATACGAATGTTTTGAAATAGGATAATATTCAATGATACGAAAACGAATAACATACCCTCATCATGTTGATTGTAACATCACTATTTGCCCTTAACCATCGCACTTTTGAGAATCACGTTAAGTAGAAAAACTAAGCAGTCGTGGTTCTTTCTTTACCCTACAATTTTATTTTACAATGCTAATGGCTAGAAAACATTTAACAAGGTAAACGCAGCCGCCCAGCTGATCGTTATTATATATGGACTCTATATAAAAAGCTGATAGTCAAAATAATTCCCGAATGCATTTATTTAAATTTTGTTTAAAAGGGTCTGTACACGTTCAGGCATTTCTCATCAAGCTCTATCGTAGTATTAGTGAAAATGTGTTTGTGTGTGTGACACCGACGATGCTGGATGGAAAATTAAAAAAATTAGATATGATGGCGAATATTACGTTCGTTTTCGCCTCAAAAATTAATTTAAATGTCTTCACCAGTGTGGCCATTTTGGCATTTTTGCAGCTAAATTTAGCATAAAAATTTTGTATTTAGCTGCACATTTCACATTTTATTTAGCAATTTTATAAAATGTTTTTAGCTTTTTAGCATTATTTATTGAATAGTTTTGTTTATTTAATTTAAATTTATTTTATAAATTATAACAAATTTTGACTAAAAATAGTTGTACCCAAAATGAAATTTCGTATGAAACTGGATAAATCTTATGTTAAGAAACACCTTCCCTGCCTTGTTAAAACAAAATAGAATATTCAGAAATACCCTCATCATGTTGATTGTAAATATTATTTTCACTTTGATTACGATATTAAAGTATCTACAAAGAAATTTCACTTTGTACTTAGATAAAAATTCTATAGTGGAAATGTTAGAATTTTTTTTTGCTCTAAATTAAAAATTGAACGCCAAAATTAAAAATTGTATCAACTACATGGGCTACATATTTCTAGGTATCAGATGATTTACCAAAATCTCGTCTCTTATTTTAATATAACCATTTATTTCAGATTCGTTAAAAAATAAGTCACTAAAATGTATTTAGTTTCGAATAAAATTTTATACTGGTAAAAAATTTGTTAACAAAAATCTTTTAAAGAGTTTTAGCATTATTTTTAGCATTTTTTGGCCATGTCGTATGCCAGATTTAGCTGTACAAATTTTTAAGATCTGGCTACTGGTATGTTCCAAATTGCATATCTACAGTAAGGCCCCTATTACGGTTCACAACTAATTAAAGCAACTGGTTGTGATGAGTTGTAATTTTTTGATGTTTTTGTTCGCTGCAATATGGCAAAGTTATAAACCATAATAAAAAAAATTATGAAATTGCAACTCAACTGAGTTGAGTTGTGAACCGTAATAGTGGCCTAAATTTTTTGAAAGTTTTCAAAATTTTAAACAAATGCATAAATATTCAGGCATGTTCTAGAAATTGAAATGAAGTCGATTTAAAATCGATTAAATTTTGAAAATGACCCTGTAATGAAAGTTTATAAAAATATTACTTTTTATATATTTTATTCATTGAGTACTAGTTAATGCTATAAGAAAAACTCTTAAAACCAGGAAAAACTACGGTCATTTTGCAAAAAAAATTAACAAAAATATCCTTCGATTTCAATTTCACTTCATTTCGATTTCTAGAACATTCCCGATTAATTTAAATTGAACTTAAAGTAAATTTAAAATTTTTTTTATGGATTTAACTCCTTATGCAAAAAATACACTTTGGTTGGGCTTAATGTGTTGGTTAACGAATGTGTACTTTAACTTTGTTTGCATAAGGGGGTTAACTTTTACGCAATGGTTTATATACAAATGCCTACGAGTGTATAAATACAAATATAATTTAGTATATTACATTAGAGACCATTAAATGATTCTATGACGAATTAACCATTTCCCGTATCCAAGCCACATTCGATGTTATCTTATCATACATTCTTGGCCTTTCTAAGCCTGAAGCTGCACAAGCTATTCGCCATGAGGAGACGCCGACAAGGGCCCATTGGTTAGTACCGGGTATTAGACATTGGACTGGAGCTCCAGCAAATTCTTCTTGCTGTAAAATGAAATAAAAAAAAAATATTTTTAAAAATATTTATGTAAAAATGTATAAATTCGTGTAAGCAAGAGAAAATAAATTCAATACTATTTGGCTAATGTCAGAGTGGCCGCTGGATGCGGTCGATTACGGACACACAACTGAAGTTAAGTTGCCAGCAGCGAAATCAGGCAGCGCCGCTGATGTTAAAATATAAAACGGGAAAACAATTTTTTATATTTTAAATTCAGCGACGTTGCCTGATTTTTCTGCTAGCGACCCATTCTTCTGTTAATATTAATTGCTTAGTGTTCTATAAAGTGCTTTTTATGAAATATGGATTCTGACGATGAGTTTTTCATGTTAATTAGTACTTTCAATACATTTTTTGTACAAAAAAATAATACAGGTATCGATTGCCATGGCTTTTTATTTAACATTAAGCGACCGTCCCTGAAATCCCTGTAAGGCAAAAATCTCGTATGGATGTTAATATCTAGATCATATTCACAACAAATAACTCTGATATGAATTTTTACCTCATAATATAACTTTGTTTGTGTGAGCTTTGTGACCCATCGTTTTCAAATAGGGTAAAATCTTGAAAATTCGTCTGTAAATGCTATGGTGTTTGTTTGGGCTTTACCGAATATAATTTTATGATTGTTTTTTGTTAAATGCAAATTGAATCTGGGAATTTTAGTTCTCATGTTGAGTTTTTCATTTTTATTATTATAAATTAAATAAAAAAGTAAGGAAGAACATGTAAATCAATTAAAATAGGTAATTTTTCATTCAAAGCTAATTTCGATCTTCCAAGGTAAAATACCATTTGGTTTAAAGATTGATGTTTGACTATTGACGTGATCCATCGTCAATGGCGGTGAGTGTAAAACGGCAAACCCCTCTGAAGAGATTGTGTTGTTACAATCGAAACTAGTCAGGGCTTCAATTCCCCATCTCAGCCAATAATGAAAAATTATCAATAAATTTTAATTGAATTCATGTTGCTAAATTCCTTTCTTCATAAAAATAATTTAATGAAAATTAAATTCAATGAACTTAAGCCTGATTAAAATATCGAAATTTGGATTAAAATCCATTAACACCATTTTTAATTTTTTTGTTTTTTTTTTATTATAAATTTTTATATTAATTCGAATGTGTATTCTAAGTCAAATTACAATTTAAAAAGCTTTTATACTTTTGTCACAAACGTGGACATACAAGGGTTGAAATAAACAGCAGTGAACGAAGATCGTTTAATAAGCAAACAAAATAAACTTTTATTCAATATATTTGTATTATAATAGTAATTATTAGTTAAAGTTAAGTAAAAGACAAAACGAATATCTGACTGACGCTTAGAACAGACTAGAACACATTCCAAAAAAATAATGATGCCAAACTCAGAAACAGAATGATAATAACATAGTTGCATTTTTAACACAGGGTGACAGCTCGGCCTATTCTGACCCTAAATCGTCCTCGATTTCGTCTGATGGATCATCCAGAGTTGGACAACTGCTGCACCACGGCTTGATCTTGTCGACAGAGTATACTGAATTAAACTTCCGACTCGTTATCTGAATACCAGGAACGTCCTCGATTAAATAACGATCATTTCCTAACGCTTTAGTAATCATGTAGGGACCACGAAATTTCGGCGCAAGTTTTCTCGAATCACCTGTGGAGGGTGCCTCATTTTCAATTACAACCAAATCATTTTCTTCATATTTCCTGGGGGTAGTATGTTTTGAGTTGAAACGTTTCTCCCATTTTTCTCTTTCTCGTTGTATATTTTCCATGGCGGTATTGCGTCGGTCAGCCATAGGAAGTTCGCTGCCAACGACATCATCATGTATAGCCGCGACTAAGTGATTCTTTGTTATATCACGAAGCTTGAAATCAAATACCAACTCGTTGGGTGTAAAACCGGATGTTGCGTTTATTTGGGAATTTACAGCCCATTGTAACTCACGTAATGTAAGGTCCCAGTTCTTTGGATCTTCAACTGTAGTACGAATATATGAAAGGATGGTCTGGTTTGCACGTTCGACCTGACCATTTGCTCTCGGGGTCCGAACAGCGGTTTTAATATGTTTCATTGAGTTGTGGTTGCAAAATTCTTCAAAGGTCTTTGACGTAAAAGCGGTGCCTCGATCGCTGACAATACATTTAGGCAGACCAAAATAAGTCGTTATCTCATTTAAGGTGTTGATTACGGGTGCGGTTTTCGTTGTCCGTACGGCCCTTACAATTAAGTACTTGCTAAACGAATCGGATATAGCTAATATATAACACTGTCCCCTCTTACTTCGTGTGAACGGGCCAAGATGATCTATATGGACAGTCTGAAAAGGGACTGGTTGTATTTCACCATAATGCAACCGAGCTTCGGTTTTACCACTACGATTTTTATTGTAACAACATGAGATACAACTAGCGATATAATCCTTTGTATACTTCCGGATTTTAGGGAACCAGAATCTCTGTTGAATTCGCTGTATAGTTTTGTCTAGTCCAAAATGACCCATGTCATCGTGAGAGTATTTTACGATTCTCCATCGAATGTCCTTTGGAATAACTAGCTTAAGACCATTTATATCCTTGTGGTATAGTCGGTGATTACGTAAACAAAATTCCGATTTGATTTGTTTCTCCCTATCGGATTTCACATCTCCCTTTAATACAGCCATTAAATTAACAAGTTTTTCATCCTTCAGTTGCATAGTAACGACCCAGTCATCTACCTCAGCAGTGACTTTCATAATAAATCCAGCAGGCTCGAGTTCGTGTGGCGGCTCGTCTGGGCTACGGCTAAGGGCATCTACGTGTGCCATACGGCTACCCTCGCGATGAACGAGGGTGAAATCAAATTCCTGAAGTCGCATCCACCACCTAGCTATTTTTGGTTTAAGCTCCCTATCGGCTTTCACTTTAGCAATTGCCGAACAATCAGTTATCAAACGAAAGGATTTACCCAGAAGGTAAATTCTGAAACGATCTAACGCCTCCACTACTGCCAGGGCCTCCAGCTCATAACTATGGTATCGACTTTCGGTGTCAGTACAATGGCGGCTATAGTAAAAAACGGGCTTCCACTGTTCACCATCAACAGACTGCAATAACATACCGGCTAGTCCCATACTGCTCTCATCTGTGTGCACTTCATGGTGGGCGTTACTATCATACAGGGTAAGTACAGGTTGACGTGTAAGAATTTCGATGAGTTTTTCAAAAGATTCCTGCTGTTCTTTACCCCAAACAAAAACATCAGCTTTTCGCAACAACCTCGTAATTGGCCTAGTTATGATCGAGTAATCTTGCACGAATTTTCTAAAGAAACCTGTTAAACCCAGGAATCTTCTTACCTCAGTTATGTTCGTTGGAGCACTAAAATTTTTGATTGCACTTATTTTCGCCTCACCTGGTCGTATACCATTCTCGTCAATTATATGCCCCAGATGGGAGATCCTCGTTGAAAGAAAAACACATTTGTCAAATCTTAAAGTTAGACCACTTTCGGTCAATATTTCCAAAAATCTGCCAAGACGTGAAAAACCTTCTTCGATCGTCTTGCTAGGGATTACAATATCATCCAGATACGCCAGAATTTCACCAGGTCTCATTTTACACACAAGCTTGCCCATAACGGATTGAAAAACGGCAGGAGCATTTACGAGCCCGAACGGCATTCGGTTATATTCAAAATGTCCCTCATGGGTAACAAAAGCGGTGTATTTCTTAGATTCTTCATCGACCTCTATCTGATGGTATCCCATACGTAGATCCAACGTTGTGAAATATCGGTTGTTAGCCAATTGGGCGAACTGCTCATCCATGATTGGCATCGGATACGGGGTTTTTTTGGTAATTGCGTTGAGCTGGCGGTAGTCAACACACATTCGATGTTCGCCGTTGGTTTTGTTGACCAGGACGACAGGCGATGCGTAAGATGATTCGGATGGACGTATGATTCCGTGTTTAAGAAGATCATTGGTAATATTAGTCAAAATCGTGCGCTTTGCAAATGGGACACGATACGGTTTGGCTTGAATAGGCTTACTTGACGTAAGATGTATCTCCATCTTAGCAACATTACAGACACCAAGATCTGACGTATTTTCGGCAAAACATTTCTGATGCTTAAGAAGTAGCGTTTTTAACTCGTCCCTTTCTGGGGACGTTAGCACTTTTATGTCTTGGACACTATCCAGTTTCTCCAGGCGACAATCGTAATTTTCAATTGTCAACCGTTTACCCTTGCCACATAATATATCTCTACCCAGTAAGATATTTTCGTTTAAGAATGTATCCTCAACGATAAGTAGATCAACTTCAAATGAATTACCATCAATAACTAAAATGACATGTACTTTACCTTTACATTCGTATTGTCCACCACCAAAACCTTCCAACACAATATTTGCATAGTCCATATTGCCGATTTCATTGGCATACGATTTACGGATCAGTGACCGGTTACTTCCAGGGTCCACAAATGAATTTGTGTCGTATCCGTTAACATTCACCATTTTCACGATTTTTTTTCCGGCTAGTGGGACTATTGTCGAATCTACTTGGTTTATGGCCGATGGCACTGTCGTTGTATCTATCTGGTTTACGACGTTTCTGGGTGTTGATTTTTCGGGGCACCTTTCCGTTATGTGTGTAGTACGTTTACAATTCGAACACCGGGGTTTTCGTGACGGCTCAGGACAATTTATGGAAATATGTCCTAATTTCGAACAGTTGTAACATTTCACCGTGCCTGGTGTATGAATCTTCTCATTGTTCTTTTTCTCACCTCTCACATTGTCTACATTTCTCTCATTTGGCGCCGTTTGTTTTACTTGCCTTGGCACTGTTGTGTTCACGCTTATCACGTTGTTGTAGTTACAATAACTAATAATATCTCTAAGCAGTTGATTACACGATTCATACTCATTAGATATTTTCTTCTTTAAATCAGGCTCGTTAATACCGTTTATAATATGTCTAGCGATAGCCGACTCCGGCAAACTACCTCTAGTACCTAAAGCAACCATTTTGAAATAATATTCACTTGGCTGTTCGTCCGGACGTCGTTTCGTATGACACATTTTTATATGAATGTCAGCAGAGTTGTCGACATGAGGAAAATCTTTTAAAAATTTATCCACAAACTGTTCCCATGATCTAAAAACGACCTGCAACGAGTCAACCCAATACTTTGCCGGGCCGTGCAGCTTCTGTTGTACTGCGAATATAAGATGGTGATCATTCCATCCGTAAGCTAATCTTAAAACGTTAACACGTTTAACAAATTGAGACGAATTTATAGATTCCTCCACTGAAGGATTAAATTCCGGCAAAATTGCTATCATTTCCCTTACATCATTATACGGGCCGACAGTAAAACCATTGTTAGGATGTGAATACGGCTGTTGTTGTTGTTCATTGACGTTAAACACCGTAGAAGGGTTATGTCGCTGAACACCAACGTTTGACGATAGGCTCTGCGCATGAGCACTTGTTAAATAACACGGGGCTTGTTGAGGAATTCGTACGTTGTTCGTTGAAAAACCACATCGTTCATTTATAGCGTGAGGCATGGTGGGCGGAACATTCATAGGAGGTTGGTAAATATTACGATCTACCAAAACATGTGCTTGTGGTTGCTGTCCCTCGGAGTTAGACAAAACGTATTGCAATGGATATTGAGGACAAACAGAGCTGAACGTACCAACGTTTTGTGTCGACTGAGGCAACATTTCTGGTCGTTCGACGTTGTGATTGTTTGCGGATGTGACCATTGTAAGACCACCACTAAACGTGTTGCATAGCGTAGCAACAGGGGATCTGTTTTCGTATGAAACAGCAACGTTTTCGTTACGCACTGGTGAACCTTCAAAAGAGGCAAACGTTTGTATAGGTGACGACGTTTGTGACGGTTGGAACCGCCTTGACACCTCGCGCATCTCCGCCAATTTCTTCTCTAACTGTACCATTCGTTCGGTCACAGTGGGTACATTAGGCATCTCACAAATACTCTCCAGGCGTTCGATCAACTGCTTTTTATTCCCCGTAGATGATACACCAACTTCTCTACATTTCGCTTGTAGATTCTTAACGGTCATACTATGAAAGTTCTCCATGTTTTACGTTTCACAAATAACTTTCCGTGCGGGCGATTTGGATATGTTATCCCACTTCTGAAATATATGTCACAAACGTGGACATACAAGGGTTGAAATAAACAGCAGTGAACGAAGATCGTTTAATAAGCAAACAAAATAAACTTTTATTCAATATATTTGTATTATAATAGTAATTATTAGTTAAAGTTAAGTAAAAGACAAAACGAATATCTGACTGACGCTTAGAACAGACTAGAACACATTCCAAAAAAATAATGATGCCAAACTCAGAAACAGAATGATAATAACATAGTTGCATTTTTAACACAGGGTGACACTTTAATAGTCTTATTCAATATACAAACAAACAAAATTGTGATTCGAATTAATCGGCTATGTTCTGGAATTCGAAATCGAAGAAAATTTTCGGTTCAATTGTTTTGAAAATCACCGCAGGTTTTTATGATTTTTAGAGTTATTCTAATAAATATAGGTGGTCAAACTATCACGTACATATATTAAATGGAATATTTTTTTGAACCTTTCAGGATTGTTTTGAAATTTGTTCGATTTCAATTTTAATGGCATTCGATTTCTAAAACATGGCTGAATATAAAAATTTAAATGCAAATGTTTTTAAATTGTTGAATATTTTGTTTTCAAATGAGCAATTTTTGATTTTTTGGGGCAAATTTTTAACACATTTCAGGGCATATTTTCGAGCTTTTACTGCATATTTGCTCTAAAAACGCGTTTTATGCACATTAAATATGCAGTAAATGCTCGAAATTGTATTGATGGATCCATATCGCAGAATATCCTAATTTTATGTGCTCCATTAATATGAATTGTGGTACGTGCTAATAATTTTTCTTTTTATTCCCTCTCTTTCTCGCTGCATTTTATATTTTATCCTGTTTTGTCAGCTGTATGCCTGATTTAATTTATTGATAATGAATTTCTTTTTCGAAAGATTTATTCTCAAGTATTGTAACCATTGTCACACTACCTAAGACTTTGCAGTTAGCAAAGAAAGAAAGTTCTAATAAATTACAAGACAAATAAATCATGATAAAGATTATTTAACAATAAACGTTCATGTTACTTGTTATATTTTAGTATGTCTGTAAGGGTTGTTATCAGTCCTTTTTTTTAAATAGGAGAAAGTAGATTCTCTAATTTTGTACCAAATTTCAAAACAAAATGTACCTTTTAGCCCACGAGCAATTTTTTTAGTTTTTAAACCATATGAATTTGTTTGCTATGGTTAACATATTGTAGGATCTAAAAAGGGCATCATTTGCACGTTCACAGACGAATGTGGAATATATAGATTTTTTTGCCTCATACATACTTAGGTATTTAAAAATATGTGTATGGAAATAAAACATTTTATTTATTAGGAGAATCTTTAAGTACTAACTAGGGTTGTGAGGCTCTGCTGGGTACCGGGTCACTGCAACATCACCGGCAAGGAGATAGCTGATGAGTTGGCAAGACTGGGCTCGGAAATGGAGGAGATCCTGACAGTTTGCAGGTGGTCAGGCCTCCAATGGGCTTCTACTTTGGGAGAATTAGGGAATGGATTCTGAGCGGGACTAATCGGGCTTGGCGGGGAAGAACGGACTGCCGAGTATTGCGCACGCTGGGAAAGAGTAGAGCCTGCCTCAGGACCATGATAGGTATTATCACGGGCCACTGTATGATAGGCAGAATGGCGGTGAGAATGGGGTCTGGCTTATCGGATATATGTAGGCTGTGTGAGGACCCAGATGAGTGGGAGACAGTTGAGCACTTTCTGTGCCACTGTCCCAGGCTACAGAACAGCAGGCTGAGGTGGCTGGGTAGCAGATTCCTGCACGAAATGGGAGATGTCTCGGTCTGCGGGCTCGAGAATCTGACGGGATTCGTAATGGGAATGACCTGGCTGCGCGGCAGGAGGCTGGGGACTGGAAACATGTAGGGCAGTTTTCCTGTTTGGTAGGGTTGTTTTTGCTCGTTCTGTCCGATTTCTTATCTTCCACTATCTTCCTTTCCTGTGCTTTCACCAATTACTTCTCCTACTCTTTCACACTAGATTTCTTTCTCTTTTTTCCTTCTTTCTTTCACTAATAAAGGCGGCACAATGGACCATATTGGTCTCTGAGTGAGGCTAGCTATTCTAACCTAACATAACCTAACCTAACTAGGGTATTCATTTAATCGGGCTCTTGATTTAATCGGTTAATCGCTCGATTAATCAACCGAGGTTTTGGCTTAATCGCTTAATAATCGGTTTATATTGGAATTGATAGGCTAACCGATTAATAAAGACTTTTTTTTATAAATTAAGTAATTTCAATAAGTAAAAATGCATAAATTATTTTTTATTTGGAGAAAAAAAAACAATAATATAACAAACATAATTAATTTTTACTAAAACGAACAAACAAAAAAATAATTCATATATGTATATACATTTTTTTTAATAATTACATGAATATTATGTATTTACTAAAAAATAAACTGTGGGATAATTTTATTAGTTAATTCAAAATAATTTTGTAAAAAAATTATTTGGTTTAAATGTTTACGGCCTAAGTTATAAAAAATAAAGCATGTCAATAAAGGGTTTATGAAATGGATTTTCATACAAATTGACATGCTTTATTTTTTATAACTTAGGCCGTTAGAATTTAAGCGATTATTTTCTTTAGTTTTGATAAGCATTCTTTTAACGAAAGCAACCCATTATACAGAATATCTAATTTCGCAGTCCTTTTTCTGGATTTCTATGTATAAAATCTTCCACTATGCCATTATAACTGTTCTAATTGTTTCGGTTAATTCTGTTAAAAGATTGATATGAGAGTACATGAGAAGAAACAAATAACTAAACACATACCTACATATAAAAAGTACGTGAAACAAAACGCTGTTGACAGCAAACACTTATTTTAAATGAAGTTCAGTGAACGAACCCCTACTTTGTTTGTATGAAAAAATATTTTCTAAACATATACTTTTTGTATATGAGACGAAACAAATAATTAAAAACACAAAACATATGTTATAATACTACAAAAAATTAAAAATTGTATTACATCGGTTAATCGACTGATATTAACCGGTTTAATCGTTAATGGACAATTTTAAATTAACCGATCATTTAATCGGGTAGTATTTTATCGGTAAACCGATTAACGGTTAACCAAATGAATACCCTAGTACTAACAGGAAATATTTGACTCTTGTATACTTATATTACAGTACTTTTCGCTTATAGTCCATTCTGCCCAAAGGCCAAAAACGGATTGAAGCAAAACTGTCATATTCACTTGCAGAATTTGTCCAATTTAATACAAATTACTTGTTCAAAGGTCCATTTCGCTTGTAGTTAATTTTTGCTTAAAAGCCACATTGTCTTTGAAAAAATTCTCTATGCTTTTTATATTTTTGCTTTTTAAACTGGCAATATGTTTTAATTTACCTTTCTGGCAACTTCCTTAAATGTCAAATTTTGGTTAATTCATAAAAGTAGAAAAAAAAAATAAGTAAACGCTTTATATTGAGTGGTTTTATTGAAGAAAATAATTTTTATATAGTCCAAAATGTGGATTATACTAGTATTCCATATTTATTATCCATAAAACGGCTTATTAAAAAAATCGGTTTTAGTCCAAATTCGCTTATAGTCCACAAAAGTTGTGCAACTATAGTAGTGGACTTTAAGCGAAAAGAACTGTTTATATTGCCTTAACTCTGAAACCGAAAAGGGGTTTTAACTATCTGTCATATACATACATACATACATATGTAAATATTGAATAGTTATTTTTAATGCTAATTAAAAATTGTTTACCCGATGTTTTGATAATTACTATTAAAGTTATTTACTAGTAAAAATGAATATTTCACCAAATAAATCGCGATAGTACCACGGTACCAACACACTCTAAAAAGTAACATAATTTTCATCCCTGGCCTACCGTATTATTGTTTTGGGAAGTTTTTATCTTTTACTCTTTGTTAAAAGATAAAAGAGAGGAAAAACAATATCACTTGGATAAAAATCATTTGAGTTTCCCAAAAACTTATTGTTACGAAAATGCGAACGTGCCATTTGATTTAGCACAAAAAATTACATTTTGTAGGTATTTAGTACGTGTCACCAGGTGTCGCCTAATGCAATTAACGGCAAACAGCAGGATATCGGGTTTAGTATTTCATCAATAACATACATATTCTTATTACATTTATTAAATTACATTTATGCACGTGCATCTGAACAATGTTTATAATATGTATGTATATTATTAAGGTTGATGTTTTTAACATCCAAAATGTTACATTAACATACATACATACATATATGTATATCCTCCAGTCAAATTCGCACTGCAAGTGCGTACATCATGCATGCATGAACCAAATATGTATGTATCTTTACCTAAGCCAAAATTCAACTAAACTTCGTCGAGTTGTTTTTTTTTTTTTTTTTGTTATAATGCCAAAAAGTTATTTAAAATAGACTTGGATATTACTTAGCCTAATATTATATATTTTTACACAAGATTACCAATATATTTTTCTCAGACGATCTAAGCTAGTTCTATCCAATGGGGATTCATTGGAGAAAGTTATGAAAGATATGAACTAACCAAGTTCATATATAAACCAGAGAGAGTGCTATAATCGGCGATGCCGAATCTTTAATATCATTAAACGTGGTGCTATAAGAACAGAAAGTAATATTAATACCGTTCTTTAGATATAAACAAATCTTTGTACCACGCTAACTTCTCCAATCCCTGCTTCATTTTGTCGGATGTTGTGTATTGATATTAAGGATGTTTGTACCCAATTTGGAAACTTAGGCTCTTGCCAGTCTCCAGATATACAAAAATAAAAACAAAAAAAAGCGGTTTTTGGGTAAAATTAATGCGTGTTTGCTTATATCTCACTCCCTTATAGACCGATCTGGCTAAATTTCACTTTTTACGATACACCAAAAAAATTTCCAACTTTTTGGGAAATATATTGTGCTAACAATTTCCGATATTTTGTTACATAAAACGTGTCCAGGGTCATAATGGAGCCCTAAAATTTAAAATTTTTAGTTTTCTTGACCAAATTTGGAGTATTTTGATCATAACTCTGCTATTTTTTTTTACCGATTTGACAGATTGATATATCGAAGTGCACTTAATAAATCCCGTATGTTGTGTATTGATAACCAAGATGCTTGTACCTAATTTGTAATCATGGCTCTTTCCGTTCTCAAGATATACAGAAATCAATCAGAGCTGTAAATTAATCATTCTTTTTTGATTTTAATTCGATACCAATTAGATACATTTAGAATTAATTCTTTTCACAATAAAAAAGAATTGAATAAAATTTGAATCAATTCAAACGAATTAGGCAGAACTGAATTTCAATTCGTTTCCAATTCAAATTTTATGTAGTTCAAAACACAATTGTATTTAATAAATATGCTAAACATATATACATATCGCTCGTATACTTAAACACGCATTTAAAGTTTTCAACTGACAACCAATTCACACTGAAAAGAACGAATTTTATAGCACATATTCTCTTCTTATCCGGAGAGTGTGCAAGATATTATTATGAAATTTTGACAGAATATGAATATATGTTGAGGATAGAAGCAAGCCACTCCACCAAACTAATAACACTATGCAACAAAAATTACACTATTTTGTGCAGATTCAAAGCTGTTCTGGAGTGGATATCTTTATATCATGGGAATTTCAAATCTAAGAATTTTTGTCTTTAGGCTATACTAGGTGATATATAAAACGAGAGTAATGCTTGCTGTATGTTTAATTACAAAATCCATTCAAATATCAATTCAAACCAGTTGGAAATTTATTACTTATTCTTTTTTCTAATTCATTTGAATTAATTCAAAATCAATTCAAATGAATTGTGAGTGAATTGTAATTCACTTTGACAAATTCATTTGAATTGGAAACGAATTGCAATTCATTTGACAAATTCTTTTCAATTGAAAATGAATTGCAATTTATTTTTATCACATTCATTTGAATTGACGAACATTTCATTCAATTAAATGTTTCGTGTGAAAAGAATTAATTCAAAATTTGATAATTCAGTACATGAATGATTCGCAAATTAATTCAAAAATGAATGATTCATTTACAGCTCTGAAATCAATAATGGGTTTGTTTGGAAGGTACCACGCCTACTTTTCCAATCCGGCCCATTATTTTAGAGAAGTTGTATATTGATAACCCATCTATGTGTTTTAAATTTGGACTAATTTTCTTTACCGTTCTTAAAGTGCCACACCCACTTATCCAATCCCACCCACATTTTTTCGGATCTTGCGTATTGATAACTAAGATGTTTGTACTTAATTTTGCAAACTTTTGCTTTTGCCGTTCTCGAGATATTAAAAAAACTATAATTAATGTCTTTATATGAGAAGTGCCACGCCCATTTCTCCAATCCGGCCCATATTTTGTGGGATGCTGTGTATTGATAACCAATATGTGTGTACCTTATTTGGAAACCTTAGCTCTTTTCGTTCTCAAGATATACAGAAATTTATAATGTCTTTGTATGGGAACTGACACGCCCACTTCTCCAATCCCGCCCATTATTTTTATAGAGTTGGTGTATTGATGATAACCAAAATGCTTGCACCTAATTTGACAGTCCCTCTTGCCGTTCTCCAGATACATACATATTTAGAAAAAAATAAATTAAAAAAAAACAACAACAAGGGATTTATGGGAAAAATTAGATGTAGTCATGGTTTTTTGCTCATATCTCAGCCATTTATGGACCGATCTGGCTGAATTTCAATAGAAACATTATAATGAGAATATCTGATATAAATATATACCAACCAAGTCCCCAACATATCTGGGGTCTTCGGAAAACCCTTTCAACAGACAGATGGAC
The DNA here is from genome assembly GCA_943735925.1 of Pollenia amentaria. Lineage (NCBI taxonomy): Eukaryota > Metazoa > Arthropoda > Insecta > Diptera > Polleniidae > Pollenia > Pollenia amentaria. The sequence goes on from OX031008.1 coordinate 210,787,762, forward strand.
AGAACGTTTGTTTTTGTTTGCTATATTTTTATTATTTGTACTATCCTGTGGTAAGGCTCATCAACCTCTGAAAACTCCTTAAAAAAATTTTATGGCTGTTATATTTTCTTAGAAAATTTTATATACCAGAAATTTTATATAAAAGATGCGGTCGAAATGATCAATAATAATAAATAACACCAAAGAAAAAATTTAATTTACGTATATGACAAATAACAAAAATTAGCATAACGGATTTTGAGTTTTTGATTGGCTTTAATTCAATTTTTCGTTTGGTATCAATAAATAAAGCCTAGCACAACTGTTTCTAATCGTACACATTTGCTCTTTAGGAAAAAAGCTTATGAAATGCACGAAATAAATAATTATCAATTTAACATTGAGAAAAACTACACTTTCTGACTTAGGCCTTTTCGCCTAACGACAAAGAATTGTATGAAAAACTAATAACGAAATAAGCTAACTCTCCGGTTCTGCTGCAGTCAAAGTAGGGGATCTACATTGTAGTCGAAGTTTGCAATTACATTAGCTATAAAATTGCATAAAATTTTTTTTTAAAATAAAAAAAAGCGTTTGAGGCTTTGGCCTTTCAAATTCAGGACTTTTCGTTTATAGTTACTACCACTTTTAGTCACATAAGTGATATCTTTATTTTCTGCCACTTTAAGTCTGCGTTCACACTACGAAAGTTTTCTTTCAGAAAGTCTTAGATTATTGGTTAGAGGGGAGAGAATAATAGCATGTTCTCTTCCCCTCTCACCAAAAAATTCAGACATTCTGAAAATAAACTTTCATAGCGTGAATCCAGACTAAGTAAATTTAATAGAAAGTATAGTCCGTTTAGCGATATAAGCACATTTGACATATATTTTATAATTTTTTTAACTATTTTTTTTATACAGTATGCAACTGTTGTGCTGCCAACAAAAAAGCCTGCTGGCGGTGTAATAAAAATTATTTTTTGTTTTCTAAATTCCAATAAATTAATTACATTCGGATTCTGTTATATGCCTCATAGTGGTATATATTAGGGTGTTCAATCGATTAATCGATCAATTTTAGACGATTAATTGTTCGAATAATTTAAAGCTGCTGATTTAGAGTAAAGGATTAATCGAAGAATTTTTTGCCGATTAATCGAATAACAATACATATATGGTTTTTCTGTCAAATGTATAATTTTTTAAAGTCTTAAGTCAAATAAACAAACCATGTGTATGGTCCGTTAAAAAAAAAACATTCATGTTTAGTAGAGTTGTATCGGTCATGAACGACCTCGTTCAATTGAACGGATCAGTCAGACGAACGGCCGATCAATTTCATCGTTCAATCGTTCACTTGGGTCACTTGGTTCTTCTTGTCAGACGTTCACTTGTGTAAAGAAAAACTGGTTGAAAAGAAACAACAATACGATTGTGGTTTATATGTTATACTTTATTGTTTCATATTCTTGTATACATATGCATTTATTATACGAATATGCTACATCTTTATACATATGTATACTTATTTCTTTTAACACGTTGCCGTATTCAATCAATTGTGAACGACTGAACGAAAATCACAAAAGACAAACTGACCCAAAAGACAAACTGACACAAAAGACCCACTGACACAAAAGACAAAGTGACCTGAAGTGACCGATTGAACGAAAAGAACGAGCTCGTTCACTGATTCGAATTGAACGATAATGACCGGTCACTTAAACGAACGATTAAGACCAAGACTAATGTTTAGTAATTCACAGATATGGGCGTACTGCTTACTGAAAAAATGTTTAGTAACAAATAAATGTTTACTGATTACTGAAATACCGCAGTAATTCGTTAATTTTTACTTTTTATTGAAACAAATGCAAACAAATATTTTTAACCCTGGAGCCACACGTTCAATAAATCACTCTCAAGTTGTTCACAGAAACTGCTTGTCAAAATTTGTTTGAATTGACAGCTGTGTCACAGGCTGCACTCAATTTGATAAGCAATTTCATTTTAAAAATGACCCCCACCGAAGAAACACCTCAAAATAGTAGCATGACTCAAAGTATTTTGTAAAAAAGCAATTATTTTTTAAGAAATATATTTTTTATAAAGAAAGCGCCAAAGTGAATTTGGGGTTAGTTGTTAAAGTATACGTGAAATTTAGTGAGTGCGTTAGTAAAAAAAGTGAGAGTATGGCAAATTAAAAGGTTAGACAAAACTTGATCGTGTGACTTCCAAGTAAAGCAAAACATTTAAGCAACATTTTATTTTTAAAAGATTATTTTAAAAGATCTTTTCAATTGTTTGTACATATAAAATTATATGATCTCAATACATTTTTTATTTTTTTTATAGTTGTAAAGGTTTTATCAATTAGTATGAATTGTTACGTTTGTTTTGTTGTTTTGTTAATAAAATATTAAGATATTTGTAATTGATAATGTTTATTTGCTCAAGTACCAATTTTTTCTAAAATTGTCGAAAAAAATATCTTAGTTTATAAAATTTCTGGATTCTGAATTATTCAATTAATCGAATAATTTTAAAAGTCAAAAATGCCAAATATCGATTAATTGTTTAATCGAACAAAAAAAAAAAAAGCCGATTAATTAAACACCCTAGTATATATGTATATGAATTAGGCTTATAGTCATATTAGCGGTATAGTCCACGATATAGCTGCAACTAAAGGTTGCCCGTAGACGACATGTTTTTTACATCTGACTTGTCAAATTTCCCACTGCAAAATACATACATGTCGTGTGTTACCTTTAAAACATTGCATCTGTAAAAGTCAGACGCAAAGCCATCTGACAAAATTTCAATTAGAGCATGCTCTTTTTTCTTCTTACAAACTATCTGACATCAGCTGTGTTAGAAATCTATGCCGGGAAAAAACCGGCAACTTCGGTGCACTTTTGACGGAATCATTAGCCGGATGAAGTTTATATTTTACAATACCGAGGTTTGTATGATAATTTCACCACTGAATATTAATTATGTTCATATACATACATATATAAAAAAAAAACGTTTTCTTATAACATCCTAAATTGGTTTCTTCGAATTTAAAAAAAAAAAATGTTAAGATGGCTGAACTCTTTAACGGCGAAAATAAAAATTTTTGTGGCGGCAGCACGATATTTTGAAACCGGGAACTACTTTGGTTTCTGCTTAAATATGCGATAAAACACAGACAATGTCAGAAGCAAATTACATGTATGTACGTGTGTGACCAAATATTATAAACCTTATGTAAACAGCAATTTTGACAGACATTCACAATTACATGTGACTTGAAAACTTGACAAGTCAGATGGAAAAAACATGTCGTCTACGGGCACCTTAAAGAATGTGACTATAAGCGAAAAGTACTGTATATGTATGTCTATATTGCTTCAAAAAATTCCATCGTTTCTTGATTTGCGTTTTTAAGAAACTCTATAGTTAATTTAATGAATACATGTTTTTCAGCTGTCTAACTGAATTATAAATTTTTAATATCAAAAGTTGTGCACCAATTTCAATGAAAAAGGGCTCAATTCCTTTCGAATATATTACGCTACAAGCTGCTGAACGAAAAATGAATTGAATTTTTATTATTAATGCATTTATAAATGCAAAAAATGTTTTTTTTTGAGTCAAACTTTTATGATATCTCTGAAACTATAATGTTTGCACGGGCTAAAGATTATTTGTTTTATCGAATTTCGGATTTCTTTTTTTTTTATTAAATAGGGAAACCCTTCTCAAGTTATGGTTCTATACAGAAAGTGCCTTCATTTTTTACATAACGTTATAGGTATCGCGTAAACTGGAGCTGATGTAAACAAAACGCAGTGCAGATTTGGGTTGTAAACATGTGTAATACGTAAACTTTATGTTTTCAATATTGCCTTAGGTTTAAAATAAAAAAAACGCCATTTTTAAATTAACGACATATTTATCATTTGTCCGACTATGCGTTGGAAAACTTAGTGGTTTTTTAATTGTTTGAAAAGAGCACATTCGAGTCTGGCAAACTCTTGTACGGTTATACGATGGGCCAGTGATATGAGTTAATTTATTATTCAAACCAAAATTGAATTTCATAAGTCCTACACTAACACTTGCCTTTTCTTTAAATGATTTTATGTACATTAATTACAATGACATGTGTTAGAAATTTCTCAATAATAATAAATGAAAACGACTCAATGAAAAAAATGCGCCCGTTCAACCACAAAAAAAAAACATGCGTCATTTTAAACATAACGGCCACAGAATTACAAACTGAATAATGGGTGAAAACATGTTGATGCATGAATGTTTATGTTTATATTTTGCTCATAATTACTAAGCTCAACAAATGGAGAATTGAATGCAGTAATAAAAAACAACAACAACAACCAAATTTATTGAATCAAGAGAGAATAAACACCTAAAACATGCTCTTTTACACAGTACAACATTTTTCAGTTAATTGATTGCCAACTCAATTCTGTGAACTGTATGTGAAATTAGACCCAAAAAGAAGAATTTCTGCATCATTCGTTTTGTCTTCTTACCTGCGATTTGAAGTTAGTATCGATTTGAAGTTAGTACTATCGTATAGGGGAATTTATCACGTTTTAGGCCCTGTTGTTTGACATAGCTCGACAACCACTAGCCCAATTTAGTTGAAATAAATTTTAAAAAATTAAGAATTACAATTCCCTTAATCTGTTCATATATTGTTTTCCTATACAAGTAACACTTTCGAAGTTAAAAATGAATGTATGAAGGGAAAAAATTATTTTTTGCCTAAAAATGTAAATTTTTTTTTTAAAAATACATAAAAAATCCAAAATGGAAAAAAGTTTCAAGTCTAGTTATTTTTTCGCAAAGTCACATAACCTATGAGCAAAATGAGACAAAGATCATAAAAATCGATGCACGCGTTTCGCTTTTATTCGCAATTGAGTAAATGTATGAATTTCAAAAATTTGCTCGAGATATGCACAACATTATTTGGAGAAAACATTGACACCTTTTTCATGATTCTGAGAATTAAAAAAAAAAGGAATAAACAAAAGGTTATTTGATTTTTATGATTGCGGTAATAAATGTACGTGGACAATTAAACGGAAAGTGGACCTTTTTATTATTTGGGTTTTTCCGGTGGCTACCTATATGATTTTTTTACAGAAATTGCACCCACATTTAAGGGTGGTCATTATTTGGAAAGTTTTGCACAGTTTAAAACGTACAAGTGCTGAATCAGGTATATAGCCAGCCGCCCTTAAAATATGCGCCCATTTATAAGTACCTGGCAGTAAAATATTCAAAAATACGTAGTATTTATAGGTGTGCATTGATCGATTTTTGGCGTTTAGCCAGTGCCGACGAACGCGAACAGTAAAAGTGATTTTTCTCCAGTTTTTTAAAAGTGAATAACAACAAAACATAAAATATATCAATATGGAAAACAACAAGTGCCCATATTTGGATGAATATTGTTACGTTTATATTCATATCGTCCGAAAAATACAGAAAAAAGATCGAAAAAATTTGTTTACTGAGCAATTCAAAACCGCGTATTGTAATTATTTCGATGAAGCAGATTTAAGTGGTGCAAATTTTACGCCGAACACAGTGTGCAACAGTTGTTATACTACCCTTCTAAAATGGATTCACGGAAAAAGTAGAAAGTTATCTTTTATGAAGCCAGTAATTTGGGTGGAAGACACAACTGGACATGATGAATCCAGGTGCTATGCATGCATAAATTTTCGTCCTGGATTAAACAGACAACAATTGAAAACAAAAGTATACACTGCTGCATTTACAGCCACACTTCCAGTGCAACGCCCTGCTGATACCGATGCACCTAAACCTCCGAGTTGCGGATACTGTGTCCCTGCTAGCCGAAACCGTTTTCACCAATCCGACCGATTTGGATGATGCTGATTGGATACCCGATATTGAAAATAGTGCACCACAACCGCTACCACAAATCGATGTGGATTACATTGTGGCCAAGCTGGGACTATCACAACACGACTCCGAATGGCTGACATCATTTTTGAAGAGAAGAAAACTCACACAGCAAAATGTCAGCGCAACATCATACCGACAACGCCAAGCTGACTCAGACCATGAATATGAACAACCTACGAAGAAAACAAGATCATCAGAACCACAAGCGTCAACTTCTACAAGGATGGATATTGCCAATAATTGAAAAAATGTTCTAAATTTTGTTTTTATGCATATTATAATTGCGTATTAATTGCATATTATTTTATTTTCATTAAGTTTTTATAAATAAAGTTTTTTTTTGCATGATAATTTTTTAATTTATATTTTTATTTTTATTTTAAGGGTGGTGGCTATAACTGATTTTTGAAATTCATACCTTTACTCAATTGCGAATAAAAGCGGAACGCGTGCATCGATTTTTATGATCTTTGTCTCATTTTGCTCATAGGTTATGTGACTTTGCGAAAAAATAACTAGACTTGAAACTTTTTTCCATTTTGGATTTTTTATGTATTTTTAAAAAAAAAAATTTAAATTTTTAGGCAAAAAATAATTTTTTCCCTTCATACATTCATTTTTAACTTCGAAAGTGTTACTTGTATAGGAAAACAATATATGAACAGATTAAGGAAATTGTAATTCTTAATTTTTTAAAATTTATTTCAACTAAATTGGGCTAGGGGTTGTCGAGCTATGTCAAACAACAGGGCCTAAAACGTGATAAATTCCCCTATACGATAGTACTAACTTCAAATCGATACTAACTTCAAATCGCAGGTAAGAAGACAAAACGAATGATGCAGAAATTCTTCTTTTTGGGTCTAATTTCACATACAGTTCACAGAATTGAGTTGGCAAATCATGTGTTGTACTGTGTTATAGATCAAAATAAACAAGAAACACCGTACGAAACTTGAGTAGAGTAAAATTAATTAAACTTATCACGCGTTTTGTGTATCTTAAGGCCATGTCAGATAAAACTTTTGCTTCGCGTTGCGTTACCGATTCGCTTTGACATCTAAGATAAAATATACATACTTATACGAAACATGTCACATAAAGTACTTTCAAAGCGGAGCGAAGCATAAAGTTAGCCAACTCTAATCTTTTTGCGCGCTTTGAAAATTGGCTAGTATAATTTTCTTTTGTTTTTTATTTTTTTTTCCAAATTCAATTCCAAAAAACCGTCCAATTAAATTTTTTAAATTTTATTTTTATTACAAATACTTAGATTAAATGTACAAATTACCAACCGCTTTTATAAGTAAACAAACAATGCGTGAGTGTTGTCAAAGTTTTCATTGTGTCATACAACTTTTACTTTGCGTTTTTCTGCCAAAGGTTGAAACGTCACGCAATGCGACAAAGTTTTATCTGACACGGCCTTTATTCTAAACACGTGTTGTTTTTGTTTTTTGTTCTTATTTTAAAGGGTGGCTTTCTGCCGTAATTCATTTAGATACAAGCATTTTAGGCCTGCTGCAACTTCAACCTTTACAAGGGTTGTTTGTCTTTTTCTAAATGTTCTGCTTTATTCGAAAACTAATCAGGAAGATTGTAGAGAGATCTACCTGTTTTATATTCTCATCTCTCGTTCTCTCTCTGTTATTTGAAACGAGTATCTTAAGAGTATTTCAAGTACAGATACAATTTAAATTTTTTTGTATAAAAAACAAACACAATTCAGTTGCCAGATACAGTTGCAAATCAAGCGTTCTGCAAGAAAGACAAAAAAATAAAATTTGTAGAAAAAACATAGAACTAGTGAGAAATTGTTACCAAAAATGGATTCAAATTGTGTTAAAATTTCGTATAAAGGGCTCACTCGCCACATTATATGTGATCTAAAATTTCAATATGATGAACTTTTAAAAATTGTTATGGATAAATTTAATATTGCCACAACTGATAAATTGGCCATTGACTTTTATGATGAACAAGGCCACAAATACAACAAGGAAACATTCGAATACTTTCTATTACTATTTCCAAATCCTCAAAAAATATTTTTCATAAGATTGGATTCTTCAAAAATTATAAATCCTCCTAAAATCGAAGACAAGAGTTCAATGATACTCGAGGATGAACGTGTGCCATTCGGAAAATCCAAGTTAAATAATGGACAAACAACTAATAATGAACAGGATGTATATTGTGAAGCAGTTCCGGTAAGAAGACAAAATTGTTTTCTTGGTGAAATTCCAGCCTCTCAAACAACACAATCACAAACCACAGCTGCAGCTTTAAATAAACGAAATTTTTCCCAGAATTTGTCTTTAGAAATTATCAAAAGAATGCAACTTTTGAAACAAAATTCACCGAAAAAGAAGCATTTAAATAATCCAAGTGTTTTTAAACGTTCTTTGAGAATTTAAACGGAGCTTAACTCAAGTTTAAGTAAAAAAAAATTTAAAATTATTGACTTTTAGTAGCAAGTGAAAAACAAAAAATTAAAAACCATTTTTAATTCTATGGAATTCGAAATATATTGTGTTTAAGAAATATTTATAAAATATATTGTTAAGTTCAGTGATAAATATTAGTTAATAAGTATAAAAAAATGTATATACAAATCTTAATTTGATACTTTTATAGAAGAAATAAATTTTTTAATTTCTCTCCCTAAAACTGTGTATTTTTCATTATCATTTCAATAAGTCATCGTCTAGACTTGCCATTTTTGTTGCTGCAATTTTTGTAAATTCTGCTTTAAAATTGCATTCACAGAAAAAATTATCGGTAGTTTTTTTATCTATTAAAAAATGGCTTGAAAAATATTTCAATTAAAATTATGTGATAATTGAATAAATTTTTTTTTTAGTTGAAACAATATTTAAAATATAATTTTGATTTAATTAACATTTTAGTTATTTTGAAATAAATTTTTAATTAAAATATCAATTAAATAACAAAAATTCTTAATTGAATTATTAGTTCAAAATAAAATAATTTAAACTTGTAGAATTGTTGTTGGAATTGGTAAAACCTGAGCTATATTTAATTAAACCAATTAACACATTATTTGAAACGGAAATTTGTTTATGATAATTTTTTTAATCAAAATTAAAAATAGAATCTGGAAATTATTTCTATATGCTTCTTTATAATATTCAACATTTTTTTTATTTTTCGAATTAATTCTATGAGCTAAATTATGTATTTTATAATGCTTTTTGTAATAGTTATACACTACCAGACTATTATCTTGTATCATCCTGTTACATAATAGTCCTGTAAGTTAATAGTCTGGTAGTGTATAAAGTCATTCCTTAAAATTTAAGGAATATAACTATTACAAAAAGCTTTATAAAATACATAACTGAAATTTAGCTCATATAATAAATTCGAAAAATAAAAAAAATGTTGAATATAATAAAGTAGCTTATGAAAAGAAATAGTTCCCAGATTCTATTTGTTAAAATAGTTGAGTTAAATACATTCAATTTATAAGGGATCACTATCCAGTGTGACACAAAGAATGCTGACGAAGGCCGTAGCGGACCAGAAAATGCACTCCATTCTGCTGGTGTCTTATAATTGTAAATTTTTCTGTACATACAATATCCAATATACTTCATTGCTATCCGAAGGAAAGCTATTCCTTAAAATTTAAGGAATATAACTATTACAAAAAGCTTTATAAAATACATAACTAAAATTTAGCTCAAATAAATACAAATACACCTACAGCCAAAATCAAGTTTTAAAGTATGAGAACAACAAAACAAAACAGAATTGTAGAGTACATGAAATTGAGTACCCCACCCCAAACTTCTCACCCCTCTCACGAATAAACTTAAGAATTGCTGCAACAAAAATTGCAAGACTGGACGATGACTAAGTCTGTGTTCATATAGCTCATGTCTTATTGACATAATTCTTAGGGATAATAAATCAGGGCTAGTTAAAATCTTAAAATGTCTTTAAACCAACAAATCTATAAGTCAGAAAACATATAAACCATCTTTAAACGCATAAAATTGGGCGTTTAAACATGTGGCAGCACTACGATAAATGTTGGCAAATTCATATGGTCTGTATTGGTAGTTTAAACGCCCAATTTTATGGGTTTTTAGATGGTTTATATGTTAACTGATTTATAGATATGTTGGCTTAAATAAATTTTAAACCAAAAACAGAGTTTAACTTGCTCTGACTTATTAGGCCTAAGATTGTAAAAGCTTGAAGTTTAGACATTTTGACAGTGTAAGTTATCGTTGAAATTTTTGTTGCAGCAATTCCTGATTTGCTTGGTGAGATGTGTACCCCTCCCAAATTTTCTCACCTTTTTCACAAATAAACTAAAGAATTGCTGCAACAAAAATTACTAAGTAAGCAGAGTGGCCAGAAAACTTTAAACTTATGTCCCCAATTTAAATTTCTAAGTCCCTAAAAAATCCCTATTTTAAAACATAAATCTCCAATTTTGTCTCCAATTTTTTAAGTTTATAACAAATTTTGGACAACAATTTTAAGCTTACATTTAATTTAACAATTTAAAATTTTAAAAATAAAACTGTTTTCATTTAAAATATTGACATTGTTGATTTTTACAGTCTTTTAGGAATTTTGGCATCGATTTGTTAGTGCATATATTTGCATATTATGCACTTTGCAGCATATTTTAGTTAAACGAGCATTTTTGGAGCATTTTTTACGTTTATAGCGTATAATATTCGTATAAAACGGATTTTCTGGGTTGATTTTTTAATTATTTTTCTAGTTTTTTAATCGGGTGGATTATGTTTATCAATAGTTGGTTAAAATTTTTTTATAAACATTTTTTAAAATCGTTTTTCCGGGATTGGGAATTTGGGGTATTTCTTAATCAAAATTGTTGATGGTTTTTAGTCCACTGTTTTTAGATCTTTTCGGCCTACATAACTTCAAAATTTCATTGTGATATCTCTATCCATATCAGATTCGTGGAATGTCAAACATTAACATTATTATTTCTATAGTGTAAATGAATCAAAGGGCTTTCAATATGAGTAAAAATAGTAATTTTAAGGTTTGAAATTCTATAAATCTGACATTAATAAAGATATCATAATGAAATTTGGCAGTTAGGTAGATTAAAACGTTCTTCAAACAGTGCACTTAAAAACATTCCCCTTTTTTAATAAAAAAATACAATAATTCTTAACCTCAATCATTAGCGTTTTCATACTACTAAGTGCTAAAAAACAGCAAAGTTCAACTTTGACCTTAAATTTTTCAACAACTGATTTTATTAAAATAATTTTTCAACCGATTTTAATCAAATTAAAACTATAAGAAAAAAATTAAAAAAAAATTCAAAATTGGAAACAAACTCTAAAATTTATTTGAAATCGCTAAATCGGTTGAAACAAACAAAATGTCGGAAAATAGCATAAACAGCGTTAAAAAATTAGCTTTAATGATGAAGAACAAAATTCATAGAAAAATAATTTGAGATGGGATTTTTTTTTGTCAGATTTTCGATAACTAGTCGACGTCGACACAACTTTCTTATAAATTACCAAATTAACGTCGATGTGATGTAGTCGTCGACTTGATGTGACAACAAATTAAAATTAATGTCGACCTCGACAACGACTTACATAATAAGGGTGATTATCAATTTATTATACTGATTTCTAGCCAAATAGTTATAGGGATAGTATCGTTACTTTTTTCATTTTTTGTGTTTATAATAAAATTTGTTTTATTTTTACACTGATGGTTGAAAATCAGTTAATCGGATGTGTTCTAGAATCCGAATTTACACTAAATTGGATATCAAATTAAATATTATTCCTTCGACCTTTTTTTTTATTCAAAAATAAAAAGTTTTTTCGAGCTCGAAGCCAATTGTTTGTAAAAAATATTTATTATTTATTCACTAATCTTCTCCAAAATTTCGATATCCATCGGATATCACTATCAAGGAATGAGTTACAAATATATTTGTAAGAGACGTATGACCTTCTTTCTCCACATTCAATATTGCACACATTATTGAATAAATAAATAATAAATATTGTTTACAAACAATTGGCCTCGAGCTCGAAAAAACTTTTTATTTTTGAATAAATTGGATATCTTCAAAATTTTTGGAGTTCTTCAATTCACATCCACAGGTTTTTTTCCGTTTTCAATTATTCTTATATCGCATTTGTTCCTCTAAACAGCGTCAACTCAAAATTTTTCAATTTTTACTTTTTGCAAGAAAACGATAAACAGTGGCCATATCTACCCATTGTAAAAATCTTAGATCTATTTCTATAGTATTTTGCCTAAAAAATGCAGTTTTATCCCCATTTGTAATATAAGAATACATATAAAAAAAAAAGATTTTCGTAACTATATATATGTATATATATAGTTCAAATCGCTATGGGCAGAAATGGGTTAATTTGTAAAAATTATTAAATATATATTTCCTGGGTTAAATAATGTAGTTTTTAATAATTTTAAAATTCTAGCCATTTCTAGCTATTTTTGGTTTTAATTCTAGCCTTTTTTGAACTGTCTAGTTGGCAACCTTGTCCAGATCATCAGGAAACCTTTATTCAAAAATTTTTGAAAAGCTAAACATATTATTCAAATAAAACTGTAAAGCGAATAAGAATTATAAACACTTCAAAGCTTAAACAAAACCACTACAATAAACCGTGAGTTTTTCTTTTCTTACATTCCCCTTGTAATTGTTTGAATATAAAACAAAAGCTTCTGGTATTTTAATTAACTTTTGTGAATAGTTTTTATTACAATCAAGAATACGAAACACAATTTTTTGAACAGCTGATAAAAAGCTGTTTTTTACGTTTTTGTAATTTTTTTCGAATAAAAACTTTTATTACACAAAAATACACCAATTTATGAATTAAGCGGATTCATCAAATTTTGAGTTTTTCTTTTCTTACATTCCCCTTGTAATTGTTTGAATATAAAACAAAAGCTTCTGGTATTTTAATTAACTTTTGTGAATAGTTTTTATTACAATCAAGAATACGAAACACAATTTTTTGAACAGCTGATAAAAAGCTGTTTTTTACGTTTTTGTAATTTTTTTCGAATAAAAACTTTTATTACACAAAAATACACCAATTTATGAATTAAGCGGATTCATCAAATTTTGCGTTTTTAATACCATTCGAAGCCCAGAACACACTTGCATATTTAATTCCGCATACGTTAATATCAAATTTAAAAAATTTGATTCTTAAAAAGTTTTTATAGAATTAATTGCCGTGGAAATTCGGTTTCATGTTTTAAGCCGAATATGATTTTTGTGCATAAGGTCTCTAATATTTGAAGTCCAGGTTATATTTTATAAACATAAATTTTGCTGCATTATCACTCTTAAGGACAGTAAATTAAAATTACTTGAATTAGGTTTTTAATGCTTGATTATATGTATTTTCGTATTGGTGCCGTTTGTTACAATTTATTTTCTTTAAAATTGTTATCATTAGATAATCGCTTTAAATATTCGCATACATTTTAGCGAAAGCGAATAGCAAAAAAAAAAAAAAAAAACGAATAGTTCGCAAATGCTAATGCGAATCCGAATATTCGCCGCCCCTTAATATACATAAAGCATTTTGTTCGTTTTTAGACTAACTGCATGTTTTTAGAAAATGAAAGCAAAACTTCGTGTGAAAAATTATATTGAAAACAACAATAAAATACGAAATTTTGTTTTCAATATAATTTCTCCAATGAAATTTTGTGTTCATTTCTATTTATGTAACTGCGAACAAAATAGTATTTCAACTGTTTACTTTCGACCTGTGTTTTAATGAATACAAATATCACTTCCGAAAATAGCTTTAAATTTCAGAACTTCTTTTAACAAATTTTAAAATACCTATATTTTCAAGTTTTTACTGCATATTTATTGCATATATTAATATACTTTCTAGAACATATTTCCGGTTTCGTTGGGACCATAGATTGTTGTTCTGAACAGGATTAATGCTTGTCGAAATTCACAAAAACTTAAAACTGTGACGTAGGCTGCACGCAATTTTTAAGAAATTTATTTTCAAGATGTCATCAAGAAAACAACTTACAGCCGTACCTAAACAAGAACGGGTTCTTTCGCTTAGTCGCAATTTACACTATGGACATTTCTTGCCGGTTTTGAACATAAAAATAGCTAAATTGCCATTATTTATTAAACGCGCTGTGAAAATAAGATTTTCCAATTGCAGCGGTATTTAGGGATGCTTCATACAAATTGTATGGGCATGACAATTTTTGACAACTAGAAAACGCGTGCCGGTTTTATTTAGGTACATCTTGGACTATATGTTAAAAAAAAAATATATAAAACATAGTGGACTGATACGCATGCAAAGAAAATGTTACTTTAAAACAAAAATGGGCTACAAGCGAAATGGACCTTAGAACAAATAATTTCTATAAAATTAAAAAAATCCGTTTTTGGCCTTTAAGCGGAAAAGACTATAAGCGAAAAGTACTGTAGTAATGAAATTTGCTATAGCGTTTTAAAGATTTAAATTGTTTTTCAGAAGGCTGCTTAGTGTGAGACCTAAATTATGGACCGATTAGTATAAAATTGCATGGTATGATTTCTGGCCATATGAAGCTAAATTCGACTAAATTTTACCACAATAATATATCTGCTATGGTATTTAGGGTGTTTAAATAATTTCGCAAAGTAGGTATTATATGGAGGCTATGGTAAATTATGGACCGATCTTCATGAAATTCGACAGTGTGATTTCTACTACTATAAAACTGTGACGTACCAAATTTTATTACAGTAGCATTATTTGTAACGGTTTTAGGCGTACTAAACTGTTTTCCGAGAAAAGACTATATGAGGCCTATGGTAAATTATGTACCGATCATCAATTCAACGGTGTGATTTCTAGACATATAGAACGAGTGGTGAATGAGGGTATACTAAGTTTTTCATTCCGTGTAAAACTTTTTTATTATACGTCTAAGACCCCATAAAGTATATATTTTTTGGCTCCTTGAGTAATAAAAAGTCGATCTAGCCATGTCCGTCTGTCTGTCCGTCTGTTGAAAACATTCTCACTTTAGAAAAACGCAAAAGAAAAGAATAAACTTGGTCTCAAACTGCTTGTAGTTATCCTAAGCAGTTTGGGATTGAAATCCAGAAACACCGGTTCAGTAGGATCAGAACCATGAATCAAAATGTGGAACCACCACTCTAAAAAAAATTGATAATTTTAATGCAAAAACTAACATAAATGGTGGAATAATGCACGGAATGATATAAAATTTGGCACGAAATCGCTTTATACGACTGAAAATCATACTGTTAAATTTCGTGAAGATCGGCCTATAATTGACCATAGGCTCCATATTCACCCTACTACCGGAAAACAACTTAGTACGCCTAAAATTGTAATAAATAACGCTATCATATTAAAATTTGGTACGTCACAGTTTTATAGGACCCTAAATCACACTGTAAAATTTTTTGAAGATCGGTCCATAATTTACCCTAGGCCCCATATAAACCATACTCTCGGAAAACAGTTAAATTCGCCTAAAACTAAATAAAGCCCACTTTGTGAAAATAATTAAAATTGTCTAAAGCCATAACAGATATAGATATTGCGGTAAAACTTCTTGCAACTTAGATGCATATGGCCAAAAAAAAATATTTTGCAATATTGTGAAATTCACTGTTAACGCTAAAACTAATTACACTGCTGTATTGAAATTCATTCTAATTTATTTTTTGTAATACCAGAAATCAGTCTTCAGAATTTTAGAATGATTGGTCCATAATTTACCATAGGTCCAATACAAATTACGCTCCTAAAAATCATTTTAGTTCGGCTAAAGCTGTTACGAATCCTGATATTTTGCTCAAGCCAGTTCAAAGTTCTGACATGAAACGCATTAAACTTTCTAAGTGTTGGTCAAAAATAGGTCTAAACCGCAACTAATTTTAGTGCTGACGTTCGTTTTTGTGAAGCTTAGTTAATAATACATATGTATTTATTATATAGAGCCCACGCCTGTCGGTGGAGGGTATCACAGATTCGGCACAGCCGAATATAGCACTCTAACTTGTTTTTATTTCAACTCCAATATTTTTCTGAAATTTATGGCATGAAGTGGAGTGAAGGACCATTAGAATTTTGTTGTGAAATTTTGATGCGGATAAAAGTTATAGCAAAACCTTAAAACAATTTATATGAGGTTCATAACATTGATAGTGAGTGAAGAGCATATTTTATAAACATCTTTAACATTTAAAACCAAATAGATTAACGTGCGTATGTATACATAAACTACTTTAACTCACCGTACAGTCATGTTTCTGGTACGTTGCCTCCGTACATATACTGTTTACAGTCGCAATGGATATATTTTCACATGCAGCCATATCTCCGATTTTCAATTGAACCCGTTGCAAATGATCACGTTGACGTGACCAACCCAACGTATTACAATTCGTCCATATTTCTTCAGGTTGTGGCGTCGTTGCTGGCGCTACAGTTCCACTAATCGAAGGGTCTGAACTAGGAGCTCCTGTCTGATTTACTGCTCCTGTTGCCCCATTTAAGCCATAATAATTTACTTGTGGTGCACTTTGATGCCGGGGATATGAATCTAAATTAAATTCTTCTATTTCATCGACTAAAGCTTCAGCTTGAGGTAATTGATAGGCAGCAGATTCATACTCGGAACTATAGGACTGACTGGCATCGTCATTAAGCTGAAAGAAATTGGGAGATTCGAAATATTGCTGTGTCTCATGTTCCAAACGTTTGATAGTCTCTCTTCCTTCTAGACGTTCTGCTTTGGGCACATATGATCGTCTCTGTATTTGTGGATCTTGTTTTCTTTGTGACTCATCGGGCAAACATATGGGACGTACATGGTCGGAGTAAACGACAGAAGTTTCAAGTCGTATTAGAGCTGCTGTAGAACCTTCGACGGGACTTTTAATCATACCTATAATTCGTCTTCGTTGAGTCCAAGGAGCATTTGAAGCCAAACGCACCGAACCGAACACAGCCATCCAAGTGGCACGTGGCTGACCTTGGAAACAGGATTCTGTGGTCAAAACCCAATCTTGGGAAACCTTAATAAATAAAAAATATAATTGAATTTTTAAAAAAGTAATGAAAAGATATTTGTGTTACCAAAGTGCCATCACAAACATGCACATCTTCTCTGTATAACGCTGCCAACCAGGGCCAGTCTCCCGAGGCGGACATTTTTGGTAAAGTTAAATGTTGTTTTCCTGTTAACACAGACTGTACGCCACATTGCAACTCTCCACAACCCACATAAAGCACCTCTTGTTTGGGACAATGAGTGCGCACAAATGAAATTTCAGGAGCATGAGGATCCAAAACGCGAACATAATCATTTACATTTTCGGTGTCAGTTTGAACTTCAAATATTTCAACTGATCTGTAATAAATTTTCCGATTTTTATTGCTTGGCAGAAAAATAATAAGAAAAAAAAAAACTTACTCATAACCCAGAGATTTACATAAAGATTCTGCTACAGTTTGTCTAACTACTATTTTACTATTACCCTCCAAACCCTCAGCACACAATTTTCCTACGGATCCTTTTTCTGAAAATACTGCAAAGCCTTCAGAATGAAATCTGGGTAGATATGGAACCAAAGGTTCCGGTTGGGTTAAGTCGGCGGCCAAGGGAGCTATAGATACTATAAAGAGATCAAATTATAAAGTGTATTTCAAATAAAATGTTGATTGAGAAACTTACGGCAGTCCTTTTCATCGGAACCATCTGGACAATCTGCTTTACCATCGCAACGAGCTTTGCGTGGTATACAGGCTCTGCCTCTGCCACAGTAAAGAGAGCTACTGGTACAAAACGTGCATGTTCTTTCATCAGACAAATCTGGACAATCTGCAAAACCATCACATAATCGAGGACTGTGAGCATTATTCTGAAGATCATTAGCACAGCGAGGTTTTTGCCTACATGATTGGATACCAGTTGCCTCGGGAAATCTTTCACAATCAAAATATTTTTGAAATCTGACCGACAAACGATTACCACAACCCTTCATAAATTGTTCACAATATTCACGACACATTAGACCTGCGGTAGGCTCCAAATTAGCATGAGTTTCACAGGGCGGCTGCATTAAACGGCAAACAAAATCAAAAGCTTCACGAAAGCATTCGCCATCAACTAACTCTCTAAAAGAAATTACATCAGCTTGAACTTCTTCGAAAGAGCTATGGCCCAATAAATTCGGGTATGTAGTGATGTTGTAGCCAATAGAACGACAATAATTCAACTTTAAAGGTTCACAGCGTCTTGGTTGTCTAGGAGTAGTTACGATATACTCTGTAGTCTCATCATCGCCACCCAAAGGAGAGGAAGACATAATGGGTTCTTCTATTAAGCCAGTTACCTCTCTAATGGTAAGACTTCTAGGATCCACTGTGATATTACCAAAATATCTAGGTTGAGTGCTAGTAAATTCTTCACCAAATAAAGCTAAAAGATCTGCCGTCGAAACTAAGCCCGCATAAGGATCAAAGATCATATTAAAGTGAACCAATATATCACTGGTGTCTTCAAATCTGCAGAAAAGACAAGATTAAAAACATTTTAGTTGCTTATAGTTAAGTAAAATAATTTTTTTTGATTTGGCTTACCCATCTAAGGCCAATATTTCACTACCATCATAAGCTTCCTTAAGATCTGAACGTCTAACCACTAAATTAATACGCTCACGGTAGTCTCGCGCTTTTTGTTGAAATCTCAACGAATTCTGATTCGCCAAATCCATAGACCATTTGTCATTTAATATTTGAAACTTACCACGAAACACACGATCCGATAGAGGTTCAGGCTTAAAATAAGTATCTGAAATTATTTTGAAAATAAGTTGTGGAATTTTACTAAGATCTTCGAAAACAAATTTGTACTTACAGCCCACATAAACAAAAACTCCAGCTACCAAAAGAGCGACTAAAAATCCAGCAATAACCGCACAACCACACTTCTGACTATCTCCCAACTTTCGTCGTGTAAATCGTATATCCGAATCTGTTGATAATACTGATTCTGTTTTTTTCCTATGCCCTGTACTGGGCAAATGGACTGGGCAACTGTGATTGTGTCCACCATTTATGTGATGATGACTGGGTATATCGGCGACTGCAACTCCATTACCATTGCTGGTCCGATTTGGTGAATGACTGTGAGCTTTGTGATGTCGAGTACAACGTGTATTGTGAAAAACTTTTTGAACTGAAGCTGTGCTTTGTGTTGAATTGCCGTTGGAAAGGGATTCGCGGGGAGAACTTGAATTACTAGAGGCACCCTAGAAAGGAAGGAAATAATACATATTAGTGGTTGACATTAAAGACATGCAAGAAAAATATATAATTTGTAAAAAAAAATTTGGGTTTTATAATGGAACTGAAAAATGTTTAACTTTAACTCCTTAATTTATCTTTTTAGTTTATTATTTATGTGAAACTACCGTTATCCTGTCTCAGTTTGGATCTAAATCAGAGTCCGCCAAAACACCGCACATGTGCGAATGCTCTCACGCTAATGAAAAGAGCATAAGAAGATAATTTGTATTTTTATTTCTCTTATTACTAGACAACACTTAACAAAATGTTCTGTATAGAATGGGAGAATGCTCTTTTACTGACTGATGTTGTAATAAAAATAAAAATTTTCGTTTGGGAGTTTACATTAAAACAATAATAAAACAGTTCAATTTTTTTTTTGTTTTCAGTATAAATTTCCTAACGAAAATTTTTATTTTTATTACAAAACAGGCAGTCCGAAATTACTTTATATTGTTACTCTTAACGAAAGTAGTAAGGCCTAAAATTAGGTATTTTTGTATCATCTATAACGTAACTTGTATTAATTTTCAATAGCAGAAAACAAGAAATTATGACCATTATATATGTAGTTATATTATCTTCAAATATTAAAAACTACATACATATGTATGTAGAATATGTATATGTATATTAAAAACGACTTATGTAGTGAAATTCGAAACTTTGTTATTGAAAGTTTTTGAAGTTCGTTAATTTATAATTTTTTAATTGCGATAATAATAAGTCAGTTTTTATTTTGAATTACTGAACTGCGACAACTCTTTCAAATACACTTGTAAGACTAATGGTAAAAAGCGTTACCAAAATTTTTTTCAGTGGAATAAGAGAAACAATTACTCTCAGAAATAAACATCTGAGAGAAGCATGAAATGTGAATGTATGTGTTTGGCGGACTCTGATCTAAATTGAAGAACAACAAATAAGAGAAAGCAAAACTCATGATGAATCACCCGATATAATGGAAATTTTAAAGAAATGAAAAATGAAATGGGGTGATTTCATATTAACAAATATGAAATATTTTATCAAAATAGAAGTATTGAAATTTTGCGATACTTTTGAAGAGTTACTACGATCAAATAAAATATAAAATAATCGGCCATGGTCGGGCAATAGCAAAACGCGTAACCTTTGCGATACTGAATTGAAATTGCACAAAAGTTGTTCTGTAAACCGCATTCGCACGAAGTTTGGCGACTTCAAATTGCAAAAGTGTGGTCAAGGGAACTAGAATGTTTTAAAGAAACTATGGTAGATCGCAAAACTCGCAAGTTTAGAACACGAAAAAATTAGTAAGCTAAACATCAACGACACTTGGTGTCAAGAATACGGCGCAACTTCCCATAAAACGCAAAATCAATTTGGTGGCAACTTTATTTCCAGAAGTGGTCCTGTTCACTGGCCCCCTCGTTCGTGTGATTTATCCCCTCTGGGTTACTTTTTTTTTGGGATGTGTTAAGTCATTGCTTTATGCCGACAAGCCAACAACTCTTGAAGCATTGGAAGCCAATATTCAAGCCAACATTGAAGCCATACGGCCAGACTTATTAAAATGTTATAAAATTGGACTGATCGAATTTATGGTCCATTCGATCAGTCCAATTTTAGCCTCGGCGGACATATGTATGCCGGAAATCATATTTTAAAAATAAATGCCCTTAAATTATCAACCAGCATATAAAGCATATGCTTTCGCCAATAGAAAATCACACCGAAAAACTCAAAAACGGAACACCACAATATCATACGTGTGATTTTAAAAGATATTTGAAATCACGTGATTTGAATTTAAATAATTTTTAGAACAGGCCTGAATACCAACCACAACATTTGCATGGAAAATATCTCGGTCTACACCTAGAAAAATGCCATATGGAGGTTAAATTAACTAGAAACAATTCAAATAAATTAGCTTTTTGGAGAAATTATATCCTTTTTCTGGACTGTATGGCATTCAGTTATGAATTGAAACAATTCAAAGGAGCCAAAATAAACTGCTTCGAATAATCATAGCCGGCCCCTGGTATGGTATGGCTAATATAATAAAATTGTATCATCACTTTGGATAGTGGTAAACAATGTAATTCAATTATTAATGAGCCACGAAAATCTCTATTTAAAAATCAACCAGGGTATACAACATAACCTCTTAAACAAATTATAATTTAACTTGACTCCAATGAAAAACAAAACTTTAAACTGTTTTCCTCTTTGGAAATTTTTGTTAAAATACATCTCATTAATTCCTTCAATTTTGCAAATATTTACATCATACAAATAGTTATAACAGTCAACTTTAAAAAAAAAAACAAGAAACATATTAAAGTTTATTAAACGTTGATGAGCTGCGGTGATGGCATGCAAATATTAAATATTCATTTATTATCTTAATTGTATTCCATCTTTAACCATCCTCCCTCTCATTCATCATCTATCTATCCATCTTTCTTCTATTTAAGCATCTGTATCCAAAACTATTTGTTTATTTTTTTAAATTTCGTATGGATCAAATTGAATTTGAAAAGAAAAAGATTGATGGCATGAAGACATGAAAAAATTTACTATGTATTAATTTTTTGATCAGCACTAGACGAATTTGTTTTAGAAAAAAAAAAGATTAAATGCACACCTGAAGAGGATTTCAAATGGTTGTATTTTTTTTGGAAAAGAAAATTAAAAATTCCTAAATAGGTTTGTAGTTGGAGCCGCAATGAAAATTAAAAAAAAAAAAAAAAAAAAAAAAAAAAAAAAAAAAAACATTAATGAACTCTCATTTGTGTGTTATGGAGTGACGAAAATGTTAGTTTCTACAAAAAATTTTGATTTGGTGATGATGGTACCAGGGTAATAGAAGTTAATGGCTGTTTTGCTTTCTTTATCCTCATCTTTTTTTATGCTTTTGTGAAAAAAAAAGCCAGATAAGGGTATTGAAATAAAAGCTATTCATTGTAAAGGGTGTTTTTATAAGACCGATAGAACTTGAAAGTGTAAAACATAACACAAAAACCTTTTTTTTTTTTGCAAACTTGGGAAACAAAGTGCTAGACTTAAAGTGCTAAAATGGAAAGCCTGTAATAAAGTTTTCGATAAATATAAGTATTGTGGTTATTTTATTGAACTGTTAATGGTTTTTATTCCAAATAAGATATTTTAATTAGGCTTAAGTTCCTAGGTAGATCGAAATTTGAATGAATGATTATCTATTTTAATTAATTTACATGTTCTTCCTAACTTCTGTTTTTTTGTACTTTTTGATAAAGTCTAAAAAATTTCGTTCGTTCGAAACAAATACATAGTACGAAAATCGTTATACACCGAACAAATTGTTTGAACTCGTTAATTATTTCATTTGAATCGAAATAGAGCCTGTAGGGACAGTTCTGGATTAGTATCTCGCTATATGCGGCGATTTTATTTATTAAAAACCCGTTTAGCAGAAAATAAGCCTCATCGCTGAACAGAATTTTGCGAGCCTATTAGTTGCACGAATCGGTGACGGACTTTCTAAGTAAATATGGATAATTTGGTAGCGTAATTCAAAAGTATACTGATTTTAAAGTTCAAAAAGTGAGAGCAGTATGACAGTTTGTTAGACACTTAACCTTTCCGTAAGTTCTATTGGGATTAAAAAACACCCTTTAACTATTTCATAAATATTTTATTGAAGAAAGTCAGACAATTAAAAAAAAAACAACTGTTCAAACATTTTTTTTTTATAGTTTAAATTTTTTTTTCTTTATAGAAAACAAATGTTAAGAGAAATTAAAAATATTTTTTTTCAACTTCGAGTTTTGCAATAAAAGTAAAATTCTTGTATTATTGCTGATCGATTTTATTTGGGACTTTCATTCAGATTTCCAATATATTCTAAGGAAAAACGACGAAGAACCCACGCATACTTTGAACATAACTTTTGACCATCAGCATTTTCAAATCATTAAAACAAGAGTTACAAACATTTAATATACATTATTGGTAGGTAGGGATTTCGTTTTGTCGTTCTTTTTTGATTCCCGGGAAAGGGATAATTGAAAACAATTAAATATCCCGCGAAAACTTCTACAGAATAGATTTACTAGAACAAATTCATGCGAAACTATAAATTTTCAAATTAAAGCGAAAGCAATTTAACTAAGGTTTTTGACGTTTTAAAATATTAAAGCTTAATCAATTTAGGGCCATTATTACAACCTAATGATAAAGTTGCTAATAGTTAACGTGAACAATAGCTATCTTGAACGATAAAGTGACCAATAAGTTTTTTCCATTATTACAACTGTCCGATAAAATAAAAAATGTAATTTATATACTGTGGCAACATTGCAGTATATACCGACTACTTTTGGTTGTTAAAATACGTAGTGGCAACGACTTGCTTTTGTTTCTTTCTTTAATTAAAAAAATAATTCGATTTTTGTGCTTTATTTTTGTTCTTAATGGTAAATTGTTTTGTTTTTTGTGTTAAATTGTGTTTTTTTTTAAGTTTGCATAATTGAATTTGACTTAAAACTGTCACTGATGCTACCATATCTTCAGCAGAAAATATGGCATCTTCAAGTTCTTAAAGTTCACTTGTAAAGTTACCATGAGAACAAACCTGATGTTAGCTTATCAGTCACTTTTTAGGTTAATGTTAACTTGTAATAACCAAAAACTATTTATCTGTCAGATAGCATCCTAAAAATAACTATTTGTAAGTTGTAATAATGGCCCTTAATTTAATTATTGTGTTGGGGTTGACAATAATAATAAATTCTCTTTTTGATGGCACGCCGGGTAGGTAGGGATGCAACATCGTTCCGAAAAACATCGATATTTAAAAACATCGATGTTTCCACGGTAAGTATCGATGTTAAAAAACATCGGTGCAAACACGTTACATCGATGGTTTAATTTTTTTTTCTAATTATTATTGAAAGTTTTAATATGTACCCAACAAAGAAATCAGTTAAGTGAACTTTTGAGGAATTTTCTTGACAAAATGACATGAAATGCAAAGTATTTTAAAATAAATATTATATTATTTCAGTAAAAAAAAAAAACATTTTAATTAAAAACTTCATGGAACTTAGCGGGTGTACTTTTTTAACAATAGCAAAAAACTAAAAATGCAATTCTGAATATTTTTCCATGCCCTACACGATTTTACCTTGGGAAAACTGATATTTGCAAAAAATTAAAAACTTATAACCCTATTACATACACAGTCTCCAAAATTGTTTTAACATTTCTTTAGTTTACAATATGGGAACCACATATCGATGCCTTACTTTCTCAACCTCGTATCTTAAAAAAATACGGTTTTGACTTTTTCATATAAAACGATTGATATTTTTGTGTTCTATTAATGAAACAACTTATTATTTCAATAATTTATTAGTATTTACAGAATTGCGACAAAGTATTGAAATAATAAGTTGTTGCAGTAATAGAACACAAAAATATCAATCGTTTTATATGAAAAAGTCAAAACCGTATTTTTTTAAGATACGAGGTTGAGAAAGTAAGGCATCGATATGCATATGTAGTTATGCAATGCATATTATGCAGGTATGTACATACATATCGAGCCCTTAGCGCCAAATTATCGTAAGCGACAAAACACAATTTTTACAGGAGAAGGTTTTTTAGTTCTTTTTTGATATGTATACATAAACTTAAAAATTTTTTGATGCGACATATTATAATTTCGTCCAAGCAAGCTACCGAATACAACAAAATAAAGTTTGCTTACATTGTGCATTGGTCCTTAAATTTTTAATTTTAGCAATAAAAAAAATATTGAGAAAATGGTGCTTACGATAATTTGGCGCTAAGGGCTCGATATGTACGTACTTTGTACACGCCGAGAAAAAAAATGTTTAAATATGGTCACCTCCAAAAAAACTATTTTTAAAGAAAATTTTGAACATATGTATGTATTATGTTTAATTTTACCATATTATTGTTACCGACAACCATATTATTGTTAAATTAGTCCTCCATCAAGAAGCCACAACCATATTATGGTTGTGGTTCGGTGTGTATTGGTTGTCGATGACAATAATTTGGTTAAATAGTTTTGTTGAAGGTGACCATATTTAAACATGTTTTTCTCTAGGTGTACGGCTATACTTTGAAATACACTTTTTCATTTTTTTAAATGAGGGGTTTAATTGAAAAAATAAATATTTAAAATGATAAAAATATTATGAAAAAAATTTAAATAAATGAAAATATTAAATAGACGATGTCAATGTTTTTTAGTTTTGACGGCGATGTATCGCCGATGTATCGTCCATCAAAACATCGATGTTAACATCAGTGCTTATGACCAATAGATCGATGTTTTCTAAACATCGATGTATCGTTTGCATCCCTACGGGTAGGGGGTTGATAGTAGGAATGGGCAATATATCAAAATATCGATATTTAAAGAAATTATAATTGATATATATCGCCGATATTAAAAATACCCAATCATCGATACATCGATAATTATCTACGACTATCGAATTCGATATTTTTAAGATCTCTTTATAGTAAAATTCAACATTTTAACCGTTGCTCAACTGCTTACAATACTGTTGTTTTAGAATTGCATCATATGTTTTTTAACTAATAATAAGAAAATAACGGCGCTTTTCCATTATACATTTTCATAGATTACATAGTTCAGTTTTGTCTCGGGCAAGGCGAATTGACTAGAAGCTGGGGTCAAGTCAGCATATGGTTATTTTTTTCGGTGGTCGATTTGTCAAAGTTTGTATACGAACTAGTTTTTTTTTATGTAAACAAACATTTTTTTTACTAGCAATATTTTTGACAGATAGATTACAGAAACAGTGTTGTTGTAGAGTTGACCCCACCTTCTAGTGAATTCGCCTTGGTCTCGGGTTTTTAAGAGATAACAACAAAAAAAAAAGCTCGGAAAAAATATTCTGGAAAGGGTTCCTAGAATTATGCAAAGAATCGCCTTAATTATGGCATATTAGCAGCAATAGACTCATGAAAAAAATATTTTGTTTTTTTTATTAGAGCATGTTTATACATATTAAAAATAAAATATTGCACAGTTTACTTGTATAGTATGTGTCACAAGTTACGTTTACCGGCAGTATATAATCCGGCACTATATAATCCCAATTTTTTTTTTTAGATTTCATATGGCGAATAAATAAAAATTTGTTTGTATTCTTTACTTTTTTTTATTGTAGAATTAACTGCCGGTCCATCGATTTCAAACGAAAACTTCGTTCGCATAACTAACCTTAAAAACTAAATTTTAAAATTTGTTTTTGTTTTAAATAAAAGTTAAGCTAATGAAAGTTTCGTTCGAAATCGTGGGACAGGCAGTAAATTTGAAATTAAAAGTAACAATAAAAAGTTGGAATGGAATTACATGTAATATGTTTGTACATATGTAAATATGTATGTATGTATTGGCATAGGTATATTACGTTTTTAAATTTTTTAATAATTTTAGCGTAATACGTTCGATACATCGATATATCAATATTTTTAATTAATAAATATCGATACTCTAAAAAATATCGATACGATATATGTATATCGATATATTTTTTCAATTTGCCCATCCCTATTTGGAAGAGCTGCAAAACAATCGAAAGTACTATCGATAGCATCGATAGTTTTATTTTTTGCTGACTATCGATAGGTTTTTATCACTATCGATGCTATCGGAAAATTTTAAAAGTTAATACAAAGTTGATTAGATGTAGTCAACGAAACATTTTTAAAAATGCGATGAGTTTTGAAAAATACACATACATATGTACATACATATATAAGAATAATAAGACGCTATCATTAAAATGTTTAATTTTTTAGTGCAAAAATTGCAATTCTTGTAAAAAGTGTTTAAAAAATAATATTTTACACTTAAAACGAAAAAAATAACTGAAACAAGAATAAAAAACGAAATAAGTTTACTGTACGAATATCAGTAAATTATGATATTTATAAGATACATGTTACCCTTGTTAAAGATTAACATGAAGAAATTTGTTCTCTCATTCTGTCGACGTTCTCTCACATATTATAATAGATATTATCTCAGATGGAGGCCCCGTGTAAGCATTGACTGCCAGCCAGGGTTGTTAGATGTTGTGTTTCTCGGCGAATTTTTTAACCTGCTTGTCATTTTTATTTTTTCTTAACGATAAATCTTAAAAATATTAATGAGTTTTTTTTGTAAAACACCTTGAAAAATATTTTTATACAAATTTTTGAAAATTTACAAAGTGTTATATGAAAAAATGTTCAACGCAATGTGAAGATTTAAGGCGAATATTTTGCCGCCGAAGGCAAAACAAACTGACAACTCCGCTCCCATATAACCGTCTATATCGGAATTAACTACAGATGACACTGAAATTTTAAGTGAATATGCTGGGATTCTATACCTGTAAAACGCCTTCTGTAAATGAAGTGCTAAAACTTGTTTACCACCCTGTCCACAGAAGTGACACTACAACCAATTTTCACGGAGGCTTTTACGACGTCGCTTTTTGTTTGCCGGCAAACGGTGTAGAGAAGAAAGAGGGGTAAACAAAAATACTCAGTTTGTGTTTTTCATGTCGTTTTTTTTTATATTTCTCTTTAAACTTCTTGCTCCGTTTTATTCATTTTCTTATTTTTAAGTGTCAGGTTGAAAATACAGTGAGACCTCAATTATCAATAAAAGACGGGACCGGCAACATTCTGGATTGTGAATTTTTTGTTTTTTACTTAATGTAAATATATGTATAATGAAAATATTTAAATAATATGGGGAAAAAGTAATTGCAAAAAAATGTTAATCAATGCCAACAAATTATTTTTATTTCCCGTTTAATTAATGCTGCCGGTTAGTCGAATTACGGATAATCAAGGCCCTTAGTAAATAAAAAAAGACATGCAACCAAAAATCATCGTATAAATGCAAACGGTTTTTGGAAGTTGCTTCAAAAGGGAATTAAGAAAAAACGATGTCGTAAAAGCCCCCGTGAAAATTGGGTGTTAATTGGGTGATAGTATCGATAGTTTTAAAGCTAACTATCGAAACTATCGATTGGGCCGACTATCGATAGTTGTGTAGCTCTAGGGGTTGGGAAATAAAAGAAAGCAAGATAAGTTTTTTTTATCTAACTCTTACGGCAAATTTCACCAAGTTCGGTTATAATTTGCTATTAGTTATAACTGTCAAAAATATATTGTTAATTGGAAGTTTAAGTAATAGCATGTTCGCACGGTGGTTTGGATTACTTCGCTCTCTGTGTTTATTACTTATTTGGATTACCGTGTTCGCACGGCACTTTCGTAATCGGTTTTAACAGTTCTTCTTCTAATTTTTGTTTATTGCTATATTTAATTGTTTGTTTGATATTACATGTGTTAAGAATAGAGAGAAAAAGTATGTTAAAAATATCATTTCAAAGAAATATATAAAATAATTATTTTTTTAGTAAATAGAAAAGCTGTAAGCAAATGGAGTCAATGTAGCGAGCGTGCATTGTTGGAGATATGGCGAATTTTTAGTGCTTTGACAGCTGGTGATGGTAAAAAACCGATAAAAATTAGAGCTCACATTGATTTTGAAGTAATCCACAGGGTAATAGAAATTGAATTACGTACAAATGAGATAATCCACTCTCAAAATTTTGTATGACGAATTATGTAATTTGGACCATAATTGGGCTGTGAATTACGAATAAGAGAGCGAATAACGAAAATACGCTGCCATGCGAACATGCTATAAGAGTTTGTTTTAACTGAACTTGGCGAAATTGGCCGTTAATATGTAGGGAACTGAGTTGCTCACCTTGAGTTATAGCTTATTAAATGAATTGATTCCTTTTTTTTTTTTCAATTTAAAATTTTATATCACAATCGTGAAGCAAAGAATTCAAAAAGATAAGTGTTCATTTCAAGCATGGTATAATAAGTACCAGGCATGTTCATTAGGGAGAGTTGTCAAAATTGTTCTATGTAATGTCAAACAACGAAATATTACTCATTTGCAAATATGTATTTGAATTTCAATATATTTTGCACTTTTTAGATATTGCCAACCTATTTTTTTATATAAAACAATATTTTATTCAATACATTGTTTATTTGATATTGATTTTTGGTTTAAATTTGTTATCACGAAATTTGTATACCTACGAGTATTAAGAAATTTTTCAAAAAATAAAATTGATTTATTTGATTTTTGACGCTTGTTTTAATTTTTTCCTTATTTGTTTTTTTTTTTTGACGTTATATGGGTTTTAAAATTGAGAACAACATTTCTAATGACTATACTTTGTATTAATTATACCATGGTTTCAAGTTAATTTCAAATTCCATTACACTTCGCATTCATAGAATTGAAACAATAAATTTAATCTTCGAAACAAATTTTTTCCAATAAGTTCTAATTGAAATCTTGTTAATTCAAACTTTGTTCTATACTAGCGATTTTCCGCACGACTTATATAAAAACATACTACATATCGTGAGCTAAAATGCAAAAAGCCGTAACTAACAAAAAATTTAAAATCGAGTTCTTGATTGATTATTATGAATGTCATTAATCTGCATGTCTAGACACAGTTTTATACTTCTGCGATCAAAAATTACGCTTTTCTTAACAAAAAAACAAAGGGACGTAACTATAAGTGTGTTTATTTGATAAATGCAAAACGACGTAATTACACATTTTGTTCCAACAAAATAAAATGAAATGGCTTTCTTTGAAAATTGTTTAAAGAATTTCATGGACGACTAATCAAAGCACGGTTTTCTAATGAGAGAAAAAACTTCGTTAAAAATGTTTATACCTAGTTTTAATTTTACAAAGCTTTTTGCTTCTCCTGTAAAATTATGTTTTATAAAAATATGTAATAGGTATAAAAAATTTAAAAAAATAAAATTTTTTAAAGTGTCCAAAGTAATTTGGACAAACACATTTCCCAAGCTTTCATTTTCTTTAAAAATTATTTTCAAAATCTTAAATTCTTTAATTTAAAATAAATTTTGTACCTACTTAAAATAGAGAACTAAATACATAAATAAAATACCTAACTAATCACAAAAAGATTGTACGATTTTTCGTAAATAATTTCTAAATTATAGGGTAATCAACTGATTTATCTTTAGCAAATAAACTTTCTAATGTCTGTCATTAGACTCACCTCACTACCAAACAATTGGAAACAAGCAAAAAAAAAAAACATCGCAGAAATGGCTCATGAAGAAGAACTTGACTGGGTACAAAACTTAATAATGACCATCATAAAACAACAAATTCATACAAACAAAAACATTGTTCGTGACATTGCTTAGCCCAGACACAATTAGCACGTATTTTTGTTGTTGTGTTGTTGTTTTGCAGAATTAAGTTTGCTGTTCTAAATGCTGACTCATGACTTTTTATAATATAAATTTAGTATACATACATACATACATACATTTGCTTGTTTTTGTGGCAAACGTTCTTGACGAATTAGCTGTGCGTGTGTGTTTGCGATTACTTCTATGCCTGTGTTCAAGTAAGGCATTTGACAACCCCCCGCCAAGCGCTCCAGTGGCGCAATTGGTTAGCGCACGGTACTTATAATCAGTAACTTGTGAGCAATGCCGGGGTTGTGAGTTCGAGCCTCACCTGGAGCATGTTTTTCTTTTTTGATTATTAATAAAATTTTGTTTTATTTTTAATGCAATTTTATTAAAGATTAAAAAAAATTTTTTTGTTTTACAATATTTTCATTAAAATAATTTTAATTTTTTCACGTCAAATTACAATTGCATTTCGTTTGTTGTTTTCTATAATAATAGAAAAAAGTCTCGAAATTCCGTTCTAAAGTTTTATGAAGAAAATTTTCTTTTAAATTTGTTTTATATTAAAAAATTTAAAATTTTTCTTTAAAATTTTTTTCCTATATAACACAGGGTCTCTACCTGAGATAAGATATAAGATTTTTATATTAGCAAACGTCAAATTCAACCGCGAGAGTATTATCTTACGAGTGGACTCTCAAATAGTGTTAGTATTAATATTATAATAAATGTTATGAGACAGTTGTTATAAGAAATCTTATGACAACTATCTTATAAGATGAGTTGTCAAAACTACACAATGGTGGATTAAGCCACCATTATTAAAATATGTAATTTATTAATGCAAATAGTGCCAATCTTGTAAAAAATATTTTAAATTAAAAATCCAAAAAAAAAAGAATGAAAAATAATAAAAACGATACAAGTTTACTGTATGAGAATCAGTCGATTATGAAATCTTATAAGATACGTGTTTCCCCTTGTTTAATATTAAGATTAACATAAAGAAATGTGTTCTCTCATTCTGGCGACGTTCTCTCAGATATTATTTTAGATATTATCTCAGGTTTGTAAAAGATCTCGAAATTTTTTTCGAATATATAAAAAACCTGTTTTAAAACTAGAAAAATAATTTTCGTTTAGAAATTTATACTGAAAACAAAAACAAATTTGAGTTTTTTTATTGTTGTTTCAATTTAAATTCCCAAGCGAACATTTTTATTTTATTTTGAAAAAAAACAGGCAGTTAATCATATTTTTAATGTGTTAAGAAAATATTTGAAATATCTTTTAAGTGTTTTATATATATTGAAAAATTTTATTTACAGAAAACATTTGAAATATCTTTAAAATGTTTTTTATATTAAAAAATTTTCTTTACAGAAAAATTTAAAAATTTTTTTAAAACTTTTTTTCTTATAGACACTTTTTTTTAGGTTTTTTAAATATTTCTCCATACAGAAATCTTAAAAATTTCGTTTACACTTTTTCTATAATTATATAAAAAAGTTTTGAAATTTAAAAAAAAAAATTAATTATAACTGTATTTTGAAACGTCTTAAACAAAAACTTCCATAAAAAAAAATTTAAAGGTTTTGATCGACTCTGCATCACTTTCTAAATTGATCCATAGATGTCCGTCTGTCCGCCCGCCTGGTATGCAGTCTAGGTAGTTGTCTGTGCATATAAATCTTTTGTACAGATCGTAATATTGGAGAAGCCTAGGCAATAGCTATTGAAAATGGTGAGAATAAGTCCATAATTTCCCATAGCCCATATAAAAACTAACTTCCGGAATTAGTCTTTGTTCCCATAAACTATCTTGTTGTGTTGATATTTAAATAAAATTTGGTCCGAATATATTTTATTGCAATCTAAATTATCTTTCCCATTCCTTTTTTTTTTTTTTGGAATCGGTTCCTGTTAGAAGAGAGCTCCAATACAAATATTACCAACGAAAAATGCCATAACTTTTGCATAAATATTGGTAGAAATATAAACTCTGGCGACGTTATCTTTTGTAATATCTTCGATGTCATGTAATTTTTACTGGTAGGTCCAGAATTAACCATAGATCCCAAATAAACCTCCTCCCTAAAGTTACTTGAATTCATATTTGTTAATTAAAATATGGAAAAAATTCGTTAAAATTTTTGTATATAACAAAATTTAACATTTTGTTTGTATTTTTTTTTATGTAAAAATTTAAAAAAAAATTTCTAAAGCCTGGTACACTGTTCAGTATTTCGTGCAAAATGTTTTCCAACTCAATATAAAAAATTTCTGTGAAATACAAACGAAAAAATGTTGATAGAGTTGTACTTTATTTATATTACGAAAAATATTCTAAAGCCTCGTACACAATAGGCCGCAACATTTTCACTGGTGTTCAAAATATAGCAACGACTTTTTTCGTAACCACACACATTTTCAGTTAAGAAACCGTTTGCAAATTATGCCCACACCAATTTTAAGAATTTATTATTATTTTCTAAAACATTTTGTTGAAATTTTCATTCAAAACCAAATAAAATTATTATAAACGACATATACATTTTCATACAAATTGTTGCTGAAATAGAAGTTGACTCAACTTTAAAAAAAAAAACTTTATTTAAATTTTTGTTCGAAAAATGAAAGGAAAATATATGAAATACTTTGGGAAGAAATAAGATAGAATAAATAACGAAATTGTTGCTTGCATTGTGTACGGGGCTTAAATGTTTCTAGTAACATTTTTTGTAATTTTTTATTTTGTTTTTGTAAAGTGGTTTTTATACCAAGTGTTTCACAAATAAAAATGTAAAAAATGCTAACTTAATAATAAAATAATTTTTTTTTTGTTTTTTGATTTGGGAAATTATAAAAATAATATTGTTTTACTTTTTTTAATGACAAATAAAAAAATGACTTGCAACTAATAAAACGTCAAGTTTTGAAAAATCGCGAGATGGATATTATTTATACATGTCAAAAGTTTCGTGTGAAATTGTCAATGCTGCTCAAGGCGAATTCATACAAGGTGGTCTTATTTTGAAAACGGATACAACACTGTAAAATACCTTAACGTTGTGTCAAAACAATACAACACTGTAGTAAACAATTCAAACAAACATTTCATTTTGTTTTGAATTTCAAATTGTGTGTTTTGAAATGTTATGATTTGAAAACGTTTTAAATGTTATAATTCTTAGTGAAAATGATACAATTTATGAAAGATTCACCAGAACTACCAGGACGGTATAAGATTTTGACACATGGTCAGTTATCAGCTGTTGCTCACGTAGCAAGCCAGAGTCACCTTGATGTTGCTCAACATTTTTCGCAAGTTCGACAAGAGTACTAGGCTTAAGTGAAAAATTCCTTTAAAAATTTGCGAAAAAAGTGATAAAAAAAGGGGTTCTCTGTTAAAATCCCCAATAATAAAAAAAATTGTACGCTCTGTAAAATGACAATATATTTGCGGATTTAAACCGACTGTTAAAAAGCATAGGGTATCAATAATAGTGCTGGCAAAGTATTGAGTAGTGGGCAGTGTATCGAAAGCAGTTTGAACGATTATAGTTAGCAGTAAGATGTAACTTAACCTTAATGCCTAGATCTGTAGATAATCGATATTTCTTACTTTTTTACTGTATGGTTACATTACTGTTAATGTCAGCTAACTGGGGCTTTGCTCAATACTTTCAGAGTTGTATTATTTGTACAAAGTTTAATGGAAAATTTAACGGCTTTCGTTCAAAGTACAACTCTACTTAAAAAAATACTAGCTAACAATACATCTTTAAAATTTAACCACAGCCAAAAAAGCTAACAATAAAAAAATCGAAGCTAAAGGAAAAATTAAAAAGAATTTAGCTTTTTGTAAAAAATTAAACACTAAAGATATGAAAATGTGTAAAAAGCAGTGCTTAGCTTAAAACTTTGCTGGAAAACTTAAAATAAAACACAATATGTACTGTTGCAAGCATAGTAGTATTGAATACTGAAATGTATTGAGTAATGAGAAGTACTAGAATTTGCCTGCACTAACCACTAGTCCAAGTGCCATTACTCAACGTTTGTAAAATCTATAAATTAACTTATTTTTTCTTGATGTTTTCAAAAAGAATTATATCAAATAACTGTTTGATGTGCACAAAAAAAAAGTTTATTCAAAAAAATTTTGCCTGCTCCAGGTGAGGCTCGAACTCACAACCCCGGCATTGCTCACAAGTTACTGATTATAAGTACCGTGCGCTAACCAATTGCGCCACTGGAGCGCTCGGCCAATTTTGTCAAAATTCGAACAAGAAACTAGGATTAAGCAAAAATGACCAACGGAAAGTCTTTATTCAGTTGATAGCATTTTCCGATTTTTACCGTAGAACACAACCAAGAAATACCACGCAAAGACATAACCAGACATATACTTAGTGTTTAAATATTTTCTAATGAAAGCCGTTACGAGGCACATGTATGTATGTTGCATATCGCTTAATTACTATTATAGTGTCATAACTCAAAAAGCACGAATTTTTTGTATAAAAACTCTTTCTGAATCGTTCAAAATTTTCAGCTTGTGTTCCGTCAATGTGACGTTATTCTACTTTTTATTATAGGTTTTTTTTTTAGAACAATCTCAGTTTTGCAAAGTTCGTCATAAGGTTGAAATCGCAGTTTTATCAGAATAAATGAAACATTTTGTATTGAAACGATATTTTTGATATTTTTTATATACATCGAGCCATAACCGCAAAAAAGCTCAAGCGACAAAAACAAAATTTTACAGGTTTTTTTTTTCATTATATATCATAAAAATTTTGTATGAAAATTGGCTCTTAAACTAAAATTGTTTTTGCTATAAAATCGTAACGGTACCTTCTGTGACCATTAGATTTTAGGAGTTGATGCAAGTGTTGCCAATAGATTAATTTATTAAAAAAACGAAAATTGAAAATGTTGTCGCTTGAGCTTTTTTGTGGTTATAGCTCGATATATATTATAATAATAATAAAAAAAAAAAAAAAAAAAACGTTTTGAATTAAGACACTATTAAAGAAAATTAGTTCTATTGTAAATTTGTGTTAGAAAAAGATAATAACAATAACTCAGTTACCGTTTATTATTATCAGCAGTAGATTTTTTAAAGCAAAAGCATAATTGAGAACACTTATCTGAGTCAGAAATCATTCTATGAACTATATTCAGCTCCTTTAATTACGGTAAGATGTGCTCTCATTTTCTCTGGTAGAAAAATGTGCTGTAAATTTGTTTGACATTGATAAACTGGCAAATATTGATATTCAATGTTGGTAAACCTTAAAAATAAGACGAAAACTTTGGTACAACATTTCCAAAAATTTTCGTGAAAAATTGTTCGGGAATTTCAAAAATATTTTTTCCGATATTTTTTTAAATAAAAGGTGAATTTTTTTATACGTTTGATTTTGAAAATGAAAAAAAACATAAAAAATTCCAAAAGTGAAAAAAATATTTATTTGAGTCGATAAATGAATGTCTGCCATTTACGTTTTAAAGATTACTTAGTGTTGCCCGTGGCTACGCCGTAGGTGGTCCATCCGTGTGCTCCAATTTTACGATACTTTTTCCAGTATTTCGGCCGGTACATTATCACTGGCATTTACAATTTTGGCTTCCAGGGCTGCAATTGTGGCTGGCTTGTCCATGTACACGAGTAAGTTCAGGTATCCGCACAAAAATAGTCTAGTTGGGTAAAATCGCATTATATTGGCGTCCAATGAACTGCACCAAAACGTGAGATCAATTGCCTACTAAACTCGCCATTCCATAGTTTCATGTTTTCGCGTGCCGTTTGGCACTGTTTTGTTGAAACCATATGTTAAACAAGTCCAATGTTTCTTCAATATTGTGCAAAAATTTCGTCAATCATCGCACTCTAATATGCTCCATATTGACTGTAACGTTGCGATATTCGTCGTTCTTGAAGAAGTACGACCCATTGATGCCGCCTGTCCACAACGCTGACAAACAGTACATCTTTTAGGGTGGATTGGCAGCTCTTAAATTGCATCTGGCTGATTTTCACACCAAATTCGGCAATTTTGTTTGTCCATTAAGCCAAAAATGAACTTTGACTATGACGACCATAAAACAGACGAAATTTACGAAACAAATTTCATTTGGGTAATAAAATTCAATGATTGGAAAGCGTTGTACGATTGTTAGTCTATTAATGGTGAAATGGCAATCCTTACTGAGCAGCTTTGGCGAAAGAAATTGAAACATGTCACGAACCTGTTTTTTACTTAAATTGCCCCTTTAAAACCCAAGTTTGTAAAGATTTAAGGAGAGCAGTTATAACTAAAATTTCAATAATAAATATAAACTATCAGCCATGTCACAGAGTACAATTCCGTTCGGAATTGAAGAAAACATATTTGTTTATTGATAGAAAGTATATTTTGATAGTTTTTTGGTCTTTGAGATACAGAAAATACCCATACCGTCCATGAAAACAAAAATGGTTTCATTCCGCAAAGTTTTTTCGTAATTTTCTGAAGCACCAAAATACGGAATAAATTCCGTTTCCGAACGGAATTGTACTCTGTGACATGGCTGTATAACTAAAAAAATATCGACATTTTGTATTAAATTTTTTAAAATTAATGCACATTTTTAAAATTAATTTGTAAACAGTGTTTTATTTTAAAAATGCAGCCGCACCCCTATTAGGAAGACGCTACTTATGGCTAATTTCACCAATTTATTTAAATATCAATTCATATTTAAGTATAGTTTTTCATAAAATTTTACATATTTTTATTTTACATAAAAAACGAAGTTTAAACATAAACTGATATTTAAATCGAATCGAATTGGTGAAATTGGTCATTAATGTTTAATTACTACTTTTATGTTTGGATAATAAATAGAATGTTTATGATTTTCTATTTTTAAAAAGTCATTTTAAGACATCACTTTCTTTCATTTAATTTAATTGTAGCCGCACTAATGAGTCGATATTTTTAAAATGTATTTATAAACAACATTTCCTAACCCACTGTCCCATTCACTTAATCAAAATTAACAAACGAAAATTTATATTCTATAAGTCAAGCTTATTCTATAAATGGTCTCTTTCAACTTTATGCCACATGAATTTTTAATTTTTAATATTATTTTTTCTTTTCTTCCAATAAAAAATTATTTCCAAAATTGAAATTCTAAACAACTGTACAGCATATAAATGCGGCTGTTGGATATCATCCAAAACCCAGCTGGGTATTGCATTACTACTACTGAAGAGCGCTCCTCAAATAAATAGGCATTGTTTTTTGTATTAATTACAATAATTTCTAGTCTAATCTTATCTAATGCAATCTTAATTTGTTTTAATTATTTCAACATACGACGATAACAAAGCAGATTTGGGAATTTTATTTCCTAAATAGGTGTTTGTTTTGCTTCTAATTATTTCAAAGTATCTGTTCGTCGCTGGGGGTCATTGACAACATTATCTAAGTTTTTGTATATTAAAAACTTTTTTCTACACAAAAAAACTTAGCCTGCTCCAGGTGAGGCTCGAACTCACAACCCCGGCATTGCTCACAAGTTACTGATTATAAGTACCGTGCGCTAACCAATTGCGCCACTGGAGCGCTTATCAAAGATTTGTCAAAAGCTTTTTAAAAGTTGTATTTAAATGGACGGAAGAATATGGTCATTTAATGACCCCCACTTTACGCCCTAATTTCTCTAATTACTCGTACTCGCAAATAGAAATAAAATTCTTTTTTTATTTTGCTTTGAATAAACTAAATTGAATTTAATAACCACGTATTAATAAAAAGTATTTTTTGTGTATTTGTGATTCTAACTTGAATAAACAACAAATAAAAAATTAGAATATGTTTTCTTTTTGTATTTATTTAATGTTGCCAGACCAATAATAAAAATCAATCCCTGAGGAAGTTGGAAAATCCCAACGAAACGTACATATAAAATACATTGATAAAATGAGATAAATTGTCTTTTATTTAATTAAGAATAAAAATAAAACCTTGAAAGCCAGTCTATAGGTAACTATATGAACAATATTGAAAAAAAAATCATAAAAAGGTCGATTAAAAAAATAATAATAAAAAATTTTGTTATTAAAGAGAAAGATAAGAAACGCTCTTACACTCAATCAAAAATTTACCTAAATAAGGTTGAATGGGGGTGTATAATTGAAGTAAAGTAGGTTATTAAACAGCCAACGAAAAAATAATCAAAACTACGGTTGCTTTTTGTATATTTTGTAAATCAGTTATTTTGAAGAAATTTCTTCAAGATTCCCTATTATATTCCCAATAAATCCCAATGTGACGATCAAAAAATTCTGAAATTTATTTAACAAAATTTTTCAAAATTTAAAAACGGAGTTTTGAAACTGCCGTTAAAAATTATTTTTTTTGGGCATACCTGCGAATAGGTTAATGGCATTCTACGAAGCCAAAAACTTATGTTCAAGTCAATTTGGATATATTTTAAGTAATTTAAATATTTCTTTAAATATGTTAATTTTGTTCCTACATTTCTTGTTCAAGTGGCCTGATACAAATTTAAGGCCTGAGGAAATTTTAATAACTTTTGTCTTTTATAACTCCTTGGAGCGACGTACACATTTCGAATTTTTAACATTTAATTGCAAAAGTCATTATTTAATTACAAAATTTTTACAAAAAAAAAAAAATTTATTTTTTCTCCTTGTAAATGTACCTTCAAACTTCAGCGACGTTGCGGCGCCAGTTAACGTTATTATTTTATCCTTATATTTTACAAAGAAGGAGAAGAGACACTGCAGCACTCACCCAGTCAGAAGAGCGATAAACACCTAAATATGTGAACAGATAGGATAGGATTTGATAACTTATTGTAAGTTCATATTTAATATATGAAGATTCAATAAAGAAACTCTGGAAAAAAAAATATTTTATACAACGTGGGTGGGGGCGTTAAAAATTCGCAATTTTATTTTTTTGGAGCACTCTAATATATATACATTTATGGAGCAAAATGTCTTTAAGTCCTACAAAAATTAAGATTTGTTTGAAAAATTTGTTGCGATAAACTTTTTAGATATAAAAAATATATCTTTTTTGTTAAAGCGATCTGATTAAATAGCGTTAGCGAAAGATTTATCAAAGATTACGATTTTTTGCAAAATTTTTTTTGTAGTTGCCAAAAAAAAAATGGTATTAAAAAATTAAATTATTACAAAAAAAAAATCTAAATCCCTAAAAACCATCCCCAACGAAATCCACAGTCTGCAATTTGGGGATAAATCTCCTTATCTGGCAACATTACTATAGAAAACGACTAGAACATGGCCCAATTAGTCTCCGCAAAACTACAACAATGCAACAATAGAAAAAACAACACGAATTTTGCTTGTGTCAATTATGTTAAAGATGTCAAAACCCAATGCATTGGTTTGTGTAAAAAATGGACAAGATGTCAAAAACAATTGCTACAAAAACAATTGCAGGATAAAAACACAACTCTACATAAAATCAGACGGCGTTTCGAGCAGATCTACAAATTGGGCCATGGACTAAAAGGGATAGAAATAAACCGAACTCAGCTGTTGAATTCAAAGTCAATATGAGTATCGGTATACATAGATATCTCCTATTTACTTTTTAAGTATTGGTATCGTATTGACAACAAAAAATTCCAGGTTAATCCTAAAAATAAAAAATATGACGATGCACAGTGCGAGATTTTGGAAGAAAATGAAAATACTTTAAACGGTTAGTTCGGTTAGAATGAATTCCATGCTAAGGACTTGTAAGCATGTCTAAGTTTTGGCCGCCATAGGTCCCCAAAGTAGAACGCCTTGAGTTTTAAAAAAATTACAAAATATTTAAATTTCTTAATGTTGGCCTTATTTTAAAAATCAATTTTATTTTGTCAGTGGAATGTACTGGTCGAAGTTTACAACAAAATTACTTTTAAAATTTCAAAGGGATTCCCGCAATACCCAAATAACTTCTGAAAATCTCCAAAAATTATATAATTATATAATTATATAAGTTCTTAGAATTATTGATTCTAGTTTTGCGATTGGAGAAAATATGAAAAAGTCGAAATTTGAAAACACAAATATACATATCTTTTTCGGAAGATCCTGGAGCCCGTAGTGATTACAATTTTCGCACATTTTTTGCATAGAAATACAACACATGAAGTACCCTTTCAAAAAAGGATAAAAAATATATATGTTACTTTTTACTTAAAATGCATAACATTTTTCAATTACAAAAGATTATTTCGATTTTCTGGTAAATCATAAATAAATATTTAAAAAAATCGGGACAAGTTTTAGTTTTATATTTGCAAAATACGAGACCAAGTTGGGCTAAAAATGGGAGATTTCCAAAGTCGGATGATTCGTAAGCTTTAAGAGATAAACTATGCGTGACGCTAACATTATTGTAGTGCTCGACTTTGAGGACCTATGGGGGCCCCCCTGATATGTCTATAAGCCCCAAATCCAAAATCCAAAACTCAAACTCGAATTCAAGTCTTTAATTGGCATCTGGATTTTATTCCAATCAGAATAACTGTTTAAAAAATCCAGAACTATTTAAATTTTTTCCAAAAAATCACCTACTGTGGGGTGCTTAAAAACTATGTGAATAAAAGGGATTTCGAAAACACTAAATTTAAAAAAGTTTGTTAACTTTTATTAACAAACTTTCTTTTACCCGTGACGTTGTTTACTTGAAAATAAGAGCAAGATTTAAAGAAAATGGTTTATTCAAATCTATAGACATTTTATGTAATTTTCTACATCGATACTTGTTTTATGTTAAAATATTTATATAAACAAAATTATAGCAATTATTATTTGTCACCAACCAGACATATAAGTTTTCAGCACTCGATACTCTTGGGAAGCCGACATTCAACTGTCCATATGAAAAGCAAGGGGTGTATAATAGGGTATTCATTCGGTTGACCGTTAATCGCTTAACCGATTAATTACTACCCGATTAACTGATCGGTTAATTTAAAATTGCCTATTTTCGATTAACGATTAAACCGGTTAATTTCAGTCGATTAACCGATGTAACAAAATTTTTAACTTTTTGTAGTATTATAACATATTTTTTGTGTTTTAATTGTTTGTTTCATCTCATATACAAAAAGTATGTGCTTAGAAAATATTTTTTCATACAAACAAAGAAGGGCGATCTTCATTTGAATTAATAAGTGTTTGCTGTCAATAGCTTTTTGTTTCACGTACTTTTTATATGTATACGTTTAGCTAGTGGTTTCTTCTCATATCTCCTCAAATCAATCTTTTAACAGAATTAAACGAAATAACTAGAAGTGCTAAGCACTTAAAAAAATTAAAACAGGACTCTAATGACGTAATGGAAGATTTTATATGTTAAGAAAAATCCAGGAAGAGGACTGAGAAATTAGATATTCTCTATTATGGGTGGCTTTTAATTTCACCATTATCTATGATAAATGAAAGAATTTTTTCAATGTCAAGTTTTATCAAAACTAAAGAAGAGAATCGAATCCTTAACATTTGAACCAAATTATTTAAGTTTATTTTTTGCATTTAAAAAATATTTATTACATATTTATGAATTATTCTTTTTTTGCTTGTTTTATTTCAAGAATTTTTATGTTACTTATGTTATTGTTTTTTTTATTAATAAACTCCAAGTAAAAAATAATTTATGAATTATTGAATTTACTTAATTTATAAAAAAAACTTTATTAATCGGTTAACCGATCAATAACAAAATTAACCGATTATTAATCGATTATACCAAAACCTCGGTTAATTAATCGAGCGATTAACCGATTAAAGCAAAAACCCGATTAAATGAATACCCTAGTTTCTAAATATATATTCCGGCCACTGGACCATTTGCAATCTGTATTTTTATCCAAAAGATTAAAAGTACCAGTTTTTATTTGGGCTATATTTTTATCTCTACATCAAATTTTTAAAAAGAGAAAAAGGACCAAAGGTAAAAGAGTACCAAGAGTACCAGCTTTGCTCATTTAAGGCCCTTAAAAAGTACACCATATGTTAATGTAGACTATAATAATCTGTATGTATATCAAATTTATTGAAAAGAGAAAAAGTATCAATATTATCCCGTTTTTACTCTTTAAAAGTATATATTATGCTAGGAACACAACTGGGGCGAACAACGAATTTTTGGCCGCGAATATTCGTCGCCAAAAATAAAAGACGTTTGTGTATATGAAATTGCACACAATCAGGGCGCCGGCGAAAATTCGCCAGACGCGGCGAACTTTAAATAGATTTAATTCTATTTCTTACGCCGGCGAACGACGAACAAATCCGTACTAGGTGACCATGTTTGGTTTTAGTTAAGAAGTAGTTTAGTAAATAAAGTTACTTTTTACTTTAATAATTGTTTTTTTTTTTTTTT
Organism: Pollenia amentaria; assembly: GCA_943735925.1. NCBI lineage: Eukaryota > Metazoa > Arthropoda > Insecta > Diptera > Polleniidae > Pollenia > Pollenia amentaria. The sequence goes on from OX031008.1 coordinate 210,830,827, forward strand.
ATTGTATAACACATAAAATAAGTATAAAAAGTATTTTGCTATAAAAATAGTTTTTAGTTGTGTTTTTTATAATGTTTTTATTTTTAAGCATTATTTTTTTAAATATGGTCACACTATTTCTCTCTCTTTGCAAAAATAGTGATCAACTTTCTCAATTATAAAAGCTGCCAGCTATTCGTCGTTATTGTGCTTCATACGACGAATTTACTCAGCAAATTTTTACGGAAAAATTCGTCGTGTTGGGCGAAAATCGTCGTTCGTCCCAGTTGTGTTCCTAACACTAATCTTGACAATATTAAATCTGCATACCAAATTTATCAAAAAGAGAAAAAGTACTAAAGTAAAAAATTTTCCCCCCGATTTTTATCTTAAAAAGAACCCTATATTTTAATATGGTCCATATGCTATCCGGCTACCAAATTTCATCAAAACATATTAAGCGGTTTTCGCGTGATGAAGCCACAAGCCAAGAAACATCTTAATATCCAAAAATCCAAACATTAAAACTTTCTTATTTATATTATTAATAGAATATGAATATCAGCTATAAGTTTTTTATCACACACCCCTCTTTTCGTACCACTATTAGTAAAAAAACTAAATAATTCTTATCTGTCACAATTAAATTCTAGGTCACTTTAAATGGCTTTTAGTATTACGAAACTTAAAACATGAATGATAAAAACCCGTAAGATAATAAACCCATTTAAAGATAACAACCTATAACAAGATAATTTGGCATGTGTGGTTAAACCACAAAGATGCTTTAAACAAGACAGCTGAAAAAAGACGTTAAATTCTGTTTGGCTAGATTAAAAGTAACTTAAGTAAAGATTGCATAAAAATTTGTCTTAAAACACTCATACCAACACAAGTAATTAGATAAAATTCATGTTACACATACGTACACTCATATTTTGTGTCTCATGTAACAATCAAGGCTGTCACATTTTGTATCATCTTCGTCGCCAAATATACTTAAGAAATCGCCAAAATTCACCAAATTTAATTTTCTTAAGATTCTTGTTAAGAAAGATATCGCCAAAATGATTTTTATATAAGAAACTGCCATTTTCTGGAAATCGAAATCGAATAAAGAAGAAACCGATGTTAATTTTAATTGATTTTTGTTTAAATGAAAGTAATTTTTCTGAATGTAAGAGAAGTTCTGGTAAAAATACGTAATTGGTAACCAAAGTATGAAGTATATAAAAGTGCTTACTTTTTTTTTTATTAAGACATCACAAAAGTAATTTTGTGTTTCTAAAAACTTAAATATAAGTAAAATTTTCTAAATTAAGACTATTACCCAGGGACCGTAACAGTTATTCCTTTTTTCATAAAAGTCAGATGATAACAGTTATTTTTAGATGTTTATTTTTTTGAACAAAAATAACAGTTATTTATTTATTTTTATTTTTTTGAACAAAAATAACAGTTATTTTTTTATTTTTATTTTTTTGAAGAAAAATAACAGGTATTTTTCGATTTTTATTTTTTTGAACAAAACTAACAATTTTATTTGATTTTTATTTTTTCGAGCAACCATAAAAGTTATTCTTTAAAGAAATGTACGTGTTTGAATTATTTAGTTGACTTAAAATATGGGCATTTCCGGGGGTCACGAACGTACGCTTTTGATGTACAAATAATATGGAAAACAAAACTTTTTCCTAGCATTTTTTTGCAATTCGATAGCATTTTGGTAGCTCTCTATTTAGTGCAAAAGATGGATTTCATCGAGTTTAAGTTTTCATAATGATAGTTATAAACATGTGGTCACGAACGTACGCTAAATAGAGGTCAACTTTGGCTGACAGTAGTGAAATGTAAAAATCTGCGAAATAAAACGGAATATTTAAACGTGATTAAATTATTTTAGTAGTGTATTAATGTAGATATCTATCCAGTATTTACACGAAAAAATATCTCTATGGTTTTTGTTTAATTGGCTTAAATACCGGTCGCGTACGAGTTTTCCATATGTTTTAACCGTTAATTAACCGCTAATCGAACTTTTTATCTTCTCCTTACACTTTTCTCTTCTTAATTGATTGTAATAGAGAGATTTTAAAGAAAGAGTGCAAGCATAACAAATTTTTTTGCATGTAAAATAATTAATTAAAAAAATGTCTTTAGAAGTAGCTTAAAACGAAAATATTAAATTTTCCAGTTTCCAGCCCAATTTCCTCAAGTAAAACAGCTAAGATATCATAGAATATCATATATAGCATTCTATTATAAAAACATAGACTTTTTTTATAATTATAAACAATAAAACACGATGATTATCAACATTTTATTTTTCCATCCAGGTTGACCATTCGGAGGAAATGCCCATATTTATTTTGTACGCATAAGAAATCCCAATGATGATCACACATTTAAATAAATATTTAAAGTCAACTTAATAATGATAACACGTAAATTTCGTGAGAGTATAACCTATTTTTGCTGGAAAAAATAAAATTCAAAAAATAATGGTTATTTTTGTAAAAAAAATAAAAATCATAAAATAACTGTTATTTTTGATCGAAAAAATAAAAATCAAAAAATAACTGTTATTTTTGTTAAAAAAAAAATAGAAATCAAAAAATAACTGTTACTTTTGTCCAACAAATTTTAAATCAAAAAATAACTGTAATTTTTGATCGTAAAAATAAAAATCAACACTTTAAAATTCATAATATTTTATCAGAGAAAAGCTCATAAGGATCAATATGGTATACTTGAATCAGTTTGACAGCATTTACTTCCATATGTTTTTTTTGTTTCAAAATTTCAAAATAACTGTTATTTTCGGTCCCTGCTATTACCAGTTGTTGAAATTAGAGGCATGCACAACTCCATTCGAACACATAATCAAATCATTGAAAATTTGTCTAACTCTATACTGTAGTGTGCTGTCACAAACAAATACTGAAGAGAAGTGTAGACGACGAGCTAACGTACACAGCTGTGTAAAAGTATATAAGCAAAAAACAAATGCTTTACAATAGTGTATAAAAAGTATACTCAAAAATGAACAAGAGAATAAAAAACACACGCGTTAATAAGTGTGGAAACAAGATATACAGTATTCACTTGATTTACGTCGCGATTGGTTCCGGAAAATGACGACGTAAATCGAAACAACGTAATTCGAATGTGGAAATTTTCATATGTGACTTAGAAGTTACAAATGTACATTTTATTAAAAACTTCACAATTACAATTAATGATTTACAGAAATAAAAGAGTTAAAAAAATTTTTTTTTTAATTCAAAAACCAAGAGAAAACAGCTATAATCCATAAATAAAGTAAAAAATCAACGAAACACAAAAAATTCAATATTTGCACACATACCTAAAACTAAGTGCAAATTAAATTTTTAAATTAAAAAAAATTCTTGAATAAAATCTACCAAAACTTGGACAATTCAATATAAGAAAAATAATACAAGAGTAAAATAAGTACAAAAATGCTAAGAAAATATGTACACAAAATAAAATATAAATATAGATATGTACGCTATGCAAATTAATTATTAGCATTTTAGAAATAAACATTTATATTTTATTATCCTCAGTGCAATTTCTCTCGCTTGCAACAGCCATATCCGATAAAATAGGCTCAAAAAATTCATCAATTCGCTTCTGCAGTAAGGTTTTCCTTTTCTGTGTGTAAAGATCTCGCCAATATTTAAGGCTGGAATTTATTGATCTTTTTTTCGATTCAACTCTTTCTTCATCTTTGTCAAATTCTTCAAAAATTTGCATAGCCTTATTAATGCAGTCAAAGTCATCTGAAAGTTTTGCTAATGGGATTTGAGAATCTTCTTCACAAGTTTCGATATCCGATGGCTCTTCTTTTATTCCTTGTTGATTTAAAGGAGTTGTTAATGCAAATAGCTCCAAATTAGTAAGTGGTTCATCCTCCAAGTTTATATGATCAACAATATCGGAATCTCTAATAGCAGAAAAACCCAATGTATGGGCCAAGTTTACAATTTCCGTATTGATATCGTTAAGAGTTTCATCATTTGAGATTTGAGTTGTGCATTCAGGCCATAAGTTTTTCCATGAATTTCTCAATGTTGATGCAGGAACCTCTTCCCAACTTTTTTGTATACTATTAACTGCTTGCAGGATATCATATTTTTTTTCAATATTGTCTGACAACGATAATTTTATCATTTTGGTGTGATTGTTTGTCGATTGCATCGATGAGTTCGTTAAAACTTCGTCGCAAATAGTATTTCTTGAATGCGGCAATAACGCCCTGATCCATAGGTTGAATAAGAGCTGTAGTATTTTCAGTTAAAAATACAATTTTTTATTATCATTTATGACATTCGTATTAATGGAGTGACCCGGAGTATTATCAATTAAAAGTAGAGCTTTATGAGACAAATTATTCGTTTCGCAATATTTTTTAACTTCAGAACAAAAATATGTCCTGATCCAATCGTCAAACAGTTTAGCAGTGATCCAAGCTTTTTTATTAGACTTCCAAATTACAAGAAGATTTTGCTTGCAAATGCTGTTCATGGCCCTTGGGGCTTAAGATTTATATACTAACAACACAGAAAAAATTATTAAATTTCTCCAATCACCAAATTTATTCCAAATTCATAATATCAAGCAAACAAGTTGTTAACTTTGCACCTATTTCCAAAATGATTATATTGATTACTAAAAATTTTAAAATTTTGAAAAAATATTTTCAATAAATGATATTTTTAATTTTAATAAAAAAAGTGATCAATCAACTTTGCCATTTCAAACAATGTGTTAATTTATTTAATTAAATATTGACAATTCCCAACAACAATTCTACATGTTTAAATTATTTTATTTTAAACGAAAAAACTCAATAAAGATTTTTTGTTATTTAATTAAAATTTTAATTGAAAATTTATTTCAAAACAACTAAAACGTTAATTAAATCCAAATTAAATTTTTAATTTTCTTTCAACAAAAAAAAATAATTGATTCAATTATCACATTAATTAAATTTAAATACTTTTTAAACCATTTTTTTAATTGATAAAACACTTTTTTTCTGTGAATGTCTTAAGCTTGAAGTCTCGTGATGCATTACCGCCGAGTAAAAGCGTTAGTCTATCCTTCGAAATCCTTGGTCCGGCTGCTAATCTTTCTTCTTTTGATATAAATGTTCTTCCTGGCATACGTTTCCAAAACAATCCAGTCTCATCGGCATTGAAAACTTGCTGAGGGGTGTATCCACCTTCATCAATTATTTGTCTTAGTTTTTCCTTAAAGCTTTTAGCTGCTTCACTATCAGCACTTGCAGATTCTCCAACATCTTTTATATTATGAAGCTGAGCTCTTCTTTTAAAATTGTCCAGCCATCCTCCGCTGGCATTAAAACATAAATCGGCTAGTTGTTTATTATGAACATATTCTGATTTTAGATCGTTAAACAAACTTATCGCCTTTCTTTGAATAACGAACGAAGTAATTGGAATATTTTTTTCGCATAAGTCCTTTATTAACATTATTAACGCATTCACCATCATTTCCATTACTACTGTCCTTCTTTTAGTAGTAGTTTAAGAGAAAAAGTTGCAGCTGCTGTTGCACTTGCACGAATTTCAGGCGCATTTTTTATTACTGTTCTTACTGTAGTTGGCGGAAGCTTCATCGTGCTGGCAATAATTAAAGCCTTTTCTCCCCTGCCATATCGGCTAATAGTTTATATTTTAGTTGTTAATGAAATAAGATTTCGTTTTCTTTTTATTTTTGATCAAGAATCATTATCATTCTTACGTTTCGAGCTCATATTTCAGTCCGTTGTGTTTGACAAGCAAAACAGAAATGAATTTATGTACATATTGAAATAACTAACAGGGTCTCCATCTGAGATAAGATATAAGATTTGTATATCAGCAAACGTCAAATTCAATCGCAGAGAGTATTATCTTACTTGTGGACTCTCAAATAGTGTTAGTATTAATATTATAATAAATGTTATGAAACAGTTGTTATAAGAAATCTTATAACAACTATCTTATAAGATAAACTGTCTAAAATACACAAATATAAAACAATAATAAGCCACCATTATTAAAATGTGTAATTTATTAATGCAAATAGTGCCAATATTGTGAAAAGTGTTCAATCAAACAATATTTTAAACTAAAAAATCAAAAAACTAAAAAAAAGAATGAAAACGATACAAGTTTACTGTACGAGAATCAGTCTATTATGAAATCTTATAAGATATGTACGTGTTTCCCAGGTTTAATATTAAGATTAACATGAAGAAATGTATTCTCTCATTTTGTCGACGTTCTCTTAGATATCGAAAACCAGAGCACCACTGGATTCAGCGTGCCCGAATTAGGTTAAAACGACAGGTCCCCGGCCTGTCTGTTTTTTCAACTAGTCCAGTGTAATTATAAAATAAGGAACTGACTGCCTCGGCTTTCGGACTAATAAAATTATATTATTATATTTATGTATGTATATTTTGTGTTCTTAGTGTTCAAATTCAACTGCGCACAGTGCTTTGTCGCATAGACAAAAATAAAAATAAAAAAAAATTTATAGATCGATAGATAACAATATAATTCAAATGAATTTTAAAGAATTTTTTTGTTTAAACTCTTTTTGGCGGCTCAAGAGGACGCCAAAGCACAGAATTTTAAGTAAAAATGGCTAAACAACTACTTGAGTTTTACATGCTTCAGGAAAACTGTTATAAAAAATTTATTTTTGGAGTATGAGATTGAAATTTTTTTCTGTAGTAGTAAACTATATTTAGAACTAACTGTGAAAAAATTTTATATGTATTCTTTTCTTGTAGGTATTTTTTTATTGGTTTACAAAATGGTTATTATTCACTTAAGCTCTAAAATTTTTTTAACTTTGATGGAATATTAAAAAAAAAAAGAAAAATATCATCTATGGGGTTTTTTCTGTTTTCGAAAATTTACACTGTTTTCTAATAACTACAAGAAAAATAATTGAGAAATTTTTACCACAACATAAAAAAAAAGAATTTTTTTAAATAGCTATTTTCGTGATTTTTGTTCAAATTTTCATATTCATCAGGAGTTTAAAGGAAAATAAACTACAAATACTGTGAAATATAAATTCAAATTAATACTGTTTAATAAAAAACAACAAAAATTTAAATATGTATAAAAAAGTTTTTGTGTTTGTATGTATTTAACGGTACAAGAGGGCTTTGGATTAAGAGATTCAAAATTTTTTTAAATAATTTAGGTGAAATATATTTTTATACATATTTTTTATTTCATGCCATAACTTCCTTATAAATGTTGGTATTTACATAAAAATTGGCGACAATGACTTCTACGATAGCTACTATGTCATGAAAAATGTTGTCCTGGTAGGTCCAAATTAAACCCCCATGCAAAAATCTCATATAGATGAAGATATCTTAATAATATTCGGCAGAAATAACTTTTCAATGAATCTTAACCTCATAACATAATTCTGTTCAGGCGGGTCCATGATTGCCCATGGGTCCCAAATAGGGTATAAACTAGAAAATTTGTTTTTAAATACTGTGCTGTAGGTATACTTTCTTACTTGTTATTTTTACAAGAGCATTTTAAACGTTTTTTTAATATATGATGTTTCTGTATTTTTCACATTAATAATCCGATTCTACCCAAATTCAGCATAAAAATATATCTAACAAATATTAATTTCCATACCAAATTTTACGATCGGATCATTTTTGTAGGTGTTATAGCGTTTTTGAGAAAAAGGATATATGGCAGGACCTTGAGTCCTTGTTCCGAATTTAATGAAAATTTACACACACGTTGCTAGTTACATGTATATCAGCATGACTATTTTTTTGTAATTTTGTAAGTAAGTAATTTTTCAATTTTAAGACACCTGGGAGGTAGGCGTGTCCTTGGACCGATTTCTCCAAAAATTCATATTTTTCTTAACTAAGCTTTTTTATGATAGTGTACCAAATTTCAAAAATATCTGGCAACTTCTTCTATTTTTGTCCCTTCGTTATATGGGAACGAAGCACTGTGCTGTGTCGACACCACATTTTCCATACAATTTGGCATAAAATGGTTATCCACCTATAATGTCCTAAGCTAATTTGTTGATTTAATATAAAGTTATTACTGATCTTTTACATATAAAGCTATTACTGCTCTTTCTAAACACGAATTACATAACTACAAAAATGTTTAATCACATTCCTCGTCTGAAGAATGGACTCTCTAGAAATTTGAAGAATTATAAAAAGACTTGCACTTACAATTTGATGATTTGAATAATTAAAAGATTTCTCTAAATTTTCGAGTTAATCCATTTAAGATTGCTATTATAAGCGATGGATTATCGATTCCTCATTATATTTTGAATGAAAGTGCCGCAGGAGAAACGGAATTATACAATGCATCAAAAATCAACACATTCTGCAAATGAGTTTTGGAAACTAGTGCCACAGCATTCGATATCGAGTAAACTATCGTATTTTTCTGCATACGATAGGTACTGACCTATCGAATGAAAACTCGAGAGATTTAATGTCTTTGATTACTCGATATCGAATGCTATCATCTCAAATTACGATACATTTCATTTGATATCGAGTGTCATCATGCCAAAAAAAATAAAAAATTTCGATCAATTTTGCGGTGATTAGACCCCAGGTTACTTTCAATATTCGGCACAACGTATTGTTGTGAGCCACTTTTTTTAAAAATATGGCTTTTTAAATCAAAGCACCGTTCACAACTAACAAATGAGCGTTTAACGGAATTAATTTTCACCGCGTTACAAACACAGACGCCATCTATTAGCCAACAATAGCTGTCATTTATCAAAATTTTATATATGTATGTACATAGTTCTTTGAAGACGTACTCAAGAAAATAAAAATTCCATAACAAATAATGGTTTTTGATATTTTATTTTTATGGAATTCGGATCCACCTATAGTGTAGCTTAGTGTTTCGGTCTCCATACAAAAAAAAAAAAAAAAAAAAAAATGAGCCAGTCACCCCCTCGGATGAAAGATTAGTTGAAAAGGTTTCCAGAATTTTTTTTTAATTTTTTGCCACGCCTCTGGAAAGCGCCCTTTTAGATTATTGTATACTGCGCCGTCATTTAGGGTCCGATCATAACATATTGCATATCGTTATTCATGGCTTGTCTATGGCCTCATTTTGGCTTTGGGAACTTTTTAATCCGACATCAAATTCTAGGCGCCACTGATGCCATCTCGGATTGTACCCCACTAATGTCCAATTTTTTGCGCGTGGCAAGAAAGCCCTTCTAAAATTTTGTAGTTCTAGCTTTTATTGTACTCACTTGTATGCCACGCCCAGCAATTTGACTCATTTTTTCTTTACATATATATTACATTTCACTTTTTGTTTTTGTTTTATATAGTGCAGCCATTTCAAGTCCGTTTTGGATATCATTATTAAAAGCCTCACAATGGCTTAATTTTTGTCTCCGGTGAGTTTTTAATCCGACATCGCATTCTAGGCGCCACTTATGCCATCTGGGATCCTTCCCCCTTAATGTCCAATTTTTTGCACGTTGCAAGGAAGCCCTTATACTTAATATGTCTAAGTTTTAATATGTTCACTTTTATGCCACACCTAAAAAGTACGTCCCATTTTTCTTTTACACATACATACATAATACATTAAACCAGGTAGATCAACATACAAAACTGCAAATTGCATCATTCAGAATGAAATTTGTTATCAATGAAATATCTAGAATTGTAAAAAAAGTAATGCACTATTTTGGAACAAGTGCGATATGCTACTTTTCCTATGGTTTACAAAAATTTCCAAATTAAACAATTTTAAAATAAAATTTACAAAAAAGGGAAATTTTTTTTACCCTTTTCTTATAAAATTTAACATACATATGTATGTATATAAATTAGAAAATATCTTAAAAAAATGCATTTCACATATCGCTAAAATAACCCCCAACCATTTAAAATATCGTCAAAAAAACGCGATGTCTCCAAAGGCTAATTTCCATCGCTAAAAGGGATAATAAAACCCGCCACGCTTGGTAAGAAATCGCCACATCTCAAAAGCCCTGGCTACAATGAAGCTGTTTCTGTTTTAAGCAATTTACTCATTTTTCTTAAGCTCTAACTCGTTGTGCTGTTCTAAATGTTTTTGCAATAAAAATAATAATAATAGTATTAAAAATGTGCTTGTTCATTTTAATTTTAAATCTTATATATTTGCGTAATATTAATAACAAGAAAACAACAAAAATCTAGTTTTTTCTTTAATACAACTGGTTCACAATGCCGCTCGATCATGCAACCAAAAAGACATTCACATCTAATCAAAGATACCAAGAGAAATAAATAGTTACCTACATACTGTTACGAGCAGAAACATTTGTACTTAAATACATACATATTCATAGCTAAAATAAACCCAGCAAATCTTGCATTCGCAGATGCAACAAGATCGCACAGTGGATTCGCTTATTAGCACAAGTATTAAAGCATTCAAGGCAGAAGGGATGCCAGGGATTAAAGTTTTAAAATTGTACAAACTTGCTTTATAAATTGTACTTTTTAGAGCCTGATTGCCGTATTTATAAAAATATTTTTAGTTTAAAAAATGGTTTAAGAAACAAATTTTCTATAAAAATTTTATTTAACCCGACAATGGTGACGCAAATTTGACTTTGATCAATGGTAAAGCTGGTCTTAAGTACTGGGGTTTTTAACTGAAGATTTTTCGAAACGTCCCTACAAGAAGACTTCATGTCATTTTACTAGTTAGATGACCAGTAGTGCTCCCCGATATATTGGTTATAGTTTATATTAGTTTATTAAGAGCAAAATGAAAAAACTGACCGAAACCTTGTGTACATATGATTTTGCCTCTCTCTTCTCTCTAACTTATTAATTCAATGTAAAACTGTTGCAAGTGTTTAAGTAAACATTTTTTTTTTTTAGTTTTGGTTACTCATTTCTTGTAGGGGTGTTAACTAAGGCCCTAATCATGTAAACCACAACGCAACGCCAAAGAATAACATTGAAAGCACAAACAATGTCATAAATATTTTATAATTTTGTTGTTGCTTCCTACAGAAATTCACATTGCGTTTTAAAATTTTCAACGCCACAAGCAATGGAGCGTTGCGTTGGGTTTTACATGATTAGGGCCTAATAGTTTTTTTTTAACTTATGCTCTTTGACAATAAACAAAAGATATTTAATCAATTTCAGTTCTTTTTTTCGATATTAAAGTTCACAAAATTTTTAGTTTGAACACTTAAAATGACGATGTTTATCGAAATAATTTTTTGTAAATTAAGAAAAAAAAAAATTAGAAATCACACATTCATAAAGGATAATAACGTTTTTAGTGTTTCGACATTCGGAACTTTTACAAAATAAACAAAAATTTGTATTAAAATTTTTATCCTTTTTAATTAATGATTGATTATTTTACTTACATACAGAGTGACACACGGTCTCACGCACAGGGTTAGTAAAAACAAATACACAAAGTACTCACTAAGCAGTTTCGAGGTGCGTTGCGTCAGCTGCTCGAAATTGCAACTAAAAACAATAACGGAGAATAAAGTCATTTGAATTTTTGAACACCCAATGCACCCTATCAGACCAGTAGGTCACCATTGGCGTTTGTTAAATTTAATTATCGCTTATAAATACGGGCATTAATGTATATGACTTTAGTACACCAAATCTACAGAGTTTAAAATGTAATGTTATCAGTGTTGCCAGAAGATTTTTTGAAAAATACCTACGCATACTAAAAAAAAAATCCGATTTTCCCTATACGTTGAAAAAATTTTCCCTGCAAAAATCCCAACGCGTTTTAGTCATTAAAATCTAAGAAAAAACAATAGTTTTAAAAAACTCATTTTATTAGCATATGTAGTTAAGCTTATATTACAAAAATAAGTAATAACACTTAAAAAAAAACTTGTGTACTTTTGATTAAATTCAACGAAAAACCAGAGGTTTTTTAAACATTTTTATGTATTTGTATATATCTTTTGAACTAATGGCCAATTTTTCGGATTGATAATAAAACACATTTATGTTAAAAAAAAATCATTTCAAATACAAAATTCTGTTCTTCACTAAACACTTAAATGAAGCTTAATTCACCGATGTGGTAAAATTTAACTTAAGTTTCCATTGTAATAACTTATTAAGGTGGCCTCAATGTCGCCACAATACAACAACATCAGGCAAAGCAATAACATACAGCTGTTTTTTTTGAGTCCACCTTGTAAATAAATACATTTTTTTATGATATTTTTCTTTGTATTAAGGAGTGCTACCATATTTTTATATAATTAAATAAGACTTTTCAAATAAAACTCAAAAAATCTATCTGTATTTAAATACGACTTAAGTTTATATGAAAATTAACATATGTATTAATCTTAAATGATTATTTAAATTTAATTCAGGTACAAAACCAACAGGTTTATTTAGAAATAATTTGTATTTCTTTTGAACTAAGTTTTCTAAATTGACTATTAGTGCATTGGAAATTACTTCAGCTTCTTTCACTGTTTCGCGGAAACGATTTTATAATACTAATTAAACTTGATTTTATAATACTAATTAAAAGATGTGTGGCCCAATTTGTTTCGCTTTTTTATTATCTCTGCATCGGCATTTTCATAAAGCAAACGAATCCGTACCAGTTTCGATAAATTTGGATATACATCCTCTTCATTTTAGTTTTTTGTGTTTACTTTTTTTATCCAAAACTAATCCAAATCCATGTTTAAAAACATATTAATTTCACATTGTCACATATTAATTTCACAATTTCAGAGAAATTAATAGTATGCAATTGTTCTCCACTCATACATGAGATCATTGAGACTTAAGTTGACTTGTTAAGGCAAGAGTTGAAATTTGCACTCATCTTTGTTTTTGTCCAAGAACATGATCTGGACTTCAAAATTCTATTTCTTTAAATATTGGTGGATTGGTGGAATTGATTTGTTATCTATACACTTCTAAATTTAAATTAACGTTAGAGATTTAACGCGTTTCTCTCTCTTTTAAAAACTGTAAATTTTGAATGATAAACAACAACAATTGAATAACTACCAATTTCACAATTTCGAAAAAAAAAACGCTTTCTTTCGCCAAAAAAAACATTTGAAACAAAAAAAAATTTTTGAGAAATTGTTTTTGTTTTACATGAAATTGTGCGAAAGAAAGTGTTCTTTCGGATTTATTGAAATAGGCAGTAAATTTAATATTCGTATCGGCATCGGCGATACTTCTTCTTGAGTATCGGTATCGTTTCGCCAAAAAGGCGTATCGTTACGTCCCTATTTTTGAGTATGCAAATAAAACCCACATGTACACAGAAAAAAGTGTTTTATCAATTAAAAAAATTGCTTAAAAAGTATTTAAATTCAATCAATGTGATAATTGAATCAATTATTTTTTAGTTGAAAGGAAATTGAAAATTTAATTTTGATTTAATTAACATTTTAGTTGTTTTGAAATAAATTTTCAATTAAAATTTCAATTAAGTAATAAAAAATCTTAATTGACTTTTTTCGTTTAAAATACAATAATTTAAACATGTAGAACTGTTGTTGGGAATGGTCAATATTTAATTAAATAAATTAAAACATTGTTTGAAATGCCAAAGTTTTTTTTTATAATTTTTTTAATTAAAATTAAAATATCATTTATTGAAATAAAATATTTTAATTTTCGTTATAGGTGCAAAATCAACAAATTGTTTGCTAGATATTATGAATTTGGTATAAATTTGGTGATTGGAGAATATTAATAATTTTTTCTGTGTATTTGATTTGAAAGATTTAACGCGTTTCTCTCTCTTTTAAAAACTGTAAATTTTGAATGATAAACAAAAAACAATTTTTGTAAATTTGTTTTTGTTTACATGTAAATTTTCACTACTTCGGCGCGTTTTCATTAAACCATTATTAAAAATAAATTTTTGGCATTTATTTCGTATAAAATACAATATGAGAAAAAGATGACTACATCTTGGCGAGTATATAAAATCAGTCCGATTTTCCATACGCTCCTATTTTAGTATAAAGAACCCCCACATGTAGGGATTTTCCCTAATTTTGGCAACACTGAATGTAATATATAATCCGATAGTTTGCTATAATCCAGTTATTAAATCATGTTTGTAAACTTAATAAATTGCTGTCAAACCAATATGTACATGATGATTCTACTTTAGGTCCAAAAACTACGCTAAGATCCTTTACTCCTGACCAAACTGGCAGTTTGTTTTATAAAGGCCCTTTTTTTGAACAACGCTTGCAAATCATAAGCCATTTTCACAATCTTGTGCATTTGTGATTGAAAATTTATGCAACTGAAATTCGTCTTGTTATTTGTTTACATTTTGTACTAGTTTTTGACAGTGCCAAATTCGCTTGCTTATGAATACGCTACGTTATTTGTACGTTAAGCCCCAGTTAGCCAACAGTAACAGAAATGTAACCGTACAGGAAAAAAGTAAGAAAGATCTATTTTCTACAGAATTAGGCGTTACGGTTAAGTTACTTCTTACTGCTAACTATAAACGTTTTAATTGTTTTACAAACAATGAAATGAAGCAGCTGATTTGCAACGTTACTGTTACTGTTAGCTACATGGGTCTTTTTTTTTTTTTTGTTATTACTATATTGTTATTACCATGGTGGAATAAGTAGGTGGCAGCGCTACGGCAACAAATACAACATTACAACAAAAATTAAAAATAAGTCTCCGTATACGTCAAAAATTATATCAAACTAAAATCAAATATTGCCGCCGAACGCAATGAAATAAATTAATTTTTAGCCAATTTTTATTTCACTATGGTTACTATCTTATTTAATTTTAATTTAAATCATCAAAAACTTTAATGCAATACAATAATCACAGCACAAAACGTGGACTTTTTGCAAACATAAACAAAACTTTGACATAAGACTAGACAAACAATACAAGAGCAAAAAATCGTCACCTGGCGTAGCAATGCCACCTGTTCATTTCATCATGGTTATTACTATATACAAGGCGAATTTATAACAGGTGAACTTGAGAGATCACCTGACTATTTTTTTCTTCGTGAATTTTGATCTAACTTGCCAAAAAAAATTTTATACCTTGATTTTGACAACTTATTTTGACAAATCAACTAAATATTTTTGAGAGCGAATTTTGGGCGAGTCTATGAATTTGCCTTGGCTACATGCGACGATTTTACTAAGTGAATTTTTACTGAAAATTCGTCGTTCGCGCCAGTTGTGTTCCTAGCATTAGGTTATCAGTAAGATTTTTAATATTCTTAAAATTGTAGGAATTGATTGACCTGTGCGGAAAATAAAAATGTTTAATTTTATTGAAGTTTTCAATATTTTATTTAAAAAATATCATTATAAAATCATCGTTCTACTTAGTAGGTTAAAATGGGTAAAAATATTGAATAGAATTGTAACTGAAATAAACAAAATAGCGTATAAATCAGAACGCTTGTACGTTTTTGTAAATACGCTTTTTTATAAATTTACCAAAAAAATTTAAATCTATGTTTTCTAGCACCTATTAATGTTTGCTGGGTAAATGTATTTATTTACATATAAACAAATGTAGACTTACGCCAACTACAATATCTTTGTAACATTGTAAAAATATGAATGTTTTAAAAGAATCTACATATGTATGCACATTTTTATGTTTTAATGCTGCATATCAAGTTTGATGAATAAATAATAATGTTACTTATAAAATTATAAAAAAAAATTAAAACACTTACAGAGATTCACTTAATTCACAAAAGATTGTGAAAAAGTTCAGCATCTTCTAAAATGTTGGTTTAATTTAATGAAAAATTTTGTAAATAGCACTAAGCTTTAAGAAAATTGTATTCATAACCACCCTGTTGCAGTAAATTTCTATTAAAAGAATAACAAAATTAGACAATCAAGCATAAAGGTGCTTAGTCAAGACCAAGGCGAATTCATACAAGGTGGTCTTATTTTAAAAAAGGATACAAAACTGGAAAAATACTTTAACATTGAGTCAAAATATTACAAAACTGTAAAATTACTTTAACATTGTTTAAAAAAAAAACATATAATGTAGTAAACAAATTAATTGAGTAACAAAAATATATGTATGCTGGCACATTTAATTTTGTTTTTAATTTTAAATTGTGTGTTTTGAAATGTAAAAATTTAAAAACGTTTTAAATATCATAATTCTAAATATTCCCCAGAACCTCCAGAACGGTATACCATTTTGACATATGGTTGGTTACCAGCTGTTGCTTACTTAGCAAGCTACGGTCACCTGTAGCCCGTTTCTGTATTTCTCGCATCGTAAAATTTCCCGCATGAAACAAGTGAATTATAACAAAAACAGTGCAATATAAAACAAAAAATGGTTTTTCTCACATAAGTGTTTCTGTACTTTTACTTTGCGAGAATTATCTGTCATTTAAATAATTTTCCAGCAATTATTGGAAGGATGTGAGAACAAGTGTTTCTGTAACAATATTTTGCAAAAAGTTTCTCACAAGAACTGTCAAAATAAGTCATATTTGAAATTGATGCGAGAAAAAAAAATTTAAAAAAATGGAGCCCAAATTATGTACATATGTATGTAAACAAGAATGTGTATTATTTTATTTTAAAAGAAAGAATTTAAATGATGAAAATAAGTATATAAAACACAATTGTTATATTTTGTTATTAAAATTTTTTTAGCCTTTCATTGTTTGTTTTATGCAGGGCTGCCAGATAAATTTGTGAAAAAAACGTCAATATCCTAAGAAAAAATAAAAAAATCGTCTATTTTTTTCGGAAAATTTAAAATTAATTTTGACGAATTTTGTTCGATTTTTATCATATAATCACAAATTTTTATCATATAAACACATAATCAAAAAAAAAAAAAAAAAAAACATTAAGTTCATGGGTAAAATACATTTTTTATACATACATAAGCTTGAGGTCTATTTAAATAAAATTATTTATTTTATTTTCCTTTATCCGATAAGAGTTTAAAATTTCAGATTGTTATTTTTCCCTGCAGAAATCACACAAAGAAGTGACAAAATATCATATTGAAATAAAATAAACCCTTTTGGACAAAGTAAAAGGCAAAAATTTCTTAAAGTGCATTGACTGAAAAATGGGGTAATAGTTTTATCTTTTGATCACACAAACAAATATATTAAATAATCCAAGCAAATAAAAATTAAACAGTTTCCGTTCGAAATTTTGCTTTTGCCGATACATTTTTTAATCTGCCTTGTTTTTAAAGATATCAATTTTCTGTGGTGCCTAATACACAAACATATAAAACTATTTAAAATTGTTTTATTTCAAAGACTGTATCGTCACTAGAAAAAAATTAGCAAATTTTCACTTTGCCAATTTTGGAACAAAAAAAATCGTCAAAATGTCGATAAATCTTTAAATCTGGCAGCCTTATTTTTATTATATATATTTCTTTCGTTGACGTTTCGCTTGCATTTGACACTTAATTACTGGAAGTATTCCAGTTAAAACAGAATCTGTGTTGTCTGTTCTCGCATTTAAATACAGAAACACTTTTTTCTCACAAATCGAGAAACGATGAAATTTTTTGTTTCACACTTAATATGAGAAAATTTGCGATGCGAGAAATACAGAAACGAGCTACTGGTTTGAATTCCTGATCAAGACACTAAATGGCTTATTTGGCAACACTGTGCTTGCTTTTTATAAAAACAAAACTGCCATTAATAAAAAAAAAAAAAACTATAGAATATGCAAATTAATATGCATTCTTAAACAATACATCCTCAGCTCATTATTGGTTTGACCTACCGCTCATTTTTAAAAACAATTAGGTTATGTATGGGGTATATTTATTTTCAATAACCCCCTCAGAATCAAAAATCTGATTCACGAAATGTTTATCGTTTCTGAGAAATTGAGTATTAATTTTGCTCCGTATCAAATATTTTAAAGTTAATTAAGTATTGTGTTGCCCTACATGCCACTGTTCGGCGAATGCTGCAAATTTCTCATACAAAAATGTACAAAATAAATTTCACTCTTGCATCGCTTTATTGCCGTAAGAAAAAAACAGTAAAAGCAAAGAAAAAATAAAATGTCAACAACTCAATACACATCAGTAAGTATACGTTTTTAAAAATAAATTAAGAAAAGTGGCGTATGCGGCACAAAACAATAATTTTCACTTTCAATAAAATACTATTACCTTCTTACTTTATTCATTAAAGTTTACAAAAATTTAAATTTTTCTTCAAAACATATGCTGGAAGCAGTGGTGAAAATACAAAAAAAAATCTATCGGGTATATTTCCAGAAAACTCCATTTAGATCTTTCTTGGCGTTTTTCTCCACTACGAGTGTTTGGCATATGCGCCAAACCGATAATGACCTGATAATATTTCAAAAAATGCATTTATGCCAAGAACAGGCGATGAAACGCAACTGCAACTTCTAGTTATTTTTGTGTTTTAATTTTATGCCATAGACTTCTTCGAAAGTTCACACATGACGCGGACCGGCTTGAATTGCATTAGAAATCAGTTGCATTAAAACCGGCCTGCAGGGAACTCAAGTTTGCCTTTTATCTGTTCTCAAAGAAAACCAAAATGATTGTTATTATTTTATTATAATGCACAGAGGTACATTTCAGCCAAAACCTCAAAAAAATTTTCGGATTTTTAAAAGAATGCGTATGCAATATTATAGCTTATACAACAGAATTTTATTACAAATTCCGATCACAATATACAGTCTACTTTGACTGAAGAAGTTTCACAACCATCTTAAGCCAACTTTTTTTTAAAATAATTTCCTTTTAAGTGATCCCTATTAAATTTAAAAGCTTTCAATATCTGGCAAACACATTAAGATAAAACAAGTTAGAGTGCTATATTCGGCTGTGCCGAATCTTTGATACCCTCCACCGACACGAGTGGGCTCTATATGATAAATTCATTTATATTATTAACTAAGCTTCACAAAAACAAACGTCTGCATTAAAATTGGTTGCGGTTTAGACCTATATTAAATTTTTATCGTCATACCCTGTCTTCTTTTCTGCTTTTTTTCATAAGTTTTATACATATGTGCTTAAAAAAGAGTTGTATTATGAAAATGGTTTAATAATTTTTTTTGTTTCAAATATAACCGGGTCCGTTGCAGGTATTCGAAATAAATTGGTTGAGCTTCTCCTTATATATATACTAGCTGACCCGGTCCGCGTTGCTGGCCCTAAGCAAACATTAGTGTTGTATTACCAGACGATTTAAATTGATCTTTAAACGAAATTTACGGATAGAAAAAGTGGGCGTAAAAGTAGGCTTGGTAAATTTTTCTTTAGATGAAAACTTAAACTTGATTAATACAAACATTCGAAAGAAAAATTAGTCAACTCGATGGAGGCGTTTTCTGATTTTAGGTAAATCGAAAAAAGTGGGCGTAAATGTGGGCGGAGCAAAATTTTCTTTCCGTAAAAACGTAAGTTGGACCATGGCGATCATTTTAAGGAAAAATTCGTTCAAATCGCTCAAGCCGTTCTCAAGTTATGGATTTTGCCACGCCCCTCCGCCCCCAGACCGAAAATCAGAAGTCACCCGCCTGAATATTCTGAAGATTCCCTGAAAATTTCATCAAAATCGGCCCAGCCGTTTTGGAGTCCATACGTTACATACATACATACACACATCCTATTTTATATATGTATATAGAAGAAGATATATACATATATATAAAGGGTGTCCCAACTAGAACGCAATTTTTAAATTTGGCGCCATTCGAAGTGTCATTGTTTGACATTTGAACAACTGTTATTGTTTGCTAGTAGAAGGTACGAGGTTAGTAAAAATGGAGCGCTACACGAATGAACAACGCATTCTCATTGTGAATTTTTTTTACCAAAATGGTGAAAGTTTTGCGGCTACAGTTCGCAAATTGCCATCAATTTGGGGTCAGAATAATGCTCCAAAAGAGTCAACTGTAAAGAGATTAATGGATAAATTTGCCGAAACTGGGTCTGTTAGTGATGTAAAGACAACAACGCGCCTTCGACCAGGTCGATCGACCGAAAATGTCGCAGCTGTACGTGATGATGTCACTAAAACTCCATCCACCTCAATTCGACACCGAGCTCAGCAAATTGGTGTCTCCAAATCCACTATGCAGCGAATTTTAACGAAAGAATTGAAGAAATGAATGTGGTGGGCATGTGGTTTCAACAAGATGGCGCCACATGTCATACAGCCAGAGAAACAATTTAATTGCTGCATCAGTCATTTTCCGGTCGTGCTATTTCGCGTTTTGGAAACCAGAATTGGCCGCCTAGATCGTGCGATTTAACACCTTTAGATTTTTTTCTTTGGGGTTTTTTGAAGTCGATGATTTACGCGAATAAGCCGACGACGACTCAAGCCTTAAAAGAGGAAATTGGACGCTGCATTTATGCAAAAAGGTCATTGAAAATGTCATTAAAAGATCGCGTGTGTGCCAGCAAAGACGCGTCAGCCATCTGCACGATATATTGTTCCATACATAACCTTATTCTGTCTACTTTACGATATAATAAAGTTTCACGATTTTTTTTTTAAATATCTGTGTTTTATTTAAAATTTAAAAATTGCGTTCTAGTTGGGGCACCCTTTATATATATATTTCTTTTTTGGTGTTGCAAATCGTTGATTGAGGAATTTATTATTTATAAACATGGCACTTGGGACGAAATTAAACAAACACGCTTGCTAAGGAAAGAACCGAAACTATAGTGAAGACAGTGCAAATTGTGAATCAATGTGTGAATAACAAAACATGCGAGATAAAAACAGTTAAACAAATGCATTACATTTTTGTTCTTCCGGATTGTTCGTCTGGATTGTAGAGGTAAACCGTTTAAATTGTACGAATTATTGGAATGACCGGACTGTCGCATGAACTATCGAAGTTGCACTGTACATAATTTTTAACTGTTTCTATTTTGCAGTGTTGCCAATTCATTCATCTATATGCTGCAAGGCTAACAGCCGTGCCTAAACAAGAGCGGAGGGCGGAACGTTTTTTTCCGCGTAGCTTTTACGCTGATATGCCATGCCTAAACAAGAGCGTCAGCGTTGTTTCACAATCGTTAGTGTTAACTTTCGTGCTTACTAAAACCCTCATAAAAGAAATAAGAAGTGGAATTAAAACCCGCTAGTTTGACCTAGAAATAGCTAAATTGCCATTATTTATTATCAAATGATAAAAAGAAGGTTGTCAAAACAACAAATATAGCAATCATGATTATTTTAACGCGCTGTCAACATGGGATTTCCAATTGTAAAGCGTTGACACCGCGCTATTTAGGAATGCTTCATACAAATTGTATGTGTATGAGGATTTTCGACAGCTAGAAAACGCGTACAGATTTTGTTAAGTATAGCTGTAATTGTGTAATATCCTTTCTTTTTTTTTTTTTGAAAAATCCAATTTTGTAACTTTTTAAAATTATTATTAAAAATTTGTTTATAATAAAACTTGTTTAACTGAGTTTTAGCCTTTATTTAGCCATTTATTTCGTCGTAAATAGCTGGCAACTCTTAAGTTTCAAAGCAATTTTATTTAAGGAAATTGATATGCTGAAGATTTTAACAAATTGTAAATTTTTAATACTTTTTGCACAATTTCTTCTGCAACAATTTAAAACAAAATACTTTGCATACTAAAACATTGCTTAAATACACTCAGAAAAAAAACGCTAACAAGCCTAACTGCAGGATTTGGACTACGGGGAATCAAAGAGCAGTTCATCAGCGACAATTGGACTAAGTAAGTCTACATTTGGTGCGGTGTATCGTTTTTGTCTCCTATTTTGTTTAAAAAAAAAAAATGGTGCATACCGGACGATGTTGGATAATTTTGTAAGTCCAACTGTGGGAAATCCTACAACCTTGTGGTTTTAACAATATGGTGCCAGAGCACATACCGCAAGTGCCTTAATGGCTTCGGTCGGGGCGTATTCGGCAAAATATTATTTTGCGTACAAGCCATTTTTAATGGAATCCACGTTTACCAGATTTTATAGCTCAAAATTAATAACCAATTATTTTTTTTTGGAATAACCATTTATTCATAATAGAAAAATAATTCGAGTGATGGAAATATTTATTTCGACGTTTACAATTTTTTTTTTTGGTTAAGTGGCAAAGATGATATCCAACAAGTGGCTGCAGAATTAATGCACATTTGTGTCCGTTTTATCGCATTTTCCATGACTTTTTCGAAGATTACCGGTGATAACTGTGCGCATTCCATTCGAATATTTTGCTTAAGGGCTGCGGTTGTCTGTGGCTTGTTGCTATTAACCCGCGGGTTCAAATCTGGGATGGTTAAAATGGTTCATGCTGGCCACGCCAAATCGCCCAATACCCTTCACGCGTGAACGCCGCACCACACAGTGGCTTTGAGTGAAGGCAACGCCTTTTGTACATTACACTAAGATCTTCAATGCCCCTAAGATTTTGTCCTCTCTCCTCCTCTTCGTTGTTAACACAATTATTCCACGCCTTGGCGGAGTAAAGCGCTCCATTACTTATCTGTTTGATAACTACAGCTGTCTAGTTCACAAACGTCAAATATGATTAACGAACGACGCCATTTGCAAAAATTATAACATCTTCCGATAGGATTAATTTTGTGGCACCTTTATAAGTCATTCTACGCCACCCTGTATAATTTTTAATTTTGTCTCAAAATAAATTTTCCTTAACAACAATAACTTTTTTTTCTGAGTGTATAAACAGCGCATATAACAGTTTCTTTTACTACTTTTTATGCCAATACCGGGGTCAAATGTTACTGGAACAAAATGTAATTTTATTTTTTTCTCTGCTACTAATTGCAAATTGAAAAATAGAAGAAAGCAAATTCGCAAAAGAAGAAATTAAAAAGCAACACATCTTCAACAATTTCAAAACATTTGCGTTAAAAACTTTTTATAATGCCAAAAAAAAGACACATAACCACAACGAAAATTTTCTTTAATAATCATCGCAAATGAAAAATCGAAGTTTTGCAAGACATGTGCCCGAATGACGACTGTATTACAGTATCTTGTTTTGTATGTGAAAAAAGTCTATAGGTCCGCTTAACGCTTAAAGTTCGTTGAACTTTTTCATAACATTTTTTTTTTTTTATAAAAAAAAGTTGCCAAATAACTTACGTTTTTGTTAAATATATTTGTGAGAAAAAATTCAATATTTTTGTTTCTTTTTTGATTTCGATTTGTGTTAAAAAATGTTTTTTTCTTTAAATTTCTTACCTTACAATTTGTTTTGCCATTCGATGATGCGTGCTTGCCACACACATTACTGTCTCTCATATTTGTGCTGTTATTATTATTGTTGTTATTATTTACCAGACTTTTTGGCGATTTATCAGAGGCAGAACTTTTCCCATCACTACTGCTGGACTTTTTATTCTGTAATCAAAAGAAAAACCGGAGAATGTTAAAATTAAAGTTAATTTATATAATTAATTGGAAAAGAAAGCTAAACAAACATTTCGAAAGTTAAAAATTTACGTTTTTACTTAAAGACACTATTTACAAAAAGGTATTTTATTTACAAAAAGGTATTTTATTTACAAAAAGTTACTTGTTTTTTTTACAAAAATTTACTTTTTTTACAAAAAGGTTTGTTTTTACAAAAATTGATTTTCAACAAAATAGTACTTATTGTACGTAAGTGATTGTACGATCTTGAACAAAGTGTAACTTTGAACTTTTGAGCAAATGCGTCCTTTTTACAAAAAGGTACATTTTTACAAAAAGTTACTTTTTACAAAAAGGTACGTTTTTACGAAAATTGCTTTTTAACAGAATAGTACTTGGTATTTTATTTACAAAAAGGTACTTTTCTTTACAAAATTTTACTTTTTTACAAAAAGGTATTTTTAACAAAAAGGTTCGTTTTTACAAAAATTGATTCTTAACAAAATAGTACTTATTGTACAAAGTGTAACTTTGAACGTTCGAGCAAATGCGTCCTTTTTACAAAAAGGTTCGTTTTAACGAAATTTGCTTTTTAACAGAATAGTACTTGGTATTTTATTTACAAAAAGGTACTTTTTTTTAAAAAAATTTTTTACTTTTTTTACAAAAATGTATCTTGTACAAAGTGTAACTTTGAACTTTTGAGCAAATGTGTCCTTTTTGGTACTCTTTTGAAAAGTACTTCATGAACAAACGTAAACTTTAGGCAAACTGTAATTTGTAATATAATACAGAGCAATTTCAAACCAAATTCACACAATGTCCTGCTTATAAAGATTTTAAATTAAATTTAAAGCATAGATTGATCCCTACTTATAGGGACAAATTAGCTACACATTTTTTAAAAAACAGGACCACGAAGGGAGGTAGAGGGCGATTTCTTCCTCTCCGAAACTATCCAAAAGATTTTTAAGAAATTTAAAACAGAGATCGATCCCATCTTACATGGATACATTAACTATGCAATTTTTTTAAAAATAGGATCACGAGTGGAGGTAGATTTAAGTGAAATTAAAAACATATGAAGATAGATTTCTACACATATGCCCACATTAGCTATGCAATTAAAAAAAAAAAGGAACACGAGAGGAGGTAGGAACCGATTTCTGTCTCTCCGAAACCATCCAACAGATTTTAATGAAATTTAAAACGTGAAAAGCCCTAGGGGAAAGGGAACTAACACCAAACTTGTCACGTTATAGTTCTAAAGTAGTAGGGACAGGTTCTAGCTCTAACACTTTATATGAAGGGGACTTGTAATTTTAACATGGCGATGTCCCAGGAGGGGGTTAATTTGCACCTTTTTGACACTTTGTAACAGGTCACAGAAATAACCTAAATGGACACATTTAATTTTGCTTAATATAATTATACAACAATTAAATAATTTTTCAATGAATTTAAAACGAATTTAATAAAAATCATTTTAATTTTTGGTGACCATTTTTATATTATCCAAGACAGGACACAAAGAGCCTAAAATATATCAGTTAACCACCTCATAGGCCAACACCATGTTAATATGATTGATCCCCTTCCTATAAAGTTATAAAAGCAGGAAGAATCAGCCACTACCCACACAAAATCCAGTCACATTAATAGTTTTTTTACCCATAACCTTTCCTCTGGACTAACTACACTTTAAACACATTTTCACCAAAAGTTAGGGTTTTTAGGGTTGACATTTATTAATTATATGTGTATGTAGGTGCTCGATTTAAAAAATAAATCATAAATTAAAGTTAGAAACAGATTAATTTGGATGTTGTAGCCTATTTGGAACCCATGGGCATTCATGGATCAAATCACGCTCTATATGAGATTTTTATATTTTTTTTGTCTTAAAGTGATTTAGAAACGGCAGCTAAATTTTATATGTAATAAAATTAACAGTAGAAAGGAAGTTATGGCTTATCAAAAATTATTTTTGGGAATGAAATATTTTATTAATTAATTCATTTATTAATGATGTGCTAATAATCCCAATTTTTTTAAATTAAAACACTGAAATTTATTGTTGTGGGAAAGCTGGTTCCTATGCGCATTTCGCTGGTTGCTTAGGCCAGCTCGTCAGGAAACTTTTTCCAAATACTTTAACCTTTTTTTAAGAAAACAATATATGCATAGGAGCTATGGTCAAATGTGAACCGATTTTATTAAAATTTAGTTTGCAGTAAAATATATGTATGTGGAATTATGGACCGATTATCACCATTTACATCGGCTTCGTCCTTATGACAATTACAACGAATGCGATAAATTTTATTAAATAATCAACAAACAACCGGCCAGACGGATTGTGATTCTGAGTCATCGGTATACTTAAATATTGGTTTAGATATATATGTATTACACGTCGGCACACACGCTCATAATTGGGGTTTCTCTTAATTTTTGCTTACATATATATCAAATCTGACAGCTTGGAATAAGGGATGCTAACTAAGCCCTTTTCGAAAAGCATTTATCCTTTTTAAGTATCCGAAAGGCGATAAAAAATATCTAGCCCTAGACTAAAGAAGCGGGGTTTCGGCCTTTTTTGTTATTTTAGTTTAGCCCTTTTAAGCTGTTTTTGCTTATTTTTTGTGATAATGTCTACTTTTGTATTATACCAAAGAACACCAAACTGCGGGAAATTTGGGTTAACTGTTCTAAAATAACTTATCCCGTGACTGGTGAATACAATATTATAATAAAAAGAAACGAATTGTAATAGGTGAAAGCAAAACATATCACTTAACTGGTGATAATGTGTTTAAGGTGTAGTTACTGCAAAGGAAAGGTAATTGACACAAAACTATTCATGTACCTGGATTTTAAGCGGGTAGTGGCTGATCCTATCTGGTTCTATGACTTTATATGAATGGGATCTTAGCATTTAACATGGTTCACTCGGGACAATATCTACAACAGGCATTATTTTAACCGAAATTCAATGTGTCAATTTAAGTTATTTCATTGACTACTTACAAAGTGTTCAAAATATGCCAATTAACCCCCTTCTAAAACATCACCATATTAAAGTGACAAGTCCCCTTCATATGAAGTGTAGGAACTAGAACCGGTCCCATCCACTTTAGAACTGCCCCGTGTCGAGTTTGGCTTCAGTTCTGTTTCCCCTCAAATAAAATAAAAACCAACTGATTTGAGGACCAATGCTTCTTATAGGAGCCAAAGGAACCAATATGTGACCTTCTCCGAGAAAAGGGACCTAGTGTGTCAAAAACGGGTTTGGACTTAAGAGTGGATTCTGGTACCTAAAAGGGTGTGGAATAAGATGAAATGAGTAAGGGGTCTGATAAAAATTTATTTACTCCCATAAAAACAAACAAAACGAACTTGGAAAAATCGATAAAAACGAGAAAAACATTAAAATTTTACTTCTTGATTTTTTTCTCAAAACTTCATTTTAACACACTAGCTCCCTTTTCTCGGAGAAGGTCACATATATATATATATATATAAGGGAATACTTTATGTACAAAATTGATTGATTTGTGCTAAAAGTTTCGAAAGCAAATCGGACCGTAACGTTTAAGACAACTTACATTTTCGAATTTAGTGCATTTACTGTTTATTTTTACAACAAAAAAACAATTTTAATAAAAAATTATATTCAAAGTTTTTATAATGAAATAAATTACGCTCAAGTAATGACTCGTAGAAAAAAAAGATGGTTTCGTTTTTTTCTCTATCAAAATAAATTTTTAACAGTTGAAATAAAAATAAAATTAAATTTTTTTTTTCTTTGACTCATACAATGACAAAGAAAAAGTCACTTTCATGTTAAACTTCAAATTGAACTGAAGACAAAGAAACAAATTCGGTTACAGACACTCAAACTCTGAACAACTTGTTGTTAATGGCGGCATGAATAAATGCTATGGGACCTTGACATTTGCAACATTATGTTGCACGTACATACAATGAATGAGTTTACAACTTTTAAGTTTCAGTTAAAACAGAAAAACTAAACAAAATCAGCTGCAACGACATCTTAAAAAAAATTTACAAAACGCGTTTAATTTTAAATAAAAAAGCAGGCAGACTACAAAAAATGTTGCAATAAAAAAGAAAGTGCATGATGACGATGATGATCATTATTATTAACATATCTTGTTATTGCTGCAGATGTTTGGCTGTGGCTGTTGGTGAATTTCAGTTTCAATTAAACATTCATTCCCAAGATGACGATGATTTGAACCAACCAATATGATGATACCCAACAACTTCCAGACAACAATATTACACTCATGTCACATTTGTATGCAACACTTTCACCTCATATTAATTTTTGTTTTTTTTTATAAAAAATGTTTCGATTGAAAAGTTGATTTTTATTTAATTTAAAAAGGAAGATGTTTCCTTTTTAAAAATTTTTTTTATAAGAGAAGTTAAACTTTCTGCCGCCAAATGTTTTGGAATAGTTTTTTAACCCCTGCATATTTTTAAATATCACAACGTTGCACTCAAAGCAAGTCCTGTCTAATAAGATTTTGATGAATTTATACGTGTGTAATTAAATGTTTTTAAACGATTTTTAATTTTTGTTGACTGCTTAAAATTTAGTCACGAGTGTGAAAAATGTTCTTTTTTGGTAGTTAAATTTTATTTAAAGTTTTTTTTAATGAGTTTTACCTATAATTCATTGCAGAAAATAGTGTACAGTAAAATGTATAATAATTTCTTTTCATTGACAGCTTCTGAACTAAGCAGGTAACAGTGATGACCAAAAGTGCAAAAAGATTATTTTTGTTAACAAATTTTCTGTGAATTTTTAAAATGCATTCGCAAATAGTTTTTTATACAGATTTTAAAAAAGGGTTAAAAAGATATTTTTTGCTTTAAAAAAACTTTTACCTGAGAAAGCTTTTTAAAGAAAAATTTATTTTAAGAAAATAGCTTTAATAAACATAAAAAACAATATTTTTTAAAAAAAGTTGGTTTTTCATTAAAGCATTGTTTTGAAAACTTTATTAAACAGAAGCTTTTGTGAAAAGTTAGAAAAAGTTATTCCAAATCTGGATCAGATAATTCTTACTACGAAAAAGCTTCTAATAAAATAATCTTGAAAATATTTTTAAAAAACTTTATTAAGTCAAGAAACTTATTTAAAGCTTTTAATAATAAAGTTAAGGAAAATATTATAAAAACTTTACTTGCTAAATGTCTTTTATAAAAACTTTAAGATTTTATTTAAAAATTACAAAAAGATTTGCAAATGTAACTTTAAAGAAATGTTTTAAGAAAGATTATTAAAAAATTGTATAACTTTAATAAAAAAGTTTATAAACCAATTACCATCAGCGCAATATGCAAGCTTTTAAGAAAGAGCTTTGTGCTTTCACACCAACGAGAGAACAACATGTAGTTTACCTGTTGGTAACGTGTTTTTCGTCAAATATTTGCCAAGTGTGACCGACGCATAAAAGCTCTTACAAAACAGTTTACCGCAAATGCAACTATCAAAGTATGTGTTCTTGGACGTAGCTGCTACAAATGCTTATATGAAACCTTTAAAAATCAACAAATAAAAGCTGTTTATGAAAAAGCTTATGTAAAGCTGTTTACACAAGTTTTTATTTATACTTTCTAGAGGGCTTCTCAAAATGAGTCTCATAAAATCTTTTATATACAATTTCTAGAAGATTTAACGTTTTTTTTCACAATAATTAAATATTTATTTACGTGTAAATATTCAAGAGTTTTAAAGATATTTTGAAAAACTTTTCTTCAAATTTTTTTTTAAAAATTAACAATTTTTTTGGAAAAATAATTTAAAAAAAAATTTGTTTTCATTGATTGTGCTCCTAAAACGCTAGAACGTGTGGACCGATTGACACCAAACTTGAACCAAAAATTTTGTATGTTGGGAGCCAGGTTTCTCTTAAGCTTAATCCCGATATGTGGCGCTGGTGTCGTGATATAAAACTTTTTTTATTTAAGGTACGATTTGGCTGAAATTTACGAAATATATTTATTTAACAAAAATAAGTTTCCTGATTAAATTTTGAACCGGTAGATAGCGCTGGGATTAAGTTATTAACAAAATTTTCCAGTATTTCATTTTTTATTTTTATTTAGGAATTCCCGAGCAGCGCCAGGACCAAACAGCTAGTATCATATAAATGCATTTTATTAAAAAAAAACTCGTGGTAAGCTTTTCTGAAAATTAGAGAAACTTTCGAAAATGATTTATAGAAAGCCTAACTAAAGCTTTTATATGTTTAACTTTTTTTCAAGAACTTTGACGTTTTCCTTAAGAAAATATATTATATATTTTATAATAAAAAGTTTTTAAAAAATTATAATAAGTTTTTTTGCAACAAGTCTATTAAAATTTTTTTAATGTAATTTTAATATAAAATATGGCCCATAATCATTGAGGCCCTATGCTTCTTATAGGATCGATGGGAACATATAAATATATAATCATAGTCAAAAATAATGTCGACTTTTTCTAAAGTATACTTTAGAACAACGGTGTTCACATGCAGTTAAAGCCGATTTTAGCTTAAAGTTTACGTTATTTTGACTATGAGTATGAACCTTTGTGTTTAAGAAATTGATTTTTGTCCAAAATCGTTTATGGCAAAGTATATACATAAACTTTTTTCAATTTCTTTTGGACGGGTTGATTTTAAAAAATTTGATTTGTAATTAAAATATAATCTAAATTCTTCTAAATATCTTTGCGTATCTCTATTTTAATCTAATTCATTTTTAACGTAAGCTTTAAGTAAATAGCAGTAAACATACTTACGGTAAATTTCATTAAAATTAATAAAAAATTGTTCTTAAACACTTTTGTTCGACACTGTGCTACTTATTTTGTAGTATCATGGTGTATGAACCGTTACTTGTGCATATTTAAAGGGTGGTACTATGAAATTGAAAAAAAAATAATATGATTAAATCAATCGTAACGTAGCAAAAAAATAAACTTAGTTTTAGAGAAAGTAAATAATTATACGGAATAAAAAATTTAAAAAACCTTCTGAGCCGACATTTATTTAGTGAGTTATGCGACCTTAACAGTAAGTCAGGGTGTATTTTAGCTGGAAAAGAGTGGAAGTGATAGTGAAAGTAATTAAACATAAACGTAAAAATGGAAATTGTTAAAATTAATGTTATTTAAATAAATAACTACAAATATACATATAAAATTGTTTAAGTATTTTGATTGCAATAATGGTGATTGAAAAGATAGCTGAAACTTTATTTCATTATCATTTAAATATCTTCTTGCGTTTAAGGAGGTGACTGACTCAACTTATTCTTGTTGTATGTGGAATGAACCATGCTAGTGGTCATCAATTAAAAACTTTGATCAGCAATCTCCCCTTCTATGAAAGTCAACATCGATGGCAGAAGGACAATAATTGTATTTTCTAAGTCGTTATTACCAACAATCGATAACTATTGACGGTCACTTTTTATAGAATTGACAGGACATTTTGCTATGACTCAAATTATGTTAAAGAAATTTAAGTGACAAAATTAATATGAACTTTTGCATACAATTTTTTTTTAACAATTGTTAAAATTGAATGTCTTAATAAAGCCGGCGATACACTATGCTTCCTATTCAGTCGTACGATTTGTCAAAAAATCGTGTGTGTTCATAAATGAGTCGTTTATTTTGAGAGTGGTTTAAGTCCATTTTTTCTTATATTGAGATATTTAAGGGTTTGTGTTTGATTTGTTTCAAAAATATTGTTAAGTGGTATTAATTTTTTTTTATGGCTTTGTGACCTTAAACATGTTAGAATATATAAAGTAATACGTTTTGTAAACTTTACTAGAAAAATAAGCTGTGTTTCAGAACCTAAAATGGACTTAAACCACTTTCAAAATTAATAAAATGACATTTTTGTTAGTGAAAAGGGATAAGTCCACTTATTTTAAAGAAATTAAATAATAGAAATTGTAAATATTTTATGTTTTATGTAGATGAATTTAAAATAATTAGGGAAGCTTTCTATTTAGATACAGATTTGTATTTATGTAATTAAAAAAATGTTTTTAAAAATAAATATTAATTAATTTATTAAAAAATTAAATTTACATTCATTTATTAAGGATAATATTAAAGATTTTGCCATATAATTTCTCCTCATTAAGATTTTAACATTGCTTAAATTACACTCTTCCAGGTATTGATTAAAATGTTAGTAACATTTAATTCAGGGTGTCAGTACCTTCTTCTTGAATTATGAGACCTTGTGTAATGAGATTCATATTGAGGAAAAGTTTTAATATGATTTGTTACGGCTTCTCTATCCTCTTAATGAATTTTCCTAGAAGATCCTGTTCCAATATTTTTACATTGTAAAATTCGCTGTAATCGGCCTACTGATATATTAAAAGTACTCCAAAAGAATTTTTTACATACTGAAACATTTCCGTGAGTAGTTTTTATGCAACTCTTTGAACAATGGCAGTCTTTGTGTTGGAATATTTTTTCCCGGATAATTTTTCCTGCTGCAGTGTAATATTTCTTTCCTGTATTCCTGTTAGATTTTCTTAATTTTTGAGCGTATTTATCACCATTTCTTTCTGGTATTTCATTCTCATTCAGAGAATTTGAGCTGAAATCACATCATCTGATGACAAATAATTTTCTCTAATTCTTCTTCTCTTTATAGTACTATTAGAATTATTGTTTTCTAAATCATCTTCAATTTCTAAATCCAAAATTCTTGAATTTTTATTTCTTTGCACAGGGTAGATTTCTATTGAAAATAATAACCGATAATTACACAAGTTATTTTAATTATAAGCATATAAGTAAATTTTTTTTGTTACCGGTGTCACTATCTGAGGTAATTCTAGTGTAATCTTCGTCAGACATATTACAATTATAATTAGAAGAAACGCCAAAATATAATTTTTTCCCCGTTATCAATTTTACTTCTTCGTAGTGAATTTTATTGCTGTACTGTGCAGTGATGCAGTTTTGTAACATAAATGATGTCATATCTAAATTATTTATTTCAGTGGACTTAAACCGGTTTCAAAATAATTTTTTTTTGGATTTCGTTAGCTAACTAATTTTCAAGTGCAAAAATCATAGCGATTTTAATGGTAATAGACTTAAATTGTTTATAAAAAAAAAAGATTATATAGGATTGTGATTATTGTTATCATTAACTGCTTTTTTTTAAAAATGGACTTAAACCACTTTCAAAATAAACGACTCAAATATGAATTAAGTGACAGATTTTTTGACAAGTCTGCCCGACTTGCAAATGCTTATAAAGATTTTCATAAAATGATAGATTCTATGCGATCAGTGATGCATTTTCTTATTAAGTAGCAAAGTCATTTGAGTTTGCATCTTTTTTATGGGATAGAGTGTCATTGAAGCAGATTTTGCAGACATTTTTTTTATGTCGCATAGAATTCCGTCAGATTTTCGTGTGAATAAATCGAACGGTTGTGTAGGATAGTGAATCCTTGTCTTAAGTCCACCAAAAGTTTACCAGACACCTGTCTCTTAAATACATAAATCAAATTTTAGACTGCGGTCAAATGCCCACTATGGAGTAGAACTTGAATTACTAACTCCGTCGTGAAAAACAAGTGGAATTTTTGTTCCCATTAAATTTTTATTCCCCTCGAAGGGAAAAATGCTATCGTGAATTTCCCGTGAACAATTTTTCACGCTATCAGTTCTCAGTGAATGTAAAAAAGAAGATATACTAAAAAACATTAAAAAAAACAAAAACAAATTTTTGTTTAAAAATATGCGTGTATATTTTAAAGGAAAGAAAAAAAAAACAAAATAAATATATTGTATTGGAGCGATAGTTTGATTGCAACAATAGCTTATTGCCCTTTTATGTGGTTAAATAATTTCTAAAATTCTGCCACCACATCTTTTAAATGTTTTTTTTTGCATTTTGTTGAGCAATATAAGTACATACATAAATATAAGTTTTTGCCTCTTTTAACGGATCTTGACCTTAAAACTAATTTTGTAAACTTTAATATTCGAACTATGAGAAGAATTACTTACATAAATGCTTTGTTCCCCAGCAAAAATAAAGTGAGAAATTCAAATTACGGGGGAAAATTTTTTTCACTATTTTTTCCCGCAAACATTTTTTTCACGTTATTATTCCCTTATGAATTAATTTTTTTCATGGCAGTTTTTCATGATCGCAAATACGTGAAAAGGGGAAAAATTACGAGGGATATATTATTCACAATAGGGGTGTTTATTTTTAATTGTTTTTTTTTTTGTACTTTGAGTTTTGCCAAAACACACAAACAATTTATTAAAAAAAAAACAAACCCTAAACGTCAGAAGCTAAAAATAAACACAGATGAGATTTTTTTTGTCAGATTTTCAATAAATAGTCGTCATCGACACAACGCTGTTAAATAATTACCCCTATTATGAAAGTCGACTTCGACATGAGTCGACGGCACCGGAACAGTAATTGTTTTTTCTGCGTCGTTATTGACAAAAATCGATTACTATTGACGGTCACTTGATATTTTCTAATACGCTTTTAAGTCGACGTCGAGTAGAATTGTCTCTGTTTTAGTCGACAGGAAATTTTGCGTCGACTCAAATGAAAGTTAAACAAATTTTAAGTAGAATGTAAACATGTTTATTATATAAAAAAATGCAAATTTAAAAGAATTTATGGGCACAAATTTTATTAGTAAATCAAACGCGAAAATTCGGAAAAGTGCAAAAATAGCGAAAATTTTCAATATTTCAAACAAGCCATAAAATTAAAAGTCCCTAAAATTAAAAGTCCCTGGCAGGAATGGCAAAATTTCGGTTAAAATTTCAAAATAGCGGAAATTCGCAAAAATTTGCTAACAGTGGCATGATAGCAAAGTCTTATATTTATTAATAATCGTTAACGCTATAAAGAATCGGAAAACGTACAGTAAAAAATAGCTCTTATCGCGAACATGGCAATAATTCGCAAAAAATTCAAAATCGAAAACAAACTTAAATTAATTTGAAATCACTTAATCGGTTAAAAAAAAAAATTCGGAAAATAGCATAAATAGTGTTATACCACATTGACAGCAATATTCGTGTTACGTTCTCCCATCATGTTTCGCGACCCAAACATGATTGAAACAACATGTTTTGCCATACAAAATTTTTAGGGCGAAACGAGTCGTTTCATTTTGAAAAATGCTGCGAAACAGGAACAATATACTATCATCTCCAAAAAAAAATTAAAACAAAGAAAAAAATAAAATAAAAATTCATGCTAAATGAAACAAAGCGATAAATATTAAATAATATTAAAAGTGTTAAATAATATATTTTTAATTTTTACGTACATTTTATTCTATTTTAAATAAAATCCCACTAACAACACAACAAAATGCCAAAATTAAACAAGAATGAATCGTATGAACAGCATGTTTGGCAATCTAGTTTCTGAGAGCGAAACAAGCAAAAAATTAGCTTTAATGATGAAGAACAAAAATAATAGACAAATAATTGGAGATGGGATTTTTTTTGTCAGATTTTCGATAACTCGTCGACGTCGACACAACTTTCTTATAAAATACCAAATTAAGGCGAAGTGATGTCGTCGACATAAGGTGACAACAACTTTAAATTGAGGTAGATATCGACAACAAATAAAAGGGGTGAATATTTTTTTCCAAATCGAATGTGGGTATTTTTCTTTGTTTTTTTTTTTTTTTTTGTAAATTATTATTATTATTATTATAAGCAAAAAGTATGCGAAATATTGAGGGAATAGGACAACTACAAAAAGCTATAAAATTTTAATTTGACTTAAAAAAGCTAATTAATAATTTCATTTATTTCTTAAAAGGACATAATACTTAAACCTTAAGACATCGAGTGCAACAAGTGTGCGTTTAATAGGACGTGACGAGGACTCCAATTTACAACAAAGAAAAGTCGAGTTCTTCCATTTGACTCTAGTAGGACGTGACGAGGACTCCAATTTACAACAATGAAAAGTCGAGTTCTTCCACTCTGAACAGAATAATACGAACTGTTCTTGAAACTATTCTATTTTCTTTGCTTAAACACATTTTATTGCTGAAAATGAAAATTAATTTTTATATAAAATTAAATTATTCTAATCTTATTTTTGTGTCAATATTCTTTACAAAATCTTTCCGGAATCTCCAGGAATAAAACTTAAACTTTAAAATTTCTGGCCTAAGCAACCAGTGAAATTCGCATAGAAACAGCTTCTCCTCCAACAATAAATTTTCAGTTGTTTTATCAAGAATAAAAATAGGGAATTAAGCACAACAAATAAAATCTTTAATAAATAATTGTATTCCCATAAGCAACTTTTAAAATAAAAAAAATAAAATTTTTTTTTGCAAGTGCACGTGCATAAAAAACTGAACTGGCAAATGGTTTTTATTTTGATTTCTTGCGAAAACAATAAAAGCAATTTGTTTTTGTTTTTAATTTGTTTTTTCTAAACCCACTAACAACTACAATTAATGTTGGGAGAATTCCAACTAATTGTAGTGGGGAATGTAAGAAAAGATAAACACACTGTTTTATTGTTGGAATTTTGCTTAAGTTTTGATTTCCTTGCATATAAGACTTTCTGAGTGCTTGTAATTCTCATTCCCTCGGTAGTCTTATTTGCTGATATTTTTGGCTTTTCTAAAATTTTTTGGGAAAAACGTTTCCTGATGATCTGGCCTAAGCAACCAGCGGCGAAATGCGCATAGAAACAGCTTATCCTCCAGGAATAAATTTTCTGTTCTTTTATCCAGAATAAAAATACGGAATTAAGCACAAAAAATAGAATCTTTATATAAATAATTGTATTCCTAAAAATAACATTGATAATAAATTTTCTCAGAATAACGAAAGTTGCAATTTAAAATAAAAAAAAAATTCATCGATCTTGATTAATTTTTATTTAAATTTACTTATATGTTTCTCAGGATTATTAATACTACTTTTATTAGCCTAAAATATTTTTTAAACAGAAGGCCTAGTTTTTCTCGTAACTTATTCTTAAAGCCATCTTATGGTTAACTGGGAAATTATAGAACCCAATTTTTAGCCAACTCTTAACACAAGTAACTAATATAATTGACTTACTAAAAATGTTGAGAATTTATCGAAATTTTTAATATTTTTATCAGGCTAAAGTTCATTAAATTAATTAAACAAATTAAACTGCCCGTGAACGTGGGTTCAATTTCCCGGTCAGTCAAGAATGAAAAATTATCAATAAATTTAAATTAATTTCATGTTCAACATTTTTTCCTAAAAAGTTTAAGGAATAGAACTATTTCAAAAAGCTTTATAAAATACATAACTGAAATTTAACTCATAGAATAAATTCGACAAATAAAAAAAATAACAATTTTGAATATAATAAGCAACTTTATGAAAAGAAATAATTCCCAATATCTATTTAATTTCATGTTGTAAAATTCCTTTCTTCATAAAAATAATTTAATAAAAATTAAATTTAATGAACTTTTGCTTGGTTAAAATATTAAAAATTTGGATTAAAACCATAAACAGTTCAATAAAACATAAAATACCCATAATATTAATTGTTGAGAATTAATTAAATGTTTTTTTTTTAGAAAAAAATGATGTGTATAATTAACATGTTTAAATGTCTTTTTGAGCAACACAACACTATTAAATTACACTTTTAAAAAAATAATAATAATGTGAATCAACAAATTAAATATTTTCTATTATCATGTATATTATTTTTTATATTATGTATTAGATTTCATTCGCCCCTCTCCCCAACCATATTACACAAATAAAATTAATTGGTTTTTCTTACAAATTAAAGAACAAAAGCAAAAACGATTAATAAATTATGTAAATTCAAAAATAGCTTGATATCTTAAAAAAAAAAACAACAACTCATAATAATAAAAATAAGTTTTTGGAAAAAAGTAAAAGTTTTAACGCCCCATAACCCAAATGATCGCTTTTATCAGCAACATCAACAACATCACAAACAACATAATCTACCACAATAAATCCAAGACAATTATGGAGAAAGAAAACAATTTTACAACAAAACAAAACATCAATTTAAACAAAAGCTGTAACAAACATGGAAAGACAGCAGGAAAGAAGAAATAAAATAACAAATAAAAATATTTTAAAAGAAATGGGAGCAAACAAAAGAAACCCAACCAAAAGAAAAGTAACTTTTTTGTTTAAGAAAATTAAAAAACAAAAACTGAAATCAAAAGTTTAAAATCTGTTTAATAAAAACATTTAATCGCAATAGAATAAATTTCAAAATCAATAGAAAAAACTTTAAAAATAAAACAAAAGACTTAAGACAGCTACAGGCATATATTACGCTACAGGAGCTGAGAGAAACTACAATAATAAAACAACAACAATTAAATGTCACACTGTTAATGTCTGTATTGAGTTAGACAGACTATCATGATGATTATGTTCCTCATCATTAAACTCATCATTGTGGTATTCCAAAATTTGAAACAAAGTAGATCATTATTTGTATTTACAATTGTCACTGTCGCCGTTGCCGCTTCTGCTTCTGCTGCAGCAAAGTTTTAAAAAGACGTGTTAAAGGTTTAGCCTAGATTTTTTGTGTTTATTTTTTCGGTTTCTTGGTATGACATTTTTTGCATTATGTTTTAGTCGGTTTTGTTCTTTATTATTCCATTAACACTTTGTAACTAATTAAAATAAATGATAAAGAATCAGTATCTGGTTTTCGTATGTCTTTCTGGTTTCATCAAGAATTTTTTTTTTTTTGGTAAATATGAAACAGAAAAAGCTGTAATTTTTTTTTAAAAATAAACATAAAAAAAACTAGATCAAGTCAAAAAATTGTTTAACTTATTAGATTAAGATTTTGGCAATTTGTTAGGAATATAATAAAATGTTTAGGTAATACTTTTTATTCTTTTGTTTTTGTAAACAAGAAATATACGAGTAGTTCCGAAATTATAAAAATTTCTCTTAAGCAGTTTTTTGCTTTTAACTCCTGTAACTCCTAAGCAGTGTGGCCATTTTGACATTTTTGCAGCTAAATTTCTCATTAAAAATTTTTATTTAGCTGCAAAATTTTAATTTAGCACTTGGCATTTTATTTAGCATTTTTGGAAAATGTTTTATGATTTTTTTAGTATTATTTATTTTAAAAATATAGACGAATAGTGTAATTGATTTTGATAAAAAAATCTTATAAATTATAATAAATTTTGACTAAAAATAGTTGTACTCAAAATGAAATTTCGTATGAAAATAGATAACTCTTATGTTAAGAAACACCTGACATGTCTTGTTAAAAGAAATAGAATA
This sequence comes from Pollenia amentaria, assembly GCA_943735925.1. NCBI lineage: Eukaryota > Metazoa > Arthropoda > Insecta > Diptera > Polleniidae > Pollenia > Pollenia amentaria. The sequence continues at coordinate 210,869,697 of OX031008.1, forward strand.
TTCAGGGAATATTAAAAATGTCCTCATCATGTTGATTGTAAATATTATTTGCCGTTTGATAAAACGATATAAAAGTACAAGGAAATTTCACTTTGTTTTTAGTTAATAATTAAATAGCGTAAATGTTTGAAAAAATTGTTTGCTCTAAACTGCTGGAAAAATTTAGTTTAAAGCTTCAACTTTTCTTAAATTATAAAAAATTAAATGATCTAAAAATTTTGCATATTATATAAATAAACCGCTTAAATTTATCATACATCAGAGGATTGCAGGCTCGCTAAATTTAACATTTAATCTTAACTGCCTGTACTACATATTTATATGTATAATATGCTTTACCAAAAATTTGCTTAAATATAAAAATTTATTTCAATTTCGTTTAAAAATTATTCACTAAAATGTAATTAGTTTCGAATAAAATTTCATACTGGTAATAAATTTTTAACAAAAATCTTTAAAAAAAAATATTTAGCATTATTTTTAGCATTTTTAAAACCCATTTTTGTCATTTTTCGGCCCTGTCTAGTGGCAGGTTTAGCTGTAAAAATAATAAAAGACATGGCAACACTGCTCCTAAGTTCGATTCATGCATGTTGTCCGTACAACATTTTTTATTGTGTATTTTGACGTCTTTCTTTTTGAGAGATACACATTATATTTTACGAATAACTCTCAAATTAAATAAATTTATTTTATAACAATTGTGATTTTTCATTAAACTGTTGGTTTTTAATAGAAGTTTTTGATATTTTAATTAGCCTTAAGTTCATCAAATTAAATTTTCTATAAATTATTTTTATTATAGGGAGGAAATTACAACATGAAATTAATTGAAAAATTTTTTTTGACTGAATACGGAATTTAACTCGAGTCGAATAATTTATTCTTAACAGATGTTGCCACATTAAAATAAAAAAAATTAAAATGAAGCAACACAACAAAGCTACGAATGTGTGCAAAGAAAAATAAAAAAAACCCCAGAGAACAGAAAATGTTATTTTTCTTTACCCCGCTTGCTTCTCTAGCCCGTTCGCCGAGAAACACTAAAAATCATGTCTTAATAAAGATTAAAAAAATCACCGTCTGAATCTGGTGTATGAAAATGATATCAAATATGAAGTTTGACACATGGGCCAATTAGTAGGTCTGCTCGAAACGCTTGCTGATTTTTTGTAGAGTTGTGTTTTTATCGTGCAATTGTTTTTGACATCTTGTCCATTTTTTACACAAACAAATGCATTTAGTTTTGACATCTTTAACTTAATTTACACAAACAAAACGCGTGGCGATTTTTCTATTGTTGCATTGCTGTAGTTTTGCGCAGACCAAATAATTGGGCCATGGTTTGACACAAAAAAAAAAAAAAAAAAAAAAAACACAAAGCAAAATATAATTCGTCCCTGAAGTACTGCCATCATGTAAAACTAATAGATTTGGTGTACATTGGCAGCTTTGATTTCCCGGAGTTATTTTTCGAAATGAGTGAATCGTGCTGCAGACAACTCTCAGTAAAAAAACTTTCGGCGAATCTACAGTATAAAAAGTACCAGGTAGGTTCATTAAGGAGAGTTGTCACTTTTTACCCATGTAATGTCAAACAGCGAAACATTACTCAGTTGCAAATATTTCCATTTCCACATATTTAACACTTTTTAGATATTGCAACTTTCTTTTTTATATAAAACTATATTTTATTTAATATATTGTATATTTGGAATTGATTTTTGAATAAAATTTGATATTACAGAATTTTTATATTAAGAAATTTTAAAAAAAATTAAATTAATTTATTTGATTTTTGAAGCTCGTTTTGATTTTTTTTTCTTTTGTTTGACAATACCAAGGCGAATTCATACAGGCGACCGCATCATGAGATAGAGTTATGCTTGCTGTCCCTTTTTTGAATAATACTATGTATTTTGTTTTTGTAAAAAGTTTGAATGAATTTCGAAATTATTTGTTGAAAATATAAACAAGGGATTTTTTTTTGCTTATAAGTAGGGTTGAGATTTTCATGCACTAAAAAATTCAAAATATGCATTAAAAAAAATATGCACTAAAAACTAAGAAAATTTCCATAAAAAATCGTTTTTAATTTTACTCTAAACAAAAATATAAAAAATTCAGTATATTGTTATTTAAATATCTTTAAAAAACTAAAATAACTAATTTTGGTTTGTTTAAATAAGTAACATCCAATTTACATGATGAATTTTATGACGTCCAATTTTCTTAATTCCCTTTTGAAGTTGCTACCAAAAACTACTCAAATTCATACGATGGTTTTTTTTGGACGTCTAATTTTTTTTCATTTTCATTCAATCCAGTTGATTAGAATATAAAAATAAAACGTAACAGAAAGAACAGAAAAAAGTGTAAAGCAAAGTGTAAAAAAAAACATGAAAACAGAAACCATGTCTATTTTTCTACCCCTCTTTCTTCTCTACACCGCTTGCTAGCAAACAAAAAATGACGTCCAAAATTGGACGTCATAAAATTCATCATGTAAATTGGGTGTAAGTGCTGTTTTATAAAAGGAAAACTTTGTCTTGTACTTGAAGAACGCCAAGGTATTTTGAAGAAATTTATTTTCAGATCCCACTTTGATTTCAGATCAGGGGCCTGATTCTGGCAGTCGTGATCGAGTACTTTCTCGATTCGAAAGCAATTTAATATCTTATTATTTTAGTCAATAATGAACGAATCGGAATTATTTTTTCAGTGTTGTAAAGCATTAATTTGAGTTTCACGATACTGAAAAAATAATTTCGATTCGTTCAGTATCGACTGAAAGAATTAGAAATAAAATTGCTTTCGAATCGAGAAAGTACTCGATCACGACTGCCAGAAGTAGGCCCCAGATCAACAATATTTGAAATTAATTTTATTTTTTTAAATCCAACATTTTTTATTTTTCGAATTTATTCTATGAGTTAAATTTCAGTTATGTAATTTTTTTTTTTTTTAACTCATAGAATAAACTCGAAAAATGAAAAATGTTGAATATAATAACGTTGCTTATGAAAAAGAAATAATTCCCAATATCTATTTGTTAAAATAGTTGAGTTAAATACATTCAATTTATAAAGTATCACTATCCAGTGTGACACAAAGAATGCTGACGAAGGACGTAGCGGGCCAGAAAATGCATTACATTCTGCTGGTGTCTAATAATTGTAAATTTTTCTGTACATAAATATACTTCATTGCTATCGAACTGAAAGCTAAGGTAAAATGTAACAAGAAAATACAATATAATAGTCTGGTAGTGTATAAAGTCATTTCTTAAAAACTTAAGGGATAGATCTATTACAAAAAGCTTTATAAAATACAAAACTGAAATTTAACTTAAAGAATAAATTCGAAAAATAAAAAATGTTAAAAAAAAAAAAAAAAAAAAAATTTTGAGTATAATAAAGTTGCTTATGAAAAGAAATAATTGCCAATATCTATTTTTTTAAATCCTTAATGTTTTTTTTTTTTTGCAAAATGGTTTGGATTTTTTTTTTAATTTGTCGGGCTATTCTTCCTTCCACATTGTAAATTTTACTTTCTGCAATATCAATTAATTTGGCTAGAGCATAAAGCGAACTAAATCCCTCCTAATTACTTAGTTATTGTTTCACCAATATATCCGTTATTGGAAAATACAAATGCTAATTGATTTCTGCTGTTATCTAAATTTAATATTTATTTTACTTTTTTAATTGCACAATCATCGACATCAACAAGCTCTTCTAACATTCTTAAATTACTTGAAGTTTTTTGAATGGAATTCTGAAGCTTTGATTTTGCTACTACTGGCTGCGGTGAAAGGGGAATCAAGGGATACATTTCTTAAAAATTGCAATATTATCGAATTGGCTTTTTACATGTTCTTCCTAACTTCTGTTTTTTCGTACTTTTTGTCAAGAATTCTTCTTGAAGTCCAAAGTACATTTTTGTTTTTGATGTTTTTGTCTTTCTTTTTTCTTGTTGACCTTTTTCAGCACAACTTAAAGGACAAATGTAAACATAGCTCGTGCCTTAGCTGTTGACAATTATAAGTATTGTGGTTATTTTATTGAACTGTTAATGGTTTTTAATCCAAATTTTAGATATTTTTAATTAGGCTTAAGTTCATTGAATTTAATTTGCATTAAATTATTTTTATGAAGACAGGAATAATTAAAATTTTTTTATTGATAATTTTTCATTCTTGACTGCGCTGAGATTTGAACCCAGGCGTTCACGGACAGGTTGCCCAGACTAGTTTCGATTGTAACCACACAATCTCTTCAGTGGTGTTTGCCGTCTTACTCACTCGGCTATTGCAGCCGGATGACGTCAATAGTTAAACATCAATCTTTAAACCAAATGGTATTTCACCTTGGTAGATCGAAATTTTCTTTTTGAATGAATGATTATCTATTTTAATTGATTTACATGTTCTTCCTAACTTCTGTTTTTTCGTACTTTTTGTCAAGAATTCTTCTTGAAGTCCAAAGTACATTTTTGTTTTTGATGTTTTTGTCTTTCTTTTTTCTTGTTGACCTTTTTCAGCACAACTTGAAGGACAAATGTAAACATAGCTCGTGCCTTAGCTGTTGACAATTATAAGTATTGTGGTTATTTTATTGAACTGTTAATGGTTTTTAATCCAAATTTTAGATATTTTTAATTAGGCTTAAGTTCATTGAATTTAATTTGCATTAAATTATTTTTATGAAGACAGGAATAATTAAAATTTTTTTATTGATAATTTTTCATTCTTGACTGCGCTGAGATTTGAACCCAGGCGTTCACGGACAGGTTGCCCAGACTAGTTTCGATTGTAACCACACAATCTCTTCAGTGGTGTTTGCCGTCTTACTCACTCGGCTATTGCAGCTGGATGACGTCAATAGTCAACATCAATCTTTAAACCAAATGGTATTTCACCTTGGTAGATCAAAATTTGCTTTTTGAATGAATGATTATGAAAACCATTAACAGTTCAATAAAATAACCACAATACTAATTAAATTTTAACTATTATTTTTCACGAACTGTTAACAAACCTTGACATTCAGTATACACACAAATAAATAAACAATAAACAGATGACTCGAAAATTTCACCTGTATGAATTCGCCTTGGACATTACATGGGTTTTAAAATTGAGAACAAACTTTCAAATGACTATGCCTTGTACGCAGGCTTGCCATTTTTGCTTATTTTTTGCCTTAAAATTAGCAAATTGCCGATTTGTCGATTTTTTGATAAGCACTTAAACCACGGTAACTTTTCTTGTTAACGTAACAAACGACACAACTGATGCAAAATTATTTTACAAATGGCGATAACAAAATATTATAAGAGTAAAGATATTTTGCTTGCTTCTTAAACGTATTATGAGTACACGTATAGAAAATGATCTTGTTATGGCTATTTTTAATATCATTAAATGATTGTGAGGAATAAAATATGTTTTCAAACTTATCATTATTTAGTTGTTATAAAAATAATTATTTTTCAGAGAACCATACTTAAATTTATAATTGCGATAAACATTGACATGTTTACAGTTGATATTAAATAAAAATAATAATATTTTGTGTACGGCAACAATATATTGTTACAATAAACATAATGTAGTTGCCGTAATCATGCCCAACCATATTTTTTCTCTGCGTGTATTTATCATATATAATTCGGAATAGTTTGCTATTTAAATTCAGCCAGGTCGGTGCGATTGGCGGAAATATGCACAAAAAATCACGATTGCCTCTAATTTTTACCCATAAGCCTTTAAGGCCCAGCCATAATATGCATGAGGTCTCTTAAGTCAACTTGAGCCACTGTGCACAAATATAACATATTTGTGGCCAACTATAATGTACTTAAACTTTACGTTAAAGGTATGTTCAGATCTAACAAATATTTGCCGAAAAAATCCGGAAAAAGCGTGACCAGTAAGTGTTTTAAACTTTAGCTTTATTTTTAATAATTTCTATTTATTTACTTAACTTTATTTGTAAGAAGATAATTGTATAAATGAAATTTAAAAACTTTTGAATGATGTTTGATCTAGCCAAACGTTTTGCAATAGCAAGTGGTTACGTGTAGGACGTCTAATATTTAATAGGTGTGAACATAGCTTAAGTTTCGTCAAATGTCATTTGCTTAAGCAAAGTGCCTAACTAAACGCACATTCCGTACGGAATCAGGGGGGCTACTCTCTATTGCGATGCGAAAGAAAATTATAGCAAATCTAGCTGTTTGTGCATTGTTAAAAAATAAAATAACTTGAAATGGATAAAGAATAATAAGAAAAAAGACAACTTGATGATGCCCTTACATCAAAATTGTGACATAAATTTTATGACAAATGGCATCAATGAGGCAAATAGTGACATCAATCCAATGACAAACGTCATCCTAAAATTTTGTCATATTGTCTGCATCATCTACGCTATGACTTCAGTGACATCCATTCGATGCCCCATTTTGTGTACACGTATAGAAAAGGCGTCATAACGCTGATGTATTTTGACATCAGTGCAGACAATCTGTCATCAGTGCAATGACATAATATATCATGGCATAATATATTTTTAACATTATTTTCATATTTAAAAAGTAAAATTAGAAGCAAAAACTCCCATATTCTATTTTTTTTAATTATCTGTTTAAATACAACAAATTTTTAAAGAAGAATTATTACGAAAACCATATAGGGCATGCTGCTGGCGTCTTATAATTGAGAGTTCTTCTGTTAACAAAGGGCGGAATACAACAAAAGTGAAACAAATATGTGTAACGGGTAAGTAAATAATGATATTATCTCAATTTGACTTAAGGTCAATTACAATGACTCAATTTGATGACAGCTTGTCATCGCACTGATGACATGCTTTCTAAAACCGATTCTGATTCGTCATTTCTGTGATGCCAATGTTTCATCCCATTGATGGCATAATTTCAATTTTTGACCGTGATGACATTTTGACCAAGTGGAATTAAAGCTGACATTACAGTGATATAAATTGTCATGGGGTCAAAAACCAAGATACTTGTCATAGTACTGATGTCATAATACATAAGCGTTATGACAACTTTTCTATCACTATATCGACAGAGGCTACAGAGCTGATTTTTTGGTTCGCTCCGCATTTTTTATTTCTTCGGAACGCGTCATATCTGGCGGGCATCCCCCTATCCACTAGAGAAATCGTAAAAAACTCTGCACGAGATATTTATTTTTGTTGAATGGAGAAAAATGTTTTATAAAAAAGGACCAAAAATAGGTACGATTTTCACGCCTTCAAAGTTTGGATCTTGAAAAGTACCAAAATATGTATACGAATCTGACAAAAATCTTTATTTCTATTGGTTTTAAAGATGGATGGGGCGATAAAAAAGTACCAAAAACCGGCTTTACCCATTTACTCCCTAAAAGAAACGAATGTCAAAAAAGTACCAAACACCTGTCCGCTTATGTTTCTAAAGAAGAACGATAACTACTAAATTTTTTATCTCTTTTAGTTTTGGAGATACGAGGTTACTGAACTTACCTGTTTTTATCTCATAAACCAGGGATGCTAAATGGGGTTTTAAATTTTGTACCAACAAAAAAAATGTCCTTTTGGACCTTCACGGTACCATTTTTTTTTTAAATTTATTAAAACAACAAAAAAGTACATAAAAATTCAATTGTACCCAAAAAAAAAAAACAAAAAAGAAAAAATGACGAACATTGAAAACAATGAAAAATGGAGAAATTGTATATGTAAATGAATTGAAAAATTTTACAGAATTATGAGACGTTAAATCTAAAAGTTATAAAAATAAAAAGCAAAATATGAAAAATTTCTTTCGCATATATTTGTTAAGTTAAGTTGTACTTTAATCGTCCCCCCTTACCAACAAACTTCGTCTGTCTGCCTTTCACTTGCCACATTGTAAAAGGAGACTAAGCGCTCTATACACCACAATTCTAGTCGCATATTTAAGCGCCCATTAGATTAACGATTTGTTCAAAAAGGGGAAACTATGACAAATTTTTAAATTGTACCAAATGAGTCACGGTAGCACCACGGTACTTTAGAGGGTCAAAATTTACCAAAAAAAAGTACAATTGTACCAACTTTAACATCCCTGTCATAAGCATACGAATTTCTAAAAATCCCGTCTTAGTGGATCGATTTAGGGAGAGACCAGTCTCCGGTCACAATTTTTAGCTTCAGGCGTTTAGGCTGTGCTATGATCAATCATTCAGAAAGTCAGTAATATTACAATTTTATATATATGAATAAGTTGAATTAAATTTTAATATTTAACTCAAGCCCTGCCTATCTTCATCTTTATGTGGTTTTTATAGTTTCTCTATTTATTACGACATTTTTCATTCATTGATTACACTGTGCAAGAAATTTACACTTTTTTTTCGTGACAAGCTGGGCACCTCGCGTTTTAACATAATTCGGGTACGCTGAATCCAGTGGTGCCCGCGGTTTTTTAAGATTGGCTCTGGTTTTTTTTTAAAAAATTATGTTTCTAAAACGACTGCGGATATTAGAAAGAACTTTTACTTTTCTTAAAGGAAATTTTAGTGCGGAATTTCGGTTTTTTAAGTTTTTTCAATAAGCTGAAGCGTTTTTGAGTTACGCGAACATATGTTGTGCAAGCTCCTCCATTTTCGAAATAACGGTATATCGCGAAAACCAGAGCCAATCTTAAAAAACCACGGGCACCACTGGATTCAGCGTACCCGAATTATGTTAAAACGCCATGTGCCCAGCTTGTCTGTTTTTTCAACTAGCATAGTGTTATTAATTGTTAATAATCTTTGCTATAAATAAGTAAAAAAAACCCATTTCCTTTTATTTAGAAAACATTAATTTAACCTTCTTTTTAATAAAAAAAAACTAAATATAATGAAACAGCTGAATAATGCAAAAATAAACAAAATCAGCTTGACTAAAAAAAAAAATTATAAATAATAATACCAATAAAACCCCAAGAAAATAACACAAGTAATAAAAAAAGACTAAAAGTAGTAGAAATTATAGCAGATGTCTTGCTTTCTCTTTGAATTGAATTTAATTTTTTTTTTAATTTTTGTTACACAAAAAGAACCTAAAAAAATCAAACAACTTTTTATACAGAAAAAAATGTGTTACAACAAACGAGATTTAACAAAAACCTAAAAAAAAATTACAAACAACTACAATACTTAACTAAAGAGACACGCAATTAAGTGAACGAAAGACAACACATCACTCAACATTTATAAAAAAAAAAAAACAAAGTGGAGGTGTTGAAAATCATTCTTAAACTGATGATGTAATCTTTTAAACATTTTTTTAATGCTCAACATTTGGTTGTAAGGTTTTGTGGCAAGTGACTCAATAAAACAATGTTTTTTATTTTGAAAATATACCTCTAATTTTTTAATTTTGACCTTGAAACAACAAACAATGCTTAACATTAACGTGGGTACCTGCCTGGTCGACCCTACCCCATGATGCTCAAAATACTGGATGGGCATAGTACGCTCACCGACGCCCCTACGTGTAAGTGGAACAATACCCCCATGAGATCGGCAGAAGCCCCTACACTCTCAACTTGCTTAAGAGCTGGAGCAATCCAACCCAAATTCAAGGAAAGTTTAAGGATACTGCAAGGAACTTGAAAATTCTCTCGCTTCAGTTTTGTCCCTGAATTTTTTATTCGTGCTAAAAAAAAGTTAATTTCTTGAATTTAACAAATAGAGACTTCGACTTAAAAAAAAGTTTTTTTTTCTGTTGCTTTGTCTTATTAAAAACAGTTTTTAAACTTTTGTTGACAGAAATGAGAATCATGATAAATATAGTTTTTGGAAGCCGGGGCTTTAGATAAAAAAAATTAGAAAGAAAGAAAATATACTTCTTTATGGGCTAAAAACAAAATTTAATATTTTTGTAATTAAAATAAGTAAGAGTACTATATTCGGCTGTGCCGAGTCCATGATATCCTCCACATACAGAAAGAATATTTGCGGAGTGGGTTTCATATGGGGCCTATGGTAAACTATAGGCCGATCTTCGCTCAATTTGACACTGTGATTTATATAAAAATATTACTGACCAAATTTTATTATAACATCGTTATTCTTTACGGCTTTATGCGTACTAAAGTGTTTTTCGAGACTGGACTTTATATGGCGATTATGGTAAATTATAGACCGATCTGCATGAAAGTTGACAGTCATTTGTAGGCATATGAAACAGTAATATACCAAAACTTATTACAATACCATCTCTCGTTACGGTTTTAGGCGTACTTAATTGATTTCTAGGGTAGGCTTTATATGGGGTCTATGATAAATTATGGATTTGCAGAACGAATTTGTGCAAAATCCTATATCAATATGTGCATTCCGCCACTATTTATGCTAGTTTTTATAAAAAAATTATTAATTTTTTGTTCCACATTTTGATTCATAGCCCTTCTGGTACTGAACCGACTTTGCTGGATTTCAATCCCAAACTGCTTAGGAGAACTAGAAACAGTTTGACACATATATTGTTCTTTTCTTTTGAATTGTTCGAAAGTGAGCGTGATTTCAACAGACGGACATGGCTAAATCGACTTAGAATTACTCAAGGACCCAGCATATATATATACCTTCTGAGGCCTTAGACGAATATTAAGTACCAGACACCTGTCCGCTGTTTTTTCTAATGAACAGCGATAACACTGTGATAGAAATTGACACTTTTCTTGGAGACAAGCTGGACATAATATCATTACAAATTGTTTTCACACTATTATAATGTGTAATGAATTTATTTTTTTATCGTAATATACTGTACTACAGTGTAAAAGGGTCTTAAAAAATATTTGTTACAACCGCTTCATTTTTTTAGTTTTAGAAAAATCTTATAAGTTTAATTTTTTTTTTTTTTTTTGGTTCCTAACCACTCAGGAGATGACCCCTACTAATGCATTGTATTGTGTTGGAACTAAGAAAATAGGTTACGGGAAGGAGGAAAGAGGGAGTAGTGTTTGTGAACAATCGACTTAAATTTATTCATGTTGAAAGTGGGAGGGAAGACTTCAGTAGAAAGGTTATTCCATATACGAACAGTCCGGCCAAAAAACGATTTTTCCCTGTAATAAGTTAGACGATTCAGCGACCAATCGACCACAAAAGGATGGGCTCTTAAGGAAAAACGTGTATTACGAACAAAGGTATGTGTTTTGGGAACTAAATCCCTAATTTCATCAGAAAACATCCCGTCAATAACGATAAAACAGGCAAATACAACCCACATTGAGACGGTGCTCAAGGGTGTCAATAGAGTTGGATACCCTACTGTCACCAATGAAAACCTTCGCCCTCTCCTGCACGCTGTCGATAAGGTCCAAAATAGACTTTGAAGCATCGGCCCACACATGAGAGTGTTGGTATCAATAGTAAGAAGATCAGATGGAGTGAAGTATATCTTACACCGTTTCAAAAAACCGAGGCACTTGAACGCTTCTTTCGACACCTTAAATGTATCCTCATGCCCAGAACATCAAAATATTCTGATTCCTCAACAATTATACCACCCATATATACAGATGAGGCACCTTCATCTGTCACGCGTTTATGCGTCAGCACGAAACATTGGGACTTTCGACTCTATTCGCACGACCCCTAAATGAATCTTGAACTCGTTTGACGAAACCCCATCTATAACAACTCGTTTAGTGCTACCTCTGAGAAAGCTCGATATGAATCGAGATATATTATCACCGACACCAAATGCCACCATGCCAGACTCTGTCAAACGCCTTGGAAATATCTTGGAAATAAGTTTAAATTGTAAAATGTATTAGTATGAGAATATTATGCATAATTCTAGGGTTTAGAATATTATGCATAATTCTAGGGTTAAGAATATTGTGCATAATTCTAGGGCTAAGAATATTATGCATAATTCTAGGGTTAAGAATATTGTGCATAATTCTAGGGTTAAGAATATTATGCATAATTGTAGGTTTTGTGTGTACAGATTGTTCCAATAAGAATGTTATGACAAAATATTGTTATGACTCAAAGTAGTCTTTAAATTAAAATGTATAACAGTTATAGTTTCACTTGTTATAATTTCTCATAAATTAATATAACAGATGGTTCTAGCAACTTCTAGACGTTTAAGATTAGATATAAATACAGCTCAAATTATTGCTACGGAGGGAGTTTTAATTAAGTCTTCTTTTGGTTAAGTTCGTAACCAGATAGAACTAGATAAAATTGTGAACGTGTTTGTTTTTTACACTAAAGGTTATTTAAGTCAATAAATGAATGATTATTTATTTATTGGAAAGAGAAGAGCTCAAGGTTCGTTATAAAAGGAATAAGCCAACTCGTGTTTTTAAAAGATAAACACGTAATAATTGGGTGATTCACAAGGTGTGCTATCAAGTCATATCGTCATAATATCCTAAATAATATTTTGCAATTGTTTAAAAAAATATTGTTGTGTTTCAAACAAAATAAAAATGTAAATGTTGTGTTCATTGATTCGTCACAACTGTACAGTAGAAATCTAAATTACAGGCGGTTGCGCACAACAGTCATATATATTTCTTGTATGACTTTACAACTTTATGACTACCTTGTGAATCACACAAATATGTTTTTTATAAATTTGAGTGGCTAAGTTTTATATTATATTTTCTAAAAATTTTAATTTAAATTTTTTTTCCTAAATGTTAAGCATTCAACAACATTATGAGCTAAAAAGAAAAAAATCTAAAACAATCTCTAAAAAAACTATACAAACTACTTTTCGACTTCAACGTTCATAAAATGTTTAACAAAATAATGTCGGAGCGTTAAGATCATAGAACTTATGCATGCACATTTTACATGTTAACTGCTGGAGTGTTGCTGAGAAAATTTTTATTACGATTTATTTCTAACAACCTGGTTGATGCGGTGAGAAGATTTAACCATGATGGCAAAACATTTTTAAGCGAAAAGCCAATTTTGTGTGACTTTAGAATCTAAAATAAATCCCAAAAAGATACAAATTTACTGAATTACATGGGTTATCAGCAATGGCATATATCTTTGTCCGAAGAATATTTGCTGCCCATCCCTGGTTAATCGTTGGCAGTGCCCTAGAGGGAAGCGAACTGAAATTAAGTAGCCTCGTGATAGGTTTTTTGGTGGCAGAGACCGGTTGGGACCTTTCACTTTTACATGGGGACGGAGCAGGTTGGTACCTAACAGCTTCAATTTGACCAGTAACACATCTATTCTCAATAAACGTGTTTAGTGTTACACGCTGATGTATTTTGGTATCAGTGTTATCACAAGTGTTTTCATTTTTGACCCCATGACATTTTACATCACTGTGATGTCAGCCCTAACATCACTTTACCAAATTGGCATCAGGGTCGAAAATTTAAAATATGTCATCAATGGGATGACAAATTGGCATCACAGAAATGACGAATCTGAGTCGGTTTTATTACGCATGTACCATCAGTGCGATGAGAAACTGTCATCAGATTGAGGCATTGTAATTGACCTTAATTCAAATTGAGAGAATATCATTATTTACTTACCCGTTACACATGTTTGTTTCACTTTTGTTGTATTCCGCCCTTTGTTAACAGAAGAACTCTCAATTATAAGACGCCAGCAGCATGCCCGATATGGTTTTCGTAATAATTTTACTTTAAAAATTTTATGTATTTAAATAAATAATAAAAAAAAGATATGGGAGTTTTTGCTTCTAATTTTACTTTTTAAACATGAAAATAATGTTAATAATATATTATGCCATGATATATTATGTCATCCACTGATGACAGTTTCTCTGTAATGATGTGAAAATACATCAGCGTTATGACGACTTTTCTATCAGTGTACACAAAATGTGGCATCGAATTGATGTCACTTTCATCATAGTGTAGATGATGCATAAAATATGACAAATTTTAGGATGACGTTCGTCATTGGATTCATGTCAGTGTTTGCCACATTGATGCCATTTGTAATAACATTGATGTCACATTTCTGATGTAAGGGCATCATCGATATGAAGATGCATTTTTCTATGAGTGTAAATTTACTACAACGCTAGTCCTTTTTTTATCCAATAACAAAGTCCTAGAATTAATTTTAGGAACAAATTTTTAAATAGTCCCAATGAAATGTATCACCCCAAGGGTGAATACCGAACCAGTTACAAAAACGGTCCTAATAAATAAATCAAAAATAATGTACATAAAAAAATTTATTAAAACAAAATTAAAAAGCTACCTGATTGTTTTAACTTAATAAATCATTTAAGTGATTAGTTCTCCTTTCACATGTCATTAGTAGTTTCTTTTTGTTCTTATTCTTTTTTCATATATCCCAGGAACAATTGACAATACTTTCCAGTAGAGTGATGTCAAATTTATTTGAGATGGCTCTATTGCAATTATATTTTTACATTTAAAAAGTATTTTGCGTTTTGTTGCTTATACTTATTTAATTTGCTTTCGTAAAACTATTTGCAAGGAATTATTTGTTCGCAATATTTCGGGGAATTCTGTGCGCTTTTGGTAATGGTAAACATTTTGGTTATTTGAAACCCTAATAAATATAGGTATTTCCACAGGGAAGTCAAATTTTGTCACGTTACTCAAGCAAGCAATTGAAATTGTTGGCAAAAAAATATTAAATATTATTTGCGTTTTGTATTTTGGGGTAAAGCTAGCTTTACGTTGAGGAAACACATTTGAATAACTTGGCCCCAAGAAACAAAAATAATTGCTTCGTTATGTGGAAATGCCCATATACACATTAAGTACTTGCGACAAATTATTCTGCTGTATTATTATTATTATACAATTTTATTTATAAAATAAATAAAAATTAAAACTAATCAAATTTATTATCTTCTTTTTTGTTTTAAAAAACGACCTCCAAGTGAATCACTTATTATAAACAACACTTTTATTTGTTGTCACTAAAATTTACATTATCAAAGCCAATGGAATTCTATGACTTACTTTTAAAGTGGGTTAAATAAATTTACAAACTGACACGCACTTGCTTACCTACAAATAGACACACACAAACCCACATCAATGCACAACAAATAATAATTATAAAAAAGGGTGTATCTTCTTTGAAGATTATTACAAAGCAGTCAAACAAATTTAACAGAATGTAAATAATATTTTAAAATGTAAAACATGTCATAACTCAAGTTTATTTTATTTAACTAAAATTTATTAAAAAAGGAGAAAGTTAAATCACATAAAAAGAAAGAAAACCAAACCAAACCAACCAAACCAGCAACAAAATTTAAATATAATAAAACAATTCCTATGAAAATAAACAAAATTCTCACATACTAATTTTATGATTAACATAATTCTGGCAGTCGTGATCGAATGCTTTCTCGATTGGAAACGAATTTTATTACTAATTATTTCAGTCGATATTATTTTTTCAGTGTTGCAAATCAATTATTTGAAACGCTGAAAAAATAATTTCGATTCGTTCAGTATCAACTGAAAGAAGTAGAATTAATATGTTCGACAATAGATTAAAATTAATAACGCTTTAACGCGCCTACATGTTTTTTATATAAATATTGTTTCTTTAGTTGAAGAGAAAAAAATTAAAAACTAGTGTCATCATATTAATTTTAATTGTAACCAAAACAATTAGTCATTTCTTTTATAAAAGAAAAAACAATTTTGTTTAATAATTCAAACTGCAAAAGAAAATCACTCATTGATAAACACTTAACGTAAAATAGTGTTTTTTTTTCATAATTGGCCTACTTTCTCAATAAAGATGCATTTCATAAAATTGTTCCATGTTTTAGAAAAAAATTTATGTACATATGTAGAAAAAAAGTCATTGAAAGATCTATAGAAACATCAAATAAGAACAACAAGAAATAAAAACATACAGAGTAATTTTTTTATAAAAATATTAAAAAAAAAAACTTAATTATTAATAATCAAGCTATAGTATAAAAAGATTTTATAAAAATAGTGTATTTTTTTAACACTTAAAACAAAAGAATTGCAAGCAGAGGAAAAAAATCATTAAAATGCTAAGGAAAACAAAAGATTAAAGACACAAACTTGTTTTCATTTGTTATTGTTATTGTTTTTTTTTTCTTTCTTGCTTCATATACATATTTTGATCAAACACTTATTTGAAGACACATATACACTCACTTGCACACAGTACCAAATAAAGATTCTTATACAGTGAATGATAAAATAATGAATCATAAAGTAATGTTTTTTTTTTCTTGTAAATTACCTGATGGGACCACGATGTCGATCAACAATTTAAGCGAGCGACAAGAAGTCACTCATTATTGTTTCGATAAGCGCCCACTTACTATCGACTTGCCGGTACTAAGGTTTTAAGTTTCTAACGTAATCGTTTTATTATTTATCAAATGGCAAACGGTAATGTTCTGACAATCGCACGATTTGAAATCGCAAAGAGCCAGATTTATTTAATGGTGTTCTGAAACTCTGGCCTTTTGATTATGATCCGCCATATATTCTTAAAAATATTCTAGTTCCCTTGAGCTTGCTTTTGCGTTTTGAAGTCCCCAAACTGATTGCGATAGCAATTTACAGAAAAACTTTTATGCGATTTCAAGTCAGAATAGCATTTTTTCTCCAAACTTAACTCTAACGCTTAAAAATAAAAATCGGCAAAATATATAAATTAAGCCATAAAAATACAGCTCTGTACTACTTGATTTGCTACAAACAAAGCGAATTTACTACAGGTGGCGGCAATACTAAAACAACCCAAAAACAACAGAGGTTGTTTGCTTTGCTTTGTGAATGTTTACGGTTTGAAATGTTAACCATTTCTTAACAAAACATTGTAAGAACCAAATGGTTCGAACTGTCAAAGTCAGCAGGCTTTTGTAGCCAATTCGTCTTGGCTTCAATGACAACAAAGCAGTAAATAAAAAACATCTAATTTCAACATTAAAATTTTGTGAAAAATGTTTTATTAAACAATAAAATATTTTTAGTGGTGTTGTTTTAAATAAATATATTTATATAAAAATATTTATTGTTAGTGTTTCAAATAATATTAAAAAAATAATTTCGTATAATTAGCAACAAAATGCTCTGTCGACAACTGCAACAGAAGTGTTTGATTTTGGAATTTGTGGTTTCATAAAATTTCAAATTGAATGAAAAATATAACGTTATCGCTCGCTTGCATTGTCGTTCGACTAACCGTGCTGGACATTTTAATTGGGGCTCAAATCAGCTGATTGTCCTTCAAAATACAGTACTTGTCGTCGATTCCGCTTAAAGGCCAAAAACGCATTTAAGCCAAAGCTGTCATATTCACTTGCAGATTTTTTCGAATTTCATACAAATAACTTGTTCTAAGGTCCATTTCGCTTTTAGTCTATTTTGCTTAAAAGCCACATTTTCTTTGCATGCGTTTCTAATACTTTATGTAAAAAAATTCGCTAACAGTCCACTCTGTTTTTTTTTTTAGAATTTTTTAACCAACTATCAATATGTTTTTATTTACCTTTCTGGCAAATTTTATAAATGTCAAATTTTGGTTAATTCATAAAAGTAGCAAAAATGAGTAAACGCGTTATATTGAGTATGTTGTTTCATTGAAGAAAATAATTTATATGTATATAGTCCAAAATGTGGATTATACTAGGATTCACTTATTATCCATGAAATGGCGTATAAAAAATCACTTATAGTCCAAATTCGCTTATAGTCCACAAAAGTTGTACAACTATAGTAGTGGACTATAAGCGAAAAGTACTGTACAAGCAAGCGATGGCGGTCGACATCGTGGGTCAGGATGAAAATTGGTTAATTATTTAAAAAAAATAAAAATAGCAAATATTTTATTTAAACTCTCACTTTTACCCTAAGTCTACACCAAAGATAAATATCTCAGCAATTTGGCAATAACGTCGACAGAATAACTGAACAATATTGCAAACTGTTCAGCTTATGTTAAGGGCATGGGAAACCGTATTTATGTTAACGCATAATCAGAAAAAAATCAGGGAAGAATGTACAGTGTAAAAAGTGACGCCATCTTGAAGAAATAATAATATTTACAAAAATGTATATTAATTGTTTGAGCTTGAGGTCTTTTTCATTTTAAAAATATTAATTTTAGGCGGAATTTATACGATGTATTTTTAGACACGTCTAACTAACAAAGACAATTATTGGCTAACAATTATTGAAACATATATTGCCGGCAATAAATATGTACAAAAGATAACATTAAAGATAACATAATTTTGACATTTAATGCAACAAATTTCGCAATGAATATCATTGATATAGGCGGGCGGTTAAGCAGCTCTTCTCATTCTTATTGATATAGATCAGGAATGGAAAATCAGAATTTCCAAATCGTACCAACATGTGAATAAAATTGTACTTTTCGAACTCCAATTGTACTAAAATAGTTTTTTTAATTTTTTTTTTAATTTTTATTTTAAGAACAGCAAAAAAAATAGTAAAAAACAATTTACTCCTACATTTTTTTAAATTTTTAATACAAACAATTGGTTTTTTTATTTTTATTTTTTTAATTCCATATCATATAAATATCTTTGTTGGGTAAAATTTAATTTCATTTATTGAAAAAAATAAAACATTGTTATTTATTTTCAAAACCATTCAAGGCGAATTCATTCCAGGTAATCTCGGTAGTATAACAAGTACAACTCGTACAAAAACCACAAGCAATTTGTTTTTGTAAAATCATTGTACATTGTCAAAAACCGAAACAAATCAAAACAGAAACAAAGATAATAAACAAAATTTTGACATCCAACAATTATAAAGCTAAAGAAAAAAAGTTATCAGCAGGGCTTTTAGGATCACCTGTAATAAATTCGCCTTGAATCCATCATGATGAAAAAATAAAAATCCTTAAATGATAAATATCAGAAAAAATGGTAAAATAATTATTTTCTTTAAATTTTAAAATAAAATGAAATTTTTTCAAAATAAAAAAAATCTTACATAAAGCAAATTAAATTCGTATATTATAGAAGAACCCCAATCATTTTTAACCCCGCACAAAAAAGAGGGATGTTACAAGCTTGTAGCGTTCATCTGTGTATATATATTTGTATCATTGTTGGGGGTGGTGCACTAAATATTGATTTAAATCAGCAGTGCACTATCACTACATAAAACTGCAAAAAAAAATAGTTTGCACTCTTTTTTACCAGCTTTAGTGATGATTGCTATTTTTCTAACTTCTACTAAAAAATTTAGTGATACTGCAAATTTTTTCAATATCACTGAACGAAGATTGAATGCAAAAAATCTCCACTCAATTCAAATAGTGAAAAATTTGTACTTGTAATCAGAAAAGCTGCATATAAACAGACTGTCACTAAAATTTAAAAAATGTAATTTTGTATGTGCATGGTTTTTTGATTCTTGTTATGATATCCATAAGAAAGGAAATTTAACAACATGTGAATAATTTGTCAATAACGGAATATCTCATGGCTTTGTTTTGTTTGTAAATTTAGTGCAAAATTTTAAGTTGCAATCAAATGAGTGCAGATCAAAAAAGTTGCAATAAACTGATGATTGTTTTTTCTTAAGTCAAACTATTTGCTTTTTGAGTGTAAAATTTTTTAACATCACTATCACTCATGTTTAGTGAGGCTGCTAATTTTCAATTCATCACTCAACATCAACAAAATGATTGCAATCATTTTGCACTGTTACTAACTGTGAGTTGAAACTGCAAAATTAGTGCACTACCCCCATCTATGATTTGTATGTATGTCTGTGTTCCATCGTAGAGTCAAAACGGCTGGACCGATTTTGATTTTATGTTGTTTGCTTGAAACGTGGCGATCTAGCGGGTTCTTAGCTTTGTTTGAAGAAAATCGGTAAAACCGAATAGAAGTTATCTCCCCTTTTCTAGCTGTATCGTCATGAATATGTTTGTATGTATGTGGCACCGTTGCTCCCAAACGCCTATATCGATTTTAATTTCTAAAATCTTCTTGTACACATTAATTCAAAACGCTGGATGAACCTTCCGTTAACTTATCGCTCACTTTAGGTTTAAGTAAAGGGTACGTTCGTAAATGCAGTGGTTGCGCATCACTTGCGCATCATTAAAGTATAATGTTCGTAAAAGCATCACTTGTAAGAAACTTGGCATCACTCTCATAGGTCAAAAGTTTTTTTATGCAGTGATGCCGCAGATCTGCAGCAAATATATGTAATTATTACATCAGTTAATTTTCTGTTGCAATAACTTTTGATATAAAAGAAATCGTTTTATTTTTCTTTTTTGATGCTTTTTCTTGTTATTTATAAGAAAACTGTCCCATTATGTTTCAATATATTCAATAAAATTTGTCATCACTTTTGTTGATAACATTTTTATTATTATTTTATGTTCGTTTATGAAACTTTTGAAATTTAGCTCGTGCTCAAAAATTCAAACTTTGCACAGCTGTTGTGCAGTAAAAAAGCATCAGCATCACAACTGCAACTGGTGATCACGCATCAGCAACAAAATTTTGCCTCACTGCAGCAGTAATGCACAGTTTTTATGTATTTACGAACTTACCTAAAGTTGTAAAAACCAAACACTTTTTTTAAAAAAAATGTACCTTAAATCCCCTTTTAGACAGGCAAAGTTTACTTTGACAAAGTCTGTTGAATTCTCTTTTAAACTTTGTTTGGTGCTCAGACACACAAAGTCTAATTTGACAAATTTTTGTTTTCTCTTGTTTGAATATAATATATAAACAGCGTTGCCAGAATGATGATTTTATCATATTTTGGTTTATTTTTTTAAACAAAAATATGTTTAAAGTTTTTTTTCTCAAATGATTTTTTTTTTTTTTTTTTTTTTTTTTTCATTATTTATTTATTGAATCTTCATATATTAAATATGAACTAACAATAATTAATCAAATCTTATACTAATACTTTATTTTTGTCCTGCCAATGCTAGACGAAAATTTTTCTCCTCACTGTTTCTGTTCACATATGTAGATGTTTAGCGGTCTTCCCTTCGGATGAGTCCTGCGGTATCTCTTC
The DNA here is from genome assembly GCA_943735925.1 of Pollenia amentaria. Classification (NCBI taxonomy): domain Eukaryota; kingdom Metazoa; phylum Arthropoda; class Insecta; order Diptera; family Polleniidae; genus Pollenia; species Pollenia amentaria. The sequence continues at coordinate 210,890,772 of OX031008.1, forward strand.
TCCTTAATCTAGAGTGTCCACTGTCATTTAAAATATTTCGAGCAAGTGGATTTGGGTGCGACTCAAGCCTTTTTAAATATTTTGCTGCGTACTTCGTTATAATAGTTTTTACTAATGGCACATTGAGATCCTTGTGAATATTAGAGTTTTTAACATACCAGGGAGCGGCTGTGATTATTCGAAGAAGTTTATTTTGGCGCCTTTGAATTTTTTCGATATTTGAGGCCGAGGCAGTGCCCCATAGCTGAATACCGTAGCACCAGATTGGCTTCAATATAGAGTTATAAAGTAGAAGTTTGCAGTCGAGGCTAAGAACAGAATTTCTTCCAATAAGCCAATATATTTGAATTGCTTTTAGTTTCATTTGTGTTAGTTTTGTTTCTATATGGCATTTCCATGTCAAACGCCGATCTAGATGAATACCGAGATATTTTACATGCGATTGCTGGGGCACTAATTGATTATTGATTTTAATAGGGGGACATGACTCCCGACGCAAGGTGAATGTTATATGTACGCATTTTTGCTCATTGACCTTTATCCTCCATTGTTTTAACCACTTTTCCAGTTCAAATATATGATCCTGCAAGTAACGGGATGCTTCATGACAGTTTTCGTGTACGCTTATAAAAGCTGTATCATCAGCAAATGTTGAAGTTAGGGTGTGGTTGTTTGTTGGCATGTCTGAGGTATATATAAGGTATAAGAGTGGGCCCATGATGCTTCCCTGAGGGACTCCAGCGTCAATTGGCTGAGGAGAACTTATAAAATCACATTCTTTAATAATAAACTTTCGGCCGACTAAGTAGCTTTCTAACAGCTTGTGTGTGTTTACTGGTAAGTTTAGCTTCAATTTATGTAATAACCCTTCATGCCAGACTTTATCAAAAGCTTGGGAAACATCGATGAAGAGGGCGGAACAATATTTTTTTTCTTCAAAGGCTTTTCTTATGGCGTTTACTATACGATGGGTTTGTTCGATTGTGCTATGTTCTCTTCTAAAGCCGAATTGATGGTTAGGAATACATCTATTTACATTTAAAATTGGGGCTAATTTTGACACTAACAGCTTCTCAAACAGCTTTGATATATTAGACAATAAACTTATAGGTCTATATGACTCAACTTTTGTAGGATCCTTTCCTGGCTTAGGTATCATTGTAACTAAGGATACTTTCCATTCTTGTGGGTAGTATTCAAGGCGTAAAATGGCATTAAAAATTAAAAGAATAATTTTCTTTGTTATGCTGGGTAGCTCTAATAGCATTTTGTTGCTGATCTTATCAAAACCAGGGGCTTTCTTGGGGTTTAAATTATGAATAGCCTTTTCGATTTCTTTTATCTCAAATCTAAGTGGAACAGCAGCTCTAACAGCAACTGGTGGCAACTCGACTACAATATCGGGAGATGTATGCGGGGTAAATACGTTTTTCAAATGATTAACAAAAAGATTTCCTTTTTCTTCATCATTTCGTGCCCAACTTCCATTTAAGTTTCTTAATGGTGGTTTAGTGATAACTGGTCTTTTAAGATTTCTAGCTGCACGCCATAATGAGTAGTCTGATTGAGTAGTTGCATCAAGTTCCTTAAGATATTTTTCCAGGGAAGCCGTTTTCTGAGACTGCAGTAACTTTCTTAGCCTTTTTGTGCACTCTTTTAGTAAATTCTTAAGTTGAGGGGATCTATGCAATTGCCATTCTCTTCGAGCTCTCCTTTTTTCAGTCAAGAGACGCTCAACATCTGCAGAATATATTTTACTATTTTTGGTTTTTTTGAGGGTTATACTAGAATGTTGAACAGCTAGTTTCAGATAACTGTCAAAATTTACAATAGAAATATCCACATTCTCCGGTGTACTAAGCGGAATATTTTCAGTGCAGTGGGTACTGAGATATTTTTTATATTTTAACCAATTTATTTGAGTGGCTGACGTCACTAAGTTATCAGACGGAGATACAATTCGATTAGGATTTGTTATTGTAAGAATTGTAGGTGTGTGATCAGAAGATAGTTCTAAGGAAGCTTCAACATAAATCGTTTCTGCGGGGATGTTTTTAACCACTCCAAAATCGATAACATCTGGAACTTTTTGCTGATCAGTAGGCCAATATGTTGGTTGTCCGCTCGCGACCACATTTAGATCCATTTTACAAATTGTGTTAAACAAAACACGACCCTTAGGTGTAATAAGTCGTGAACCCCAGAAAGTGTGTTTAGCGTTATAATCGCCAGCAGCCAGGAAGCAAGGTCCTAATGATTTGAAATAATTATGATATTGGCTTTCTGATATAGAAAATCTAGGTGGGGAGTATAATGATGAAATTACTATGTTTCGATTTAATTCCTCAACGCAAATGTTCGTTGCTTGGAGAAAGTCTTCACGATGATCACTCATTAAGTAGTGTTTTACTCGGTTCTTTATCAAAATGGCAGAACCGCCACAAGCTCTGTCTCGAGGGTCCTTGGTATCATATAATATATAACCATTGATTTTAAACGTATTTCTTGAGGTCAGATGAGTTTCAGAAACCATCATAACATCAATTTGTTTATTTTTAAGGAAGTATTCTAGTTCATTTTTGTGTTGGCGGATGCCGTTTGCGTTCCAAAAGCAAATTTTTAAACAGTTCATGGCTTGTTTAGTACAGCTTGCAATAACATCGATTGCATTCTTAACATTTCTTGCATCATGTTACCCATTGTGTTAGTAAAATTGTTAACTGTTTGCACTAATGTTTCCATAGTTTTTTCTAGCCGAGTTAAATTAGAAATGGGAATTTCGTCGTTATTTGGTACATCACCTTGCAGTTGCATAGGATTAGATTTTAATACATTAGCGTACGAGGTTCTGTTATTATTTGGCTGAGGCATCTGGACGCCGTACGTGTTTGCATGATTAGTTGCCTGCGTTTGAGGGGGAGTAAGTTTCTGTCCAACAGAACGCTTGACAATCGAATATACCGGGCATCCTCTATAGTTGGCAGTGTGGTTACCACCACAGTTGCTACATTTTTTTACATTAGGGTCATTTTTGGACTTATCGCACCGGACGGTACCATGTAATTCTCCACATACGACGCAAACAGGGGGTAAATGGCAGTATGCCCTAGTATGACCAAATTCTTGGCAGTTTAAACACTGAACGGGCCCATTTCTTTTGTGCGGCTCCTCTATCGTGATTTTTCTGTACAGAATGTATTTTAAACTGTAAATGGGATGCGTTTCATTTTTTTTTAGCTTAACATCGCCGGGCTCTAACTCCACTCGAAATAGAGGTTGGGGATTTTTTTCTTTATTTTTAATATTTGTAACATTTTTTATTTTTTATTTTGAAGCCTTTTTCTTCTAAAAATGTTTTTATTTCGTCGGGGTCCACGCATGAGTCAATGCCCTTAATCACAACTTGAAGACCTTTACTGCTTTTCAGTTGGTACGTATAGAAGCTTTTTTTAAGTGCTTCAAACTTATTAATTATTTTACGGAAATCATTCTCATGATTAATCTGTATTTTTGTCTCGTTTATATTTCCACGCTTGATTGCAGCAACGTAAAACGAATTTTCACCTATCACCGAGATTAAACTTTTTATAAGCTCACTTGAGTTTTGCTCTCTAAGATATATCGGGGGTGGCTTCGACGATTTTATGACGTTAGGTGCTTCAGAAGATTCATCCTCCAGAATTGCAAAACGATTTTGTGAATTTATTCTATCAAAAGATGGAACTTTAGAGGCCGAGGCTACAGCTGAAGAGGCTGGGCTGCGACCCCGTTTGAGAACTGTTATATACCTGTCCATACCAACTTGCACTTGTGGTTTTTGAAAATTTTTTACTTGTGTGTTTTCCGTTGCGTCTGTGTTTGAGTTCATGGTATCATTACCTACTAGGAATGTCTTTTCAATGGTAACACTTGATGGTTTTGCCGTTAGGTTGTTGCTATTGTTTTCTGTTGTAATGTTTATTTCCACATTGCTTTCGCTAGCATGAGTATCATTTATTTTTGTTGTTGTTTCATTGTTATTACTCATACAGAGTTGTTTTTGTTTTTTTCACCGTTTTTTTTTTTTTTATTTTTAATTTTTGTTAACTGTGCTCTTTTTATTATGTTTAATGTTGTTACACCGAGATAATAAAAGAAAAAAGAATAAATATTTTTTTGCACAGATTATTTGTAAGTATGTATGTGCGTACATACATACATACATATGTAGGTATATTTTTTTACTTGTATTTTTTTTTTTCTTAATATTTTTTTTTTTTATTTTTTTTATTGTTCACTTTTATATTGAGCGTCCAAATTCGCTTGTTAAACTGATATTATTAACTAATTTATGTTAAAAAAAAAGAACCTTATGCGGAGTTAAAAGAAACACGTCTTTTCTCATCGAGCACGACCGACTGAATCTGATCTCAAATGATGATTTTTTATTTTTAGAAATTCTGATTTTTACTTTAATTTTGCTTATACAAAATACACGATTATTTAAACAGTCACTTTTTAAAACAATGAAGTCTTGCATCAGCTTGATGCGCATTGGTGCTGCACACTTTTGTACCCAGTATCTAGAATACACAAAATTGCATCATTATTTCTGGACATAAAAAATATTAAAAAAAGGCATATTATAACATATTTCCAATGTGCAAAAGAATTTCTTCTTTCGAACAACTTCATTTAAAACAAAAACAAATTCTAAAAACTTTGTTTTTGTTTTAAATGTATTTGTACGAGGTAAATAATTCTTTCGCACATCGGAAATAGGCAGTTAGAATATTGATAAAAAAAATAATTGTGAAAAGAAAAAATGTATTTTTATAAAGTTTCATATACTGACGAATTATGTTTTTATGTATTTCAATTTAAATTATAAGAAGTATGTTTTTATAAAAATTTAATAATTCTTACTATTTTGCCCTTGTTTTAAAAATTAAGAAAAAAAAATTTAAGATTTTCCTCTTCAAAATATGATTTCATTCGCCATATGACAATTATCATTCCAAAGATTCTGGTAACGCTGTATATAAATATAAAGTTGCAGCCAACTTCAGGTATAATCTACGAACGAAAAACAAAACGAATTTGTGAGTACAGCAAAGTATGTACTCCCCCGCTATGCTCTTTTCCCTTCTCTTCTATAAACTCAAGACTTTGCAAAGTTAACTTTGCTTGTCTGAAAGGGGTCTAAGCTATAGGTAAGTTATGAAAACGGGCTTAAATGTGCATATGAACATCCTTTTATTTTTTCTTATTATATTTATGGCTTTTTCATCGATTTCGAACGAAGACTTCGTTCGCTGAACTTACATGTGAAACCAAAACAATATTTTATAATTTGTTTTTGTTTTAAATGTAAGTGAAGCAAACGAAGTCTTCGTTCGGAATTAGATAAATACGCAGTTAAGTTTTTTCATTTGATGAAAAATATTTAATTTAATTTTGTTTCAAATAAAAAATCCAGATGGATAATTTAAATTTTTTAATCATAATTTTTTATTTTTATATGAAAAAAAAAAAAAACAAGTTAGAGTGCTATATTCAGCTGAGCCGAATCTTTAATAGCCTCCACCGACAGGAGTGGGCTCTTTATGTATTTATCATATATATTATTAACTAATCTTCACAAAATGGAACGTCAGCATTAAAATTAGTTGCGATTTAGACCTATATTAAATTATTGACCGACAATAAGAAAGTTTTATGCGTTTCTTGTTAGAACTTTAAACTGGCTTGAGTAAAATATCATGATTCGTAACAGCTTTAGCCGAACTAAAATGATTTTTAGGAGGGTAATTTGTATTGGACCCATGGGAAATTATGGACCCTTCATCCCAAAATTCTGAAGACTGATTTCTGGTAGTACAAAAAATAAATTAGAATTAATTTCAATACAGCAGTGTTATTAGTTTTAGCGTTAACAGTGAATTTCACAAAATTGCATGATATTTTTTCTGGCCATATGAATCGAAATTGGAAGAAATTTTACCGCAATATCTATATCTGTTATAGTTTTAGGCGAATTTAGTTATTTTCCCAAAGTGGGCTTTATTTGGTTTTAGGAGCAATAAACTGCTTTCCGAGAGTAGGGTTTATATGGGGCCTAGGGTAAATTATGGACCGATCTTCAAAAAATTCTACAGTGTAATTTCTGGTCCTATAAAACTGTGACGTACCAAATTTTAGTATGATAGCGTTATTTATTACGGATTTAGGCGTACTAAACTGTTTTCCGCGAGAAGGGTTTTTATGGGGCCTATGGTCAATTATGAACCGATCTTCACGAAATGTAACAGTATGATATGCAGTCGTATAAAGCGAATTCGTGACAAATTTTATATTGCATTCCGTGCATTATTCCACCATTTATGTTAGTTTTTGTATCAAAATTATCAGTTTTTTTTAGGGTGGTGGTTCCACATTTTGATTCATAGTTCTGATCCTACTGAACCGATGTTGCTGAATTTCAATCCCAAACTGCTAAGGATAACTACAAGACCAAGTTTGTTCTTTTCTTTTGCGTTTTTCGAAAGTGAGCGTGTTTTCAACAGACGGACAGACAGACGGACAGACAGACGGACATGGCTAAATCAACTTAGAATTACTCAAGCAGCCAGAATGCATATACTTTATGTGGTCTTATATGTATAATAAAAAAGTTTTACACGGAATGACAAACTTAGTATACCCTCATTCACCACTAGTGGTGGTGGAGGGTGTAAAAAACAAAAAAGATGGTTTTAAAAGTATTAAAATACGGTCTCTGGTTTTTATATATTTAAATAAAATTTTCAAACTATCTTACAAAAAATTTCACTTATACGCAAAAAAAAATTAAAACGAAATTATAAATATTTGTATCTATTTTATACATTTTTAAATATTTGAAAGGTAAAGCCGTCTTATAATTGGGATTAATTATATTTGTGGATGGCAAATTATTTTATATTTTAAAATGATAGCAACCAGAATTTGTAGAATGTAGAAAATCTTTTGTTTGTATTAGGTCGAAACTGCAGACTCATACCTCTAGTCTTATTACTTTTTTAAGTTTTTATAAAATTTTGATATGAAAAAGCTCTTTCACCATTAGCAGATGAATGTGGAGTGGATACATAATATTCCACGAACAACTTTTTAATAAATCTTCAAACATTTATTAGTTTAATTAACATTTTAATGTTAAAACCTTCTTCCAAAAATTACAAATACTTTCATTTTTAAACGCTTTCAATAATGATATGAAATATGAATTGCCAAGTGAAATTAAAAAACAAAAAAAAAAAAAAATGATTAACTGGGAAATTATGTGAATTGTAACAAATATGCCATTGGTGTACCATTGTACCATTTAAAACTCGATTGTAGCAAAAATGGTTTAATTGTACCAACTTTTGCATTCCTGCTTCAGATATAAAGTTGATCGATCATACACGAAAATTAGGCAAATTCCACATACACAATACATTTAAAAAATACTCTCTTTCGACATTTGTTTTCATTTATATTTTTCTGTAATCACAAGTTCTTTGTATCAAAACTTTTTTTAAAAATCATTTGTATTTTACTGCATTCAATCATTGATTTTAACTCGGTAACAAATCACGTATATTTGTACCTATAAAGTAACGTAAATCCATATTATAGAACAAAATTCACACAGATGCTTATTTTGGTATGTTTTAAGAGTACTTAATTAAGAAATATCTAAATTTCAAATAAAATAATTTTTCCCTTTCGTCCAAAAAAGGCAAAAATTTCCAATAGCTTATCGTTCCAGTTCATAATCTTCAATTGCAGCCAGAAAAAAAATCGGTTATCATGCGGCCATAGCGCATAGCGCAGTATAATCGACAAATTCGAATTATCCGCCCCAGTTTTACTAACAGAAGTGATATTTTCAGCGGTGCGATTATGCACAGGTCTTGCCAGTCTCTAAGAATGTAATTTTACCAATTCTCTACACAGTAGGTCGATTATGACGACCATAAACACCCCGCACTGCTCGAGAAGTGACCACGATTGAACTACCACTTTTTTAACTTTTTTTTTTTTGCTTTCTTCGGTTGCTAAACGATCCATATTCGAAGATTTCAAACCTTTCACCAAATAATTGACACTTCAGATGACAGATATTAAACAGCTGACAGCCTTGCCAGACCGTCAAATTTGAAGCCACTTAATGGATAACCCTGTATAATAAACTCATAATAATATTTGTTGCTTATAATTTATTGTAGCAAAACACAATGATCGAAAATCGCAAATGCGCAACAAAAACTACTAAATGACGAGCAATAATTAGAAAAAAGCCTATTTACCTCAAGATTATATTAATTTAAATGCTAAAAAATTTGAAAGACTTTTGTTTAAATAATCTCATTTAAAAGATTAAAAAACCACATACAAATAAAAATATTTTCCTGAAACACAACTATTTAAATAACAATTTTGATGAAAACAATGTACTAATGACAATAATAACACTTTTAATTATTAAAATAATGGTAACCATGGGAATCTAATCGTATTTAAAATAATTTAAATCTTAAACTCTTGGCCACAAAACAATACAAAAGTAAAACTGTTGGTAGAAGCAGTTTCAGTTTTTCGGGCAGGGATGGAAAAGTTCTGACCATCGTACTTTTTTTATAATATTTGCAGAGACCCAAAAAAATTTGTATTTTTTATTTCCATATCATTTTATATATAAATACGGGCACAATTTTTTTGTACACAGAAAAAAGTTGTTTATCAATTAAAAAAATGCCTTAAAATATATTTAAATTTAATTAAGGTGATAATTGAATTAATTATCTTTTTAGTTGAAAGATAATTAAAAATATAATTTTAATTTAATTAACATTATAGTTGTTTTGAAATAAATTTTTAATTAAAATATTCATTAAATATCAAAAAATATTAATTGAGTTTTTTTTGTTTAAAATAAAATAATTTAAACTTGTAGAATTGTTGTTGGAAATTGTCAATATTTAATTAAATAAATTAACACATTGTTTGAAATGCCAAAGTTGTTTGATCATTTTTTTAATTAAAATAAAAATATCTTTTGTTGAAAAAAAATATTCACAAATTTACAATTTTTAGTAATCAACATAATCATTTTGGTATGAGGTGCAAAATCAACAACTTGTTTGCTTGATACTATGAATTTGGTATAAATTTGGTGATTAGAGAAAATTTTAAATTTTTTTCTGTGTAGTTGATTTTTAAGTTTCTTATCGTCCACCGATTTTAATGAAACATATAACGTTTAAAGGGAATTGTGTGTAGATATGCACAATATAAATTTCTTTTCTAAATTTAAGTGTTTTAAAGCCTTTTTATTTATTTTGCAAACACACGTACACACATACACAGTGGTAACCTTTAAGAGGCAATCAAAATACACGAACGGGTTCGGAAACACGCACTTTCCGTTACCAAATAAACCACAAAAATCTAATTAATAATTATTAAAAATTATAATTTTTCAATAAATTCTAATAAAATACTTTTATTCTTTTAAATTTTTATGTTCCGCCGTTTCCTTCTCGACTCTGCAAAATTTTCACTAAATGATTAAATTTAGCACTAGGTTGTGCAAACAGTTTGGAAAATATACAACATTTCGATTTTTCAATTTAAATCGTTTGTCAAGTACCCCTATTACAACGCAACAGGATTGTACAAATGTACAATTTTGACATGTTTGCCAAGCCGTTTGAATAGGTAATTTGGTTTTTACTTTTGGATGTTTAATTATGTCCCTGTTTACATTTTGTGATTTTTGATGTTGCTTTTTTAAAGTTGTATTTGAGTTTACATTGTAAAAATTTTATTGCAGACATTTTTCAGGTATGTTCGCTTCAAAAATTGGAAATCTGAGCCCAAAAAAAAAAAATAAATATCTAAAAAAGAAAAAAAAAACACCTCCGTCAAAGTTTCGGGATTTTTTTAAGAACAGTTTGAAGTAGTATATAAAAAAATCAGCCAAATAAAAAATTAAGTTCTTGACTTAGTCCATTTTTAAAATTTAATATTTTGCTGATATTACATTTTTCAAAAAAAAAAATTTTTTTTAATATATGTCGCCCCAAGTATTCTCTTTAAAATGACATACAAATCATCTTCGTATGTGCAGTAGATTTTGAGATATTGAAAACAAACTCAACACATTCGGCTAATTCGGCGAAATTATGACATTTTGAATATGCCATAACTTTTGCAACTTAATAATTTTTTGTTGATATATGTTCCTAAGACGATGAAAGGAACCTTCTCACCAAATCGCATTCAAATCGAAAGGGGTCGGGTCCCACTCTTGGTCGGATTAACATGGAATTACCCTATAATAAAAAAAATGTAACCCATTTGTTACATCATTTTTGACAAAAATTTCCCGTATATTTCCAAAAATGGTAGAACATTTGTTTATGCTTTGAAAAGACAAGGCTCCATTAAAGATACGCTCTCTCTGTTCTTAACGACGTGTAGGAGTGTATTTCCATCGCTATGTCCTGTCTAGCTCTGGATGATTTCAAATATTTAAAACAACGAAATCTTTCGATTTCAATATTTTGTTTATTCTATTTATTCTTCTAATAATCATATATCGCTCATTTGCTGCAACAACGTCATAGGTCGCAAATGTTGACCTATCACTTATGCATAGTAAATCAGGTGTTTTAGGAAGTAATAAAGTCGTGCGTTCGAGCTTTTAAGATTTCCCACAGAATCGCCAAAAAAGCATTATGTCATATTTTTTTCAGTTGTGCGTCTGCTCTTGCGTGGTCAACATTGTAAAGCTCTCTGGCAAAGTGACATCTTGTGTTTTGTCTTAATCTTAATATTTAAAAATTTAGAAAACATATATCAGTTTAAAAGCTAAAAATACGTGTTCTGGAAATCACATTTTTTTTAGTTCGGTCGACTTGCAGCAAATAAGCGATATTTCGTCTTTTTCATATTGATTTTTGGTCCATGGCATTTCGCTTGTAAGTGCATGTTAAAGGCCGGTATTCACTATTCTACACAATCGTACGATTGATTTACACGAAAATCTGACGGAATTCTATCCGACATAAACAAATTTTTGCAAAATCTGCTGTAAATGCCACACTATCCCACAAAAAGATGCAAACTCAAATGACTCAGCTACTTTAGAATGTATTATCATTTTATGACAATTTTCATAAACATTTGCAAGTCGGACAGACTTGTCGAAAAAATCTGTCACCCAATTCATTTTTAAGCCACACTATTAAGATAAAAAAACAATCAGCTGGGCGGATGCATATACCTGTGTGCCCTATTTAAATTTAAAGCCCCTATTTTAAAATCAGTAAATGGTTTTTTTATTTATACAAAAAAATCCATTTTCCATCCCTGAGTTTTGTACAAATTTGTTTATTTCCTTTTCAAAAATCTTTCAAAATCAAATATTTTTGTTTTAATGAAAATTTCTGAAAATTTTATGCAACAATAGTTTGGCTAAGCAAAAAATAAACAAAAACGAAAAAAAAAACATTCCAGACAAATTACAAGTACTACAAGTATTTTGTTAAGCAAAATATTCCCAATATTGTCTTGATTTTTTTTTTTCTAAAAAATGTTTGTGTTTTTTTTCAATTTCTTTGATTTTTACACAATAAGCAACATTTTAAAGAATATAGAAAAAATTCACATTTAAGTTTAGTTGTTTGTATAGTTGTGGAAAATAAAATAGTTAGTTGGTTCAACAAGTAACTAACCTGTTCTTTTAAGTTGGCATTAAGCCAAAACAATGTGTTTCTTGTACAAGTAATTGAAAAAAAAAAACAATAACTACCAGAAATACTCACACAGACTCACAAACATAAATAACATGAAAAAGTCAATAGTTTTTTTTTTTTCTTCATTTGTACCACAGCAGCAAGTAAAACAACAACTACAAATATAAACTTTTAAAATAAGGTGTAGTACACTGTTAACTTTATTGACAGTTTAACGTTACCATCTACATTTACATTAGACATTCATAAATAAATAATTGTACGAGGGTCATTCAGAAATATACAACTTTGTCTAATAAATAAAACGAAGAAAGTAATAAGGATAGTGTTATTTCGGTAAATGAAGCAGGGATTATTTTCAGTGTATATTTTAATTTTATTCTGGCTGTCAATATTGTGTTTATGAAGTTTTGACATTAACGCCTAATAAAGCAGAGCAAGTTAAACTGTTTTTGGTTAAAAATGTGTTTAAACCAACATATCAACAAATCAATAAACATATAAACCATCTTTAAACGCATAAATTTGGGCGTTTAAACTGCCAATACAGACCATATGAATTTGACAACATTTATCTTAGTACTGCCACATGTTACTTTTTAAATTATATATAACACATGAGACACTGATTTAAAAATGTTGAGTTTAAACTACATATGAATACATTTTGGATTATCCTGCTAGTATTTTAAAATTATGACTGCATTCTGTAAACAAATGGGAATACAACAAAAGTGAAACATGTGTAACACACAGAAAAAAGTGTTTTATCAATTAAAAAAAATGGTTTAAAAAGTATTTAAATTTAATTAATGTGATAATTGAATCAATTATTTTTTTAGTTGAAAGAAAATTAAAAATTTAATTTTGATTTAATAAACGTTTTAGTTGTTTTGAAATAAATTTTCAATTAAAATTTTAATTAAATAACCAAAAATCTTAATTGACTTTTTTTCGTTTAAAATAAAATAATTAAAACATGTAGAATTGTTGTTGGGAATTGTCAATATTTAATTAAATAAATTAACACATTGCTTGAAATGGTAAAGTTTTTTTAATAATTTCTTTAATTAAAATGAAAAATATCATTTATTGAAAAAAAATATTCACAATGTTAAAATTTTTAGTAATTAATATAATCATCTTGGTAATAGGTGCAAAATTAACAAATTGTTTGCTTGATACTATGAATTTGGTATAAATTTTGTGATTGGAGAAAATTAATAATTTTTTCTGTGCATGTGTAACAGGAAAATTAATAATAATATTCTGGTTCCGGGATTAAGTGTTTAGAACAGTGATGCATCCCACCCAGATCTTGGGACACTACACTAAACTTGTGAAGAATTGACAAATAACGGTTTAAGCAACAATATCAACGCATTTTTTTATCGAAAACCCGCTAGAATGGGCTAAAAATATTTTTTAAGTTAAAACACCAAAAATTTAAAAAAACTTGTATGTAGCTTAAAGGAGCTTTCACGTTCTCTAAAATTTGTCATTATCTTATAAAATTTGCAATACATTCCATTAATTACTAACATCACATAGATACGATTTAGGGAAGTAACAAATACTGATACCAATATATCATATTTTTCGATATATCGGCATCGGCGATACTTGGCTGTCGATATAACGATACTTTTTATATTTTTTGGAGTATTTTTGAACAAACAATTTACTTTACAGATAAATAAATAAAATAATTGTATTGACGAAAACCAAAAAAAAAAAAAAAAAGCAAAGTATAAAATCCAAACAGAATAATGAAATTGTTTCATATAATAAATGAATCAACGTAGATGGGGAATAGTCCTAAAATATAACGGCTGACTAAGCATTAGCTGGTAATAAAGAATTTAAGGCTTTAGAAAATAATTGAACCTATTGTTTATCTACAATTCTTGAGCCTCGATACAATGCTCCATTATTTCAAAGATAATCGACTTCAAACGTATCGAAAAAAACGTCTTTGCATGTCTCTGCATTGGGGAAGTGTTGAAAACACGGTTACCCCTTTATAAGTTCTAATAAGTCTAACGGAACAGGGGCCTAATTCTGGCAGTCGTAATCGAGTACTTTCTCGATTCGAAAGCAATTTTATTTCTAATTATTTCAGTCGATACTAAACGAATCTAAATTATTTTCTCAGTATTGTGAAACTCAAATTAATGCTTTACAGCAATAAAAAATAATTCCGATTCGTTCAGTATTGACTGAAATAATTAGAAATAAAATTGCTTTCGAATCGAGAAAGTTCTCTATCACGACTGCCAGAATCAGGCTTCTGGTCTTTGGAGTGCTTTTGAAAAAAAGTTATAAGATAATCCGAGAAGAATGAGCTGCTAAGCATCCTTTGCTGTGATTCTGTTAAAGATGAAGAAGCAAGATACCTTAGATCTTCTAATATTTTTAGAGACGCATATCCGCTTGTTTACGGCCGGAATAACATGTTATACCCAAAGTTGAAGAAAATGGCGCAAAAATTCGTAAGTTTTTAAATTAGTTCTGTCGCATCTGAGAGACTATTTTGCACTGCAGGTCTGGTTCAAACGCACTTGGCAAATCGTTTATCTCCGCAAAAGTTAATAGTACTTTGTTTTTTTTATATACAAAAATCTTTACAACGTAAATTTTTTATGCTGTTATTTTTGTTTTAATTCGAATGTGTATTCTAAGTTAAATTACAATTTATAATACTTTAATAGTCTTATTCCTTCAATATTTTCCAGGAATATTTTCTATGCGCTATCAGATTTTTTTTCCGTTAATTTTACGTTTTCTAGAGCCGTCATCAGTACGCCCGCCCCCTTTACTTTAATATGCAACGTAGTTGCAAATGAGATAACCAAATTAATTTTTTAACTTAACATGAAAAATAACTTTTGTAATATTTTATTTAAACAATTCAATTTTTCTTACAAGAATCGACAGGATAAGCGTATGAAAAAATTATATTAAAAAATTGGCATTATTTAGGAAGTGTTAGGAGCAACGAATGTAAAATTGTTGCAAATGTGCTAGTAAATTTTTTTTTTTTAGTTTTGGTTATGCATTTCTAGTAGAGACCAGACTTTTTATTGTTTGTGTTTATGTATTCATTTGTTTATTTTGAAATAAAAATATGTATGTATTGTAAGCCAGAAGTCCACAGATATTATTTCTGAAAAAAGTACCAAAGACCAAAGAAAAAGAGTGAATTTACCCGCATTCCATTTAAAGTACAAGCAGCGCATCTTGTCACGTAACCTCGTTGCTCCACGTCTACAACAGACATGATTTGCTGTTAAAACATGATGTTATAGAAGCGATGTTAAAACATTTGCATTAACAACCGTGTTATAGCATGAGAAAACCTCTAAAATGATGAGTCTATACTTAACACTAACATCATATTAGTGTTAATGTTAAGCATTTGATATCAGTTGTAGACTGGGTGTAATGAAATTCTATTTTCTACAGGTTGGCACGTTACGGTTAAGCGACATTACAGTCAGTTTAGCATTTGCATTGTTTTCCATAAAACATAAACGATCAGCTGTTTACATCACATTTACATTTCTACATTTACGGTCGGCTAACGAGGCCTTAAGAGAAGCCTGCTTAGTGTACCCTAATTCTTACTTAAAATTTCAGCAATAATCTTTTATGGTTTTTATTATTTTAAAACTTTTGTCTACGATTATCAAATACCAGATAATTATAGGATTTTATTGGCTTGCGGTAATTTCGCCACCAACAGCATATTATAAATTCTTTTTAATTGAAGTGTAAAGTTTTCATGTACTTTAAATTCAAACCATTGAATTTTTAACTTCAATTAAACTGAATTTGTAAATCAATTACTCAATGGCTTAATAGTATTGAACTGATTTCAGTACTTTTACTAACAGTATTTTAATAGTGGAAAACGTTTTTTTTTCGCTGACAACATGTTTAATTTTGTGCAAAACGTATTTAGAATGTGATGTTATGTAAAAATATTTGTTAATCAAATGAAAAAATAAAGTTGTTTAACAAGTAAATTTAAATTTTAGAACTTTCTATTCAAATAAGAAATGTTAGCCTTAATAATTCCTATGAGAAAGATATGCGAAGCACAGTGCGTTGTTTAGTTAGGCATAAGTCACATCATAGTTTTAGTATTTTAGTGTGCGATATGTATATGTAAACATATGGGCATTTCCATGACTCAAAAAATAAAATGCTTATTACAATTTTTAAAAAGCAAAAATATAAAAGTTAATACTCACCATTTCTAAAGTATTTGGAAAAAGTTTCCTGACGAGCTGGCCTAAGCAACCAGCGAAATGCGCATAGGAACTAGCTTTCCCACAACAATAAGTTTCAGTATTTTCATTCAAAAATTGGGATTATTAGCACATCATTAATAAATGAATTAATTAATAAAATATTTCATTCCCGAAAATAATTTTTGATAATAAATTTGCATGTGCCCGGCAAATAAAAAACTGAAATGGCAAGCTGCTTTATTTAAGCAATTTGTTTTTTAATTTTGTTTTTTTCTTTCTATCCTCTTACAACTACAATTCGTGTTGGAAAAAACCCAGCCAATTGTAGGGGAATGTAAGAAAGAAAAAATTGACGGTTTATTGTTGTGACTTTGTTGAAGCTTTGATATTGTTACATTTAAGAACTGAGTGGTTTAAAATTCTTATTCACTTTATGGTCTTACATGTATAATATTTTTAGCTTTTCTAAAGTATTTGGAAAAAGTTTCCTGACGAGCTGGCCTAAGCAACCAGCGAAATGCGCATAGGAACTAGCTTTCCCACAACAATAAATTTCAGTATTTTCATTCAAAAATTGGGATTATTAGCACATCATTAATAAATGAATTAATTAATAAAATATTTCATTCCTGAAAATAATTTTTGAACTCACCATTTCTTTGATTCATTTTTAGTAACTGCCATCAAATATTGTCACTTACACATTGTAATAATACTTTAGAATTAATGTTACAACAGCAACAAACAAGATCCACGGGGAAAGACCAAATATATAATTCGATTAGTGGTATATGTTTTGGTTTGTTTTAGATGCTATTCCAATGTCACGTACGAAGTGCAAAACCATCATTTGTCTATGTCATTTGTATTTGATCAGTCGTAGGTGTCTCAAAATAAGAGTTCAAAGCAAGATATTTGTTGCAAAAAAATATTGACGGTATTTTTTTTTTTTTAAATTGGTATAATAAAAATTTTATAATCTTTTAGAGGTCGTCACGTACGATATTATAAGTACTATTAATGCAATTGAATGTATCATCCTTTTATGTTGGTATTAAGTTAAAATTTGGTCCAAACTTATTTTATTGCAATCTAAATCATCTAACCAAATATTATTGGAATCGGTCCATATTTGACCATAGCACCCACACAAATACTACTCCCGAAAATAGTTTTTAATATCATAACTTTCTTACAAATGATTGTAAAAATTGACGACAATAACTTTTACAATAGATACTATGTCATGGCAAAATATTGTGCTGATAGGTCCAAAAGTAACCATAGGTCCCATATAAACACCCTTCCTAACATCAGTATTCGGGTACGCTGAATCCACTATTGCTAACCGTTTTTTTAGGTTAGCTCTGGTTTTCGATATATACATTTATTTCGAAAATGGAGGATGTTGCACAACATATGTATGTTCGCGTAACTCAATAATAATTTAGTTTATTGAACAAACTTCCACAATAAAATTTTCTTTCAGAAAGGTTCAACTTTTTTCTCATATGCGCATTCGTGTTAGAAACAAATTTTTTTTGCATTGGTCGAAAAAAGGGTACACTCTCAAAAATTTGTTTTTAAAATATTATGGTGTATAGTATCATATGGTCGGGCTTTATTTTAAGTTTTTGTATACATATGTTTACCAAAAATATATTTCATACCTTGAAAATACTATAAGAGAAAAATCTGTCACGAACGATATTATATTTCGTTTATTATAATACCATTTAGAAAAATTTTTTTCTTTCTAATTACGGAATATACGGATAATGTGTACGATACGATTTGCCTCTATTTTGCTAGATATTTTGGACGACATGGTTGCGAATGTAATGAATCACAATGGAAAAAAAATAGCCAGTTACTGCTATTTGTGCCAAATCTCTATCGCTCTGAAGGCGTACGAATGTCACGTACGATGGCATGGAAATGCCGATATGTACGTATGTAGGTACACTTAGCGAAAAACATTTTTCTATGCAGCCAACAAAACTATTTTTAACGAAAATTTTTAAAAATACAATTGTTAATTTAACCATAAATTAGACCTCCATCAAGAGGCCAGAACCATATTATGGTCGCCTTCGAACATGTTATGGCTAATAATAATAAAAATATGTTTAACACTTACCATAGCATGGCTGTTTTTCATCTATAGCCAAACACCACTATGATGGTTCTTTAGTGTATCCAAAATTATGAAGTTTGCCTAAATGATTTTTTTCTGAGGAACCCATTTTCGAAATATCTCTCTTGTAATTTTCAAAGTTTCAGATATTGAGTGGATATTTATAAAAGACAATATTCAAGAAACAGTTGCAAAATTCATACTGTGAAATTATAGACTGATTCTGACCATATTTAAAAGGCTTTGTCCTTGTGACAATTAGAAGCTATATACCAAATTTCATCAAATTATCTTTAAAAAGTCGACCTGTACTTTATGCACAAGGTTTACATGGACAGTGAGCCAGTGGACAGTGAGTAAGAGCTGGGTCTAGAACCTATATTTTTATGTGTTACAAACATCAGCACTATGGTGGTGTGAGAATAAGTTCTAAATCAAATCAAATGTTCAACTTTGACCTTAAAATGTCTCAACAACTCACTTCTCAATTACAAGAACAAAAAACATCTCGCCATCAAAAAAATCTAAAATATCTATCGGTTCAAAAGTGAAAAATGGTTCTGAGCCCCTGTGCGACGCTAAGAAAAATTTAAAATAAAATGAAAGGATTTGATTTGACTGAAATGTTTACACTTAAATTCTACACCCTTTCCCTACAAAAACTCAAAGTCATGACTATTTCCTTGAGACAAAGAGCTCATAATGAAAATCAAGAAAAATTATAATATAAATTTTCCATTCTTAAATTTTTAAAATACATAATTTTTGTTTTCATTTTTTAAATTATCATCTAACTATAAAAATTAACTTTCCCTTATTTTGTTATCCATTAAGAAAAGAAAAGCTTTCAATTAATCAAACTAATAAGATAATTTGTTTAACAAAAAAAATTTAACTAATTTATCATTTAAAAAACTAACAAATTTCAACATTTCTCTATATAATTAATTAAATTAAATAAAACATTAACTAAATATAATTTTGAAAATTATGCCTATAAGCGTATTAAAGCTTGTACAATTGAGCTTTGAATAAAAGTATAATGCGGGGCGGGGCATACAAATAATTGTCATGCCATTAAACCTACAAAATGTCTTGCCATATATTAAGCCAGACAAAAATTAGTTTCGTTTTAAACTAGCGGACACTTGTCACTGCGGGCTCTTAAATTAAGAAATTTCAAATTGTTTCTATTTTTGTTCAAAATAAAAAGAAAAAAACTGTAAAATGTTACAAAATTTGTTTAAAGTGTTTTTATATTTAAAACAAAAAATAGTTTGATTGCATTAAAAAAAAACAATAGAATACCTTTACCATTAAAATGCCAATAACAACTTTAATAATAACAACAACAACAAAAAAAAATTTCTCCCGAAATCTTCAGACATTTTAAAAAACAGCATATATTTAGCCGCAGTGTTTGTGCCATTATTAGAAGCACCATCAACTCTTCAACGTTATGACGATCATGTATCATAAGCCATCACCATCAGAGTTGGTTTAAATGTTTCTACAACAACAAATTCAGCTACCAGTTTCCTAACTTCAAAAACGCGTGCTAGAGCTCCTCCAGAAGAGTGAAAGTGAATCTATCAGTTTTTTTTAAATTTCCTAAAAGTAGATTTTGTTACTTTTTTCGTTTGGTGTTTTATGTACGTAGATGTTGGTGTTGTTTTGGTTTAGTTATTGTTGTTGTTTTTGTTGTTGTCGACGGTAGAAATGATGACGGCAATATCCACAACAACAATATTAAAAAAAAACTTCAAAAACTATATAGAAAGCAATGAGCAAATGTTGTTTATATTTTCATGCAAATACGGTCATAATGTTGTCTTGAATAGTAAATGGTGGGCAGGTTAAAAAGTATTTTTAAAACATAAAATTTTTAATAAAAATTAGTTTTATGTATTAAAATGAATAAACGAATAAATTAACTAGAGCCAAAGTAGTAAACCCTTTTAATAACTCATAAGGCGTATGTAATATGTTTTTAATATGATTTTAATTTTAAACGCTTAAGGTTTTAACACAATGGGATTATAGCACATTTAATTCTACCAGTTTCGCTTGGTGGCCGAATCCGACCACTCGACATTCACCTTAGAGAACCAATGCGTTATACAACAACAACGTACACATTTTAAGAAAACAACAAAAAATACCTTTTTCACCCATGTGTGTGCGTGTCTGTTTGCAAGTACAAAAAAATGTGCATATCTACACAAAAATTCCTTTAAAACGATGTTTGTTTCATTAAAATCGTTGGAAGACAAGATACTTAAAAATAAAAAAAAAAAAAATTTCCCGTATTAATATATAAGAAGATTTTGTAAAACTTGTTAAGCAAATCGAGGTCTTAATGATCATATTATAATAAAATAGTGGACAACTTCCATCATTGATTAGAATACTTCGGTATGGCGACTAAAAAGAATCCTTCTTTTTGCTAAAACAAAAATAATGGGCAAATTATTAAATTACGAAAATATGGCAAAAGGATAGACAATTAATAGTCCTAATTAGGAATATTCCATAAAAAAGGCTACACATGAAAACACCCGACCACTTTAGAGTAGAGATTTTCTTACATATGAATTTTTACATTTGAGTTCTTGTTGGAAAAAAAAATACTAGAGGTACTAACTGTCGAAAATATGATAGAATAGTAGACAGTTTGTATATCAATTTAAATTGAAATTTCTGTTAAAAATGCACTTAAAATCTAAGGCCTGGAACAGAATGAAGTAGTTGTAGTAGTAGCTGAAGCTGACGAATGCTCTGTACTGCAACAAAGTTCAACATTTCGAAATATGCGCTTCAACTTCAACTGCAACGACTACTACAACTACATAGAAAAAAGTTTTTTATCAATTAAAAAAAATGGTTTAAAAAGTATCTAAATTTAATTAATGTGATAACTGAATCAATTATTTTTTAAGTTGAAAGAAAATTAAAAATATAATTTTGATTAAATTAACATTTTACCCCCATATTCATAAAAAATATTTGTGATTAATAAAAAGTTTATTAAACAAATCTTCATAGAAAATTCGTTTCATAAACCTGCAATAAACCTAAAATATTTTTTATGAATATGGGGGATAGTTGTTTTGAAATAAATTTTTAATTAAAATATTAATATTATATATCAAAAAAAATTAATTGATTTTTTTTCGCTTAAAATAAAATAATTTTAACTTTTAGAATTGATGTTGGGAATTGTCAATATTTTATTAAATAAATTAAAACATTCTTTGAAATTGCAAAGTTTTTTGATCATTTTTTTTAAATAAAATTAAAAATATCATTTACTGAAAAAAAAATATTCACAATTTTTAGTAATCAATATAATACACAGAAAAAATTATTAAATATCTCCTCTCCAATCACCAAATTTGTTCTAAATTCATAAAATCAAGCACACAAGTTGTTGATTTTGCACTTATTACCAAAATGATTATATTGATTACTAAAAATTTAAAAATTTTGAAAAAATATTTTCAATAAATGATATTTTTAATTTTAATTAAAAAAGTTATCAAAAAACTTTGCCATTTCAAACAATGTGTTAATTTATTTAAATAAATATTGACAATTCCCAACAACAATTCTACATGTTGAAATTATTTTATTTTAAACGAAATAAGTCAATAATATTTTTTGTTATTTAATTAAAATTTTAATTGAAAATTTATTTCAACACAACTAAAATGTTAATTAAATCAAAATTTAATTTTTAATTTTCTTTCAACTAAAAAAATAATTGATTCAATTTAAATACTTTTCAACCATTTTTTTTTTAATTGATAAAACTTTTTTCTGTGTAATTTTGGTAATAGATGCAAGATCAATAAATTGTTTGCTTGATTCTATGAATTTGGTGATTAGAGAACAATTTTAATATTTTCTGTGTAGGTATTCTGTTGACACTATATTCGAACTGCCGTTTTTAACTTTTTACAGGTTAAAGCGCTATTTGTAACGTTGTACTACAGTGACTATTCTTTTCCCCACTTAAATGAAGAAAATATGGTAGAGCAGTTGTTAACAGTAGGCATAGTCAAAAATACTCAACACGGCGCCCCAACACGAAATCACCAAACCACCGCAGAGAAGATATATATTTATTTTTCATATTTGAGCTTCTTTTGAAAAATGCAAGTAGACATATTAGAGCCGAATATATGGTAGACAGTAGACAATTTGTAAAGTATGTAAATTTTGTCACACATGCAGTTGCTAAAGCTAGGACCCCATTATTGGCGCAATGTACCAATTATTTCGTATTTCATGCGCCGATAATGTGAACGGTCACAGTTTTTTGAAATGCGACAATCTGTGCCGAAATTGTGCTGACTCTGGACAATGTGAACTTTCTCTTGCACAATGTGCTTCAATCAAATTGCTAAATAGGCACCGATTTTTATCGGCCACTTGTGGGCCGATTACAGTCGACTATCAGTGCCGATACAAGGGATGGCAAAACGAAATTTTGAAATTTCTCCAACTGGCTAATACAATTTTACTTTTTTGAGCTTAATTTTAGCAAAAATACATATATATAAAAAAATACATTTGTACTGTTGAACAAAAGAAACCAGTTGCTTTTACCAAAACATTGCATTTGTAAACATCTTTTGACAAAACAACAATTTTAAAAAATAACACGCTGTGCCCATTTAAAGACAAATTTCTGTAAGTCTGGAGAACGGCAAAAGCCAAAGTTTTCAAACTAGGTCCAATCATCTTGGTTAGTAATACACAACATCTAAGAAAATCTGGGCGGGAATGGAGAAGTGGGCGTAGCATAAAAAAGATTTAATTACATCTAGATAACAGTAAGAGAATAGTTGTCCAAATTTGGTATACGTAGCTTGGTTATCAATACACTACAGCTTAAAAAAAATGGGCATGATTGGAGAAGTAGGTGTGGCACCTCCCATACAAAGAGATTGTAGATATCTTTATATCTGGAGAACATCAAGTTTCGAAGCTTCCAAATTAGGTACAAGCATTTTGGCAAGCAATACACAACATCTGACAAAATTTGGGCAATATTGCATAAGTGGGCGTGGCACAAAATAGATTTATTTATATCTAAAGAACAGTTAGAGTAAAATTGTCCAAATTTGGTACACATAGATGGCTTATCTATACGCTAAATTGGTAAAAAAAAAGAAAGTGGGAGTGGATAAGTGGGCATTGTACCTCACATAGGCAAAAGAGATTTCTATATATCTAGAGACCGATAATAGCTAAAGTTTATAAAGTTGATACAAATAGCTGGGTTATTAATACGCAACATCAGTAAAAAAGTGGGCGTGGCACAAAATAGAATCCCGTATATTTGAAGACCGGCAAGTGTAAAATTTTCCAAATTTGGTACAATTAGAATGATTATCAACAGCATCTGTAAGAAATGTGCGGGATTGAAGAATTGGGCGTGAATCAAACAAGATTTCTGTAAATCTAGAGAAAGGCTTCATAAACAATGCACGAGATTTGTATGAAAAAAATACATATTTTATTTTAATGAGGGTAGCGAAGCGCAGTGGATTAAGCTAGTATTAATATATTATTTAAAATGTATAAAGGGTCACAGCATTTTTCTCTTTTTGACAGGAATCCATAACCAATTAAACAAAAACATATGATTTCATTTTCCTAAATAGCACGATAATGAACCGAAAAAAATTGTGACTATGTGCGACGAAAATGGGACCGCCCAAGAATAAATTGTGCAATGTTTTTAAATGTGCGCCGGTATAGCACAATAATAATCGTCATAGATTGTGCTATTTGAGCTTATAGTGGGATCTTAGCATAAGCCATTTGAATTATTGCATTATTTTTCTACGATAGTACTTAGTTAATTTTAAAAATGGATTTCCGTTATAGCGTTATGGAGTATGCTGTTACATGGTTTTAATAGAACTTACTTTATTAACACCAAAAAATAAAACATGTGCATCTCCCAATTCAGGGTTGCACTTTTAGGTTAAAAAAATATCGTTTATATAAAAATAATAAAAAAAAAAAAAATTCTTAGTCTGTGATCACACTTTGAAGGTTTCGTTTCACAAAGTCTGAGTTTATTGCAGAGAGGGGAAGAGAACTTGCTATTATACTCACCCCTCTCACCCATAAATTCGGACTTTCTGAAAGAAAACTTTTAAGGTGCGAACCCAGACTTATGTACACAAAAGAAAGTGCTAGTTCACATTCTTCAAGTTTTAGCCGTCAAGTATTGAGCTTTTTGAAAAGAGAGAAGGAAATAAATTAAATTCTCCTTTCCCTTCTCTCCTAAAAGCTTAGCACTTGACGGTTAAAACTTGAAGAGTGTGAACTAGCACTAATATAAAGTTGTAGAATAAAGGACTTTTCTTAATTAAATTTATTTTGAAAATACACGTTTAAGATGACAATATGTAAGATTAATAGACGAACTCGTTATTGACATTTTCCAGATCAAGGAAGTAGCATGGAGAATCCATAGAAACGTTATACTTTTCATCGCTAGCAGATGCCTTATACGCAGTCCAAACTGAGAGCATGCGCAATACTGCGTAAATTGAGGAAAAGTAAATTGAAAGATCATTTAAGTGGCGCTTGCGGAATTTTTAACTGGCCATAGCGATCTTTCCCACTTTATTTTAAATTAACTTAATTCTCAGATTGCCTTCCCCAAAACAAAAAAAGTTTAATGTCACACAATAACAGTTAATGGTTGGACGGGAAAAAAAAAATTAAAAAAAAGTCTCCAGAAATATTCATGTTTCTGTTATTTGTGTGTTCATTAACCCTGTAGCAGCTAAAGAAATCACTTTACCATCATCATTTCGAAATCCAGTTGGTTGATCCTCCTCTACGTCGATAAAATTGGCAATAAATAAAAAAAAAAAAAAATACTTTTTCCATCAAACATCTCATCATACCAAATGCATGTTAAATGTTATTGTTGGTTTGGCGTTGTGTGTTGCTGGCTCGCAAGTAGTTTTGTAAATTTGTGCACTTTTTTTGCGCCAACAAATAGACGAAAAATTGTAATTAAAAAAACATTTAAAATATTTGACACACGTTTAATTTATCAGCCAAGAAGAAAATCCAAAACAAATAAGCTGTGTCTGCTCATTTAAGTTTAATTAATTTGTAGCATTTATTTTTTAAGTAGTTTTTACACAATTTGCATGGACTTCGATCTGGGTAAATGTAGCTGAAAAAAATAATGGCAGAGAGTGAAATTTTAACGTTTGCCTTTCGGGTGAAAAAAATAAATAAGATTTAACCGACTGATGTAAGATGATTTTTATTGTGACTTTTTTGCCTGGGGTCACAGACATGATTTTGAATTAAGCAGGCAAAAGGCCTAGAAAGGCTCTTCTACCCATGTGTCTTTTTTACGCAATTTCCCTACATAAATTCAAAGTTAAGCCGTTTTCACAAGCAAAAAAATTAATATTTAATAAATTTAAAAAAATCGGTAAACTAAAATAAGTTCATAATAATAAGTAAAATGTTTAAAATAAATTTGTATATAATATAAAAACCTATCAGAAACTAAAACATTTGTTTCATTAAGTAAAGGTCTTTCCACAACGAACTCAAAATTGAAAAAGAAAGCTTGCTTAATGTCAACGCAGCCAAAATCTTGCGATGAGAAATTTTTCGAACAAAATTTTTTTTAATTTTCAAAAATTATTCAAAAATAACCCTCTAAAACTTTATATATTTTTCTATAAAACTTAAAAAAGTTCTTGTTTACACTTCATAAATACCTGATGTTTTTTTATTTTAAAATTATTTATTAAAAAAAATTAAGTTTTACAAGGCCTACACTACACCTGCGAATAGCTTTAAAGGCAAAATAAACTCAAGGTAGATGTTTTGTTTTTGACAAATATAATTTATTTTTTAAGTTTTTAATTCTTGCTTTTTTGTTTTATATACCAGTTTTAAATTAATGCTAGATAAGATATTTTTGTTTCAAACAAAAAAAATCAATGTTGTTATTAATTTTTTTCAGTAATAAGTAAATTAATAAAATACTTCATTTTGGTTTGTACAAAATTTTTTTTTTTTTTTTTTTCATTATTTATTTATTGAATCTTCATATATTAAATATGAACTAACAATAATTAATCAAATCTTATACTAATACTTTATTTTTGTCCTGCCAATGCTAGACGAAAATTTTTCTCCTCACTGTTTCTGTTCACATATGTAGATGTTTAGCGGTCTTCCCTTCGGATGAGTCCTGCGGTATCTCTTCTCCTTAATCTAGAGTGTCCACTGTCATTTAAAATATTTCGAGCAAGTGGATTTGGGTGCGACTCAAGCCTTTTTAAATATTTTGCTGCGTACTTCGTTATAATAGTTTTTACTAATGGCACATTGAGATCCTTGTGAATATTAGAGTTTTTAACATACCAGGGGGCGGCTGTGATTATTCGAAGAAGTTTATTTTGGCGCCTTTGAATTTTTTTCGATATTTGAGGCCGAGGCAGTGCCCCATAGCTGAATACCGTAGCACCAGATTGGCTTCAATATAGAGTTATAAAGTAGAAGTTTGCAGTCGAGGCTAAGAACAGAATTTCTTCCTATAAGCCAATATATTTGAATTGCTTTTAGTTTCATTTGTGTTAGTTTTGCTTCTATATGGCATTTCCATGTCAAACGCCGATCTAGATGAATACCGAGATATTTTACATGCGATTGCTGGGGCACTAATTGATTATTGATTTTAATAGGGGGACATGACTCCCGACGCAAGGTAAATGTTATATGTACGCATTTTTGCTCATTGACCTTTATCCTCCATTGTTTTAACCACTTTTCCAGTTCAAATATATGATCCTGCAAGTAACGGGATGCTTCATGACAGTTTTCGTGTACGCTTATAAAAGCTGTATCATCAGCAAATGTTGAAGTTAGGGTGTGGTTGTTTGTTGGCATGTCTGAGGTATATATAAGGTATAAGAGTGGGCCCATGATGCTTCCCTGAGGGACTCCAGCGTCAATTGGCTGAGGAGAACTTATAAAATCACATTCTTTAATAATAAACTTTCGGCCGACTAAGTAGCTTTCTAACAGCTTGTGTGTGTTTACTGGTAAGTTTAGCTTCAATTTATGTAATAACCCTTCATGCCAGACTTTATCAAAAGCTTGGGAAACATCGATGAAGAGGGCGGAACAATATTTTTTTTCTTCAAAGGCTTTTCTTATGGCGTTTACTATACGATGGGTTTGTTCGATTGTGCTATGTTCTCTTCTAAGGCCGAATTGATGGTTTGGAATACATCTATTTACATTTAAAATTGGGGTTAATTTTGACACTAACAGCTTCTCAAACAGCTTTGATATATTAGACAATAAGCTAATAGGTCTATATGACTCAACTTTTGTAGGATCCTTTCCTGGCTTAGGTATCATTGTAACTAAGGATACTTTCCATTCTTGTGGGTAGTATTCAAGGCGTAAAATGGCATTAAAAATTAAAAGAATAATTTTCTTTGCTATGCTGGGTAGCTCTACAAACATTTTGTTGCTGATCTTATCAAAACCAGGGGCTTTCTTGGGGTTTAAATTATGAATAGCCTTTTCGATTTCTTTTATCTCAAATCTAAGTGGAACAGCAGCTCTAACAGCAACTGGTGGCAACTCGACTACAATATCGGGAGATGTATGCGGGGTAAATACGTTTTTCAAATGAT
Source organism: Pollenia amentaria (assembly GCA_943735925.1). Classification (NCBI taxonomy): domain Eukaryota; kingdom Metazoa; phylum Arthropoda; class Insecta; order Diptera; family Polleniidae; genus Pollenia; species Pollenia amentaria. Next base: position 210,918,643 of record OX031008.1, read on the forward strand.
TAACAAAAATATTTCCTTTTTCTTCATCATTTCGTGCCCAACTTCCATTTAAGTTTCTTAATGGTGGTTTAGTGATAACTGGTCTTTTAAGATTTCTAGCTGCACGCCATAATGAGTAGTCTGATTGAGTAGTTGCATCAAGTTCCTTAAGATATTTTTCCAGGGAAGCCGTTTTCTGAGACTGCAGTAACTTTCTTAGCCTTTTTGTGCACTCTTTTAGTAAATTCTTAAGTTGAGGGGATCTATGCAATTGCCATTCTCTTCGAGCTCTCCTTTTTTCAGTCAAGAGACGCTCAACATCTGCAGAATATATTTTACTATTTTTGGTTTTTTTGAGGGTTATACTAGAATGTTGAACAGCTAGTTTCAGATAACTGTCAAAATTTACAATAGAAATATCCACATTCTCCGGTGTACTAAGCGAAATATTTTCAGTGCAGTGGGTACTGAGATATTTTTTATATTTTAACCAATTTATTTGAGTGGCTGACGACACTAAGTTATCAGACGGAGATACAATTCGATTAGGATTTGTTATTGTAAGAATTGTAGGTGTGTGATCAGAAGATAGTTCTAAGGAAGCTTCAACATAAATCGTTTCTGCGGGGATGTTTTTAACCACTCCAAAATCGATAACATCTGGAACTTTTTGCTGATCAGTAGGCCAATATGTTGGTTGTCCGCTCGCGACCACATTTAGATCCATTTTACAAATTGTGTTAAACAAAACACGACCCTTAGGTGTAATAAGTCGTGAACCCCAGAAATATCGCCAGCAGCCAGGAAGCAAGGTCCTAATGATTTGAAATATTTATGATATTGGCTTTCTGATATAGAAAATCTAGGTGGGGAGTATAATGATGAAATTACTATGTTTCGATTTAATTCCTCAACGCAAATGTTCGTTGCTTGGAGAAAGTCTTCACGATGATCACTCATTAAGTAGTGTTTTACTCGGTTCTTTATCAAAATGGCAGAACCGCCACAAGCTCTGTCTCGAGGGTCCTTGGTATCATATAATATATAACCATTGATTTTAAACGTATTTCTTGAGGTCAGATGAGTTTCAGAAACCATCATAACATCAATTTGTTTATTTTTAAGGAAGTATTCTAGTTCATTTTTGTGTTGGCGGATGCCGTTTGCGTTCCAAAAGCACATTTTTAAACAGTTCATGGCTTGTTTAGTACAGCTTGCAATAACATCGATTGCATTCTTAACATTTCTTGCATCATGTTACCCATTGTGTTAGTAAAATTGTTAACTGTTTGCACTAATGTTTCCATAGTTTTTTCTAGCCGAGTTAAATTAGAAATGGGAATTTCGTCGTTATTTGGTACATCACCTTGCAGTTGCATAGGATTAGATTTTAATACATTAGCGTACGAGGTTCTGTTATTATTTGGCTGAGGCATCTGGACGCCGTACGTGTTTGCTTGATTAGTTGCCTGCGTTTGAGGGGGATTAAGTTTCTGTCCAACAGAACGCTTGACAATCGAATATACCGGGCATCCTCTATAGTTGGCAGTGTGGTTGCCACCACAGTTGCTACATTTTTTTACATTAGGGTCATTTTTGGACTTATCGCACCGGACGGTACCATGTAATTCTCCACATACGACGCAAACAGGGGGTAAATGGCAGTATGCCCTAGTATGACCAAATTCTTGGCAGTTTAAACACTGAACGGGCCCATTTCTTTTGTGCGGCTCCTCTATCGTGATTTTTCTGTACAGAATGTATTTTAAACTGTAAATGGGATGCGTTTCATTTTTTTTTTAGCTTAACATCGCCGGGCTCTAACTCCACTCGAAATAGAGGTTGGGGATTTTTTTCTTTATTTTTAATATTTGTAACATTTTTTATTTTGAAGCCTTTTTCTTCTAAAAATGTTTTTATTTCGTCGGGGTCCACGCATGAGTCAATGCCCTTAATCACAACTTGAAGACCTTTACTGCTTTTCAGTTGGTACGTATAGAAGCTTTTTTTAAGTGCTTCAAACTTATTAATTATTTTACGGAAATCATTCTCATGATTAATCTGTATTTTTGTCTCGTTTATATTTCCACGCTTGATTGCAGCAACGTAAAACGAATTTTCACCTATCACCGAGATTAAACTTTTTATAAGCTCACTTGAGTTTTGCTCTCTAAGATATATCGGGGGTGGCTTCGACGATTTTATGACGTTAGGTGCTTCAGAAGATTCATCCTCCAGAATTGCAAAACGATTTTGTGAATTTATTCTATCAAAAGATGGAACTTTAGAGGCCGAGGCTACAGCTGAAGAGGCTGGGATGCGACCCCGTTTGAGAACTGTTATATACCTGTCCATACCAACTTGCACTTGAGGTTTTTGAAAATTTTTTACTTGTGTGTTTTCCGTTGCGTCTGTGTTTGAGTTCATGGTATCATTTCCTACTAGGAATGTCTTTTCAATGGTAACACTTGATGGTTTTGCCGTTAGGTTGTTGCTATTGTTTTCTGTTGTAATGTTTATTTCCACATTGCTTTCGCTAGCATGAGTATCATTTATTTTTGTTGTTGTTTCATTGATATTACTCATATTATAATTATCAAGAAGCTTGTATTTGACAATATGCCCTAACAGAGTCATATGGACTATACCAAATATTAGCTTTATATATGTCGAACTATCGCAGCGTTCATAACTGCCAATTGAGACAAAATGGCCAGAATTTTATATTGAAAACACAACGTTCTTCCGATATTCTATATGATATTTTCGATCCGTCTTAAAAAATTTCACAACCCTAAAGTAGTTTATCGTGTCCTAATCAAATTTCTCTATTCCGGAGTACTTAAGGGATCAATGAATTTTTACGATAGTATGTATCTTTGGTTTTCATGGGTAACCTCGTATGTCTTAAAATCAAATTTTTCAGGTGAGCGGAAAAAAACATTATAGATCGAACTATGGACTAGGTATTGAACTTTTTGAAATTGGTCATTACGTAAGAAAATCGGAATTGGTCCATATTTTTTCGGAGATTTTAAGAACCATGTAAAGAGCGTTTAAAATTAAGCAATATGGCATCAACATCTCACACTCGAAAAAATGGACATACGCGGTTACCCATGAAAACCACATATTATGACATTGGAAAATTGGTTCCGAACTTTTTTGTCAAGAGTCCTACCCGAAAATACTTGAATTTTTTTAGACCCCGATCAAAATTCAGCATTAGGGTATTATAAAGGGCATTCATAAGAAATGAACTATAGATTTTACGAGTATAAAGTCTGTTAATCCCTTTCAAAAAGAAGATTGTTATAGGTGTCGTTACGTTTGTTGTTAGTAGTAGGGCTGCCATATTTTTTTGTTTGTCGAAATATTTCTGGGTATTTTATGTTAGAAGCTAAAATTTTATTTGCCAATCTATTTGAGTAAAGCTGGAGGCCTACACCTTGCGTTTTTACCTCCATGCATTACATGTTTTTCATAACTTACTTTCGTTCTACGTTTCAAGTTACATGCAAAGCTTTTTGTGCGGCATCACCACAAGTAAAATTAAAATTTGATGTGTCTACATTAGCTAATTTGTTGGAATGCTGCTTGTGACGCCTACAAAAGTAGAAGGTTAACCTACTTTTCGCATTCAACGTCTCAAGGTATCCTACGAGTTTGTGTATGTAACCTACTACGTAAAACAACACATTCTACTTTTTTGACAGCTGTGTAGGCAGCGAAAAAGCGTAGAAAGCATAGTGTGGACCAGCTTTACCTTCGCCTTACCAATACCCAACCGGGGGACTTTTTCGGCTAAAAGGAAATTTTTACTCGCTGAACAAATTGTTAAGTTCTTTAAAATAACATAAATGGCGAATTGTATGTTTGACGAAAACTTGTTCATCGTCTATAAACACATGTGCAGTACCACGCAGGTGGGTGTTGGTAAACGAAGTACATAATAACTTTAGTAAAGCGAAGGTGAAGGATTTTTTATGGAAAATACATTTAATCAGTTTCCGATTTAAATATGCTGTGCACATCTTTGGACCAAAATAATAACGTAAATTACATGAACATGATTATCATTTTGATGAATATCATCTGATCGGATTAAAAAATGGCTTTTACTTTATTCAAACATCTATACAATTATACGAATCATTATTTCTGGATGTTATGTATGAATCATTGTAAACGCAGCCTTTTACAACGTATCTTCGCTCTGTAACATGTTAAGTGACACTCATTGAAGAATTTTTAACTTAAGGCGGATTAATCCATGCGTTCCGAACAATATATTTTTCCGGAGAAATTTTTTATTTTTACTGAGAGCGTTCTGCAGAACGATTTATCCATTTCGGGAAATTTGTTCGGAAAAACTTACTAAGTGGTTAACAGATGTAAATAATTTAAAAAAATGGCAGCACAACTAGAAAACTACTTATATTGAGTTGTTTCTAACAGTGTGTTAAAGAAAATGGACAAAAAAGGAAGTGGTATTGTTCTTTTTAATTATATATATTTTTTCTTTATTTTATTATTCAGCAAAAGAACGATTGTTGTAATATAAATAAAAAAACACTACATGATCAAGCAGCGCAATTCAACTTTCATGTAAAAATTAAAAAAAAGTGCCATCTCAATTCAAAAAAAAACTTGCCGAACAAAATAATCTCTCTCAAAAATGAGACGTCAAGCTAAATATAAAAAAATTTTGATATTGTTCGGAACGCAAGGGTGCATAGAGCTTTAAGGCCGTGTGAGATACAACTTCGTCGCGTTGCGTGACATTGACACAATAAAAACTTTGACAACACTCAAGCATTGCTTGGTTACCTTTAAAAGGGATTGGTAAATAATACATTAAGTAATTTGTTATAAAAATAAAAGTTAAACATTTTATTAGAAGATTTATTGGAATTGAATTTGGCAAAAAAAATGTAAAATAAAAGAAAATTGTAATAGCTGATTATCCAAGCGCGCAAAAAGATGAGCGCTCTCTCTCTCTCTCTTTCTATGTATTACTTTTGTTACACTTTTAGTATGAATACTTTTTTTATAAATTAAATTTATAAATAAATATAAATTCTAAATATGAAAATAATACTCTTTTGGAATTTCTACATCTTTTTATTTTTTAAGAACATGGTTTTATTTTTATTTACGAAATTTGGAAATACACATAATTTTCAACCAATTATAATTTTGCTCAGTTTTTGAAAAGTCAGTGAGAGACTAAACAACCCAGTGGACTTTTTATCACATACATCTTCGGTCTGAGACTAACGACAATGTAAGTGCGACCCATCCAAAGTCTGTATTCAATTCCTACTTACAATTACACAGAGATGGCCTAGGCTATCAGATTGATGACACTACATACATTGTAAGTGAGGGTTGGATGGGTCCAATGATTGTGGTGATTCAGAGGGTACTAAGATTTGTCTCGATGTAATCAGTCCTTTGTAGCAGACATTGTATAAGTATTAGATGGGTCCGAATAAGATAAATCATCGGATGGGTTTAATCTATTTGAATAAAGTAGAAATCCATGTTTTTTTAAACGATTTTATATTTATATTTGTGTTGGTTAATTAACTTAAAAATAATATATGTATGTAATTAATTAATTTTTTATATTTTTTTTATTATACGAAAGCTTGCGAAAATGTCTGGACTTATGAATTTTGAAACAGTTTCTTATTTTTTGGCCGTAGTCCTTTTAGAGAAAATATTCAGAATCACTTACAATTTTTATAATTTTTAATACTTAAAATAGGTATTTATATTTTTCAACAAATTTTTATTTATTTTTTTAATAACAATTACACGGTTTAATCACTTGCACTTTTGAACGCACTTTACATTTTGAACTTTTACTTTAAAATTTTCAAAGAACAAATTGAAATAATAACGGAACAAAAAGTAGAAGAAAATAAGCTAAATACACAATTGAAAATGTACAAAAAAATGATACATTACTAAGCCATCCAAATCAGATGCAAGTGCGATGGCTACATTTTATTCGCGATTGTTTTGTTTTTGATTCATATTTACATTTTATTTAACAACGGGATATCAATACGACTAATCTGATTTGGATGCTAGTTGTATGCGATTAACGAACTTGTTTTTTATTTTTCCTATTGACATTATTGTAAACAATCGGATGTGTTTCAATTTGTAATAACTTTTTGACCGCTGGGAATGTAAACGTTAAAAATTATAAAATAAACACTTTGGTAATACCTATCGTGAATCACCCATCCCCCACCACGAAAATCTCCAAACTTTCCAAAAATAAGGGGAGTTTAGAATTTTGCGTATACCCGACGGATCCTACTTTAGAGTCATCTTCTTTGTCTCTCTCAAATTGCACCTATAGACAAATTTAAAACTTCAACTTGGATATGTAAAATTTTTACAAAATTATTAAATGATCTGATACAGAAGCCCTCTATCCCCATGTAGCCATGTATCCCCTGTGCAGTGACTACATGCAAATGATTTTTGAGTGGGAATTTTCTGGAATATGTTTAATTATTATCAAGTTATATTTCTGCAAATCCTGGCTGTTTTTCTTAACTACTAAAACAATTTGGGTTTTGGAACTGGCAACTATTGTTCGATATGCTGTCTGGCATTTGAAACATTTGTTTATTTATTAGATTATTAAATGTTACAAAAGAATTACAAATTATGTTCTAAATTTACCGAGGAATACACAGATCACAGTCTCTGGCAGGAACCGAACCTGCAGCCGTCTCACTTTTGCTTAATATTAAGAAAATTTGCATTTAAAATCTGGCAGCTTCGAGGTTTTATTTTGTCTGGTATTAAAAAAAATTTCCTACAAATTTGTCAGTAATAATTAAAACTAATCACCTCTAAACGCCTTTTAAATTGTTAAATAATCATAAATAGTTTAAAAAAAAATCCATGATAATGTAAAGGAAACAAGAATAAAAAAAGCACCTGTTAATGCAAAATAACAAAAAGAACGCGGAAAACTTCATTATGCAGACAAAGACACACAAAAAGAAACAACAAGAAAACAATGGTCATTTATAAATTCCTGATTCTTGTTTATATTTACTCTCTTATTCTCCTTCTGTTTCTCTTTTTTCCACCACTAACACTCTTTAAGCCATTAGCAATATATTGTTTAATTAAAAACTGTTACAGTTATTTTGAGATGTTTTGGTTCATTATAATTTATTATGGAAAAGAAAAAAAAATAACTCCCACCTTTCTCTCACTGTAATGGGTATGTGGCAGCGTTGCCACTTTCTGAAGAATTATTGAAAAAACGTACTATATTCAAATATTTGGACAATTTTTGAACACTTACATATATTTAGATAATTTTTTAACTTTAATATTTTTGTGTCCCTTTTTTGCCATTTCTAAAAAGCAAAAATAAGTAACACATATTTTTAAGGTTTCTCAAATCTCTTTTATATATATTTATATAAGTAAATAAACAATTACAATGAACAACAATATAATAAAATGTAAGGACTTGCTTGCATTTAAGTAAAAGTTTAAGATTTGGAGTCTTTAGACAAATCTGGTACTACAAAAAATACAAACGATCCGCAATTCTTAATTTAAGCCAGATTTTGAAACATTTTTATCAATGAAATTTTTTTGTCAAGTCCTACAAAAAATTTAGCTACATTTATAGTTTATCTCTAATGCAGAGATAGCACTGAACGAGTTGTTGTAGATGGGGTCTCGTCAAACGAGTTCAAGTTTCGTTCGAGGGTGTGACAAGGCTCCGTTCTTTCTCCTGCTCTAATTCCTTTTTTTCTAAATGACCTCCTATGTCAAACTTCCAACTCTTTCTACTATTTTGCCGATGACAGCAACCTTTGCCATTCGTATTCATTTGATTATAGACCAAGCGTATTCAATGTTGGTGCTTAAAGGCAGAACATGAACGACACGATATGTCGAGACCTTGATACAATCTCGGAACATGATCGTACGAATATTAATGCACGAAAACCCCGGTTTTGAATGTGAACGCGCGGCGGATCAAGATGCCTCATCTGTATATATGGGTGGCATAATTTTTAAGCAATCAGAGACTCTTGTTGTTGTGGGAACGAAAATACAATGTGATGGCCGATGAAGAAAACATATATTCAAGGTGTCGAAAGAAGCATTCAAGTGCCTTGGTTTTTTTAAAACGACTATTAAACCTAAATATTTAAACCACCGAGAATAGAATACAATTCTTATGTGGGAATGGACTCATTGGTGATTGAAGGGTATCCAATTCTATTGACACCCTTGAGCACCATCGCAATGTGGGTTGTATTTCGCTGTTAATACAATTGGATGTGTTCTGATGAGATTAGGGATGTGGTTTTCGGAACTCGTAAATTTTTTCGTAATAAGCATTTTTTCTCAAGAGTCCATCCTTTTGTGGTCGATTGGCCAGTGCATCATACAACGCATTATAGGGAAGATTTGTTCTTTGGCCGGACTGTTCGTATGTAAAATGACCTACCTGCGAAATTCTTCCCTCTCACTTTCAATTATAGTTTTTTGATTCCCGCACTTTTTGGATTCCCGGGAAAGCGGGAAATAAAAATTTATATTCCCGGGATCCCGGGATATTTATTTACTTATTTCTCCAATGAAACTATTATTTATTACTGGCTTTTACACTTAAAATAATTAAGTCTAGTATCTTTTATATAACAAAACCGTAAACAATTTAAGATTAAAATTATTTTAAGACACTTAAGAGGTTATTTTGATGCCAATAGGATCATTGAAATCAATATACGTATAAGCATTGTCAAATTCAGAGCTTAAGGAAAACAAAGTACGTCTACGATGGAATTGTGCGTAATAAGAGTGTTTTTTAGAAATTGACGGCGTTACGTCATATGTTCTTACGACGTACGACCCAGTTGTGTTCCTATCATTAGGGGAATAAAATTTCTGGAAGAGCGATTAGGAACTGAAAGCTCAACATTACGAAGTAGGAATTCTGAAAATTTTTACCGTTTAACAAATTCAAGAGGAAGGGCAAATTTTATTTACATGTGAATCTTTTTTAATATTCATCTAAGGTCCCATAAAGTATTTGTATTATTAGCCCTTCATTATTTCTAAGCCGTTTAAGCCATTTGGGTGTCAAATGGTTTCTAGATCTTCTAGGCTGTTTGGGATTGAATTCCTGCAGAATCGCTAACATAAATTTTTGACGAAATGCACCTATTGTCATTAAATTTCAACAAATTCGTTTTATAAGGCACCAAATTTCTACTTTCTACTTTCATAAGACTCAAAATCACTTGAAATGCTGCGTATAAAACACAATCTAGGAAAACACTTTACTACGTCCTTAACCGCAAAACATTATAATATTGTTGTAAAATTTACACTTCCGTTTGCTAGGACAAGAAATAAAATTTCTTGAAGATAGGTATATAATTTATCGTAAGCCCTATATAAAGCCACCTCTCAAAAATTAGCTTAATAAGGCTTAAACTGTAGAAAATTTAAATATTGTGATGAAATTAAGTTGGATAAAACAACTAAAGACACGAGTGCGACATATATTTACTAAAGTTTTAAAAAAAGATATTTTTCAAAATTTCCCGGGAATCCCGCAATTAATTCCCGGGAAAACGGGAATAGAAAATTATTGAAACCGGGAATTCCTGGAAACGAACTCTACTTTCAATATGAAAAAGAGCAAATCGAGTGTCCATAAACAAAACTCTTTCTATTATCCTTCCCTTAACATATTTTCCTAGTTTCAACGCGCTGCAATGCGTTAGTGGGTCATCCCCTGAGTAATGGTCCTAGCTAAAAAAAATATGCGCCATATATTTTTTGTTTATATTGCGCATCTTATGGATTATTAAATATTGATACCTTAAGTAATTTGTTGTTTCTCTCGTGGCAACACTGGTCTGTGTGGTGCACCGTGCACATAAGTTGCTGTTATTGCTGTAGTTTTCGTTCTTGTTGACCATTTAGACAACTTTTTAACTGGAGTTGTTTTTTTTTTTTTTTTTTTTTTTTTTTTTTTTTTGTTGTTGTTACTAAAACCCCCCAAGCAATACTAACAAGGCTAACTGGCCTACAACAATTCTTATCAAGTTTAACTGAGAAAAAAAAATTAAAAAAAGAAAAAGACTAGAAAAAAAGTTATTCGCTTATGAACGAAATTTAATAAAATGGAATAAAGTAAAAATGAATTCAACTTACCTTGCTGCAATAGTAAATATCCGACATGTTTGCTGATGTGTTCAAAAAAAAATTATAATAAATATTTATTTATTTCTTAAACTTTTTTTGTGTTTGTTGTTTGTTTTTGTTACGAATCTAAAACATTTATGAATTTTATTAACGGTTTGTATTAGAGTTTTTATATAATATTTTATAAAATTTTTGCATTAGATTATATTATGGTTGTTGTTGTTTTTTTTCATTCCAATAAAATTTAAAGAACGACATTAAGAACTAGTTAAATAAAAAAAACTGGATTTTTTAAATGGGAGAAAAAATAATAATATGGAAATACTTTAATTATTGATATTGCCGTTTGTTGGTTGTTTGCTGGGTGTCTAGTAAATATTATAGTGGCTTAAAGTTGTTTTTAATTTTTTTTCTATACAAAAAAATATTGTTTTTTTAATTTTTTATTAATTATAGGTTTTTTATCAACACATTGTATTTGAGTTGTTGAAAAAAAAATTTCTTTTTCTTACAAAATAACAAAAACAATTACTTGTCAATTTGTTTAAAGTACGCGCGTGAAAATTTCCGCCTTAATATTTGCTTTTTTACTTCTTTTTTCGAAGTTGCATTCCGTCGGTCGGTTGGTTAACAGTTTGTGGTGGATGTGTATTTAAGTGGAAGAAAGACTTTGCAAGACTTTCTACTTCACTGAAGCCGCAACTGGCTAAAGAAAAAAGTAAAACATCAAAACATTTTTTTTTTTTTTTAATTTTTTAGGTTGTTGTCTACACATGTTTGTAATGAATTTTTCATCTAAATGCAATGCAGAATATTAAAAGTATTAAATAATTCAATTTAACTGGAAAAATATTCAAGACAAAAGCGATATTATATAAAAGAATTTCCTTTTTTAAGTTAGTCCCACATTTTTGGGACTCTGAACTATTCTCCATTATTTATTATATTTTATAATAATCTTCGAAAACTGTTAACTAGCGAAATAGCATCAGAAAATGTATGTAGCAGAGGCTTTGCTTATAGATTTTAAAGCCTCTTCGAAGTAACCCAATCTTTTTAGCAAAATTATTTATTTTATTCTCACAAACATGAATGAAAATAACCAGAGAAATCCTAAAACGTACAAATACATACAAGACTAAGCAATAAGAGATCATTTCACTACTACGGTGCGAAGCAAAAATGCTAAAGCTAGAGATCCACCCCTTCATCCTCTGTCAAAAAAGTGGATTCGGTGTAAATAGTTACACATCGAATGTATAGAATACATATACGTTTCGAACGCCTGAAGCAGAATTAATTTCTACATTTGCAACCGTCTTGAAAAATGGTTAAGAAAGTATCACATGAAAAGAACGCGTGGTGTGGACCTTCAGCTTAAGAATTAAAAGAAATAATTAATTATTCTGTTTGGATTTTATACTTTGCTTTTTAATGCAATATCTCTCTTAGTCGTTATGCAGAAAATAAGCTGTTAAGATTTGTTGTAGAAACTCTAACACAGAGTATAGTAGTACCGAGAGTAAATGATCGTCGATACCGAAATATTGGCAAACCTGATGTATCGTCGATATATCAGTATTAGTTACTTTCTTATTTAATAGCTTAATTCTGTGGTTTTCATTTGTAAGCGTATGCCCATTTTTTCGATTTTGAGATGTTGATGCCATATTGCTTAATTTTAAACGCTCTTTACATGATTCTTAAAATTTCTAAAAACTAATATGGATCAATTCCGATTTTTTTACGTAATTACCACTTTCAAAAAGTTCAATACCTTGCCCATAGTTCGATCTAGAATGTTTTTTCCGCTCCCTTGAAAAATTTGATTTTAAGACATACGCGGTTACCCATGAAAACCACAGAATTAATAGATCGATTATCATCACGTAGGTTTTTTTTTAAAAATCATGTATTTTATTCTCAACTTTATTAAGACGACTGAAATGATTTTAGGTATTTTTGTATACAGATTGTTTCGTTTATAATAACATCAATAAATAATTATGAACCTATGGAATATACATATCCTCGTTTAAATGCAAAAAGGCGTAACAACAAAAAAATTCGAAATGGAGTTTTTTTTAATTGATTTTTTAGTTTTATTTGTTTATTTTAATCAATACTCGTACAAAGAAAGCCTATAAGGCCAATTATACATGTATTGTAAGATTAATATCCACGTTAAATACAGGACATATTAATAATAATACTAAAAATAATGAAATTCTCTGATTTAAGCTCTTACATAAGTACGTTTTTAAATACTTAGTTAGTACTCGTTAAAATACTATACATACAGCCATGTCACAGAGTATATTTCCGTTCGGAATGATTCCGTTCGGAATGATTCCGTTCGGAATCAAAGAAAACATATTTGTTTATTGATAGAAAGTATATTTTGATAGTTTTTTGGCCCTTAAGATACAGAAAACTCCCATTCCGTTCATGAAAACAAAAATGGTTTCATTCCGCCAAGTTTTTTCGTAATTTTCTAGATCACCAAAACACGGAATGAATTCCGTTTCCGAACGGAATTGTACTCTGTGACATGGCTGATAAGTGGCTCCCCTACCACACAAATATTACAAAATTAAAAACAAAAAAAAAAACTAATTTTAAAATTAGTCTACGAAATCACCAGAGATTAAATAACAATATATTTACCCAAAAAAGTTTAAAAGCTTTTTCTTATATGTAAAATAAGAATATGAGAATAAAGTTTTTTTCAACTATATACATAATATAAATATATAATATAAAGTATATATTCACAAACAATTTTAGATCCCTGCGATCAAAAATGGCGACTTTACTAAAGAAATTCGTTGTTGTTATTGATTTTGTTAAGTTTTTTGTTTCTCCTGTAAAAAAAATTAAACATTTTTGCTACTCCCTTTTGCATTTCAGGTGACGATATATACAATAAAAAAAATTCAATTTTAACCAATTTTCGGATTTTCGTTATTATGTTTTTTTGCGTTCCGTTTATTTCATGAACTATTTCTTTGAATATTCTGTTTACTAATAAAGCACAAACTAACACAAAAACGCAACGCATAACTTTCTTATGCTCTTAAAAAAATTAAACAAAAAAAAAACAAGAAATAAAAACAAAATGTGCTCAGAAAGAAGAAGAGGACACGCATGCACTAAACTGCACTACTACTATTGCACTAGTTTTCTTAATTTGTTGTTGATTTTTTGGTTTTGTCTATAATTTTTGTTGTTGTTGCTTTTCTGTATGTCTGCTAAAAAGAACAATGTGGTTGTTGTTTCTTTTTTTATTTGTTACCACTGTTGTTTGTTGTTGTTTAAGCTTCTGTTTTTTATGGCAAAGAAAAAGATCTTGTTGTAAATGAATGGCTTTGATTTGGCTTAGTTTGCTTTTTTTGTAACTAATATTACTACACTTTTTTATATGTATAAAAAAAAAAGATTTGTTTTATTATTTCTGTTATAGCCGACTGGCATATGGTCAGTGACGTTCAATGTTTTGTTGTTGTTTTTTGCATAGCTACAATTCCATTTTTTTTTTTTTTTTTTTTTTTGTTTATTTTAAAATCAGATTATGTTTATGGTCACCACAATTTATGTCTCACATTACACTTTGCTTTTCTTTTTATTGAAGTGTTATTTTTCTGCTTTCAAATCACTTCACTCTATTTCATGCCTTGTGCAAAAAACAATTTACGTAGTTTGACTAAAACAACAATAACAGAGTGGCCAGCAAAATGTCAACAGCGTTTCATTCACTGCTGCCTGCAATCAATCACATTGATACAACAAAAAGTAGTATTAACAAACAAAACAATAAATTTTTTATTTTTGTTGTGTTTTTACTACTAACGTCACTGCAATTACAACAACTGCTATTTACAACTTTATACAACAAAAAGATCAACAACAAAAATAAATCACTAGCTGGACTCTTATTTTAAGCCAGTCTGACTCTTTCTTAAATAAAAACCCATCTTTTTCTCTCTTAATTTAGAAAGGCCCAAACAAACGAGTACAAAAAACAACTTGTATTATTTGGCCACTGTCTTTTCTTTTGTGTTATTATTGAAATTCGGTTTTTTCTTATTTTTTTTACGTTTATGGGCCTTTTTTAAACTTTTTATTTACAATTTTTTTTTTAAATTTTATTTTAAGCGTTAACAGCGTGCGTCTCTTAGCCAAGTCCGTAATGAACTGAATAGTCACATTTTTTGTTAAACTAACAAGACGTTCGTTGTTGTTACCACAAAATGTTTTTAAGTTGTTTGCCTGCATATTTTATTTATTTTGTTTCTTGCTTACCAATCTTCCTTCTCTTGAGACGAGTCTTAAATGTTTAAATTTTTCAATTAAATATTGCTCATACTCAATACTGGTTTTATTTTTGCTTAAAAGGTTGTAGTATATGATAAATGTTGTCTTGGCTAAAGATGTTGGATGGCCGAATTCTTTTGTTGTTGATAAAATTTTTTTGAATTGCTTCTACCGGCAATTTTTTAGCACATAAGATCTGGTATACCAAAATTTATTTTAATCACGCCATAAAATACAGAGCCCAAATTTCGCCATTCGATATCAATTAAAATTGTATTGCAATATCGATCGATATAGTATACCGTAATTTATTTCATTTATATTATTTCATTATTTCATCTATATTCAATAGCATCATCATTTCAATTGTTTACTCGCCTACATTAAATATTTCAACTTCGAAATTTATTTTTAAACTCAGAGTTATGAGAGAATTATCTTAATATTTTTTATTATGACAGAAGGATCTATGTATGTCAATTATGTTTGAAACAAAATATCGGTCAAATGCTCGTCACGGCTTCGGTGGCATACCTCTATCCGATGGTCCAAATATTCAATGACTCTGAGACATAATTGAGGTTGAATGTCGTTAATGTGCTGAATTATCGCATCCTTTAGATATTGAATGGTTCTTGGGTTATTGACGTACACTTTTTCTATTAAATATCCCCAAAGAAAGATGTCTACGGTGTCAAATCACATGATCGAGGCGGCCAATTAACATCGCGTTATATAACGCGGCCATTGAATTTCTCACCCAAAAGAGCCACTGTTTCGTTGGCTGTATGGCAAGTGGCACCATCCTGTTAGAACCACATATCGTCCAGGTCCACATCCTTAATTTTTGGCCACATGAAGTCCGTTATCATCCCAAGATAGCAAGCACCAAATTTTTGAAGAAGTACGGCTCGATGACGCCGCCAGCCCATAAATCGCTCAAAACAGTCACTCTTTGTGAATGCATCGGCTTTTTAACAATCATTCTTGGCTTCTCATTTGCCTAAATGCGGCATTTCTACTTATAAACGAATCGACTGAGGTGAAAGTATGCCTCGTCGCTGAAGATGATTTTCTTTGTAAGGCCTGTTCAACCAACCATAGTGGCCAGATTTAAAAAAAAATAAAGCAAAATCATGTTTGAGATAGGGCTAAAAAGAGCTAAAGAAGGAGATTTAAAGCCAAAAAATAGAGCTAAATTTTTTTATAGATTTATAATAGTAACTTTTAATCATTTTAACATCGCTACACACGAGGAAACATTGTGATTGGAAACCAGTGTGATCAGATCAAAAAAAGTTTTACAGCTACAACTGGCACAAGACATGGCCAAAAAATGCCAAAAATTATTTAAAAAAATGCTAAACATTTTTAAAGATTTTTGATAAAAATGTATTACAGGTATGAAATTTTATTCGAAATATATTTTTGTGTCTTATTTTTAAAATAGATTGAAATAAATGGTTAGTTATGTTTAAACAGATTTTAGTAAAGCATCTAAAACATATTAATATGTAGCACAGGTAGTTGAGATTAAATTTAAAATTTAGGGGGCCCGCAAACGCCTGACACATGAAAAATGTAATTGATTTTATTTCTATGCTATACAAAATTGTTTAGATCATTTTATTTCTTATAATGGGTGATTTAAGTAGAAATACTTTTTTCAATAGCCTTTTTTTAGACAGATGACGTGTGAGTCGTGTCATGCTGTTATGTTATTTTTTTTCATAATATCAAGCAAACAATTTATTGATTTTGCACTAATTACCAAAATGATTATATTGATTACTAAAAATTGTAAAATTGTGAATATTTTTTTTCAATAAATGGTAGTTTTAATTTTAATTCAAAATATGACCAAAAAACTTTGCCATTTCAAACAATGTGTTAATTTATTTAATTAAATATTGACAATTCCCAACAACAAGTTTATATTATTATATTTTAAACGAAAAAAGTCAATTAAGATTTTTTGTTATTTAATTAATATTTTAGATGGTAGTGAGCTAGTATATCAGTACCGCGGTTGCGGGTTCGATTCCCGCCAGAGACTCTGGTCTCCTGCAGACAACCGAAAAAAGCTTCGCTGGATTTAGTGTAGGAATAATAAAAAAAAAAAAAAAAAAAAAATGTATTTCAAAACAACTAAAATGTTAAGTAAATCAAAATTAAGTTTTTAATTTTCATTCAACTAAAAAAATAATTGATTCAATTATTACATTAATTAAATTTAAATACTTTTAAACCCTTTTTTTTAATTGATAATAAACTTTTTTCTGTGAATGTTAAAGGGTATATAAAATAGCACTCTTACTTGTTTTAATAATTTTGGTTTTTCAGTATTTTAAAATAATTTTCCCTTAAACGAAAGATACCAAAGTAAATTATTTCAATGACACTTATAATGGAGCAGCCAACACAAATGCCAATTACTCCACCAATATTTGCTAAAAAGACAACAAAATAACATTTTTAAAATTTAATTTATTTGGAAATTACCCTTTTTCCAACTTACATAAAATTCCATACCAATTATAAAGAACATTTTTCTGATATCTGGTGCCAGTCTCAAAAGGATAAAAAATTTTTACAAAACTCAGTTCTTCTGCTATTGTAGAGATGTTGCCTCTGGGAAAAGAAAAATGTTTAATCAAATATTTCATTTAAGATTTATGTAGTTGGTTATTTAATAAAAAGTTTCAAATAGTCGCAGAAAAAAATTTAAATACGAAATAAATACTCATGTTCTGAAAATGTATTAACGCAAAGTGAAGAGACTTAGAAAATAGGGTATGTCCTAAGTGTATTGTTAAAGATGATATAGTTTTTTGCAACTTTAAGGCGGCCTTACATATTTGTTTTTATCAACTTCAAAACCAAGATCTTTGATTATAAATTCAATCGAAATCGATTTTCAGAATATACGACTAATTTCCGACTAGACCCGTCTCAACAAATACGCCTAAAATTATGTTTTGAACTTACAAATATCTCCTATTTATATGACGCTTAAATGTTTGCTTCAATCTATTCGATATTTTGCGAAAATAGTAACGATTAAAAGAACACAAAGGAAAACAATCGGGACATTTTAAGGAATCCAACAGTTTATCCTTTAAAGGGCTATTAGTGTTAGCATTTGTAGGAAAATATGTTATCCAAGTAACTGCAAAAAATAAAAATAAAATAACATATTGTAAAATTAAACAAAATATACAACTCACTTCTATATTTTTCCAAACATCCTAAATTAAACAGTGAACATTGTTCCATAGCCTCATAATCCTTTGTAAACTCTATGTCACTTTCAGTGGCATAAAATGGTATACATTGACATATAGAAGCTGTGGTACGTATTTTACACTTTAACAGACACTCAGATTTATCAAATATTGTCTCTTTATGTTCATTGAGAAAATAACAACCACGTTTTAGTACACTATAACTTCGAACATCTTCCATAGTCTGTTGGGTTATCAAACGTAATTTTACAGCAATATCTTCTCCCGGATCTACATGAAATTCTTCCATTTCTCCCATAGTTGGATCGGGAATACGTTGAGTGGCAAATAGTTTAATATAAAAGCCATTTGTACTGTCTTCAGCATAGAAATAATCATCAGTGGTGGCATTTAACAGAAGCATTAAGCCCATTTCAGGACCTGTAGCATTGGGATAATGTAATGTCTTAGGATCCCTATAAAATTAAGACAAAGTATTTAAATGGTCGCCAACTTAATTTCGGTAAAATTTACTTTTTATATTGATAATTAAATACACAACATGGACCATCTATAAATGTCTTCAACTGGAACTCTTCTAGACAGTTTTTCATTTGTCCAGCCCAAAAACATTTTACTATTAAATTTTCGCATTTTGGTGCCAGCATTTTTAATACGTTTCTTGTATTGAATTTTTCACCAATTATACGTTTCAAATCATTGTGTAGCAATATGGCCTCGTCAAAGTCTACAGAATCAAAATTGTAGAGAGCTGACAACATTTCTAGTTTGTGCTCCCAATAATCGGAAGTATTATTAGCGCGTTTATCTAGAGTTCTAAAGAAAAATGTTGTGAAAAAACTGGACCGCCCTACTTTTATATTTTACTTACATATTAAGAGCATAATTTCGAATAGCCTCATGACTGAATTTATTATTGCTGCACACAGCCACCGCCGGAAATGGCACATTGTATACCGAATATTCTTGCGGATCTATAGTGGTAACAGTAGGATCCCTTAGCAACATTAACACAATGGTGGTACAAACATAAATAGCGAATGCAATTCCTAGTACAATGCATATAAGCCAAAATAATCTGAAACAAACAGCCTTTATTAGTTCAACCTTGTGAAGCGGACAACCCAATAAAATTTTTTTGTTGGAATTCCTTTATATTTGGCATAACTATAGTTCTAGTAGATATGAATAAGTGTACGAAATATTTTTCTATGATGTTTATTTGTCGAGTTACGGGGTGGAAAAGTGTTGCCGTTTTCAAAAAAATGTTTTTTTTTAATTATTTTTTCGAACCAAAAACTAATCAAACAAAAAAAAAAAAATTTTTGTGATTCTTATAGAAAATCGATTGATCTTTAAATAAAAAAAAAATTAAAAATTTAAACGCCTAAAATCGTCATTTGCATAATTTTTAAACTTATGAAGAGCACATAATAAAAGTTTGACAATATAATAAGTACGATGCAGGCTTATTTCGCCTAAAAGAAAATTTAAAAGTTGGGTCGAAGTTAGAAATAAAAGTTTTACTGATGATCTGGCCTAAGCAACCAGTGAAATGCGCATAGAAACTAGCTTTCCCTCAACAATAAATTTCAGTGTATTTATCAAAAATAAAAATTTGGAATTTAGCACGTCAAAAATATCTTATTAATAATAAATTTTGTATTCCCAAAAAAAAGTTTGAGAAATATTAAAATTTAAACTCGTTCTTTCCTGTCTTTTGCGGTATAACATTGCAATAACCACATGTACGAGTGTAAAGAAATTTGCATAACTTTTAAACTAATAGATTTCCCACAATAAAACTTTTACAATATAATAAGGACACTATAGGCTAATTTCTGTTAAAAAAGAAATAAATTAGGACTAAGTTAGAAAAATTTTGATTTGAATTGGTCATTTGCTGTTTTGCAGATGAAAAAATTTTTTTTTCAAATTAATTGTTTTTTATTTAAAGATTAATCGATTTTCTATAAGAATCACTTAAAATTTTTTTTGGTTTGATTAATTTTTGGTTCGAAAAAATAATTAAAAAAAAACATTTTTTTGAAAACGGCAACACTTTACCACCCCGTAACTCGACAAATAAACATCAACACAAAAAAATATTTCACACATTTATTCATATCTACTAGAACTATAGTTATGCCAAATATAAAGGAATTCCAACAAAAATTTTTTATTGGGTTGTCCGCTTCACAAATAATGCCCCATATATTATGTATGTATGTCACTCTTTAAACACTGGCAAATAAAATTTACTAAATAGTAAAGTTAAAAATTATAAGAACTTAAAGCCATACTTTCTACCACTACTTCTACCTTTACAGTGTCTGAGATGTTGTTGTTTGTCGTAGCAGAAACATTTAATTTTAAGGGCCATTATTACAACTTACAAATAGTTATTTTTAGGATGCTATCTGACAGATAAATAGTTTTTGGTTATTACAAGTTAACATTAACCTAAAAAGTGACTGATAAGCTAACATCAGGTTTGACCTCATGGTAACTTTACAAGTGAACTTTAAGAACTTGAAGATGCCATATTTTCTGCTGAAGATATGGTAGCATCAGTGACAGTTTTAAGTCAAATTAAATTATGCGAACTTAAAAAAAAAAACATAATTTAACACAAAAAACAAAACAATTTACCATTAAGAACAAAAATAAAGCACAAAAATTTAATTCTTTTTTAATTAAAGAAAGAAACAAAAGCAAGTCGTTGCCACTACGTATTTTAACAACCAAACGTAGTCGGTATATACTGCAATGTTGCCACATTATATAAATTACATTTTTTATTTTATCGGACAGTTGTAATAATGGCAAAAAACTTATTGGTCACTTTATCGTTCAAGATAGCTATTGTTCACGTTAACTATCAGCAACTTTATCATTAGGTTGTAATAATGGCCCTAAGAGTAACAGTTTTTTTAAATTTCGCTTGCTACTGTTTTTTTACAATTAAAAGCAGTAGATATTAGGGTATGCATTCGGTTAACTGTTAATCGGTTAACCGATTAATTACTTCCCGATTAACTGATCGGTTAATTTAAAATTGGCTATTTTCGAATAACAATTAAACCGGTTAATATCAGTCTATTAACCGATAACCGACGTAACAAAATTTTTAATTTGTTGTAGTATTATAACATTTGTTTTTGAGTTTTTAATTGTTTTTTGCGTCTTATATACAAAAGCGCTATGCTTAGAAAATATTTTGTCATACAAACAAAGAAGGTGTTAAGCGACCTTCATTTTAAATAGGTGTTTGGTGTCATTAGCTCTTTGTTTTACGTACTTTTTATATGTATGTGTTTAGGTATTTGTATCTTCTCATATCTTTTCATATCAATCTTGTAACAGAATAAACCGAAACAATTAGGAGTGTTAAAAATTAAAAGAGGACGTTTAGAGAAATCCAGGAAGAGGACTGAGAAATAAGATATTCTGTATCGATTGCTTTCGATTTCTCCAACATCTACGATAAATGAAAGAATTTTTTCTTATGCCCAATTTTCAGGATAGTATTTAAATCTATATTATGTTAATTTTCATAAGAACTTAAATCGTATTTAATTACAGATTGGTTTTTTGAGTTTTATATGAAAAGTCTTATTTAATTAAGATAAAAGTATGGTAGCACTACTAAGTACAAAAAAATATCATAAAAAAGGGTACTTATTTACAAGGTGGTCTCAAAAAACAGCTGGTTGTTATTACTTTGTCTGTTGTTTTTGTATTGTTGTGATATTGAGGCCACCTTGCTAAGTTAATCCAGTGGAAATTTAAGTTGAATTTAAATGTACCACGTCGGTGACTTAAGTTTCATTTAAGTGTTTAGTGAAGAAGAGAATTTTGTATTTAAAACGATTTTAAACATAAATGTGTTTTAATGTCAATCCTGAAAATTGGCCATTAGTCATAGTTCAAAAATTGTTATGTTTGTTATGTTATTGTTTTTTTTTCTACTAAAAACTCCATATAAAAAATAATTTATGCATTTTTATTTATTTATTACTTAATTTATAAAAAAAAAAACTTAATTACCTATTTTATCGATCAATAACAAAGTTAACCGATTAAACCAAAACCTCGGTTAATTAATCGAGCGATTAACCGATTAAAGCAAACGCCCGCTTAAATGAATACCCTTGTAAATATAGACAAAATCTAAAAACAGAGATAGCAAAATATACAGCAATGAGATAGCGTATGTTGTAGCAGTAGAAGTATTTATCAAGTAGCGTAAAATGTAGTTTTAAAGTAGCATATGATGTAGCAATAAAGAAGCATATGAGCAAGTCGAAAAAAACTAAAAAAAAGTTTTTCCATCACAATCGTCTTAGAAAACGAGGCTATTTTGCGAATGTCCGGAAAACACTTTTTTACATTTAAAAGACAACTTTAATAAGAAAAACAATTTTTCTTTAAGTTCCAGAAGCACAAATGACGATTTTGATTTCGACTATTTGATTGCTACATCAAAAACTACTATAACTGCTATCTGAACTATACCTTTTTCACTACTTTGGAATAAAATTGTTAAAGAAGAAATAAAAAAATAAACTACTAATGAAGAAGTAGCAAATGATTTGATTTTAAAACTACTGCCTCTCTATTGGTAGTTAATGTTTTATTATTATCTAATACTCCATTACGACCAGAGCAGCCGTTTTTGGTTATTTCTAACCAAAATTGGAAATTTTTTTCTAAATGTGGAGATGTGAATATTTTTTTCATTTCGGTTAATTTTTTCTTAAATATAAAATACGTATGAATATGTTTTTCTTGATACACTTGCAATTTACGTTTTTTTAAATTTAAACATTTTATCGCGTATTTCAATTCGAAGAAAAATCTTTGCGACTTCGAATAATGTGTACTTTGCACTACGTTTCTCTCATTGTTTGTTTCAAATGAACGGAAGTTTTTATACTTTATCGAAAGCTAAAAATCCTTTTCAAAACAGCTACCAGATATTTTTGTTAAGAAAAAATTGCCAAATATTATTTTTATATTAGAAACGGCCATGTTCTGAAATTGAAATAATATTAAGTTTTAATCGATGGAGATTTGCAATTATTTTTTTTAAATGAGCGTAGTTTTTTCTGATTTTAATAGCAGTACTTAAGCACATACAATATGCCGTCTATCACCGGCTATTAGAGGCAAAAGAAAAGCAAATTATTGGCGTTATAGTCACATTAGAAAAATTTAATCTTCGAAATCACAATCCATCTAAAGAACTAAGAATTAAATCGTTTACTGTTTGTCATCAACTCTCCAATCGTAAAAAATTAGTTTTTGATTAGTTATGAAATATCTTATTATGTTTACTATTTTTTTATACAGTATGCAACTTTGTCGTAAAACCATAAGCCTGATGTAGGTGTAATTTATATTAATTTTTTATTTGTTATATTCACATAATTTGATTATATTCGAATTCAGATATATGCCTCATAGTGTATATAGTATATAGTGTACGATTTTTCTGCAACTAAAGGATGTGACTATAAGCGAAAAGTACTGTAATGCATTTGGTATGGAAATTTTACGGGCTTAAGGCCTAGAACAAACGGTGAAACACAACTGCAGCGAAACTGCAACTTCTAGTTATTTTCGAGTTTCATTTGTTTATGCCATAGATTCCTTGAGGGACCACACATGACGCGACTATTTTGAGACCAATTTGAAACGCATTGGAAATCAGTGGCATTGATACCGGCGCGTAAATAGTTGTGATAATTTCATTACATTTTGGTACAATTAAGGTTGCAGGGTGTTTGGGAAACGACTGACACTGGTTTCAAAACAATAATTTCTAAAGCGTTTCGTTTCAGTTGCATTTCACTGTCTGTTCTGGGCCTAACTCTTATAAAATAAAAATATTTTTTATGAAAAAAGTCTCAAATAAATAAAAATTTTTAATTTAAAATTCTCGTTATTTTTTTACCTCCATATTCATAAAAAATATGTTTGATTAATAAACCTGCTATAAATCTAAAATATGTTTTATGAATATGAGGGTTAATATGTATGTACAAGAATTACATTTCCTGTTTGGTTTCCTTAATTTGTAATTAATATTTTCCTATTAAGTGCAAATAACCTTTGTCTTACAATGCAACTTAAAATAAATTTTTATTTTTTTCTCAACCAACAAAAGGCATTTCTTATTTGGTTATATTTATACCAGTGTTGCCAGTGAAGTTTCGAGAAAGATACATTTTAGTTTCCAAAAAGATAAATTTTTTCCCAAAAAGATTCATTTTGAAAAAAAGTTGAAAATCCATTTTTAACGTTTAACATTTCTTAACATAATATATGTATTTCACATTTAATGAATATTGTAAAGAAAATGATATCATATAAATTCATTTATATATTTATTTAGCCATGTATGTATATTAGGTATGTCATTTTTAAAAAATACAGTAGGCCAACTTTAAAATTAATTATATGTAACTATCTATGGATAACTATCTTGCCGCGATGTGGTGGCTTAAATGCCGGCGGTAGTGTATGTCTTGGAACTTGTTTCGGTACAGTCTAACCGGAACAAGTTCGAAGGCATAAGCTTTAAAGCCAGCATGACCAAGGGTTATCCATCCCATATCCCATCCTCTTTACCTATAATCCTACCTACTTCTCCCTTTGATTCCCTACATCCCCCACTTTTAAGGTCAAGGTGGTTGATAGCAGTGCCGAGGACCTGAATGGCTAGTTAGTGGTAAAAGAAACTGGTCGTGAACAGCTTCCCTCTGACGCCGATGGCAAGGGTCAGTTGTAATTCTAGCCTAGTCCGCGTACGCCGTCACTGCGCGCGATGGTCGCTTTGTTTACGTGCTTACTCGTGGGACCAAAAACTGGATAATTTAAATTTTAAAGAAAGAAATGAAGAAGTTGGCGCAGGGAATGTCTCTGTCAGCTCAGCAGGTTCGGGGTCAGATTTGGACTCCGACTTGCTGGGTATTCACAGAGATATTTTGCTGCAGGAGAGTCAGTTAATGACAGAACTGACAGTCATGACGGACAGGATAGACTCGCCAATCGGATCTCCGTCTCGTACAGGGGCATCGGAAAGACTCGGTGACCTAGCTCTGGGCTCTGATGATGAGCACGAAATAACTCTGATTTCGGCTCATGATGAGGGCCATAGGGCTGGGCCATCGACTTCCGGAGTCACACTCGGGTTGGAGAGTGGATTGGCGAGTGTATCAAAACTCGTTGTTCGGCAAGATGCGACAGAACAGGTCACGTCAGATAGCCGAACGAGCTACGATAAAGCCAAGAGTGGTGTGAGAGCCTCCTTAGCCTTTCTGGAAAAGATAGCTAAGAAAGACTCCTCACTGCACGATGGGCGGGATAGGCATCTGCTGAGGAAGCACCGAAAGAACGTTGCTAGATTCGAACGAATCCACGGCTCTGTCGGTGCCATCCTAGGGCTTCCCTATCCTGCGGGATACACAACAAGGGCTGCTGTGGATACAAATGTTGTCAGTAAAGACAGCAAATCCCCAGCACCCCCTGTTGTTGAATCCTCGGATAAAGCAGAAGATAAGGAAAAGGAGGGTAAAGGTTCAACGACTGGCCCTCTTAATCGTGACAGTTTGGTCGCAGTTAAGGGAGCTAGGCCTGAGAACGTTTTACCCACTACTAGTCGCGCGATGAGGGCTGGAAATGTCTTGGTAATTTCCGATAGTCACTCCCAAAAAGGAGTCACTAAAGGAAGGGTTGCTGGGACAGACCAGTCAACATCTGCAGGGAAATCGGGTGATCACCGACTGAGCTCTGCTAAGGGCCCCAAAAAGGGGGTAGTTAAGCGAGTGAGGTCTGGTGATGACCAGAAATCCCCTGCGGCTAAGAGGACTGGTCAGACTGTGGTCAGTTCTCTTAAAGATCCCCATAAGGAGATCAATAAGAGGACTGACTCCAGAAAGGACCAACCATCCACTTCAAAGAAACTAAAGGAGTCGTCGAGTAAGGACGGTATTCTAGCGGCTGTCATTGATCGTAAGGATCCCGATGGAAGGATCAGTGTCGAGAGATGGCAGGTGCTAGAGAACAAACTACTCGACGAAATCTTTAGTGCCAAAGGAAGGCCGGACGAAGTATCGTTCAAAGGGGCTGACTGGACAAGAGGTGTCAAAACTGTCAGTTGCGGCAATCAGAAAACCTTTGAGTTTTTAAAGGCTGCAATTGGTAAGTGTGGCAGCTCCTGTCCTGAAGCTAGTCTGGACGTTATACTAGCGTCTGAGTTGCCATTAAGGCCGGTAGTCACGGTGTGGATACCTCCACCTATAAAACCGGTGGAGGTCATACTGGGGGTACTGGCCAACCAGAACAAGGGGCTCAATACAAGCCAGTGGAAGTTGGTAGCTTCACTGGGTTGTAAAGAGAACCAGGGAAGAGACTTCAGGTTCGCAGTGGACCGGGAGTCTCTTAAAAAGCTTGA
The DNA here is from genome assembly GCA_943735925.1 of Pollenia amentaria. Lineage (NCBI taxonomy): Eukaryota > Metazoa > Arthropoda > Insecta > Diptera > Polleniidae > Pollenia > Pollenia amentaria. Next base: position 210,944,863 of record OX031008.1, read on the forward strand.
TTCGATAGGAGGGGTTGCAATATTCGGGTTGGGGTCTATCAAATTTAGGTTTCCTAAAAATGATAGACCCTAAGAGGTTGAAAGTGGTGCAGATAAACCTGCACCACTGTGAAGCAGCCTCAACCGAATTAGTAACCCACCTCATCGACAACAACGTGGACGTGGCCTTAATCCAAGAGCCCTGGATTAATAAAAACCGGGTAGTTGGATTAAGGGTCACGGGGTATACATTGTTCGTACCCCACACAGATGAGAAGGTACGAACTTGTATCTTGGCGAGAACTGAGTTTAAATTTATGTTTTCTCATTCTTATAGTAATGGAGACCTCACGGTTGTGACAGGAGAAGCCAAGGACAGAAGGGTCCTGGCATTAGCATCGGTATACTTGCCGTACGAGGCTACCGATCCACCTGGTGAAAAAGTGCGAGAGTTGGTGGAGTACTCAGGCAGAACTGGCTCGAGACTGGTACTAGGGTGTGACGCCAATGCACACCATACCCAATGGGGAAGTGCCGACATCAACAAAAGAGGTGAGTCTATGTTTGATTTTATTATTGCCAGCAATCTTTATATCTGTAACAGAGGGAATACACCTACGTTCAGAACTAGGGATAGAGAGGCAGTGATAGACATGACATTGACGAACTGTAGGGAATTAGTGGAGGATTGGAGGGTGGACCTGGGGTTTTCCTTCTCTGACCATAGTCGCCTGTCCTTTAATCTAATGTTTGAGAGGTCGAAAAGGTGTCCGTATAGGAATCCGAGAAGGACGGATTGGGATTACTTTTCGAGATTGGTGCAAAGTAACCTTAGAGTTACACGCGACTGGGGGTCGACTTCGACCGGTGTGGAGCAACTGGTGGGCACCTTTACGGGGGTACTGACTAGTAGTTATGAGCGTTCCTGTCCTTTGAACTTTCCGGGCAAGCGCACACAACCAAGATGGTGGACAGACGAGTTGAGGACTCAAAGGTCCACTGTCAGAAGGTTGTTTAATAGAGCGAAGTATACGCGTAGGGAAGAAGATTGGAGTAACTTCAGATTGAGTTACAATAGATATAAAGGAGACATTAGGAGGGCGAAAAGGGACTCGTGGGTCAAGTTTAGCGAGTCAGTGGAATCTGTAAATGAGATGTCCAGGTTCAGGAGAATTTTATCCAAGGACCCTGTAGTCCCTGGATTTATTCAGAGACCGGACAACTCATGGACGGTATCTAGCTCTGAATCTCTTTGTCTGCTAATGGAAACTCACTTTCCGGGATGTGTGGATCCTGGGACGGGGGAACAGATTGCATGTGGTAACCCCTTCTCTGGGTCAGAATCGGGCGGTGAGGAGAGGGAGACGGTGGGGGACATGATCACCTTGGAAAAAGTAACATGGGCGGTTAATACCTTTGGGTCTTACAAATCGGCAGGACCAGACGGTATCTTTCCGGCGATGTTACAGAATATCGGGAGATCATCAATCCTGCTGTTGGTGGAACTGTTTAGGGTCTGTGTGCTGAACGGGTACATTCCTAAAGGGTGGAGGGAGGTCAGGGTGGTTTTCATACCCAAGGCGGGAAGAACCGGTCACTCTAAACCCAAGGATTTTAGACCAATCAGCTTATCGTCTTTTCTTTTGAAGACGTTGGAAAGACTGATTGATCTACATCTGAGGACGAAGATTGACGCCGGCATCATCAGCGGCGCTCAACACGCCTATCTTAAGGGTAGATCTGTTGAGAGTGCGCTTCATGATGTGGTGGGTTTTGTAGAGCGGGGATTGCGAAACAAGGAATACACCTTGGCGGCATTCCTGGATATAGAGGGCGCTTTTAATAATTTGAAGATAGAGGCTATCAGGCAGGCATTGGTGGATCTAGGCGTTCCTCTGTTCCTGGTCGAATGGATAACTCTGATGCTCAGCAGCAGAGTTATTCACTCGGACTGGGGAAACGAGCGCTTAAAGAAACTGGTGACTAGGGGAACCCCTCAGGGGGGAGTTCTCTCTCCCTTATTATGGCTCTTAGCTGTCAACGTCGTTCTGGGACTTTTTGACAGATTGGGTCGGAAAGTTGTGGCCTACGCGGATGATGTAGTGATATTGGTATCGGGCAAGTTTCTGCCGACAATAAGCGAAGTCATGCAAGGGGCGCTGGGCGAGCTGTCAGCATGGGCGAGTGATAAGGGTTTGGGAGTCAATCCGGAGAAGACCGAGTTGGTTCTTTTTACTAGGAGGTACAGGGTAGAGAATTTTAGGCTGCCGGTACTAGGAGGAGTAGAGCTTAGACTATCTGATAGCGCTAAGTATCTAGGAGTTTTTCTGGACAGCAAGCTGTCGTGGGGAAGGAATACTCAGGAGAGACTTAAGAGAGGCCTCAATGCCTACTATGCTTGCAGATCATCGATAGGTAAGAGTTGGGGACTCCGGCCGTCAGTAGTGGGATGGCTGTACACTTCGGTGGTTAGACCCATTCTTACATATGGATGCTGTGTTTGGTGGGAGTCATTGAGAGTGGCTTGTCGAAGGAACCTTCTGTCTAAGGCTCAGAGGTGTGCTTCAATCGGCATGACAGGTGCCATGAGAAGTACACCTCAAGCGGCACTGGATGTCATTCTACATCTTCTGCCCATTGAGCAGTATGTTATGGGAATGGCAGCCAGAAGCATTCTTAGACTGAGGTAGGGTTGCCATTCTTGAAATCAAAGAAATCAGTACATAAGAGAAAAAAAATCAGTACAATTGCATAAAAAACAGTACATTTACTTTTTTAATATAAAATTGTATATTAATAACATAAAAAGTTTTAATCTTTTTTAAACCAAAACTTGAATTCAGTCTATAATTTGAACAGTGACAAATTTTAATAAATTAAACTGATTTTTTTCAAAATAATAATTCAATTCCGTATATATTTTTAGCGGAAATACAAAGTGAACAACAAAAAAATCTAAAACACAACAAATTGTTAAAAAATTCGATTCTTAATTTCTTGTTAGCTACTTGGTTTAATCTCTTTCAAAGAAACATTAGTTTTATTAAAAGCAAAAAAAAAATCAATTCCTTTATTCTATTATATTTTTTGAATATATGTCAACATAAAATTAAATAAAAGTAGTTTTTTGCTATATCTACCAGCATAATTAATTTTTTTGTCTAATTTAACCGAGAACAGCTTCAAAAAGGTTTGCTAGCCATTTTCACTTAGAACTCTTCTATAAAATACTAAAATTTAAATTTTCTCAAAAATGAATTTTATGACATTGGCCTTTTTAGCAACAAGCTACAGATATAAGGACAACAATGTTAAAAAACAAATTAAACACTTGAAATAACGAAGCTTGTTATGTATTTATCTTCAAGATAATTTAAAAAAATTATTTAAAAGTGACTTAAAACTAATTACTATTAATAATTCTAATTATTGCAAAAGGCACAATCGGTTTTCAGACGATCTTATACTATTTATTTTTATAAATAATATATTTACATACATATGTATGGGCATAAATATTTACAAAGTTACAAGTTAAAAATATTTATGGCGTTTTTGTACATTGCCCCCATTTTTTCCTGTCTTCAGTCTTCAAGAAATTGTAAAACTCATTACAACTATAACTAAAGTTTGTCTTTATCTTCAACTCACTTTCTAGGTTTTATATTAGGAGCATGTTACTCTCTTTTCTCCACTTTGAGAACTAAAGACTCGTTCTGAAAAGCGTTTGAATGTGGAATGGAAGAAATAAAATAACACATTTCCTCAAATTGGTTAATGCACCACCATTTAGAAATACTTTCCATTTTTCTTCTACTGTCTTCTTTTTTCGTACTGATTCGACAAAAATCTTTAATGTTAATAACTCATCGATAAGGACATCTATATTAATATTTGTATCGCAAACAATTTGACAATATGACAAACTATATAATGACCATAATTAATATTTAATAACAGTACAAAAACAGTACATTAATGAAAAAATCAGTACATTTGCGTACTGATTTGCTTGTAATGCATAAATCAGTACTTTGAACAAAAAACAGTACATGTACTGATAAAAACAGTACGAATGGCAACCCTAGACTGAGGGAACTAGGATTGATTAGGGATTTCACGCAGGGTCACTCACGGATCTTGAGTGAGATCGAAGCTGGAGGTTACTGCCTGGGATCTCCCGGCTCCACGGATTTCGTGGGCACCAGGGTGGATTTCGGACGGTTGCCGGAGGTGGTAACGCCTTCTAGGGAGAGATGGTCAGGTAGGAGCAGATTATTTAATGGATTTGCTATTTTCACTGACGGCTCGAAGATGAGAGGCACGGGTGCGGGGGTCTACATTGAGGATCTGGATATCAGAATGTCATATAGGCTTCCGGACGACTGCAGTGTTTTTCAGGCGGAAGTTCTGGGGGTCTTGAGGGCCGTGGAACTGATGAGGGACAACATTGATAGGGGCTCGGAGGTCACTATATATGTCGACAGCCAGGCGGCCCTTATGGCCGTAAGGGGCTGTTACGTGAAATCCAAGCTAGTTGACGGTTGCAGGAGGGCTCTGGAGGGAGCCTTAGGAGAGTATATGTTGAGATTGTGCTGGGTGCCTGGTCACTGCAACATAAGCGGCAACGAGATTGCAGATTGAAGATTAGGGAATGGATTCTGGGCGCGACCAATAGGGCCTGGGGGAACCGAACGGACTGCCGGGTATCACGGACGATGTGGCCGGTGCTCAGGAAGTCCGACTCGGAGTTGTTGCTGGGCAGAAGCAGGGTCTGCGTGAGGACCATAATAGGAATCATCACGGGTCATTGCATGATAGGCAGGATGGCGATGAGGTTAGGATCCGACGTGTCGGATATGTGCGGGTTGTGTGAGGACCCGGAGGAGCTGGAGACGGTTGAGCACATTTTGTGCCGCTGTCCCAGGCTACAGGGCAGCAGGCTGAGGTGGCTGGGCAGCAGATTCCTAGGCGAATTAGGGGACGTCCCGGGCTGTGGGCTCGAGAGTCTGATAGGATTCGTAATGGGGATGGCCTGGCTGCGCAGCAGGAGACTGGGAGCTAGCCGCACATAGGGCGGATTGGTGTTGTGTTGAGTGAGGCTTTTCTCTCGGGTTTGGTCAGAACTTCCTTTTCTCATCTATTCTTATCTGTTCTTATCTTTTCTGATTCTTTTGCTGTTTCTCTTCACCTTCTTTTTTCAGCTTCTTAACTATAAACAAGGCATCACAATGGACCGTATTGGTCTCTGGGTGAGGGTGTGAAGGAGACTTCACACCAGCCTTTCTACCTACCTACCTAACTATCTATGGATGTTATCAAAACAAATGCATTTTTGTTAAAATTAATATACGACTTAAGGGGTTTATACTAAGGCGATTATCTTAAAAAGTTCATATAAATTTTTCTTTTAAAATTTCATCTTAATCCACATGCACAAGAATAAGCAGACGACACAAGAACTTAGAAAACCTAACAACAAAATACATGTTATTTTTGTACTTAGTTGTCACTGTTTTATTTTTAGTATTCATAACGAAATGATAACTTAAAAAACTTTGGCAGAGACGGAAAGTTTAATATTTAATTTCTGTACATTTTGCGTACAGATTCAAAAGATACGAAAAATGTCAGGATTATACATGGTACCTGAAGTCATCAAAAGATACGAAAATTGTATCTTTCGTATCCTAATGGCATCACTGATTTATACACATTTGGTAACTTTTTCAAAAATTTTAGGTTGCAAAAATTTTATTCGTCGTGGCAGCACTGATTAGACTTTTATTTTTTCAATATTCAGCAATAGTAATATTATTTAAATAACTTAAAAACATAATTTTAAGGCTATTGCTTCTGTTACAGAATATTTCTGAAAGCAGTAGTTATAGAAATAAAATTGTTAATAATTGTAGTATTTTAAATACTGCTTTTAAATATTGTATCTCAAAACACTTTTAAAATATTAAACAACTTGTGTTTTTCCTTTCATATTACCACCTTTGATATTTGCGTCTTCTTACGTAGAAAAGTAGACTACATCCATTTAGACTCGTCTTTTGTAAATATTCCTTTAAAGTCTCTTTAGCTGCTTCGTAGAAATGTTTGAAATACATTTCCCTAACAAGTCCTTTCTTAAACTGTCATTTAAAATGAAATTTAACGTATTTATAACTCTATATATTTGCTTAAAGTATTGAAATGTTAGTTTGTGCTTTATTGATAATTTTTGTACAGGTACAATATTTCTTTAATTAATAGTCTTTTACCTGCTAAGTACTTGTTAAAATATTAATATTTTGATCGTTAGTTTCAGATAAAAATTTAATACTTGGTAAAGTAAACGAGAACAACACTTAATTTACATAAATTGGGTATGGGCCAAAAGTCATGTATAAACCAATAACATTGGAAGGGGAATTAATAATACATATATGTATGTGGTCATATGGAAGAATAGCTTAAGTCGACATAAGAAAAAATTGAGCTGCAATTTCCATGCAAATGCATGTTAAAATGGCATCGATTTGTTTTCGCATATTTTAGTGAAAGAGAATATTTTTGCATATTTTGGTTTTTAATGCATATTTTGACATTTTTATACCCTCCACCACCACTGTGGTTAATAAGGGTATACTAAGTTTGTCATTCCGTGTGAAACCTTTCATAATACATCTAAGACCCCATAAAGTAAGAAAAAAGTGTTTTATCAATTAAAAAATGGTTTAAAAAATATTTTAATTTAATTAATGTGATAATTGAATCAATAATTTGTTTAGCTGAAAAAATTTAAAAAATTAATTTTGATTTAATTAACATTTTAGTTATTTTGAAATAAATTTTCATTTAAAATTTTAATTAAATAACAAAAAATCTTAATTGACTTTTTTCGTTTAAAATAAAATAATTTAAACATGTAGAATTGTTGTTGGGAATTGTCAATATTTATTTAAATAAATTAACACATTGTTTAAAATTTCAAAGTTTTTTGATCACTTTTTTAATTAAAATTAAAAATATCATTTATTGAAAATATTTTTTCAAAATTTTAAAATTTTTAGTAATCAATATAATCATTTTGGTAATAGGTGCAATATCAACAACTTGTTTGCCTGATATTATGAATTTAGAACAAATTTGGTGATAGGAGAAATTTAATAATTTTTTCTGTGTTCTGGCTCCTTGAGTAATTCTAAGTCGATTTAGCCATGTCCGTCTGTCTATCCGTCGGTTGAGAACACGCACACTTTCGAAAAACGCAAAAGAAAAGAACAAACTTGGTCTCAAATTGCTTGTAGTTAGCCTAAGCAGTTTGGGATTAAAATCCAGCAACATCGGTTCAGTAGGATAAGAACTATGAATCAAAATGTGGAACCACCACCCTAAAAAAATGGATAATTTTGATACAAAAACTAACATAAATGGTGGAATAATGCACGGAAGGACATAACATTTTGTACGAATTCACTTTATACAACTGCAAGTCAAACTGTTAAATTTCGTGAAGGTCGGTTCATAATTGACCATAGGCCCCATATAAACCCTTCTCGCGGAAAACAGCTTAGTACGCCTAAACCGCAATAAATAACTCTAGCATACTTAAATTTGTACACTGTAAAATTTTTTGAAGATCGATCCATAATTAACCCTAGGCCCCATATAAGCCCTTCTCTCGGAAAACAGTTTATTGCCCCTAAAACCAAATAAAGCCCACTTTGGGAAAATAGTTAAATTCGCCTAAAACGACCATAGATATAGATATTGCGGTAAAATTTCTTACTTAAATTTATATGGCTAGAAAAAATATTATGCAAATTTGTGAAATTTACTGTTAACGCTAAAATTAATTACACAGCTGTATTAAAATTTATTATAATTTATTTTTTGTAATACCAGAAATTAGTTTTCCAATACAAATTACGCTCCTAAAAATTATTTTAGTTCGGCTAAAACTTTTACGAATCATGATATTTTACTCATGAATGCACAATCAAAACTTAAGACTGATCTTTTTCTGATTTTTATTGTTAAAACCATTTTTACCTTAAAATCATCTAATAATTTCTATGAATTATAAAATATAATAAATATTCATTAAAAATGTAAACAAAATTTTCAATTTTGGCATAAAATGTTCAATGATAAATTCTCCATCATATGAACTTTATAAATATATAACAGGAATTCTTAAGAAAATTACCGAAAATTCCAAATACAATGTTAATGATTCCCTTTAATTTAAGGATAGAATTAAGAATATTACATTGGATAATAATGAGAAGTTAATTTCTCTTGACGTAGTTTCATTATTTCCAAGCATACCAGTAGACTTAGCTATAAATATTGTAGAAGAAAAATGGAGTACAATAAGGGAACATACGAATGTAGAAAAGGATTTATTCTTACGTATTCTTAGATTTTGTATAATGGATAGAAGATATTTTCAATTAAATAATCATATATATATTCAAATGAAGGGACTTCCTATGGGTTCTCCAGCTTTTCCAATTGTAGCTGATATAATTATGGAGAAATTATTAGATATATGTGTTGAAAAATTAATTATAAAACCAATGATCTTGACAAAATATGTTGACGATTTATTTTGTATAATTCCTGAATCTGGAATGGAACAAATGTTAGATAATTTTAACTCATTTCATTCGGACATTAAATTTACAATTGAAAAGGAGTCTTATTCAAAACTGTCATATTTAGACACCTTGGTAATTTGAAAAGGTAATAGAGTAAAAATAAATTGGTATCAAAAACCAACAACTTCTGGTAGGATTATTAATTATTTCTCGAAACATCCGAGGAGAATAATTATTAATGCAGCTAAAATCGAAAAGCGCATTAGCAGCCTGTTTTTCAAACTAAAATAAAAAAATTTCATTTAGAAATGTATATTCAAAACAAAAATAAATTTCTGTTTCTTTTTATTGTTGCTTCAATATAAATTCCTAAGCGAAAACTTTAATTTTAATTTTATTTTGAAAAACAGGAAGTAGATATTTAAATTAATCTTAAGTTATTTTAAAAATGATTTAAATACAATTCTTCGATAGTTTTTTATAAATTTTTGTTTTACTTTATTTAGTTTAAATTTTTTTTCTTATAGAACTATAAGACACATGCTTATTTTAATATTTAGTTTTTTGCTTTTTTTAATGAAATTTTAATGTAAAAGATCAAATGATATCGGTATGAATTATGAAGAAAATGTCTGCTATAGTATTTTTTCTTTTTGGAGGAATGTGTGTGTGTGTTTTTTTTTAATTATTAATAATAAACTAAAATACAAAGAATGCATCATAAATATGAAAAAATACATATAAAAATAAAACAATAAATATATTTTTATATTTTTTCTTAAAATGGACATAAAGTAAACAAGAAAATACAACACATTTTAAACATACATAAATGTATAATAAAGATAGATTAACAAATAATATTTATCTGTTATAGGAATGGATTTTTTGTTAAAACAATCATTCAATTGTTTAGTAAAGTAGTTGATGTTTTGTGAAATGCTGTTAGAGAGTAGTTTAATTTTTTAAACATATTTTATATGTTTTTTCTGAATTATTGTAACAGGTTTTTATAATTGTTTTAGTTATTGTTTTGTTATAGATGATTATGCATACACAGTTTTTAATTTTATTTTATGTTAAGATAAGATTTTAAAGTGACTTTCTTAAATTAAATGTTCACCTTTTTAAAAATTATAAAGAACAGTAACTCTGGTGCTAAAAAATTAAAATCAAATTTAGAAAATTTGCATTTAAATTAAACCAAGCAATTAAACAAGCTTTTAAGCTAATATATACGATCAGAGGATATTAGTGCAATTAATTACTTTTTGTATTTATTTATTTAAGAAACTTTATTTGGATAATCGACAAAAATTTATGAAGCGAAAGTAACTTAAATACATTGTAAACTTCTAAAAGTTTTTTTTTTGCCATGACGTGACGAACTATTTTCAGTTAAATTTCAAAACTTTCCAATTATATTTCTTTAATTGTTCTGTAGCAATTTAAATGTTCTGTATTTGTATTGTATTTAATGAAATAACTAAAAGAAATACATTCTCAATTTACTGGACCTAATTTATTCTAAGAAGACTGCAGGCTCATAAAAACTCTTTGCGACACCAACGAAATAAAAGCATTTTATTAATTGAGATTTGTAGTCTCCAAGAAAGTTTAGAACATAACCTCGAAATAATAAACTATGCAAATTTATTGCTGGTTATTATTTTTTAAATACCTATCATGTTCTAAGATCATACAATTTTTTTTATGATTATCGACAAATCTATCGTTGGTACGTACTTTTCGAACATCAAGTTTTAGTTTTTTTTTTCACACAAGTTGGGTTTTAAAACGGACTAAATTGGAAAAAAAAATTCGTGGTTGACTCGTCACGGCAAAGCTAATGTAATAAGTCACTGAACATTAGATTTTTAATATAATTGATTTTATTCACCATTTTTTATTTTTCGAATTTATTCTATGAGTTAAATTTTCTTTTTGTAATAGTTCTATTCCTTCAATTTTTTGAAAATTTAACTCATAGAATAAATTCGAAAAATAAAAAATGTTGAATATAATAAAGTTGCTTATGAAAAGAAATAATTCCCAATATCTATAATTTATTTTATTTTGTATTTCTTTCTGTTTTTATTGTTTAGTATTAGAAACAACGTTTGGGAGATTCAAGAGCCATGTATACGATTAAGGAATAAGCCAATATTTTTGAGTTTTATTTCGCTAGTTAAAATTCAATAAAACATACCCAAAGAAAATTTCAAAAAAAAAATTTAACAACAGAAATGCAACATCAGGAAATCTAGTACGCAATCTAGTCGCTCGTTTTCAGTCATTTGGTTCTGTTACTGACTTATATCGGAATGGACGACCGCTTGAAAGATGAAGATAAGACAATATCGCACGAAATAGGGAGAGCATAAATGGGAACCGTGAAACATTAATTCACAAAAGTACCATTCAGCTCTAAATACCCAGAACTCCACTGCGGAGAAAAATGAAAAAAATGTATTACTGTTTCCGTTGCAGCCCACTTAAGGATTTATGAAAAATTTACCGAATTATTAACGGATGTAGATACTTTTGGCCCACCCTGTATTTGCATAACATGAAACTTTTGTGTTTCGTATTTTGGTTTTAAAAATATTCACATACGTTAATACCCATACCACAATAGTGAAGAGGGTATTATGCATTTGTGCTGATGTGCGTAACACCTTAAAATAGTGGTCCTAGACTCACCTTAAAGTATACCGATTGACACAGAATCACTTTCTGAGTAGATATAGCGATGTCTGTCCGGCTGGCTGGCTGTCCACCTTGTGCGAAAATTACAGGTAGAAGTTTTGAAGATAATTTTATGAAATTTGGTACGTATGTTTTAATTGGCACAAGGACCAAGCATATTGAAAATGGGGTAAATCAATCCATAATTTCATATAGCCTCCATACAAGCTGCTTTCCGGAATAGGATCTTTGTATCCACTATAAAACCGATTTTAATAATATTTAAAGCATATATATACATACTTATATAGACACATAAGCTACGCATTTTTTAAAAAAATAGGATCACGGGGGGAGGTAGGAGCAATATCTGCCTCTCCGAAATTTGTTTTTCAATACTGTGGTGTATGGTATCATATGGTCGGGCTTGACCGACTATACTTTCCTGTGTTCTTTAATAAGAGTTCGATGTACACTTACATTTTTATAAAATTGAAAAATAACGAAATATAATTGAGAATTATTTTGATTTAAAAAATTTTCAATTGCACTTCAGATATTTCCAAATTTACAGCCGAATAAAAATAAAAATTTTCGTTAGAAAATGTACGGCTAATTTATGTTTAGTTAAAACTATTTCTTCAACTTCCAGTTAAGACTATGTTTTTGACAGTTATAACTAAGATGGTGGTAGTACACTCATTTTGCAGTTTCAACTCACAGGTAGTGATAGTGCAAAATTATTGCAATCATTTTGTTGATGTTGAGTGATTAATTGAAAATTAGCCGCCTCACTAAACATGAGTTATAGTGATGTCAAAAAATGTTGCACTAAAAAAAATTATGTGATTTAAGAAAAAAACTATCATCAGTTTATTGCAAATTATTTGTTCTTTACTCATTTGAGTGCAACTAAAAGTTTTGCACTAAATTTACAAACAAAAAACTTATTTTTTCATGATTAAAGCCAGGAGATATTCCGTTATTGATAAAACTTAATTTCCTTTGCTTATGCATATCACAAGAATCAAAAACTACTAAATTAAATATTTAAAATTTTAGTCAGAGTCTGTTTATATACAGCTTTTTTGATTGCTAGTACAAAGTTTGCACTATTTGAATTAAGTGCAGATGTTATGCATTCAATCACCGTTAGTGATAGTGGCAAAATTTGCCATACCACTCAATTTTTTTAGTGCTACTAAAAAACAAAAACCAATCATCACTAAAGCTGGTAAAAAATAGTGCAATATAATTTTTTTACAGTTTAATTTAGTGATAGTGCAATGCAGATTTGAATCAATATTTAGTGCACTGCTCCCACTATGGCCGTTACATTAAGAATAAAACAATCAAAAAAAAACTCAAATTTCTTTTTGTTTTCCATATAAATTTCTAAAGGCGCATTAATTTCAAAAACAGGCAGTTTATTTTTCAAAAATTGTTTTTGATAAAATTCAAAGTTTTCCATAAATTAAAAAATGGGGTTTTTGAATTATCGAAATAAAATTAAAAATAAAGGACTTTGAAATTTTTCTGTTTTTAACTCAATGGGTTTTAAATCCTTTCTTCGTTTTCAAATTCAATTTTCTTTACATACCTCATTAAAAAAAAGAGATAATTTTGAGGTAAATTTAAATTTTTTGAAATAGTATGTATAGTAAAGTAATAGTAAAGTTTGTAAATTTCACAATTTCAATTTAAAAATGTTCACTATTTTTGTACAATTAGAAAGTTTTGATATTCAGTTGATATTGTTGAACTTAGTTCTGTAGATTTAAATAAGAAATATAGATGAAACATTAACATTGGAATTTTCACAAATAAAATTGAAAACTGTGTAATATTTCTATTAATATGTCTTGGTTTTGAAATTATTAACTAGTTTATGGAATTCTTTATGCATCATGATTACTTAAATACTAAAAAAGTTTAAGGCTTTTTACTTGTGGTGTTTTTCATTTTAGGAGTGTTTTTCTTCTAAATATCAAATCTCAATGCTATTAACTTTTAAATACTTAATTGTTTTTGATTTGGAACTATCTTTAGTTTATGTTTGTAAAAAGGCTTTTTAAGTAATTGTTTTGTTACAAATTGTTTTTAAAACAATTTTTTTATTTTTAGAAAATGTTTGTCTTAAAACTACTTAAGTTTTGAAGCAAAAAATTTATTTTTTGAGTTTTCATTGTTTTTTTTTTTTATCAATGTATGTATGTATATGTATATATATATAATTGATGTTAAGTAATAAATGGAATGTTAAATAAAACAAAAATTTAATAAAATATAAAATACATTAAAGAGGTGAAGTTGTTGTGTATAGTTTTGTTTATGTTGGAGGGAATTATTTTCTGGTATTAATTAACAAGGACGTTCAAAATATAAGCATGTTTTTTAAAAACATAATTAAGTAACCAAAATTAAATTTTAAAAATGCTAGTATAATAAAAAATAACATTGTTTGTTAAAATACATTAAAAAAAATACTTGCAAATTTAATAATACAACAAATACCGATAAGGTGTAAAGTTTGTTTTAACTTTCTTTTAACAGGTCAACCACGAAACAGAGTTTAGATGGTAAAAACACATGAGGAATGCAGAAAACAATAAACAAGTTTCAAAAAGTTTTTGGGTTTTAAAAAGAGTGCGTTACAAAACGTAATTAAAAAATTCTCTTTTTAAAAAATACATCTTTTAAAATTCAAAAACTTTTCGCCATTTTTCGTTAAAATTTTAATGATTTTTTCTTTCGATTAGAATACAAAAGTAAATACTACTTTTGCTGTAATAAAATATAAATAGGATATGTGTTTCTCAATTTATTAATTAAACTAGAGATTGTCAACAAACTTACAGAGAAATTGAAAGGCTTTTTACCTTAATATAGTCTCTATCAAACTTTTTCCCAAACTATAAATCACGGACAGACAACATAATTTTTATAAATCAAAATAGATAAAGAGAAAAAGTTAAAATAAAAAGAAAAAAATATAAAACTTTACAATTATTGTGACTCAAAGGTGTAAAACACCATCACCGTTAGCACTGCCAGCTCCACCGCTACCGGTATTATCATCTAATGTTAAGTCTACAATCTCATCTTGATCATCTTGTTCCAATTCGTCGGACGTGTTGGTGTGATTAGTATGATGGGAACCACTAGACAATTGACTAGTACGTGAAAAGGAACCACGACGCGGAGAGGTTAAGGTACGTTGATTGGCCGGTTTGAATGTAATAATAAGGTTTGAGCTATTGGCCACCATCATGTCAGTAACCTTAATGGAAATAAAATTTCAAATTAAAAGTAATATCTTTTAATAATTTGAACAACAACTCACCTGATCTAATGTCTTTCCAGCCACTTCAATGCCATTTACTTCGATTACCTCATCATTTACGGCCAATAAACCAGTACTCTCTGCCAAACCTCCCGGCACTAGACGTGATATAAAAATACCCGGTTGTTTTTCCAGACCATTTGGCGTAACACGCACTGATGTACCATCTCTTATGTAAAAACCCAACGGTTTGTCACTGCCATGTTTTAGCAAACGTACACGTCTGTGTGTTTCCGGTACAATGTCCACATCAATAATAGCCGACACTTGACGAAAATCTTGTGGCATTGAAATTGGTGGTGCTCTAGGTTTACCCGGTGTTTGTCCTAACATACTAATTATATTGAAATTACTACGCTGAGGCTTGGAGAGGCCATATTCCATATCTTCTTCACGCTGTACAATAATCCGCAATATGGGCTGGGCTGTCTTAAGGGCTCGTCCGAAATTGTCATCGTTGTTAATAGGCAGTAGTTCATGATCCCGTGGATCGATGTAACGTATGAGGAATTGTATACTGGACAGGCCATGCAATTGTCTAACAAGGGCATTAAACTTTTCAAAACTTGGTGATTCTTCGGTACGTTTTAGCCCAAATCGTCGAAATTCAGCATCGAACTTAATAAAGGAAATTATTTTTAAACAGCGATTTAATAAAACAATCTTTTCTTATTTTTATAGAGGTATTTTAAAGGTACTTTATTAAAATGTTCTTTTTATGTTTTTTTATAATGTTCCCTTACTACGATCAGTAGGTACATAGATATTATGATTCGTTTTTTTTTAAATTTATTTTTGAAATTAGTGTGCTGTTTTTACAACACAAGTGACTAAACGTCCAGTAAAATTTATATGAAAAACACTAGAAAAAACGGAGTGCTTTTCATATAAATTTAACTACAAGTTCAATCACTTGTTTTGTGAAAACAGCACTTTGCTCGGAAAGGAATATTTTCCATATAAAATTATATGCGAACCAGCGTTACCTATTTTCTGCTAGCTTTAGCAGATTGAGTTGGGGAATTGCTAAAATGCTTTTTACCGTATTTGCTTGTCCAAACGCAGATTTGTTAGCTTATTTTTACTTTTTAAAAAAGCAGAATTTTTTTTAGCATATTTTTTTAAAAATAAAAGTGCTTATGAAATATATGGCTATTTCCATTAGAATATACACCACGACTCAAAAAATAAATACCATTGAAACTTTTTTAAGATATGGTTGTAAGGAAAAAATAGTCAAATTTTACTATGCAGAGGTAATTATAGCTTATTAAAAGTTTTAAAGAGCAAACAAATAATTAAACATTTATTTTTGACTATATCTTTGGTTCATTTAATTATATTGCTATCAACTATTTAAAATAAATGTAACAACAACAGTGAACAAAATCCATGAGGAAACACCAAATATGTATATAGTTTCATTATATGGAAATTTTTTTGGTTTGTTTTGTACGTCCTTGCGGGTGTCTATACGACATCTAGGTTGACTGTGGAATGTCGGATGTCTTTGAATGAGATTGCTGAACATTCAGAGTTAACGCTTATATGGATACCAGGGCACTCAAACTGCTCGGGAAACCAGGTAGCAGATGAGCTGGCCAAGGAAGGTGGTCGTATGGATGAAACATTCATTGATCAATTCATTGGCCTTCTAATGGCTCACTGTAAGTCACTCATGCGGCGCGAGAACTATAGAATTGCGCAAGAGGGATGGACCCGTGAGTCCACCTGCTCCACATCCAGGGCACTCTGGCCTGGATATGATGAACGGAGAACCAAATCTCTACTTAGGTTCAATAGGAACCAAATCAGGACCGTGGTGTCGGTCATAACTGGACACTGGCCTGTTGGGACTCATGCTAGAAGAATGGGTCTGGTATTCAATGACTACTGTAGAAGTTGTCATGATGAGGAGGAAGAGGAAACTGTGATTCACTTTCTCTGTCAATGCCCTGGACTATTAGCATTAGGGAAAAATACCTGGTGTTTTCCTGTTTGGAGGATCTATCAAAAATAGAACTAAGATTGCTTCTTCTCTTCATTAGGAAGACGAATTGGCTCAACCTTGCAGTGACGCCATCTGAATAACTGCTCTTCGGGATGGGCATTGGCGCTGGGTATCACAAAGGGACCGCTAAAGGACCCAAGTGAGCTGTCTCTCGATGGCTGCCCATGGAACCTAACCTAACTAACCTTTGTACGTCCTTCTTATGTCTATACGTGGTGCAAAAACATCATTTGTCTACATCATTAGAAGATCAATCGTAGGTGTTTCAAAATAAGAGTTCAAAGCTAGATATTTGTCGCAAACAAATATTGGCCGTAATTGTTTTTTTTTTTTTTTTTTTTTTTTTTTTTTTTTTTTTTTTTTTTTTTTTTTTTTTTGAAAGGTATAATAAAATTTTAGCAGCTTTTAAAAATCGTCACGCACGATATTGTCCATGGTGAAATTACTAAAAGGTGGCCTCGGTAAGCCAGCCGTTCATTGTTTGATTGTATGTGTTAGTGTATTGATCTTGTCAAATTTGTTTTGGGTTTTTTATTAATGCTGGCAAACAATCGATAGTACTATCGATACTATCGAGAGTTCTGTTCCTATTGGACTATCGATAATTTAATTTCTATAGTGTTACTATCGTTG
Source organism: Pollenia amentaria (assembly GCA_943735925.1). Lineage (NCBI taxonomy): Eukaryota > Metazoa > Arthropoda > Insecta > Diptera > Polleniidae > Pollenia > Pollenia amentaria. Next base: position 210,962,111 of record OX031008.1, read on the forward strand.
AAATTTTTTGGTAAATTGTCAACAATTTTTGTTCAGCGGCGCCGGCTTAATTGGCTTTTAGTCGGCTGGAATCGTTTTTAAAACAGTTTCGTTGAAATCATAGTAATTCTAAAAATTTGTTTTTGTTTTCAATATATTTATACGAAAGAAAGAATTCTTTCGCACATCGGAAATAGGCTATAAATCTCTCAAAATTTATATTTTTCTACTTCTTTGTTAAAAATGCCTTCAGGTCAAAAAAGTTCCAAATTTCTGCGTTTCCATTTGTTGTTATATGGAATCGTAGCACAGCCTTTAATGTTTGCTTTTTTTCTGAGCACTTTCTGGTAATGTTTTATATGGCTGAAAGCTAGCTTGCCCAAACTTGTAATACTGACTCCAAAATTTTACCATTGATAATGTTTTTTGCTATGAGTGGCGAACAATATTGCCCAAGTTATGGGTCCCCAAATTTTGAATACATAATTCGTTTTATGTATCTCTAATATTACTTCTCCAATCAACAAAACATTAGTATCCTGGAATAGTTTAAGAAATTACCTCTCAAACTTAACAACTACATTAATCCATTAACAGCGATATAAAGAAAAACATTTAAAATATATTTAAGGAAAATTAATTTATTAAAACCCGAATTCTTTTAATTAATCATATTTTCTGGCCTTTTCAGTTTTAAAATTTACTCATTTGCTTAAAAATTATAAATATTTCTTTTATTAAATAAACATCTACTGGCCAATTTCAACAAGTGCAGTTAAATTCTTGTTATACCCAATGAGCCATACTTTGGAAAACTATGGCGGCCTTCATCATATGCTATAGACCCCAAATAGAAAACTTTAATTTGAACACAAGTTCTGAAAATTCATACCAATTCGACTAACCGTTTACAAAATATACAGGCCTGTTCTGAAAATCACATTAATTCAAATCACGTGATTTCAAATCACATGTGCCTTTTGAAATCACACGTGTGATATTTTGGTGTCCCGTTTTTGTGGGCTTAGGTGTGATTTTCAATTGCCGAAAGCACACCGAGAAACACAAAAACGGATTGATATTCAAAACACCACAAAATCACACGTGATTTAAAATCACGTGAGTTTTAGAACAGGTCCGATATAATTATTAAAATTTTTTTCAAAATCTTCTACTAAGAATTCGATACTATTAATAGTTAACAAACTATCGAAAATATCAATTGTATTGACTATCGATAGTTTGCCAGCTCTATTTGTTATGAAATTGTCAAAGTGCTATTTTAATGTCAAAGTGTATTGAACTTTGTGTTTTGAATTGGTCTTTTATTCTGTGTTTTAAATTTTTAAATATTTGTATTTTATAATAAAAAATATTGCTTTAAAGATTTAATACAATATAAAAAACAAAAATGCGTGTTTACTCTCAACTTGTAGCAAACGTAGGAAATAAATAAGGAAGATAAATCCATGTTATATACATTGAGCTTCTTGTGCCGGGCTATGCATTTTATGCAATTACATATAAATCTCGGTCACGATTATGTTTTCCGTTTAATATAATTACATATGTGCTACATTATGTTGGAACTTCTTGAGTGGAATATTCTCTTTTATTCACGTAGTATATGTAGAGCTTCTTGGGCTTATGATATGCAATTTAAGTATTTTTTTCTTGAAACTTAGATGTTTTATAAATATCTTTTCTTGCCCAGTCACCAACAGCGACACAAATCATGGAACCCGGACAATTTTGATAATGTAATATTTGTTATTTGGATCTTTTTACAAAAATTATAATTTTTTTTAAATTTTTTATAATATGTTTCTCAATATTTGTTTACTTTGTATCTGCTTTTTTGACGTTGATGATACACTTTTTGCCTGTAGAGTTTGTATTATTATGTTTGTTGTATTACCGAGGCCACCTTTTAATAATTTCACCATGATATTGTCAATATTACAAATAAAATATCTTGGCTTTATAATAGATAAAGAACTTAAATTTAAAGAACATATGAACTATATTTGTAGAAAAATTTGTAAAAAAAAAATTGTGTTTTTTCAAAGAATTAGAAATAAAGTATCAACAATAACAGCAATTAATATATATAATACGATTATTAAACCACATTTTGAATTTGGTTCAACAATTATTTATACATGTTGTACAAAAACACAAATCGGAAGACTACAAAAATTACAGAATAAGACAATGAGAACAATTTTGAAATGCAACATTTTTACTTCAATTTAGTTCATAATAAATCAAAGATTGGAGTTACTATACTTTTTATACAAAAGATGAAAACGGGAAAGGCGCCAGATTATCTATGTGAGCAAATTAATTATGCGAGAGAAGTGCAACCATATGGGCTAAGAAATGCGAGAGACTTTAGACTGCAACGAGTGAACACGAGAGCGATGCAACGATCACTTTTCTATAAAGGACTACAATTATATAACTCATTACCAAATTAAACTAAAGTTAAAACTAATAAATACATTTTTAAAAAAGATTGTGTAAATTTTGTAAGAAACAATGTACGTAACTTAGAATCTTAGAGCAAACACGAAAAAATTGTAAATTTATGTAATCAAAGTGAATTTTAAAAGTATAATAATACTAATAAATAAATAAACAAACAAAGAAATGCAACTTAATCTATCATCTTATTGCATTGGTATTTAAATTAAATTTGGTCCAAACTTAATTTATTGCAATCTAAATCATTCAACCAAGTTTTATTGTCAGTCCAAAGTTGACTATAGCTCTCACAAAACCTACTCTCCAAAATAGCCGTTGCTTCCTTATAAATGTTGGAGTTGACACAAAAATTGGGGACAATTACTTTTGCGATGACAAAGTGTTGTGCTGGTAGATCCAATATTAACCATTGATCCCATATAAGTCCCCTTTCTTAAATCAGAGGCAAACAAATGTCATATAGATGAAGATATACATATAAATAATATTCTGCACAAATAACTTTTATATGGGTCTTAACCTAATAACATAATTTTGTTTTGGCGGGTCCATTGTTGGTCTGGGTCTTAAACAGGTTTCACTCTCGAAAATTTGTTTTTATTTACTGCGGTGTAGAGTTTCATATGGTCGAAACTGACCTACTATGCTTTCTTACATGTTTGTTTAAAGTTCTTGTACTTGTACTCTCACATCTTATAAATACTATAAATCTTGTTCATTATAAAACCATCCAAAATTTTTTTTGTAAATTTCGAATTATGTATAAAGGAAAAATATTTGGTTTAATGTTAGATTTTAAATAAAAAATCACCTCCCATAATTCGCAGAGTTTTACATCAAAATTGCATCCATTTTGTGTCACGTACGATATGCAACTATTTTGCTCGATATTTTGGATAACAAATTTTCGAATGTGATTTTTCAAATATAGTACCTTCTAAATGAAACAATGATAAAAATGATTGTCCAGTTACTTCTATATTTGAAAAATCTCTACTATCCTGATGGCGTACAAATGTCACGTGCGATTACATGGAAATGCCAATATATTAAAATTCCTTTTAGTTAACAGATTTTTAGAATTTTTTTTTTTTTAATTTTTAGCAGATTTTTAGCATATTTTTTTTGGTGAAAATGTTGCATATTGTTTTTTAGCTAATTTAAAATATTAAAGATTTTAGATTTTAATATGGGATGTAACGAAACGTCTTTTTGCCGATACAGATAATTAGATAAAAAAAATTTATTTCGGGCTTATTTTGAGGATGTTAAAGATTTTTTTTTTTTTTTTGGGTAAATTGTTTAAAGTTTTGTTTATTTTACAAGCTAAGCTAAATAAAAAGGCTAACATTTCTTATGTAAAAAACTCCTTTAGTACAATTTATATTAAACAAATTATAACGCAAATTCAAAATCGGCCGGCTGAAAAATCTGATTTTGCTGATCGTCACATCAGTTTTTTATTCAAAATGTATGTGCAGCAGAATTTTTTGTTTTTAAAAAACTATGGTCGAATGTGTATGTCGCGCAAAACTACAACAATGCATCGATAGAAAAACAAAACTAATTTTGTTAGTGTAAAACATAATAATGATGTCAAAAACCATTGCACGAAAAAAACACAACTGTGCAAAAAAATTAGCAGGCGTTTCGCGCAGACCTACTAGTTAGACCATATAAAAAACGTTTATGTAACTCTTTTGTTTTGGTCGGCCTGTTAACATTCTAAGAAGTAAAATTACTTTTAAACGTATATATGTCCACAATATTGATACTTCACGCGTAAAATGAATGTGCTTGAGGGGTCGTTATAATAAAGCTAATTCTCCACATTTGAAATGTTCACAGCTTTAAAAGTACATAAACGATATAAAATCATTCAACATTGATTTTCAGTCTGAAACCATTAATGCTAAAAGTATGTTTGACAACATCCACATGAAGCTTTAATTATATTTAAACCAGCAGTCATACAAGAAATTTAAAATACATATATCAATAGTATTTTGCAGGGCTGTGGATTTGGAGTCGGAGTTTTAAGAGTCGGAGTTGAGGTTTTTGTACCGGAGTCGGAGTCGCAGTACCCAAAAAAACGCGTGACTTCGACTCCAAAATTTTTCGGCATTAAAAATTTAAAAAAATTTCTAATATTTTCCAATATAAAAATTCTTCGAAATTGGCGAAGCAATATTTTGCAGATCAATATGAATAAGTAGATTTTAATTTGTTTTATGAGAAATAGTTTATTCAAGTACTTTACTATTTAAGTATATTTTTTATACGTGCGGGAAAAAGTCTAAATTACATTAGCAAATCTTATACTCAGTTATTGATCTAGTTGAAAAAAGATGTGTGATTTTTTAAATAATTTACTCATTCTAAAAAAATGTTAATGACAGGAATTGCCAATAATTTTAATATCAAAATTTTTTAACCATCAACGATGAAATATTTTCAACATTGTACAGAATAAGTGTTGCTATAGCGCATAAATACTAGTATGTATTAGAAAAATTGTGACGAAAAATTATTTCTCTTTTGTGTAGAAACATCTTTATCGGCCTGCCTTTAATTCCTACCATAACACTTATGTTTTTCTTATGCACATTACGCGGGGATTCCAATAATTCGTTTAATAAAGATGTTTCTACACAAAAGAGAAATAATTTTACGTCTCATTCATTTCGCATCACGGTTAGAGTAGGAGTCGGAGTCGTGAGTCGGAGTCGCACTTAAAAAAATTTCAGCGTTTGGAGTCGGAGTTAGTACTTTTTTCGGACGACTCCACAGCCCTGGTATTTTGGATTAACTGGTTGATCGAAATTTCCCTTTTCCTAATAACGTAGTATTTTTAGTCAGAATTTGATAGATAATTACCAAATTGTAAAATTGGTTAAAATACACTATTGCTTTAGTGTGATTATCTAAGCTAACATGAGTTTAAAATACAAATTTATAAGATAAAAATAATCCCCACTGATGAATAATATTAAAACATTAATTTAGAAATAATTTATTTAGTGGCTGTTTATTTTTAGATATTTTAAGATTTTTTTTTTTTAAATTTGGGATTGAAGAAAGAATGTATCTGGTAGCCCAGGACTAAAATTACCAAAAACATTTGAGTCAACTTTGAGTAACTTTGAATGATTTTACAGTAACCGTTCAACAGATATACAGAAATTTCAAGTGTCTTCGTATGGGAGGTGCTATGCCTACCTTTCCCTTGAAAACTACCTTTTAAAATATGTTGTGGGTTGTTATCTAAGATATTTGTACCAAATTGAAATACTTTCACTATTACAGTACTTCAAATACGTAGAAATCTTTATTGCAATTGTGTGAGAGGTGCCACGACCGCTTGTCTAATCCAGCCGGCTTTTTGGCAGATGTCGTGTATTGATAACGAAGTTATTTGTTTCATATTGGAAAACTCTTATTGTAACCGTCCTCCAGATATAAGGTTATTCATATTTTTATTTTATGGTTGTTGCCACGCCTACTTGATTAAAATATATTAATAGCCTATGTTAAGCGCCGTGTAGTCAGGAAATTACATTGAAACTTTCAGGAAAATCGGCTCAGTAGCTTAGGAGTCTGTAGAGAATAAACAAACATACGCTTTTTCATTTATATATTATATTTTTATTTTTAAATATGTAGTGTACCATAAGAGTGGGTCCTACAATGCTTGAAGACTTTGGTCTTCAGATATGAAGTATTTAATATTTTCGTCCTATGGAGGGTATTGCTCCTCCTTCGTCTACCCCACCCATTTTTATTTTTGAATTTATAGCTTACCATAATAGTGGATTTAACCACATTTGAAGACTCTCGCTGTAATTGTTTTTCAGTTACGCGATATTAAATATATGCGTCCTATGGGGGTATTACTCGCACTGCGCCTACCCCCTTTATTTATATTTTTAAAGGTGTAGTTTTCCATAAGAATGACTAATACCAAGTTAAACATTCTCACTTTAACAGTTCTTACGATATGCGATATTAAACACTGGCATCCTATGGGGGGTAGCACTTCCCCTGCAGCTATCTTACTTCTCCCAACACCTACATACGTGAAACAGTATCGAAGATAAAAGGATTATAAATTTTGAGTTCATTAGGCGTGCCACCGCCCCTTTGTCCAACCACAACTTTACATAGCCTAGGCCTCATTAATTCATAACAACAGCCTACTGTGAGAATTTGATGACGATCGGTTCAGTAGTTAATTAGATTTAATCGACATAAAGGGGCGTGGCTCCGCCCTCTTTTTTCATGGAGCTTATTTCTATTCATACTAACACCATATGTACTAAATATCATCATCCTATGCCAAAAAATGCCTAAGATGTAACGATTTTAAATTTTGGGTTGTATGGGCGTGGCATCGCCCCTTTGTCCAATCTCAACTTTATATAGCCTAATGTCTCTTCCAGGGTCACAATTATATTCTGTGAAAATTTCAAGATGAACATTCACTTTTATATGTATAGATTACGAAAATAACAGTTTTTATAACATAAACTTGTGAAATCTTTGGGACCACTAAATGGCAAATTCGGTTGAAATGAACATTGAATTGAAAATAATTTAAACCGTTTCTTTTCTCTGTTTATGCATTTGAATATGAAAACCGCACATAAACATAAAAATACCTTTAAGATATAGTGATAATGAGAAAAATTAGTATTTTTTTTACCTAAAAACGATCTGTTCTTAATTTTCATACATAGTTTCAATTATCATCTCTTTAATTTTTTACTTTTTCATTAATGAGTTGCAAACTAAAATTTAATTTAAAACAGAATTTTAAAAATCACATGTAAACAAAACTTTTGACAATTCTGGCATGACTAAAAAAATAAACGGCTGTCTCTTCGCCGTCACCTGAAGTAAATTCGCCTTGACTCAAGTAGAGTAATTTTTTATTATACAAAATTACAGTCTAAAAGATAATTAATTTTTAAAATTTAAAAATATTTGAAAAACAAAAAATTAAATTTGAATTCATGATACAATTAACCAAAAATAAAATGTTTTAGTTACAGTCTCTCAGAACTAATTTGAATTCTGCGCCATTTTCTTCCAGTTAGGGTATAACATGTTTTTGCGACCGTAAACAAGCGGATCTGCGTTTCTAGAAATATTAGAAGATCTAATGTATCTTTCGAGTTCTTCTTTAGCAAATTCAAGGCAAAGGATGCTAAGAGGCCCACCTTCTCAGATTCTCTTATTCACTTTTCACAAACGCTCCTAAGGCTAGTTCTTTTAGACTTATCAGATCGTATACTACCTATAGGGTTGACCGTGTTTTCAACACTTTCGGAATGCAGACATGTTTAGATGTTTTTTCAATATGATTGATGTCGTTTGTATTTGAAAAAATCGAGCATTGTATCGAGGGTCAAGAATTGTAGATAAACGATAAGTTCTATTATTTCTAAAGCCTCAAATCTTTTATTTATAGCTAATGTCAGCCGTTAAATTTAGGTACTATACCCCATCTCTGTTCCTTCATTTATTATATGAACAACTGTCATTATTCTGTTTTGATTTTATGCTCAGCTTTTTAATGTGCTATTTTTTAGTTGAAGTGCAAAAAATAAGCACAGAAAATTTAATTATTAGTTCAAAAATATACCAAAAAAATAAAAAGTATCGACAGGAAAATATAACCGATACCGATATATCGGAAAATCTGAAATATCGCCGATATATCGGTATTCGTTATATCCCCAGTTTTAATCTTGGCAGATTTCAGCCTTTTTTTCTTTTCTTATTTTTACGATTTAGCAGTTTTTTTGACGTTTAGGCATACTCTCATCAAACAGTTATGGCAACACTGGTGCGAACGTTTACGTTCGAAGTTGTTGAACAGGCAATAAGTCTTACATAAAAGTTATGTATGCCATAATTCATTACAATAGTTATGTTTTTTATAAATTTCTAATAATATACTTTTCTTTGTCTGAATTCGAATCTGTACTCATAATTTCTCCATGATACATATTATTTTGTGACTTTTTTTATAATTTTTTAAGATATTTTTTTAATATTTTTTATATCTAATTATAAAAAATTCAAAATCTTAAAAAAGTATAAAAAATAAAAAAAAAAATACAAAAACCGAAAACGAAACCTTAAAATTAAATGAATTTTTTCAGTTCAAAGAGAGCAACGGTTTCCAAATGGACAAATATATAAAATTGTTATAAAATATTAATAATGTAAATAAGCTCTCGCTGATTGTCAACAGATTATCCACAGTTTTTAAACACTTTTTATATATTGTTGAAAATATTATATAGTCAGAAAGTTTCTACTGTGTTAACCAAAAAATTTCGTGGATGTTTATCTCAAACATGTTCACTTCGAAACCACTTGTACAGGGTTGATAACTCTAAGAATGTAGAATAAGAGGCATTACTGGATTTAGTTTAATGTCAAGTGCACTAACTCATCTAGGTAATACCTACATCAAAAAACTTTCTTTAGCTTACAAATATCGTGCTTTAAAGAAATACAAAAAACCGGGTGCCACTAAAAGATTGATTTTCAAAATGGATAAAAATTAAATATTTTATAAGAATCAGAAGCATTAAATGACATTATTTAATACATTGTGCTTAAATTACTGCAAACTTAATAAATTAACTACTCCAAATTAGTAAATAATTTTTCATTTGAAAAATCGTCATATTTAGGGCATACACCGTCACGAGGTGGTTACTTCGTCCACAAATCTTCATAATGACTATTAATCGTCAAATTTGGTACGTTATCGTAAAGTAAATTTGTCGAAAAACCTTTTTATAATTACAAGGTTGGCAACCAATACCGCTTTAAAACAGTATTATGCAATACCGATACTAAAATAACAAATATCTTTATACCGATATTGATGCCGAAATAGCTAATACTTTTATACCGGCACCAATACCGAAATATAGGTAGTCTTATACTGATTCCTATAAATAAATAACAAATATTTTAATACCGATACTGAAATTCGTTCCGGCTACCAACTTTGACAATTATCTTTTTATATCTTGATATTTATTATGATTATTTGTACTAAACCGAAAACCTAATTTTAAGGAAAAACCTTAAAATTTCTACTATTTAACAATTAATTAAAAATTTTAAAATATTTCCAAATAATAATTAAGAATTTTGGCAATAGTTTTCGATTGTTTTTTCTTTTTTAAGTCTCAGCCCAGTATGCTGCTACCTTCCGAGCACCCCCTTGTAATAGTTTTTCGACGAATCAACAGGTATTAATTATGAAATGTGATAGATACGATAGGTGTTAAGCTAACAAATTAAATTATAAATTCAAGTGACGATACCAAAAATACAACTAAATCAAAAACATTATGTTAATTAAAATAAACAGCCGATTATAACCAAAATTATGGCACAAATAAAGCGGCTAAAGAAGAAAATACGGTAATTTTTATCTAATTGCTTTAGCACGATCCACCCATTTTTTTCAAATTGATCGTTTGCATAAGTACGCAATAGTCAAGCTAGACAAGATAGTGAAACAAGTAACAAACAGCTGCAGCGGTTGATTGATTTGCATTCTTTTCGCATTAATTACAGTAAAATGAATATGCATCATGGATAAACAATTTCGCGTTTAATTCAAGCGAACTTGAAATGGAATGAATGACTGAATAGCTCAGCCCATAAAAATAATCGAAGACGACGAGGAGGGCAACCAAACAAAACATGAATCATACCTACAACAAATGAACTTAGTTGGGATTTTTCACAAAATCTCATGAAAAACTGAAATGGAATGATTTACAAGTTGTATTTTAATTTGATTTCCCTTTAAAGTTATTCCATTTAATGACTTTTGGGACAATTATGTACGTTGCCAAGATGTTGTTTTACCTTTGATTTCACTTCAACAATATTTGTATCTGCTGAAATTGGTAATGTATGAAATTTATTTTTCGACATTTTTTCCAATATAAATTTTTCACTTTTGGCCGTGTTTTCCTTTGTTTTTCTTTTTTTATGTTTTTAAATCATTAACAATTTTTGTTAAGATTTCTTTATTTTTGAGGCACTATTTGGTAATTTATTTTTTCTTGGTTTAATTTTTCCAAAAGTTGTATATTTTTTGTATAAATTAAATAAAAAGGAAATTAAAAAGAAAAACTTGTATAAAAATAATTTACAAAAAATGTAGAAAATTTGAACACACACACACACACACAATTTCACGCAACTTCACAAAACGTCGTTTTGATTTTCGACATTTCTCTTTCATTATTTATCATAATGATGCCAGACTGTAGCTTTTTGGTTATTCTAGGAAATCAATGGAATTGGGCCGTAATAGCATGAAAATAAGGTTTTTTTTTCAAAACTTAACCGCAATATGTACATATTTCACTTTCAGCAGAACTGATTTTTTGGTAACATTGAAGCTATGGGGGCACTAGAGTTGGTCGAATAGTTTTTGTTGAAGGGGTTATGGACATATATCAGTATAAGACAATATTGGACCAAAATCTGAAGCCATCTGTGGAAAGATTGGGCTTGGGAAACCAACAAGGCAACGATCCCGAGCATACAGAGCATATTGTTCTAGACTGGCTTCTTTATCATGCACCAAGACAGCCCAATACACCTCCCCAGTCACCAAACCTCCACCAGACGTTCGCGAAATCCTCTCGGGCATGGTCGGAAATTGCGCCCAGTATTAATTTGATGATATCTATGCCACGTCGTCTTCAAGCGGTTATTAAAACCCAAGGTGGTCTTTAATATCTGAAACACACAAAATAAGGGGTGTATGTATAGTTTTTTGCTTAACTGTATTCTGGCAACCGTATTCATAACGAAAATTTAGCATTAAGTTTATCACAAAGTTCATTCATAATACACTTATCAAACTCTGGCTAACGATTTGCTAAACTCTTGTTAACGAGGTGCTTAACAATCACCAACATGTAAAAACAGCCGTTTAATGTTGAATAATTTTTTTTTAATTTACTGTCTTTTTTAATTTAGTGTCCATTTTTAATTTTATTTTAATTAAAAATTTTTTAATGGGGAGGGAAAAACAAAAAAATAAATTAAATTAAATGACAAAACCAGCGATGATAAATGCAAAACGTGTTGAATTTTTAAGCACTATAACGTGGAATCATTAATATTCAGAGTTGATTTATTAAAAGTTAGCAGACGGATAAAATTTGTTATGAATAAACTCTGTGCTAACCTAACCTAGCAGCTCGTTGTACGTAGTCTACAAACTGTGGCTTACTTTTTGTTATGAATACAGCTGTACTTCTTTTTGAGTTACGAAGTTGATTTAACGACGTCCGTCTTTTTGTGTGTATACCGAAATGGAGTTTCCGAAGATCTAGGTTGGTATATATTTATGTCACGCATGCTCTGTTAAAGTTTGCTATTCAAATTTAGCCAGGTCGGTCCATAGATGGCTGTGATATGAGCAAAAAACGACTGCCTCTAATATACCCCCTAAATCCCTTGTTTTCATCAACGCGACTAACCTATATACTTCCTCAAGCATCATGCAGTACCGCACCTTTTTTACGGCAGACCACCATACTATGACCTCATAGAAGAGGAACGGTCTTACCACCGCATAAAAAATCCATTCAACGCCCCTGGGGCCAAGGCCCCAGTTACTGTCTACGGATCTCCTACAGGTTTATATAACCCAGGTGTATCAAACCTTAAACGTACGTTGAGTTCCCAAGATAGTTTACTATCGAGAATCTCGCCCAGATATTTAGCACTGTCCGAGATTATCAGTTCTGTGCCATTTAGCCTAGGAAGTCTAAAGTCACCAATCTTGTACTTCCTGGTGAAGGTTACTGCGTTATTAATACACAACCTCCCGTACAACGATATAGATTTCTGTATATCTGGAGAAGAGCAAGAGAAAAGGTTTAATAATTAGGAACAAGCATCTTGGTTATTAATACACAACATCTGACAAAATGTGCGATTACCAGGCAGCTACACTGGCCCAATTCTAATTTATAGACTAGCTTGCACATGCTACTATATTATCTTAAAAATTAAGCTTATTAATAACAAATAAAATTGTTTGACTTATAATGTGACAATAACAAATCTTTTATTTTAAGACCATTCTTTGGAAACAGAAGGTTATTTTAAATATATATTTCAGATGTAAATGTTAAGTTTTTTATGTTATGTATAGGACTTTAATTGAGTTTTTTCTATAATCAACTTTTATTTAAATATATGATTTGATGATTAAATAGTAATACTACTTTTAAACATAGCTGGGGAATTTCGATTAGAATTAGAGTGTTTAGAGAAATAAAATAATCTAATCATTAGAATTGAATTTTGATAAAAATTTCAGATTACTAATTGATTTGATTAGAAATAATCAAAAATCTAATCACAATTAGTGACGATTAGCATTTCTAATCAAATCTAATCAAAACTAATCCAAAAAATAATTGAATATATTTCTTGATTATTTTTGATTAGATCAACTATTTTTAACTATTTTGTGAAAAGAAAATATTTATTTTTCACCTTTGTTGCTATATTTACATAATGTAACAGTTTTTGAATATTGCATAAAATTGCATACAGTGCACCCTGTTCTTAAACTAAACACTTGACACAGCTGGTTCACTTTGTTGTTGTGTTATTATTAATGTGAATTTTCAATATTCAATATTCAAAAACTGTTACATTATGTAAATATAGCAAAAAATGTGAAAAATAAATATTTTCTTTTCACAAAAATAGTTAAAAATAGTTGATCTAATCAAATCTAATCAAAAATAATCAAGAAATCTAATCAATTATTTTTTTGATTAGTTTTGATTAGATTTGATTAGAAATGCTAATCGTCACTAATTTTGATTAGATTTTTGATTATTTCTAATCTAATCAATTAGTAATCGTCTAAAATGGCTAACTAATCATAATTAATCAATTTTTCATCACAATTAAAATTTCTAATCCAATTGCTAATCATTAGGATTTCTAATCATTATTCCCAAGATATGCTTTTAAAGTTGTTTTTCATTTTTAGATTTTGCGTGAAAAACAAAAAAAAAATTTAAATTAGGTTAAAATATGCCAAATTTTGTAAAATAGCTTTCAATAGCGTCCACTGCTAGAAGACTCATATAAGAATAAAACTTCATTAATCAAAAATCTGGTGAGGATAGAAGCTAAAGATATGATTATAAAAAGAGTATAGATTTGTTTGTTTTGTTTTGTTTGATTTTCTTTTGGAGGAAATATTCTTAGTATATACGTATATGATGATATATCATCATACCACTTACACAGGGTATCCACCTGAGATAATATCTAAGAGAACGTCGACAGAATATATATATATATGTTCCCATCGATCCTATAAGGGGCATAGGGCCTCAACGGAATGAGAGAAAACATTTCTTTATGTTAATCTTAATATTAAACAAGGCGAACACGTATCTCATAAGATTTCATAATCGATTGATTTTCGTACAGTAAACTTGTATCGTTTTTACTCTTTTTTTAGTTTTTTGATTTTTAAGTTTAAAATATTGTTTTTTTTTAAATACTTTTCACAAGATTGGCATATTTGCATTAATAAATTACACATTTTAATAATGGTGGCTTATTATTGTTTTATATGTGTGTATATGATTATAAAAAGAGTATAGATTTAGTTATATTCACTTAATAAGAAACCTTATTTATAACGATAATGTTGCGGTTACATGGCAAGTTTTTCATGATTTATGCTTTTGAGAAATTTCTGCATACTTCGCAAGTTTTTTTTACTTGATTCATTATTTCCATTAATATGCATATATATTTTGCAGCTTACACCCAGGCTACAACTGACATCAAATGGTTAACATTAACACTAACATCATGTTAGTGTTAGGTATAGCCTCCTCATGTTAGTGTTTTGTTTGTGTTTTAACAGCCTTGTTAAGCAATCTGTCTTGAAAGCTATTTTATAACATAACTTGACGTTTAAGTTTGACAGACAGCTTCTTTGTTGCTTTTTATTAACTTTTTTATACAACTTGTCAAAAATTCGCGCGTGGCTGATAAATAATTAAAATTAAAGCGCAAAATTAAGTGCAAAATAAGTTTTCCGAAAATAAATTCATTTTAAAAGCAAATTGGTGAAAAAAACTTGTTTAAGGTATGTATGTATATGAGTAAAACTTATGTTTTTAGCAAATTTAAATTACATTAGTAAAAAAATTATAAGATTAGTAAAAAGAGAAGGCTATTTTGTTAAATAATTAAATAAATAATACTTATAGGTATTAATTCTATGAATATAACACACAACCTGTCCTTAGCTTGTTTTTAAACTTATGTTGTAAGATATATACGTGTTCTCCACCTAAAACACATTGGCAATTTGACGAAGTTATTCTGCCGGTGTGGCCGTAGGGTTAGCAAGCAATATATGAAATTGCAGTATGTATTTTTTTAGAATTTACACCGTTCTCTTTTCTATTTTAAATATTTTTTTGCTACTTTTTTTTAAGTGTATTATTTTTCATGCCGATTCTTTCATGTTTTTTTCCAAGGTGTTTCTCTATAATTTGACATTTAAAACAAGCATTTTGTGTACACAAATTCTACAAACATTTGGTAAACGTCTGAAATTGTGCGGTGTCTTATTTTTTTTATTTAACTTATTAATAAATAAAAATGGATGTACGACCGAATCAAACCATATACATTAATAATCTTAATGAGAAAATAAAAAAAGAAGAATTGAAAAAATCACTTTACGCCATTTTTTCACAATTTGGACAAATTTTGGACATAGTTGCTTTGAAGACTCTAAAAATGCGTGGTCAGGCCTTTGTTATTTTTAAAGAAATATCGAGTGCGTCAAATGCCTTAAGGACCATGCAAGGATTTCCATTTTACGATAAACCCATGCGTATAGCATATTCTAAAACAGATTCAGATGTGGTGGCCAAAATAAAAGGTACCTTCAAAGAAAGACCTAAGAAATTGAAACCACCAAAACCAGTGGCTCCAGTAGAGGATAAAAAGTACATTTTTTCTACCCCTTAACGCACTTTACGTTTTTAAATAATTTTTTTACACTTTTTTTACAGAGACAAAAAGAAAAAGTCTAGCAATGCTGAAAATTCTAATCCAAATACCCAGACAGAACAACCACCAAATCAAATTCTTTTCCTTACCAATTTACCAGAAGAAACAAATGAAATGATGTTATCCATGTTATTCAATCAATTTCCCGGCTTTAAAGAGGTACGGTTGGTGCCCAATCGTCATGATATTGCTTTTGTTGAGTTTGCTACGGAACTGCAGAGTAATGCCGCCAAAGAAGCTTTACAAGGTTTCAAGATTACACCGTCACATGCTATGAAAATTACATTCGCCAAAAAGTAGTTTTATGAAATACAAACAATTCATATTGATTACTTTTTCTTTTTGATTTTGTAATTGGAGAGTTTTTAGAAGTATACAAACGATTTGTAGAGGTAGCAAGTACTGTCTCATGCCTACAAATTAGAATAAATAATTATTTTACAATTACGAAACAAGAATTTCGCTAAATATACAAAATTTGAGAACAAAGTCAGTCGCAATATGCAAAATGAATTAAATTAAATTGTAAAAATTTCTTTGAAATTTTTAAGATTATAGATGAAGAATTTTTTATTAGGTGAGGTTAAGCGCCCTGGGGCTCATCTCCACACGAAGCCCAATACGGTCCATAGGCGAAGAAGAAATAAAAAAGAATAGTAGAGTTAAGATAAATAATAGAAAAAAGAATTTTATATTACTATTGGAAATTTTTTAATATTGCTTCTAAGTTTTTTTAACGGTTTCCCTGTGGGGTAAAAAAGATAATTTTCAGCTATTTGTATACCCTTCACTGAAGGTAAAAGGGTATAGATAAGTTTGTCATTCCGTTTGTAAGTTTTACAATATTGATCTTAGACCCTATAAATTACATATATTCATGAGTAGCGAAGTTTATTTAACGATTGTCAATCTGTCCGTGTAAATGTTGAAATGGAGTTTCTTAAAACCTCGGAAATTATGGAGGCTAGGTTGTTACATATTACACCTTTAAAATTATTGAAATTCAACCAGATCGGTCCATTAATAACAAAGAAAAAAACCACGACTGACTCAAATGTTACCCATAGATCCCTTGTTGTTGTGGTTTTGTATTAATTTTTTTCTGGAGCACGGCAAAAGCCAAAGCTTCCCAATCTGATACAAGCATCTTGATTATCAATAGTCTCTAAAAAATGGGCGGGAGTGGAGAACGAAAAGAGCTCTAATTTCCAAATTAAGCACAAACATCTCGGTAATCAATTCACAGCATCCCAAAAATATGTGAGCCGCATTGAAGAAAAAAATAGTTTTTTTATACCCTCCACCACTAGTGGTGAATGAGGGTATACTAAGATTGTCATTCCGTGTGTAACTTTTTTAATATACATCTAACCCCCAATAAAGTATATATATTCTGGCTCCTTGTCGATTTAGCCATATCCGTCTTTCTGTCCGTCTATTGAAAACACGCTCACTTTCGAAAAACGGAAAGGAAAAGAACAAACTTGGTCTCAAATTGCTTGTAGTTATCCTAAGCAGTTTGTGACTGAAATCCAGCAACATCGGTTCAGAAGGATTATACCGTTAAATTTCCTGAAGATCGGTACATAATTGTCAACCCTAATCGCGGAAAACAGTTTAGTACGCCTAAAAGCGTAATAAATAACGCAATCATACTAAAATTTGGTACGTCACAGTTTTATAGGACCAGAAATCACACTGTAATTTTTTTTAAGATCACACTGTAATTTTTTTTAAGATCGGTCCATAATTTACACTAGGCCCCATATAAATCCTACTCCCGGAAAACAGTTTAGTACGCAAAAGCCGGTAATAAATAATGCTATCATAAACATGATTTTTAGTACCTGTCGCTTAATATGGGGTATTCACCTTAATCTTAAACAAGGGGAACATGTGTATTATACAATTTCATAATTAATGATTTTCGTACAGTAAACTTGTGTCGTTTTTTATTATTTTTTTAATGTTTTCTTTTTTTTTAGTGTTAAATATTGTTTTTTAAGCACTTTCCACAAGATTTGCACTAAAAAATTAAACATTGTATGTGTATTTTTGACAGATCATCTTATAAGATAGTTGTTATAAGATTTCTTAAAACAACTGTCTCATAACATTTATTATAATATTAATACTAACACTATTTGAGACCCCACACGTAAGATAATACTCTCTGCGATTGAATTTTACGTTTGCTGATAAAAAAATCTTATATCTTATCTTAGGTGGAGACCCTGTGTAAAGGACCAATGTCAATATTTTGCTGTTTTGAGTAAATCGTTGCATGAGGTCTCTTTTCTTACTCTCTCTTATTTTTCTGAAACATCCAATGTCTAATTTCACCCAGAACAGTTTGAATTTCAATTTTCTCAATGGTAAATATTTTGACATTGGCCCTTTTAGCACCAAGCCACAGATATATGTACATATTTTAAAGTTAAAACTAATTTTTATTTAAAGTTAAATCTCTATTATTTATTTAAAATTTTTAAAGGAAACATAAAAGAAAATTTTTACTACATTTGATCATCCACTATCACCTCCAATATAGAACTGGGATCTTCTTGCAAATCTTCTAAATCCATTTCCGCATAATCTTGATTCTCCAGGCCAGCATCTTTTTCTTGTTCAGCAATCGTTAACCTTTTTGTTATTTTGATCCCCTCTTCCACATACTTTTCAATATTTTTGGCCAATTTCTCTACATTACCACCAACTAATACGTCAATTATCTGTTGATGTTTCATAAATACAAAAGTGGGCATACTGGTGATATTATAGTCTACAGCAATTTCCTCGCAATCATCGACATTGATTTTTAAAAACTTTGCCTTACCGGTGTATTGCAATGATAAATCATGTAATTGGGGATCGATAATTTTGCAAGGACCACACCAATTGGCATAAAAATCAATTACCACTAATTTGTTACCAGCTTCTTCAAGTTCTTGTTCGAAATCTTGTTTATTAAGAACGTTATAGGCCATTTTTTTTAATAACAAAATGTTTCTTCTTGCAATCAATAATAATATATTTTTTTAAAACATACAATTTTGTGATGACTTTTCTTGTTAAAAAAAAAGTAATTTCATATTCAAAAGTGATTTATTTCATGCTACAATTAATTTACAAAATTTATTTCAGGCGAATTATATATATGTATGTATATTAAGCTGGTTCTACATACGCACAGTGGCGCCTGTAGAACAAGTGAGGTTGCAAAAAAAAAATTTCATGTGCCCTAAAATATATTGTATACACCTATTTTACAGGAAATTGTCCTACGACTTCAAATATGTTACTCTTATTACAATCAGATTTTTGGTTCAGAAAAACCGACCATTTTTAGGTAATTTGATCCGCTTTCAGATACAGTATCTAGAAAACCAAGCAACGGATCGTCTTTTTGATTCTATTGATAGATCTATTTATTAAGAAAAGAATAAAAACATATTAGAATGTTATATTCGGATGTGCCGAATCTTTAATACCCTCCAACGATAGTTTGAATATTTTAGTGGGCTCTATATGATATCTTTATATTCCATATTAATTAATCTCTATAAAAACGGACGTCACATTAAAATTGGTTTAGACCCGTATTAAGTTATTGACCGACAATTTTATGATCTTCTTTCTAGGAATTTGAACTAGCTTGAACAAAATATCAGGACTCGTAACAGTTTTAGCCGAACTAAAATGATTTTCAGGAGGGGAATTTATATTTGACCCATGGTAAAATATGGAACAATCATCCCATTCTATAGAGGGATTTCTGACATTAAAAAACATATATTATAATAAATTTGAATACAGCAGTGAAATTAGTTTTTGCGTTTACGGTGAATTTCAGAAGGCTGCCTAATATGGGATCTTAGGTAAATTATGATTCGTATATCAGAAAATTGCATGAAATTTTTTCTATAAGTTGGAACAAATTTTATCGCAATATCTATATGTGCTACGGTTTTAGGCGTATTTAATTAACTTGCCAGAGTGGGCTTTATATAGGGCACTAGCTTAACCCGGTTCGCTTCGCTACACTGGTAAAAAAAATAAATAAGAAACAAATTGCAGTATTTTTTTAATGTGTAATTTATTTATTTTTGCTCCCCCTGCACCTACCCCCTTTTTTTTTTGTTTTGAAAGTTGTCCTGTAAAGGTTGATAACTTTTGTGTTCAGATATATGGTATTTAATATTTCTTTATATGAGGGGTACTGCTCCTCCTCTGTCTACCCCGCCCATTTCTATATTGAAATTAATAGTTTACCATAGTAGTAGCTGTAACCACGTTTGAAGACTCTTCCTTTAATAGTTCTTCTGTTGAGCGATACTTAATTTATGCATCCTATGGAAGGTATTTCCCCCCTTGCGCCTACCCGCTTTATTTTTATTTTCAAAAGTATAGTATACCATAAGAGACTTCTGCAAAGTTTGAACATTCTCACTATAAAAGTTCTTAAGATATGCGATATTAACTATTGGCGTCTTATGGTGGGTACCACTTCCCCCGCTGCTATTATATTTCAATTTGGGGGCTCTGAAGATCCTACTACCAAAAGTTCAACAAAATGCGTGCAGCGGCTCTTAATTATATTTCCCCTGTCAACCCCGCCCATTTTTATATTGAAGTTTATATTTTACCATAATAGTAGCTTTAACCACGTTTGAAGACTGTCCCTTTTATAGTTCTTCAGTTGAGCGATATTTAATATATGCAACCTATGGGAGGTATTTCCCCCCCTGCGCCTACCGCTTTATTTTTATTCTCAATAGAGTAGTATACCATAAGAGTGACTTCTACAAAGTTTGAACATTCTCACTATAACAGTTCTTAAGATATGCTATATTAAACATTGGCGTCCTATGGGGGGAACCACTTCCCCCGCTACTATTTTATTTAAATTTTGGGGCTTAGAAGATCCTACTACAAAAAGTTCAGCAAAATGCGTGCAGCGGCTCTTAAGATATGCGATAATTAATATTGGCATCCTATGGGGGGTACCAATTCCCCTGCCCCTATCGAAAAAATAAGTAGCCTATTTTATTTTTAGGGCTCACGTGATGTTACTGTAAAAATTTCAGGAAAATCGGTTCAGTAGTTTCGGAGTCTATAAAGCGACAAACAATAAAAACAAGAATATACAAGTTTTAGTTGCCAGCATTAATCATGGAAGTAAGTTACGAGGCTAGCAAATTGTCACCTATAATAATATAGTTTTAAACTTTTTTAGGTAATATTGTAGATGATCTGACCCTGGTTTTGACGCTTGTACACGTTAAAATTCAAACAGAAGTCGATAAAAAACTGGTGGAATTTGATGGTTTTGGCATTTTATTCTTTTTTTTTTTTTAATTCTTTAATGTATGTACATATATACTATATACTTATTTGTTTAAGAATTTTAATCAAAATACAAGTAAAACCTTCTTTATGTTTATGTTATACTAATGAGGAGAGAATCCTTGCCCATGGGCAAAGGCCGTCTATGCAGAGCATCTTTAGTTAGCGAAACCGGTATTAGTTATCCCATAGGGTAGAAAATCCTTGCGCCCGGCCGATGGCCGGCTATACAGGAAATCTTGAGTCTTTGCGACCGGCGGAGGTTTAAAAAACGTACCGTTGCCAGGCAGTTCTTCCTTACCGCATAATAAACACTTACGCAATTTGAAAAGCACGCACAAAGGCTTCACAATTAAAAAAGGTTTGATTTTTTATTTAAATAAAAGTTTTCTTTTGCAAATGAGTTTTTTTGTTGGTCCTCCACCACGATGCAAAAAGCTACGTTATAAACGATTGGCTGTAATTTGTAATTTAAAACACTAGTTGCTTTTCGCAACAAATAAAAACCACTTTTATAATAGAATACGTATTTAATTTAAGTTATATTTCAAACTATTTGCAAAACTTTCACAACAGAATGTATCTTTTACAAACGATTAGTTTTAATACAACTCACAAGTTTTTTTTATTATAACTACAATACATCTTTTTTATGTTTTATTTCAATTGTTTTAACTATTTATTTTAAACACAATAGTACCGAACAAATTGTTTTTTTTATCTCGCAAATTATTTTTTGAAATAAATTAACGTTATCAATCAATATTTTGACACTTGCTATGAATAAACAAATAATTTTGACACAATAACTCTTTCACCATGGATAAGCAAAAAATATTAGATTCCGTAGTGCTGCCACCTTCTAGTAATTTCACCATGGTCCAGGTAAATCGATATTTACCAACTATCCATTTTTTCCAATATTTCTCATCTTTCATGAAAAATAAAAAAAAACTATAAATTTTTTTTCCAACTGTCAATATTGTGTTCCCTATTCTCTCAAGGAAGAATGTCATGTCGAATTTCTTTTTTAAAGGTAAAACAAAAGAATTAAGTTAACTATTTAGATTTAGTCAATCCCGAAAAGTCGGTCGACCAATAATGTTTCAGTTTGCAAGGGAATCGCCGGAACTCATAAGGACTACAGTGAAGGACATTTAAGAACAAATAAAAATGATTAAACCAACAAAGTTCGAAATCAGTGAAGGAAAATACATTGAATGTAGTTAAGAGTTCCACCTGACCATGGTTGACAGAAAAGTCGTTAATGAACTGACAAATACAACCTTAACATTGACATGCCCAATTTGCAAAAACACGCAAAACTACTTCGGCAATTAAATCGATTCTACAAACGAAGAGAATTACGTATATGGAATCTCACCATTGAACGCAAGAATAAGGTGTATAGAGTTCTTGTTAAAATAAGCGTATTCGCTTTCACAAGAGGGGGAACACTTTGATGAAAAAACAGCAAACTAAAATAAGGAAAGAATCAGAAAGAATCGAATACAGGATGCGTTTTATAAACAAGTTGGACTAAAAGTAGACTGCCCCAAGGGATACGGAAACTCAAACGATGGAAATACATTGAGGAGATTTTTGGAAAATGAAAAGGCTGTAACTCGAATCACTGGAATAAACAATCAAATCGTTAAGAGATTAGGAACGATCTTGAATGTTTTAAACTGCAAGGAAAAAGTTGATTCTGAACAATATGGAGAATATGCTTCGAAAACTGCATCACTTTAAGCAAAATTGTATCCACTCCGACAGTTCAAAGATATAATTAAATATCAGACTTAGCCAATTGGAGAGCTTTCTGAAGAAGCACAGGAGCCCCTAAACAAATTTTATAAAAAATATAGATTGGTAAATACTTTCAAATCATCAGGGGTGCGACAAAATGAGGACCTCTTCAACATGTAAGCAACATTTCCTATCCACTTTACATATTTCATCTTTGCGGCTACAAGTCACGAAAAGAGTTAGAAAATAATTATATCTAGTTCAAAAATTATTAGTCTTTTAGATATATGTATATTCTTTAACAGATTGTGAGCAATAATTTACAAAAAACTGAAAAAAAATAATAATAAAAATTTTTTTTAAATCTTTTCTGGAATATTTTTAAATCATAAAGTCCTCTTAAAAGAAACATAAAAAATCAACAATTTTAAAAGATATTTTATTTTACTTACCATTACATTGATTTTTCCACAAATTTCAATTTTTTAACCCATAGGAAGGCTTTTAAAAGGCGTAGGACCCTTTTCAAACACTCATTTCATAGGTTGATTAATTATCCATCATATGCCTTTTTTAAATTTTTTGAATCTCATTTGGTTCAAAAGTTATAATTTTTGCAACAAAAAACTCAAATGGCGCCATTGTGATAAGGTGACCATATTTTTGTACAACAGTAATGTGGCCCAGAAATACAGCAAAATAAACCGCTAAGCCGACATTTATGAAACTCTAAAAGTATATTACAGATAGGTTAGGTTAGGTTCCATGGGCAGCCATCAAGAGACAGCTCACTTGGGTCCTATAGCGGTCCCTTTGTGATACCCAGCGCCAATGCCCATCCCAGAGAGCAGTTACTCAGATGGCGTCACTGCAGTGTTGAGCCAATTCGTCTTCCTAATGAAGAGAAGAAGCAATTTTAGTTCTATTTCCGATAGATCCTCCAAACAGGAAAACACCGGTTCTCCCAGGTATTTTCCCCTGATGCCCCGCAGCCCAGGGCATTGACAGAGAAAGTGAAGCACAGTTTCCTCTTCCTCCTCATCATGACAACTTCTACAGTAGTCATTGAATACCAGACCCATTCTTCTAGCATGAGTCCCAACAGGCCAGTGTCCAGTTATGACCGACACCACGGTCCTGATTTGGTTCCTATTGAACCCAAGTAGAGATTTGGTTCTCCGTTCATCATATACAGGCCAAAGGGCCCTGGATATGGAGCAGGTGGACTCACCGGTCCATCCCTCTTGCGCAATTCTATAATTCTCGCGCATAATGAGTGACTTACAGTGAGCCATTGGAAGGCCAATGAATTGATCAATGAATGCTTCATCCATACGACCACCTTCCTTGGCCAGCTCATCTGCTATCTGGTTTCCCGGGCAGTTTGAGTGCCCTGGTATCCATATAAGCGTTAACTCTGAATGTTCAGCAATCTCATTCAAAGACATCCGGCATTCCACAGTTAACCTAGATGTCGTATAGACACCCGCAAGAGAGGCAATGGCAGCCTTGCTATCAGTAAATATACGTATATCTCCCGATACGCGATAATACTTTAGCCAGTTGGCTGCCCGCTTTATAGCCGAGATTTCCGCCTGCAGGACACTACATCCATCCGGCAGGCGAAAGGAGACTTTTACGCCCAGTTCCTCTATGTAAAAACCTCCGCCAACTCTTTCCCCTTCCTTGAACCATCAGTGTAAACCCCCAGGGCTGGTCCATGGAAGGAGCCCATTACCGACGGAGCACTTTCGTGCACTATATGTGTCGCATACCTCGCACTAAAGAAAGGCTCCGGGGTGCAGTAGTCCACTCCCTCAGAGACAATCGAGTATCCCATTATGCTGGAGTGTCCATAGTCCCGGCTCGACCAGCCGTGTGCCGCGTTCAACCGAATCGCCGAACAAAGAGCCATCTGTCTGGCCATGATGTCCACCGGCAGCCAGTTTAGCATTGTAAACAGCGCCCTGGTGGGAGTGGAGCGCATTGATCCTGTGATCATCAATGCGGCCAGTCTGTGAACCTTCTCAAGCATCGTACGGTTCCTGCCCTTGCCCAGCGCAGGCCACCATACGATAACACCGTAATACAGAGTCGGCTTTACTACAGCTTCAAAGATCCAATTGACACATCTCGGGCCCATGACCCAGTTCTTGCCGATTGCACCTCTGCACGCATATATAGCAACAATTGCCTTTTCCATCCTCGTCCGGATGTTCAGCCCCCATGACAGCTTACTGTCCAAGATTACGCCAAGATACTTGGCGCTATAAGAGACCTTAAGTTCAGTCCCATTTAGCCTCGGAAGTCTCATGGCCTCAGTCCTATACTTCCTCGTGAAAAGTACCAGTTCCGTCTTAGACGGATTAACACCCAGGCCGCATGATACGCTCCAGGTGCTAAGTACCTTTAATGCAGCCTCCATACACTGAGACATTATATTCAAATGCTTCCCCGTGATGGCCACTGCAACATCGTCAGCGTACGCCACAGTTTTAAACCTCATGTCGTCCATTTTCGTTAACATGGTATTCATAGTCAGGTTCCACAATAGTGGGGATAGTACTCCTCCTTGGGGAGTACCCCTGTTTACCAGCCTCTGAACGCTGGTTTCACCTATCGTGGAACAGATGACCCTGTTCCTGAGTAGATTATCCACAAATCTACATATACCGTCATCAACCCCCAGACTCCTCATGGATGCAACGATAGAATCCGGGTTGACATTATTAAAGGCCCCTTCAATGTCGAGAAAGGCCACCAGAGCACACTCCTTGAATTCGAGTGATCTCTCAATAGTTCCAACTAGTGAGTGAAGAGCCGTCTCAACAGACCTACCCTTTGTGTAGGCATGCTGAGAGGTCGAGAGTAAACACTTTGGGATGGTCTGGAAGAATCTATAGGCTATATATTTTTTTGAAAGTTTGAGTGAGTGTGGCACCTCCCATACAAAGACAATATAAATTTCTGTATATCTGAAGAACGAGAGGACCTAAAGTTTTCAAATTAAGTACAAGCATCTTGGTTGGTAATACACAACATCTGACAAAATCTGGGCGGGATTGGATAAGTGGCCATGGCACTAAAAAGATTTATTTATATCTAAATATCGGTAAGAAAAAAGGTGTCCAAATTTTGCACACATAACTGGGCTATCAACACACATCTTCTCTCAGAAATGGGCAAGATTGGAATGGTGGGCGTGGCACAAAATACGTTTACTTATATCTAGAGAACGGTAAGAGAAAAATTTTCCAAATTTGGTATACATAGATAGCTGAGTTATCAGTTCACAACAGCGCTACAGTGGGTGCGATTAGATAAGTGGGCGTGCGATTAGAGAGAAGCTACGATAACTTTATGATGGATTCATCGGCTTGCGAGATTTCGTGTTGATCCGATCGTCGAAAGCAGATTGGAGGATGTGGCTTTCGCCTGGTTTGATTCGGCTGAATGGTTGGGCTCGGGGTTATAAAACGCTCGGCGGCTTGTCTCTCGGCTACAATAGGCTCGGCCTGCTACACGTTCGGTTAATGGCTGGCTCGGCAGTTTGGTAATCGGCTACAACACACCATCTTCGGGTTTATGACCAGGTTTGGCTTCTTGACACCCTCTTCTTTGCTTATTTATAGAATCAGGATCTGCGTTTATGACTCGCTCGATAGAATCAGCAGACTTCAATATTTGGCTTCACCCTCGGCTGCTTCTTCAGATAACACGTTCGTCTTATTAATATTTTATATAATACCTAGCCGTGCCCGCGGCGTTGCCGGCCTGAGTTCATTTTTGACTAACTATAGAGTCGATGAGGCAGAAATGGCTTTTTTGTCTCCTATTGGTCCAAGGTTTGAAAAAATATGAAGCCCGTCTGTTTTATTGTATGTAGATCGATCTACAAATGTTTTAAATTTCATCAAAATCGGTAAGATAGTTTCGCAAAGGCAGAAATTGCCCATCTGTTCCATCATACTCCTAGCTTTGAAAAAATATAAGCCCTGTGTGTTTTATTTGCGCTGATCTATGATTCAAATTTCATCATAAGATATTTTTGGAGAGCCATTAATTCTCCGTTAGTCCCCCTCTTGGTCCAAGTTTTAAAAAAATTAAAAGCCTATATTTTCAATTTCATCAAAATCGGTTCAGCTATTTAGCCGATAAGCCATATCAAACGCAAGTCTCTTTCGCATTCGGTCAGGGGACGGTCGAGCGTACAGATAACCTGGAGGCAGATGGAGGGCGAACAGCGTTCTCACGTTTAAATGGCTTTGTTTTTCTTTTGAGTACGGAAACTATTGCATTAATAGATCTCTTCTAAAGCGATAATTAATATTTTCTGGGTATAGGAGGTTTAGCGCTTTTGGACCCTATCCTAAGCACTTTAGTGGAACCTTATATAGCCTATGTCCGTTAGGAGGTTTCATTCCTCATTTTGCTGAAAATTTTTTGAAAATCGGACCGGCAGTTCCGGATATTACCTGTGACAATCATACAAACTTTTCAGCTTTATAATATAAGCATAGACATACAAGGACTTTTACGACTAGTCACTAGCTACTTAATTTATGCATAAAAATTGCACTCTATGTTGGCATTTAGGTAGTACCTTTGCTTATATTGTTGTACTACCATGATGCCACCAAGTTAAATAAATTAAACTTTAAATGCTAGAAAAAAACGAATAGTTTGTGCGGTTAAAACTGTGTAAAAGAACGAATTGTATGGCCAGCTTTAGATGGCGTCAGTTTGGGCCTGCTTAAAAATATCAGCTTGGTCTACAACACCACCGTGCCGTGAAATTATTTAAATTTGTACATATTTTTATTTATAAAACTTGTTTTAATATAACGAAATTGTAACTCATTTTTCCTTTTTATTAGTTTCTTGTGTAACTTTCCCTTTAGATACTTCTCCAGTATTTTCATTTGTTGCTTTCAATTCCGCTTTTCCAGCATACTTTTCCAAGTTTTTCTCCAAAGTCTCTATATTACTGCTAGAAAATTGTTTCAATTTCTGTTGATTTTTCATTATCATAAACGTGGGCATGGCCGATACATTATATTCTAATGTTAATTCCTCAAACTCATCAACGTTGACTTTAACTATCAATATTTTGCCATTATAAGCATTAGCCAATTCTTCCAATTTTGTAGCCAGTTTTTGACAGGGACCACACCAGTTGGCAAAGAATTCCACTACAACTAACCGATTACCAGTTTCTTTGAGAATATAGGGGAAATCATTCTTATTTGCAATGGTTAGTAAGTTTTTACTTAGATTTATGTTGATAATGGGAGTCGCTTCAGTCGCAGGATTTTCAGATTGCTTTGGTTCGGACGAACCCGATAAATTTGCCAATTTGGTTTGAGAGGGTGAAGACATTCCAATAAGTGTGAAAAGCTCAAGTTTTGTATTTAAATAATAAAATTTTTTCTTTAACGTTTTACTTTGTTTTTGGCATGTTTCAATTTATAGTGATGCCATAGTGACAGTAGAGAAATAGAATTGGAATTTGTTTGAATTCTTGTAAAATTTTAGTTACTTTTTTTTGGAGAGCTGTGTTTTAATTTCAATACCTTAATGTTTTAGTGTCTGCTAGGTCAAACTGGAACTTTCTACAGAAGGGCACGTAGTGCGGGAAGTTTTGACCGTCATTCATTTGGCAGCGACCGGAAATTATTCCTCTACCTGACTTTCCAAGCAGTTCAGTAAGACGAAGTACTTCCCGGGCAACGCTTTTTCAGCTTTCGCTAAGTGACAGTCATGTAGCCTAAATGGTCAAAGTATATCATGACGTCTCAGACTAGTAGGTTAACGATTAAAAAATGTTTCCTGATTCATGACTTCAACGTGAAATAAATCACACATCAGCATCCTTATCACCAATCTAGGAAAAGAAGGCCAGCAACCCCCCTTTCTCAATAATAAGACCTTAAATAAAAAACCGAAAAATATAAAGACGACCTTTGCACATTTAGCACGGACTATGATTGAAAAAAAAGCTTCATAAACTCCACAACTTTTATGTAAACAATGTCTTGCGTTCATTACTGCATTGTAACCTTATTCACTGCACAACGATCTGCGAAATTTGAGCATTGTTTTTATTTGTGATGCCTTTTCAACGCATTAGCATTTAAGGATGCTTGCAACGCTGCGGCTATGAAGTCAGCCATAGATCTAACAGGTGGGTTCGGCACGTTCAGAGGCCATAAATATGAAAAAACACTTAAAAACTTTATTAAACTTTCTTCCGTCTCCTTAAGAGTCTTAATTAACCCGCTTTATTAAATTTTAACAAAATTGCCAAAAAAAAAAAAAAAAAGTTAAAAACTTCCAAAAAGTACTTCAAAATTCAAGTTGAATTCTCCAAATATTTATTCACCATACCCTGAAATTGTTCAGGTTTACTGCCAAAATACTGTTCCAATTTCTCTCCGTTTCTCATAATCATAAACGAGGGCATATTTTTGACTTTATATTCAACGGCTAAATCTTCTAAATCGTCAACATCGACTTTTAAGACTTCAACTTTGTCTTGATATTTTTCAGCTACATCTTGAAATTTTAAGGCCAAAATTTTACAGGGTCCACACCAGACTGCATAAAATTCCACTAAAACATATTTATCTTTAATGGAATTTAAAATTTCAAAAAATTCATCACGACTAGTAACGGTTTTAATTAAAGATTTGTCGTCTTTTTTAGAATTTACAACAGTTTGCGCTGTAATATTTGGTTTGTTGGACTTCGAAGTTGCAGGATTTAGAGATGACATTTTTTTTAGAATATAAGTGTGGTTTTTTTTATTACTTTTATAATTTATTTATGTTCGATTTTCTTTTTTCAAAAATATTTTAAATGGGTTCATAAAATAATTTCATTTCTCTTTATTGCAATTTCATAAATTTTGTGTGTAATAGTGTGTTTTACAGTTGAGTTGTTAAATTTGGTTTTTGTTTTACAAAAATTCGTATTTATTTTCCATTAAAACTATTTTGTCAAAAGTTTACGAAAATCTTCGTTACTTTTAGGAGGTCCTGCCGCATTGTTAGCAGTTTGTGCTGCTGGCAAAGCGGCCGTTATTGGTTTGTTGTTAAGATTTTTTCTTACCACATTTGGTATTAAAGACATTCTGGGTTTTTGTTCATTGGTTTTACGTTTAGGAACCAAACCTAATGTTTTGATAGGGTTTACCGCAGCACTGGTTGAGGGTTTAGGAGGTGGTGCCGAAATTGCTACAGATATCTTTAAGATAAAAAGAGAATTATTTAATTAAAAAATCTAAATATATTTTTAATTTAGTTTATGACTTAGGACTTACATTATGACCTCTTAAATTCATGTTATCAGTGGCGAGAATAGCCTTGCCGGCTGATGCCACTTGTTCGTATTCCACGTAGGCAATTTGTTTAAACTTACCGGATCTGCAAAGTAAAAGTAATAGAAAATTTTATATTTTAAATAGCCTTAAATTAAATGTCAAAAAGTCTTAATTTTGACTGACGGCATTTGTTATCATTCGAGGTTGAAAGGTACTAAAAGCCTGCAATTTACTTACTTGTGAAACACTAATCTTACATCCTTTAACTTGCCATATGCACCAAAAATTTCCTCTAATTCCGCTTGAGTACAATCCTGAGGCAGGCTTTTAATAAATAATTTATGTAATTCTTTGTCAGCATTATATTTAAATTTCTGACGCTGTTCTTTATCACGTAAAACGCTTGATACAAACAAGGGACGGCCATTAATGCTTTTACGATCTAATGTTAATGCTTTTTCCACCTCAGTCTGCAAAAAAAAAAAACAAGTAAATGAAAACGAAAATTTAATTCTCAACCATACACTTACCTCTGCTTCCATTTCAGCATAACCAAAACCTCGACTTTTACCATTTGCCGAGCGTATTAATTCCAATTTTACAATTTTTATTTCGGGTAAGTTCTGTACAATATCCTCCTCGCTTAAATTATAATCAAGATTTGATAAAAAAATACGTAAATGATCTTTGGTAAGATCAATTTCCTGATTTTCATGTTCTTTAAAATTGGATTCCTTGTTGCCTAAAACTTTACTGTGACTTTTTGTATCTTGTAGCTGTTGTAATTTTGGCTTTTTAGTGGGAGAATCTTGTTCGTGTGTAGTTAATTTTCTTTTAGTGGGTTTACTAGAGGGAGCGGGGTTTTTGGAAGATTTATTGTTAGAGTTATTTAGATGTTGCTGTTGCTTAAAATAGCTGCATTCTTTGACACATTTATTAAGAGATTTAATAGAACCATTACACCGTTCAAATCTTTCCCAAGCCGAGGCTATTACTGCAGGATTATCTAGACCGGGAGTGTGTAAAGCCTTGCTAAACAGTCTTTTACAGGAATATGCAATTAATAATATATAATATGTTTATATATATTTATTTTTTCTTTAAATAATAAAACTTACTTGCGAGTTGCTTCTAAATCCCGTCTCATTTCTAGTAATGCAAATTCTATCCACAAACCAGATTTTGTGGCATTATCAGAACTCTCTGGAAGAGACATGTTATAGATTCGAATTTTTTAATTGCTTAATTTATACTAACCCATTACTGTAGTCCATAATTCTTTTCCTCTCTTTTGATCCTGCAGAGGTCCATATTCCAACCGTCCCCAAAATTGCAAAATTTCACAGTTACAATCAGCCAGTACACCCCATTGTTGTCCCAATATGGTCCAACCCAAATTGAAATTTTTTCTTAAAACTTCACACTCATCTGGATTCATCCAGTCCGAGTGACGCCTTAAATAAGTCAAATACTCCAGCCAAATTGACACAGCCGGTTCTGGCGTTTGAAAACCTGCACCTAAGGCTGCCTCTAAGACCTCTTGCACCTCTGTTATGCTTTTATCCATTTTTTCCAAAACCAACATACGTTTAATATACAATTCCGTTGACCAGGTGCAATTACGCAAAGCTCTTTTACACACATCATCGGATGTCTGTTCAAACATGGGAAAATTTTGCAAATCTTCTGGTCGCCCAAAATCATCCCTGTAATCTATGAAATCTACATATTTTAACCAACATTCCACATTTAGACAACAATCAGCCACCATGCGTTCGTATATGGTTTGTAAGACATTTTCATCTAGAAACTTATCCGTTTCTTTGATATAATCAAAATATACTTCAGCTCTTTCCCTGTAAGCTTGTGGTTGTACTTCCTTTAGTTTGTTTTCATATATTATAATCTTCTTAAGATGCTCTTTGGTTTTATAGTAACGTTGGTCAATTTCTGGCCAGTCAAGTGGGAAATCTGCAAACTTTTCTTTATTACGTTCATAATATACCTTAAATTCTATGTAGGATTCTTCCATTTCATTTAGAGGAAAACGCAGTTCTTGCAAAAAACTATTTCTATAGTTATTTAATTGATCCGAATTTGCCAAATCTTTAGCAAAATGTTGGCGATAAAGTTTAAAGAATTCACGGCCTTTCAAACAATTTAAACCATAAGTGCCCAAAATTTCCTGCCATATTGCCTGCGCATCTTGACAGCGTTCCGCAAAATTGGCAAATTTAAGAGCTAATTCGCAGGCTGTAAAGGAAAACATAAATTATTACAAACATTAGCTTTTTTCAAGCCTTTAAACTTACAATAATAATCCCGCAATGCTTTATGAAATAATTCTTTAACGTTTTCAATTTCCTTGGGAGATTGGGCCACTACTATTTCTACATCAATATATTTTTGCCAAAGTTCGGCGGTTAAAGGGTAAACTGATGAAAAACCGTTATAAGCCTTGCGAATATTGTCCAAATCACCGGTTGCACTAAGATTATAATTAATTAATGTACGTTTTAAGAACTTTAAAGATTCTAAAGAAAATCTCACTGTGACAATTCACATAAGCGCACGTATTTATCATAAGCATATTGATTTAATTCCAGTTCTTTTAAAATTGATTCAAACTCTTTTATAATTTTTAATTCCTCATCTTCTTCGTCTTCATCGTCATCGCTTTCCTCATTTTCCTTTCCAGACTCCAACATATCTTCATCATCTAGTAAATCAGCATCATCTAATTGTTTTTCATCTCTAGAATCCACATCTATGGTATCTTTAAGTAGATTTTCATTAAGCAAAGAATTGTCATCAGTTAGATCGGTGTTCAATGAAACTGAGGGCGGCTTTAATAAATTTACGGAAATATTATTTTTGCCGCCTTCACCTTCATCGTCCGATTTTAGAAGAGCCTCTTCCTGGAAATAAATAGCACAAGCAATGAATGAACATAAATTATCTAAAAATTAATGAACATAGATGGCTCCTACTCCCACCAACATTTTCCGCCCAAATGTTTCTACAAATACTTACCTCTGCCTCATCTATTTCCTCATATGAATTCTTATTTTTTGTGGCCATCTTTATATTATATAGTTTTCAGTATTTATTTAAATATACTTTTAAACGATTTGAGATTAAAATAATTGATTGAGTGATTTGTTAATACATTACAAAAAATGTAAACCAAAGAATTACTACAATTAAAAATGCTTTAGCTAACAAGTTGCCAGCTGGTTCTAAAACAAATGTCAATTTTGTAATATACATATGGCAGTACTGTGGTAAAACGTCTTCTTTTTACAAACGGTTATATTGTTCTGAAAAAAAAAGAAGATGGCAATAACCTTTAAATAAGCAAAGACATAAACCAGTTCCTAAGTTAGGCTAACCAATCCTAGTCATAAGCATTGTAAAACACTTACGGCCAATTTTTAGGTAAATTTGTCGAAAACCCAATTTTTCTGTTCAATATTATTATACCCACTAGAGATGAGCGATCCCGTGATTTTTAAAGATCATCGTGATTAGTGAATGTGATTTAAAAATCACTGCTCCTTTAAACTGTGATTGTGATCACGGTTTATCAGTTTTCTGTTCTTTTAAAGCAATTGCGGCCAAGCTATATGTACAATGCGCGAGCTTTTGCAAGAGCTTTTGCAAGAGCTTTTGCAAGAGCTTTTGTAAGCACTTTACAAAGAAATAACAACAAATTGTAAGAGCTTTCCAATCTGCTTACTTTCATATGCATACATACTTGAACAAATAAATTTTGGCATAAAAAATTCTAGTAAGATAGAAGAGAGAATGAAAGGAACAGCAATATCATTCATTTCATTCAAAAAAAGCTATTACCCACACAAACAGTGAAATATCATAAATTAGTATATGTAACAAAATACAAAAAGAACGACTTAGAAAGTACCTGTTACTTGACAAATTTGGTCACAACTGTGATTCGTGATTTTTCAGTAACAGTGATTAAATCACAGGTACAGAAATATCGCTCATCTCTAGTGTGAATGCAATGTGTCACAAGTATTACGAAAAAAGTTTGACATCCCATACGCCTTAATCGTTTTTTGAAAATTTTCTAAACGCTAATACTTTTCATTGGATCAGGTTTGCATTTTAACAAAAGCATGTTCATGTGTGATAGTGTGACTACAAACTGTAATGTTACATTAGATTTTTTGAAAGTCACAACAAAACTCATTAGATTTCCATCTCACAAAGTATTATGGAATACGTAAGGCTTGTGAGATAGTGTAATCTAGCCTTTATCAGTTTTTTGTTCTTTTAAAGCAATTGCGGCCAAGGTATTTGTACAATGCGCGAGCTTTTGCAAGAGCTTTTGTAAGCACTTTACAAAGAAATAACAACAAATTGTAAGAGCATTCAAATCTGTTTACTTTCATATACATACACACTTGAACAAATAAATTTTGGAATAAAAAAATTCTAATAAGATAGAAGAGAGAATGAAAGGAACAGCAATATCATTCGTAAAACCAAAGACTATAGATTTATAAAGATGTTGCACTTAGTACATTTGGAATTGACAAAAATGTTGTGCTTCTTAATGATGAGGGGGGGAAGTAACAAGGAAAGCAAAAACTTCGTGCTCACATTTAGAAAACTGGAGAGAGCAAAAAACCACATGCATTAATACATGCATACTAGGGAGATCGAACGGTTATTATTCGACCGGTTTTAACCGGTTATTTTAGCTTTGCCCAAGTCGGTTATTTTGAAATGCCCATTTTTCGAATATCAAATAAACCGGTTATTTTGGTATAATAAACCGGTTATTTTAGTACTGTGTAATGTATATACATTTTCCTTACTCTTGTTGTAGATGTACCCGTAATTTCTAATTTTCTAATTGAATATTGGCCAAACTTGAACTTTTTATGAAGAATGTCAAAACAAAATTTAACAAAATTCAATACATTATGGACACTGTAAATACAAATCGCTTATAAAAGTGTGTGGTCTTGTAGAAAAAAAACCAAAAACTATTCAAAATACTACAAATAGTAATTTGAACAAGAGTATTCTAAATATTAACAGCCGTATTCATAACGAAAATTTGGCATGAAGTTAGCACAAAGTTTATTCATAATACACTTACCAAACTCTGGCTAACGATTTGCTAAACTCTTGTTAACAAGCTGCCAAACGTTTGCCAGCTTGTGATAAACAGCTGTTTTATGTTGAATAATTTTGTTTGTTTTTTTGATACAGTTTTTTTTTTAGTTTAGAGTCCTTTTTTAAATATATTTTAATTTAAAAACATTTAAAATTTTTATATAAAGAGGGGAAAAAAAAATGAAATGAAATGACAAAACCAGCGATGATTAATGCAAAACGTGTTGCATTTTTGAATATTATAATGTGGCATCTTTAATATTCAGAGTTGATTTATTAAAAGTTTGCAGACGGATAAAATTTGTTATTAATAAACTCTGTGCTAACAAGCTGCTGAGCTTAAACGGCATTCTAGTTAGCCGCTCGTTGTACGTAGTGTATAAACTGTGGCTAACTTTTTGTTATGAATACGGCTGTAAATATATTTTTATATAAAGGTTATCACTAGATATTTTTCGAATGCGATTAAAAATACAAAGTAGGTGCTTGAAGTGCCCTAAAATGATAAGTTACAAAGGTTCTTCCATGCCACGACTTATTAATCACCTTTAATTAGTATATATGCTTGACATTAATGTTATCCAAATGAAACTTAACTCCGTTCGAAGTAGTTCTAGGGAGACGACAAATACTACTTAACTAAAATACGCTGGAAAAAATGAATCATTGGGTGAATTATTAGCCCGTTGTGTTGCCGAGGAGTAAATGCCCGTTTAGGCACTTAAAACTCTTAAGTAGTTCTAGCATCCCTTCATGCTGAAAACTACAACATTAGGACGGAATCAACGATATGGGAATAATTTCTACCAGTTTCATTTATTAAAACACTAATTGCTGTTTTACATAAGGTTTATAATATATGGTCACACACGTACATGTAATTTGCTTCTGACATTGTCTCTGTTTTTTCGCATAGTTATTGCAGAAACCAAAGTATTTCTTGATTTCAAAATATCGTGCTGCCGCCACAAAAAATTTTATTTGCGCAGTAAAAGATTTAAGCCATCTTAACATTTTTTTCTATAAATTCGAAGAAACCAATTTAGGATATTATAATAAAGCGTTTTTCTTTATATATATGAGCATAATTTATATTCAATGGTGAAATTATCATACATATATCGGTATTGTAAAATATTAACATCAGCCGGCTAATGATTCCGTCAATAGTGTACCGCCACAGCCAGTTTTTTCCCGGCATAGATTTCTGGCTCAGCTGATGTCAGATGGTTTGTCAGAAGAAAATAGAGCACGCTCTAATTTGAATTTTGTCAGATGACTTTGCGCCTGCCTTTAACAGATGCAATGTTTTAAAGGTAACACACGACATGTATGTATTTTACAGTGGAAAATTTGACAAGTCAGATGTAAAAAATATGTCGTCTACGGGCAACTTAAGTCATATCTATGTATTTTGTTGGTTCCTTACCTTTGCAAATTGTTTTGTTTTTATTCAAATTAACGTTTTATTTTAAAAACTTATTTGATTTTTGTGTTTTTAAGTATTCGAATTAAAACCGGTTAACCGGTTATTTAAAAATTGCTTAACCGAAAACCGGTTTTTTTAAAATAGCAACTATTCGTAATATTCGAAAACCGGTTATTGAAAAAAGTCGAATAATCGATCTCCCTAATGCATACACATGTTTTTTGTTTTTGTCAACCAACGTGTATGTGCGTATGTTTTTTTCGTTAAAACCGGTTTTCATGCTCACATTCAGAAAACTGAAGAGAGCAAAAAACCACATACATGCATCAATACATACATACATACACATGTTTTCTGTTTTTGCAAACCAACGTGTGTGTGTATGTTTTTTTTCGTTAAAACAGGTTTTTGGTATTTTTATTTTTTAAGTGATTTTGTTTTGTTTGCAAGCAATTTATGTCCAAATAACCTACGTAAGAACAAATGCGACCGATTGCTTAATTGGTAGGGTAAGAATATGTGTTTTATTGTTGTAAAAATGAAATTATAACGATTCGAACCGAATTATTATTAAAATTTTTAGACAATTCAACTATGTAGGTATGTTCTTATAATATGTGTATGTATGTATCAAACGAATTTATTATAAAACAAGTGTGTTTTGTTAGGACGTGTGTGAGGCGATAGAAAAGAGCGAATGCAAGTAAAATGTTGACACTTCTGAAATTAATGAAATTTTAATAGCCCTGGGGGCTAGTAGAAATTTTAAAACAACCAACACAATTTCTGACAAGCAGCAAATCGCAAATTGTAATTGAAAAAGTCAAATAAAAACGTTTAAAAAATTTTGTGAATTCAAAACAAAAATATAATATAAAATGCATAGAGCCACCTGCAAAAAAATTTTATTTTCCTAATTTGTTCATTATTTTATACAGTACTTTTCGTTTATAGTCATTTCCATTGTTAGTCACATTAGCTATATAGTCCATTTAATCTTTATTTTTGCCGCTATACAGAAGATTAATAGAAAGTATTTACGTTATAGTCCATTTAGCGATATAAGCACATTTACAAAAGTAAAGCAAATTATTAACGTTTTAGTCACATAAGCCTAAGTTTTTTGTTTGTTTCCGAAGTTTCAAACCATATCAAAGAATCAAGAAATTAATCGTTTACTTTTTCTTTTCAACTCTACAATCGAAAAAAATTAGTTTTTGTGCTTGGTAACAGTGATGAAATATGTTATTATTGTTTTAACTTTTTTAAAACAGTTTGCAACTCTGTTGCAAAGCTATAATCCCGCTGTCAGTGTTGTTAATATGATTTTTTATTTTACAAATTCATATTAAATTCGCCAAACATCTGCAAAAAATTTTCAATATTTAGCATTATTCCAGTAGTGTGTTTTTATTATAGTTTTTTGAACGATTTAAAATAAATCGGGCATGCTCTGATAATCGTAAAACGCTTAACATTCTTACTTGAAATCGTATAATATGTGTTCTGTAAATCGCAATAGCACGAAGTTTGGCGAATTCAAATTACAAAAGTATGCTGAAGGAAACTAGAATTTTTGTAAGAAACTATGGCAGATCGCAAGCATAACGCACGAGTTTCCGAACACTGTAAAATAAATCTGGTGTTTTGCTTTTTTTAAATCGTGCGAATATCATAACAAGGCTGAATATCTTAAAACTTAGAACTTCAGAGATCAGTGAATTCAATTTTGCAAATATATTAATTTTAAGAAATTTTTAAAATTCCATTTAATATACAATCAAACGCGATGAAATTTTAAGAATTTATTTTATGAAAACCTGTTACCGGTTGTGTTATTTATGTTTTGCAGTTCTCATTTAAATATTAAGTTTAAACTTTTTTCATTTGCTTAAAATTCCACGTGAAATAAGTGCAGCTTATATTATTTCGCAGTTGTAAAAAAAATGTTGCTAGAAACATTTCGCAACTTTTTCACAAATTAAACAGAGTACAACTCTATCAACATTTTTTCATAGAAATTCCGCACAAGTTTTTTTCATATGAGTTTTGACAGCATTTCACGTAAAATGTTGAACAGAGTACTAGGCTTAACCAAACAAATAGTAGTTAATATAACATACACTGTCCCGTGTTCGAGCACTAGTATATTTACAATCATAAAATCTAAGGTGTTTTTTTTTTAGAAATTTTGATAAATTAACTTGTAAGTACTGCAATACATACATAGCTATGTATTAGTATAATTAAAATGGGAAATAGATTAGAAACAAAAGAAAAGTTTTAGGCACCATATCGGTATAGCCACAATTTTTTTTTTTAATATATGTATAAGTTTGGCAACATGTTGTTATCCCTAAATGGATTAACATAGGTAATTTAATTGCAGTTTATTTCGTTGACTCGTCTATAAATGTGGTATACTACCGTAGTCCCATATT
This sequence comes from Pollenia amentaria, assembly GCA_943735925.1. Taxonomy (NCBI): domain Eukaryota; kingdom Metazoa; phylum Arthropoda; class Insecta; order Diptera; family Polleniidae; genus Pollenia; species Pollenia amentaria. The sequence goes on from OX031008.1 coordinate 211,001,145, forward strand.
TTGAATATATCCTTATTTATCTAGGTATACGATGAAAACGCATTCTTTATTTCGTTAAAATATATCATTTCACACAGCAGAAACATGAATTTTTTCCCCACATTGAAATACTTTGTTACCATAGTACTTTGCTACCGTTTCACACACGCCCTAACTATTTACCACGAGTATTTAGGTAATAATTTTACTTATCGCTCTTAACAAGTTTAATGGATACAAATTTTAACTTTTTCAGTATGTAATCGATGATTTGAAGGTATTTAAATGTTTCCCATGTGTTTTGCTTCCGTCATACTATAAGGACTAGTAAATTTAACATCTCCATCCTGTCTTTATAACATACGTTATTCTCCGCAAACCAAAAACTATAAATAAATTAATAAATTTTTCATGTTCATTGCTTTATTTAGAAAAAATATTTTTGCAGACTTTTATAAGAATTCAACAAACTTCTAAAAGCAAGACTTCGAAAGCCTGATTATTTTTCATAATTTGTAATAATTATTTGTGGTAATAATAAATAAAATTGGATTTTTCGTCGAAAATAGTACAATTTTAACAAAAAAACATTTTCATACATTTTTAAACAAACAAATAAATAAAATTTCAAGATATTACGTGCACACACATCAAACTGGCTTTTTATGAAAATCAAAAGCATTTTGATTATGTCGCCATGTCGCTTTAGTAAACATAAAAATATCTTTTATAAATAATCAGTTAATTTTTTTAGAAAAAATATTTATTATATTCCTACAATTGTTTAAATTTAGACAATAACAGCATTTGAACTTCGATGCAAATCGATATAGTTTCATCTGTACAACAATAAAACACATAGTATTGCCCTACAATTAAAAATCTGTCACATTTGCTTTCACATAGGTTGTTTGCACATAATTGCATGAAAACAAAAATTCTTTTGTTAGGTTTTTTCTTTATTTTTACTTAAATGTGTCTTCCACAAAAAAAAAACTTCTTATAGTTTGTTTTTACTTTTTTATTTGCCATGTACATACATACACACACGCGTGTATACCCAGCGGTCAAAAAGTTATTACAAATTGAAACACATCCGATTGTTTACAATAATGTCAATAGGAAAAATAAAAAACAAGTTCGTTAATCGCATACAACTAGCATCCAAATCAGATTAGTCTTATTGATATCCCGTTGTTAAATAAAATGTAAATAAGAATCAAAAACAAAACAATCGCGAATAAAATGTAGCCATCGCACTTGCATCTGATTTGGATGGCTTAGTAATGTATCATTTTTTTGTACATTTTCAATTGTGTATTTAGCTTATTTTCTTCTACTTTTTGTTCCGTTATTATTTCAATTTGTTCTTTTAAAATTTTAAAGTAAAAGTTCAAAATGTAAAGGCCATGTCAGATAAAACTTTTGCTTCGCGTTGCGTTACCGATTCGCTTTGACATCTAAGATAAAATATACGAAACATGTCACATAAAGTACTTTCAAAGCGGAGCGAAGCAAAAAGTTAGCCAACTCTCATCTTTTTGCGCGCTTTGACAATTGGCTAGTATAATTTTCTTTTTTTTTAATTTTTTTTTTGCCAAATTCAATTCCAAAAAACCGTCCAATTAAATTTTTAACTTTAATTTTTGTAACAAATAATTAAATGTACAAATTACCAACCGCTTTTATAAGTAAACTGTAGTAATCTGTGAAGTAAACAAACAATGCGTGAGTGTTGTCAAAGTTTTCATTGTGGCATACACCTTTTGCTTTGCGTTTTTCTGCCGAAGGTAGAAACGTCACGCAAAGCGACAAAGTTGTATCTGACACGGCCTTAAAGTGCGTTCAAAAGTGCATGTGATTAAACCGTGTAATTGTTATTAAAAAAAATAAATAAAAATTTGTTGAAAAATATAAATACCTACATATTTTAAGTATTAAAAATTATAAAAATTGTAAGTGATTCTGAATATTTTCTCTAAAAGGACTACGGCCAAAAAATAAGAAACTGTTTCAAAATTCATAAATCCAGACATTTTCGCAAGCTTTCGTATAATAAAAAAAATATAAAAAATTAATTAATTACATACATATATTATTTTTAAGTTAATTAACCAACACAAATATAAATATAAAATCGTTTAAAAACACATGGATTTCTACTTTATTCAAATAGATTAAACCCATCCGATGATTTATCTTATTCGGACCCATCTAATATTTATTCGGAAGCTTTTTGACTCTAAATCAGTTTCAAATATCTTATCAAACAATTGTAAAAAAAATTAAAGATTTTTATGTTTTAAAAATTCATAAAAAATAAATATTGCACGCAAATCACAGCTGATAAAAAAAAAGTGCAGTTTTAAAATCAGCGACATTGAATTGGTAAAGAACTGCTACAAATTTTCTATCAACACAAAAAATGTTTAATTTTGTTCCCTTGTGTTATACAACTTATAAAATAAAATCTTCTAAATTTATACTTTTATGGCAGTTTCGTAATAGTAGAATGCTTTTCAAATGGGATGAACTTAATTTATTACGTTGCTTGGAACAAATAAATTTTAAATCCGAAAAAATTTGTTCGCATAGGTAAGTAGTGCCGAATGCACTTAAATGAACTCGCCATCCAAATCTTTCCAGAACTCTACAATATTATTTTCGTCTAGAGCATTTACTTCGCTTCGTAGTATGATTAGTTCTGATTGAATATCAAATTCGTAGTTGCTTACATCGCAACGAAAAGGGTTTTCGAAAAGATCTAATAGCGGTTGTAAAATTACAAAATCTTGAAACCTGTCTTGAAAATTATTGAAAAGTGTTTCAAATATTTCGGCATATTCATATCTTTTGTCGATTTCGAGATTTCTATAAACAAGTGAAGTTTTTGGAAAATTGGAAAAATCACCAGTTTTAATTTGGGAAAAAATTAGAAAAAGTTTTGTTTTAAAATTGTGAATGATTTTTGACAAGTCGCATATATTGCGTGGCGTTGATTGCAATTCCAAATTAAGTTCATTTAACATACTTGTCGTATCTGCCAAAAAAGCTAAGTCTAAAATAAAATTATTGTCTTTTAAACACTGTACTAAAACTTTTTCTATTTTCTCAGTTTCTAGAAACTGAAGAACTTCTTCTCTTAAATCATAATGTCTATTCAGGCAATCACTGCGACTTAGCCACCGAACTTCTGTAAACATTTTCAGGTCACAATTCACAGCATTTTTGTTTTTTAAAAAGGTTACAAATTTTCGGTGGGTAAGCGCTTGATGTCCGCCTCGAATTTTATTTATTATATCCTCTGCTGTCTTCATAGCTGGGGTATCATTTATGAATTTCGATGCAAGAGCGGTCTGATGAATTATGCAGTGAAAATTATGAACTGCAAATTCGTGTTTTTTTAATCGGCCTATAAGCATTATATTTACCCAACATTACATTGGCTCCATCTGTGCAGACTCATACTTCAAACATCTGTGCACACATTTTAATTCTAGCTAATGGTATATCATAACTTTTTACAAAATACCAAATGTGCACCTGAGTTTGTCTGCAAAAATTTATAAAGTCATTATAACAGGTCGAAGTTACGTTAAATAAATACCATAAATTAGTAAGGTTAACTCTTTGGGCTCGGTCATATAATTGTAGCATAAAAAAGTAAGCAATAAAAATAGTGGCAAACAATAAAGTTTCATTAATACATCAATAAAACACATGTTTTTACCCAAAAATTTTACCTGCTGTCGCATTTGCTTTTATGTGTATAGGTTTACACATAAATTGTAGGAAAACAAGACTTTTTTAACTTGTTTTTTAAATATTTTTACATACTTAAGAAAAGTGTTTTCAAAGAAAAAAACCCACCGACGCGATTGGTACAGAAACAAAAATATTTTTACAAGCGCAAAATACCAACAAATTCTTGTGGCTATTTTTTTCTTAATAATTTCTGCATTTAGGTACGTCTTTTTAACGAAAGAAAAAGAGACCCTTTTACAGGCATCAAAGAATTTTATTCACAAGCAAAACACATATCGTTAGCTTAAATGCAAAACAATGTAGATATTATTTGAAAATTTGAAATTTTTGTTGATTAGGATTCACGTTACATATGTATTTTTATATATTTTTAAGTTATTTACAAAATTAAAAATGACGTATCATCAAATAAATATATAATTTTTTAACAGCATAATGTAAAATCACACTCAATAAAAAAATTAGCAGAGTTTTTAATTCTTTTTATAAGAACACATTAATATTTTTTAACAAAAAAAAAACTGGGTAATCTGTATTATAACTATTACCACGGTGTTAGTGGAATTAGTAATCAGATAATAATTTATAATAATAATAAAGTATTGCTTAAGAAAAAAATAAAAAAGTGCTGTAAAATTATAAGAACCGAATCCATATACGTATGTAAAATAAAACCTATAATAAATGTGACTATCAGCTTCTTCCACATAGGACTGTTAGACATTTTGAAATTTTTTATCTGAAATATTAAAAATTGCTTTTAAATCTCAAATAATTACCATTTTACAAAGTTCTTTGCTTTGCATGTAAACTTATGAAATGTTACATTATTCTACATTTAAGTCTTAAAATTTAAACTCTAAATAAAATTTGCACGCAAGGCATTGGATGTTACCAAAAGCATTTTTGACCGCACAATATTTTTTGAGTGTAAGCTGAAACAAAATAATATAGCATCCGCTAGACATGCACACTTGTCGAAGTCACATCGACGACTGAATTGAAGAGTATAAAAATATGTGTTAGTAGTGGTGTGCACAATTGTGCAAAGAAATGGAAACCCCTGATTTATAGTCTTTGGTAAAACGCTATTACCCACACAAACAAAATACAAAAAGAACGACTTAGAAAGCACCTGTTACTTGACAAATTTGGTCACAACTGTGATTCGTGATTCTTCAGTAACAGTGATTAAATCACAGGTACAGAAATATCGACCATCTCTAATACCCACCATACAACAGTGCAGAAGCTATTATGCATTTGTGCTGATGTTTGTAAGAGCTTAATATATGGGTCCTAGACCCAATTTTAAGAATACCGATGAGAAAGTGATTCTGAGTCGTTCTAACGATTTCCATCCGGCTGGCTGGCTGTCCATGTTAACCTTGTGAGCAAAGAAAAGGTCGCAATGTTGGAGATAATTGGATGAAATTTGGCACACAGGTGCTACTTTGCACAAGGACCAAGCCTTTGGGGTGAATCGGTGCATAATTTCACATAGCCACCATATAAGCTTCTTTCCGGAATATGGTCTTTGTGCCCATAAACCATCTTAGTTTGTTGGTATGTAAAAAGTTTAAATTTGGTCCAAACTAATATTATTGCAATCCAATTGACATAACTTTGTTCTGGTGGGTCCATAATTGCCCATGGGTATGTACCCTATTTGCGGTACATATGCAAAAAAATTTTTTATATACTGTGTGCAAGATATCATATGGTCAAAGATCATTAAAGATTATAAATCGACTTTCTTATGCATAATTGCATATCGTCATTGCTCCGACAAAATCAGCTACGTAGCTCATAGAAAAAATTCGAAAAAAAAAATTTTGAATACTATAATAAAGTAGCTTATGAAAAGAAATAATTCCCAGATTCTATTTGTAAAAAACTTAGCTAATATTTAAAAGTGAAACGGTTCATTGAATTATTGTTTACATTGCTTTAAGTATTTTGTGAATTAAAGCTTGATTTATTCGCCAAATAATGAAATTCTGGTATCACTCATATAACTTAAAATTTTGGCGGCGTTTTAATTATTTTCCTAATGATTGGACGATTATGGACGAAATATGTCCGACTTATCGGATTTAACATCTGTATCTTATCTTGGTAGAATGATAACTGTATCTGCAAGTATTTTATAATTTTTCGAAAGTTCCAGTTTCTTAAAGTCCTTAAACTATTAAATTATTCTTTATTTATCTTTCCAAATAAAAATGTTAACACAGATACTGCTTGATATTTCAAAAGTTATAATAATAATATTCATTCTTTCTTGAAAACAAAACAGATGTGTGCAAAAAAATGATTAGAAATGATCCAACAAAATGAGTTATGTGTAATTTTTCGAAAAAAAAACTTGTTACAGCTGTAACATAACTCATTTTGTTGGATCATTTCTAATAACTATTATTTCACCAAGATAAGATACAGATGTTAAATCCGATAAGTCGGACATATTTCGTCCAAATCATTAGGAAAATAATTAAAACGCCGCCAAAATTTTAAGTTATATGAGTGATACCAGAATTTCATTATTTAAGCTCTAGCGCTTCTTGTTTCCGAGAAAATCGAGTTTAAAGTTTTTCATACAAAATCAGTCCAAAAATGGGATTTTGCTAAGTTATATGAGTGATACCAGAATTTCATTATTTAAGCTCTAGCGCTTCTTGTTTCCGAGAAAATCGAGTTTAAAGTTTTTCATACAAAATCAGTCCAAAAATGGGATTTTGCTAAGTTATATGAGTGATACCAGAATTTCATTATTTAAGCTCTAGCGCTTCTAGTTTCCGAGTAAATCGAGTTTAAAGTTTTTCATACAAAATCAGTCCAAAAATGGAATTTTGCTAAGTTATATGAGTGATACCAGAATTTCATTATTTAAGCTCTAGCGCTTCTAGTTTCCGAGTAAATCGAGTTTAAAGTTTTTCATACAAAATCAGTCCAAAAATGGAATTTTGCTAAGTTATATGAGTGATACCAGAATTTCATTATTTAAGCTCTAGCGCTTCTAGTTTCCGAGTAAATCGAGTTTAAAGTTTTTCATACAAAATCAGTCCAAAAATGGAATTTTGCTAAGTTATATGAGTGATACCAGAATTTCATTATTTAAGCTCTAGCGCTTCTAGTTTCCGAGAAAATCGAGTTTAAAGTTTTTCATACAAAATCAGTCCAAAAATGGAATTTTGCTAAGTTATATGAGTGATACCAGAATTTCATTATTTAAGCTCTAGCGCTTCTAGTTTCCTAGAAAATCGAGTTTAAAGTTTTTCATACAAAATCAGTCCAAAAATGGAATTTTGCTAAGTTATATGAGTGATACCAGAATTTCATTATATAAGCTCTAGCGCTTCTAGTTTCCGAGTAAATCGAGTTTAAAGTTTTTCATACAAAATCAGTCCAAAAATGGAATTTTGCTAAGTTATATGAGTGATACCAGAATTTCATTATTTAAGCTCTAGCGCTTCTAGTTTCCGAGTAAATCGAGTTTAAAGTTTTTCATACAAAATCAGTCCAAAAATGGAATTTTGCTAAGTTATATGAGTGATACCAGAATTTCATTATTTAAGCTCTAGCGCTACTAGTTTCCGAGTAAATCGAGTTTAAAGTTTTTCATACAAAATCAGTCCAAAAATGGAATTTTGCTAAGTTATATGAGTGATACCAGAATTTCATTATTTAAGCTCTAGCGCTTCTAGTTTCCGAGTAAATCGAGTTTAAAGTTTTTCATACAAAATCAGTCCAAAAATGGAATTTTGCTAAGTTATATGAGTGATACCAGAATTTCATTATTTAAGCTCTAGCGCTTCTAGTTTCCGAGTAAATCGAGTTTAAAGTTTTTCATACAAAATCAGTCCAAAAATGGAATTTTGCTAAGTTATATGAGTGATACCAGAATTTCATTATTTAAGCTCTAGCGCTACTAGTTTCCGAGTAAATCGAGTTTAAAGTTTTTCATACAAAATCAGTCCAAAAATGGAATTTTGCTAAGTTATATGAGTGATACCAGAATTTCATTATTTAAGCTCTAGCGCTTCTAGTTTCCGAGTAAATCGAGTTTAAAGTTTTTCATACAAAATCAGTCCAAAAATGGAATTTTGCTAAGTTATATGAGTGATACCAGAATTTCATTATTTAAGCTCTAGCGCTTCTAGTTTCCGAGTAAATCGAGTTTAAAGTTTTTCATACAAAATCAGTCCAAAAATGGAATTTTGCTAAGTTATATGAGTGATACCAGAATTTCATTATTTAAGCTCTAGCGCTTCTAGTTTCCGAGTAAATCGAGTTTAAAGTTTTTCATACAAAATCAGTCCAAAAATGGAATTTTGCTAAGTTATATGAGTGATACCAGAATTTCATTATTTAAGCTGTAGCGAATAACGTTTATCTTACTACTCAAGGTTGCAAGTGTAGAAGTTTAGTGCGCATGCATTTTATTTTCCGGCTCCTATCTCGTCGGCAAACGGTGTAGGTTTTTCATTTATAACTAAACTCGGTTTTAAGCTAACTACAGCTACGTTTATTTTAATATGCATGCAAAAAAAAAAATAAATAAAAGGATAGGAAAGGAACAAATAGGAAAGAAAGAATGATAGAAACGGAAGTAGGAATTTTCTTTACAGAACAAACATTTGGTTAGCGAAGATCTAAGAACGCTAACTACCCCTCCCAACCATGATCATGTATATACCTCGCAAAGACAATAACCTAACATGATCCCAAATACAACTCACCCTCTCACAGACAGTTCAGAAATCAGAATTCAAAGTTCTTAAAATTTCATCGTTATTTTAACAACTTTTATTAAAAAAAAACATTTTTACTCTAATCTACACAAAATTTAAATTTCAACTTATAAGTAAATAAAAATTAAATATGAAATTATTATTAAAACTGGTAAACATTTGAATTATGCGCAAAATAATAAAAAAAATTGAATATGGGCAGTTATCAAAAAAAATTTAATTTAAAGTAAATAAAAGAACTAAAAAAAATTCCATTTGTGCAATTTTGGAACCGTATGTTGTTTTATATTATATAAAAATATTAAAAAATAATAAAATAAGGAAGACAAATTGGTATCATCATCAATGTTTAATTAGATAATCTCAGGAAATATTATCTTTTAAATTGGATACAAACAAGTTTTGGGTGCATTTAACACTCGTTAACTAATCAATTTAAGGCTATGCTAGTAACATTCTGCTCTGTTAATAGTAAAATGTTATTAACATCAGTCACTTAAAATATGTACATACATACATATTTTAGTTATAGTTACATCTAAATTAATATTTCCTGGGATTAATAATATGTTTATACCAAAAGAAATAGAAAATAAAGATATTCAAACTTACTTGTTAGAGGAACTCCGGAAAGTACTTTCTGCGGCTCCTTGCTTAACTGGAAGTGGGTTTGGTTAAGATAGGTTAATTAAACATTTGATGACTATTTCTAATTCCAAAGTAACCTTCTTTAGTGATTTTACTACAACGAGAAATCTTGTCCCTTTAAGATTTTAATAAACATTTTTTTTTTATTGTTATAATTTATTTTGTTTTTATTTCACTCAGTTTTAATTTTTGTAATTTTTACCGTTTGTCAGATTATAATTATTGCACATTCGAAGAAGTTTTTTTTTTTAATTTATTTTTTTTTTATTTTATTTTTTTTTTTTTTTATTTTTGTTATTTTTTCTTTTTGTTTGATAGCTGCCCGTATTTAAAACAATGTATCCAAAAAAAATTTAAGGTCGTTTTAATAAGTTATAGCTATAACAACTGAAAGCAAATTAAAATAATGAAACTAAATTGAAATTTATATTTTAACACAACATTCTGTTTTTTAAATTCCGGTCTTCAAAATAGGTGTGTAATTTAAACTAAATTTAAAGTGACGTTCGTGATTTGTTAGACAATTTACAGATTCACTACATATTTTGTTGTATATTGGAAACGGTGTTACTAAAAATTTAACTTGATTTGCTTTTGCAATATCTAAGGCACTTTGCCATTAAAAAAAATTATTTTATATTAAACGTACACTGGATAGATTTTAAATATTATGTTTAAATTCGATTTTTTTCTATTTTTCTCAATAAATTCACTACGTTTTCATTTCAATCTTAATACAAATTAAACTTTCTGGCTTCGGGATTTTCTTAATATTGGTTTTTTTCCACTGAAATTTACTATTCTTTTAATTTTCTTTTTCTTTAAATTTTTAAGACTTGCACAACCACTGCACTTTTAATTAATGAATAATCCTACACTAGTCAAATTAGCAGCTTCCTATTTTCCAAAACCCAATTCGTCCTAGACTAAATTTTCACATGCATAGTTCTGCCGGCTATAATCCTTCATACGGGGTTTTCCAAAGGGTTTCCCGTAGCCCTCAGATAAAAGCCTTTTTGCGTTCCCAAAATTTAGGCAATTCCTTTAACAAAGTGTTTAAAAAAAATTCGAGTAAGGTGATGACGTAAAATAATTTAATTTGTTCCCTTTTGACTACTTACAAGTTTATCTTTAAAAATAAGTAAATAAGCTCCGGTGCTCGCACCACGTTCAGAAAATCCTTTCAGAAAACACTTAAAAAAAAATCTCTTAAATTGGTGCCGAAAATTCCAAGTAATAATAGATGCCCTCTTTATGGTGTCAGTGGTTTTTAAAAAAATGAAAGACAGTTCTCGATGAAATTGTGCCTTTTATACGCATCAAATTCTGGAATAATAATGCTAATTCAGCATGCCATTTTTCTTTTAGAACCTATCAACAACAACATCAAAATTCGTACGTCCCCTTCATGTAACCTTCACCACACTATTACATACTTTTATTTTACAACGCATAGCACTGCATTATCATTGTAAAGCAATGTTCATTTTCCCTACTAATTTTACAATTTTAACGTTAAAACATAAGTATTCTTAAATAGTATTTCGAAAAATAAAAGAAAATCTAATTTCTCTCCATTAAATCTGGAACCAAGGTTAGTTAAAGGTTAGGGAAAGCTTCAAGTACAGAAGTGAACACTTAAGGAGATGATTAAAAAAAATATTAAACTATGAAAAAGACAAATGGAAATTTTCATAAAAAATTATTTATTTAGGTATTTATGACATACGCACATGCATATATAGTAATATACATATAGATATACAGTATACATATACATATACATTATATACATATACATATACATAGTACAGAGTAAGTTACAGTATACAGTATACAGTATACATAGCATATACATATACATATACTGTATACATATACATATACATATACATATACATATACATATACATAGTACATATACATATACATATACAGTATGAGTACATATACATATACATATACATATACAGTATACATATACATATACATATACATATACATATACATATACATATACATATACATATACATATACATATACATATACATATACATATACATATACATATACATATACATATACATATACATATACATATACATATACATATACATATACATATACATATACATATACATATACATATACATATACATATACATATACATATACATATACATATACATATACATATACATATACATATACATATACATATACATATACATATACATATACATATACATATACATATACATATACATATACATATACATATACATATACATATACATATACATATACATATACATATACATATACATATACATATACATATACATATACATATACATATACATATACATATACATATACATATACATATACATATACATATACATATACATATACATATACATATACATATACATATACATATACATATACATATACATATACATATACATATACATATACATATACATATACATATACATATACATATACATATACATATACATATACATATACATATACATATACATATACATATACATATACATATACATATACATATACATATACATATACATATACATATACATATACATATACATATACATATACATATACATATACATATACATATACATATACATATACATATACATATACATATACATATACATATACATATACATATACATATACATATACATATACATATACATATACATATACATATACATATACATATACATATACATATACATATACATATACATATACATATACATATACATATACATATACATATACATATACATATACATATACATATACATATACATATACATATACATATACATATACATATACATATACATATAAATATACATATACATATACATATACATATACATATACATATACATATACATATACATATACATATACATATACATATACATATACATATACATATACATATACATATACATATACATATACATATACATATACATATACATATACATATACATATACATATACATATAAATATACATATACATATACATATACATATACATATACATATACATATACATATACATATACATATACATATACATATACATATACATATACATATACATATACATATACATATACATATACATATACATATACATATACATATCATATACATATACATATACATATACATATACATATACATATACATATACATATACATATACATATACATATACATATACATATACATATACATATACATATACATATACATATACATATACATATACATATACATATACATATACATATACATATACATATACATATACATATACATATACATATACATATACATATACATATACATATACATATACATATACATATACATATACATATACATATACATATACATATACATATACATATACATATACATATAAATATACATATACATATACATATACATATACATATACATATACATATACATATAAATATACATATACATATACATATACATATACATATACATATACATATACATATACATATACATATACATATACATATACATATACATATACATATACATATACATATACATATACATATACATATACATATACATATACATATACATATACATATACATATACATATACATATACATATACATATAAATATACATATACATATACATATACATATACATATACATATACATATACATATACATATACATATACATATACATATACATATACATATACATATACATATACATATACATATACATATACATATAAATATACATATACATATACATATACATATACATATACATATACATATACATATACATATACATATACATATACATATACATATACATATACATATACATATACATATACATATACATATACATATACATATACATATACATATACATATACATTTACATATACATATACATATACATATACATATACATATACATATACATATACATATACATATACATATACATATACATATACATATACATATACATATAAATATACATATACATATACATATACATATACATATACATATACATATACATATACATATACATATACATATACATATACATATACATATACATATACATATACATATACATATACATATACATATACATATACATATACATATACATATACATATACATATACATATACATATACATATACATATACATATACATATACATATACATATACATATACATATACATATACATATACATATACATATACATATACATATACATATACATATACATATACATATACATATACATATACATATACATATACATATACATATACATATACATATACATATACATATACATATACATATACATATACATATACATATACATATACATATACATATACATATACATATACATATACATATACATATACATATACATATACATATACATATACATATACATATACATATACATATACATATACATATACATATACATATACATATACATATACATATACATATACATATACATATACATATACATATACATATACATATACATATACATATACATATACATATACATATATTTAAATGATAAGCTCAATAAGGAAATCATTTAAATAGCAAAATAAAGAAGAAATACTAAAAACTAGGAAAATATTTGCGCCTTTTTACAGGAGTAAAATTTAAAAAGAACAAGTGTAATAAATTAAATACAACGGTTCATAATTTTAAATGCAAATAAAAATTTACATAGTAAAAACAATAACCAAGTAGAGTTTGAACCTATTTAACAATAGAATTTGAATAAAATGAAGTTTCCCCGCTACAAGCGCTCTACATTTCCCCCCCGCCAAAATCAGATTTGGGGGTTTAAAAAAATCGACAAAGCTGATACCGCTTGTAGCCATAAATTTTCCTCACACTTTCTATGGTCTTATATCCTTGGCATGATATACGCCAATTAATTTGCCATTCAAATCCTCTAACTGATAATAGCAATAGCCAGTCTTTTTACGAATTCTCGCCTTTACAAATGTCGGAGCTAGTTTAGCATTGAAACCTTTTCCTAAATCGCTCTGACGGAAATTTCTCCTAAATACTTCTTGACCAATTTCATACGTAGCCTCACGAGACCTCAGGTTATACGATCTTTCATTCTTTTTCTGTTGTCGATCAATATTCTGAGCTGCTTTTCTCCTAATAATCGAAAGGGAATCTTCGCGTTTAAAATTGACAGTTCTGTCCTCCAGCATTTCCAAATTTCGGAGAAGTGCATAAGATTTACCGTTGGTAATCATGTGCTGTCCGAAAGCCATGTAATAAGGCGAAGTACCTATTGCAGCGTGTACGGCTGAACGTAAAGCACAGCTGATGCTGCTTAAATACTCATCCCAATTACTTTGGTCGTGTTTAATATATGCCCTAATTGCCGAAAGAACTGAACGATTGACCCGTTCAGATGCATTGGCTTGGGGCGAGTATACTGCCGTATAGACATGATTCACACTATAACTCTTTAAAAGTTCGTTAAATTTGGCCGACTTAAATTGAGAACCATTATCTGAAACCAAAGTTTCGGGTGTGCCAAAAGTGTGGAATAATTCCTTTAGATAACTAACAATTATATCAGAGGTAAACTTTTTTACTGGCTTAAGAAAATTAAACTTAGAAAAGTGATCGAGAACGATAAAAATGCCAACATTTCCGGATTTCGATCGCGGATATGGGCCTAAGAAATCAACATATAATTTTTGGAAAAACCTTACTGTGTTTGAAGTTCTTCCCATGGGTGGTCGCATTATAAAGTTAGGATGTTTCGTACCCTTACACACCTCACAAGCATTCACGTATTCCCTTACATCATTAATCAAGTTAGGCCAATAGTAAAATCTTCTGATTCTCTCTAAAGTTTTCGCTATTCCACCATGAGCAGATAGAGGACTATTGTGCGCCCTACTCAAAACCTCTGGAATCATATCCTTTGGAATCCAAAGTTTCCAAGCAAGATCGTCCTGCAGCTGTTCTCCCGAACAGTGTTCAGTCCGTCTGTACAAAAAGCCGTCAATAATCTTAAGGTCTGGTGTTTTATCTAAATTTATCCTAACTTTGTCTATTAGTTGTTTGTACTCGGTCCTTTGAAAATATTCGGATTCGAGATCCACGAAAACCCCAGAGTCATCTAGTTCAGACAAGCTTGACAAGCCTAGGATCTCGGACAAATCTTCTGTATTAGTACGCGAAAGTGCATCAGGAACTACGTTTCTACTGCCTTTTCTGTGCTCTATTTTAAAATTAAAGCCTTGAAGTTTTAAAGCCCATCTTGCCAAGCGTGAATTCAAGTCTGTTTGAGACATGAGCCACTTCAATGATGCGTGATCTGTGATCACGGTGAACTCATGTCCTTCCACATAGGCTCGAAATTTTTTTATGCTTAACATTGCTGCTAAACATTCTTGTTCGGTAACCGAATAGTTGCGTTGGGCTTGGTTGAGTTTCTTAGACATAAATGCTATCGGAAACTCTTCACCTTCCGCAGTTTTCTGTACCAAGACGCTTCCTATCCCAGTGCTGCTAGCATCACAGTGAATAAAGAACGGTTGTGAAAAATCCGGACTATGCAAAACTGGCGCTGTGGTCAAGATTGATTTTAATTCTTCGAATGCTTTTTCAGCTTCATCGCTCCAAGTAAACTTTCTCTTATTTCTTAAAAGGTCTGTCAAGGGTGAAGTTACAGACGCGTAGTTCCTAATAAACTTACGATACCAACCGGACATACCCAAAAATCGTCTGAGTTGACGTACAGACCTCGGTGTCGGGAATTCTGTGATGGCCGAAATTTTTCCCGGGTCTGTTTGAATTACCCCGTTCCCTATAATATGGCCAAGGTAACGGACCTCCTGTACGCAAAACTTAGATTTCTCTACATTAATGGTCAGTCCTGCAAAACGAATTTGCTTAGATATTTCCCTTAAAACCTCTAAATGCCGACTAAAAGTATCAGATACAATTAATAAATCGTCAAGATAAACGAACACCTCTGTCCTCAAATTTGCCGGAACCACCTTGTCCATTAGCCTAGACATAGTCTGAGGCGCATTGCAGAGGCCGAACGGCATAACCTTGTAATGATACAAGGGGCGGCCAGGGACAGAAAATGCCGTTTTATCTTTCGACGAGTTATCAAGTGGAATCTGCCAAAACGCGTCCTTCAAGTCTAGGCTTGTTATGAACTCCGCTTTAGGCAACCTACCAAGAATGCCGTCAATATTTGGCAGAGGATAAGCATCCTTAACGGTAACAGAATTTACCTTTCGGCTGTCTAAGCATAACCTGATTTTTCCCGGTTTCCTAACAAGAACTATTGGGGATGACCAAGAACTGTCAGATTCCTCTATGACATCGTTTTTTAACATTCGGTCCAGCTCATCATAAATTAGCTTTTCCATTGCTGGAGAAACAGGAAAGTGCTTCTGTTTTATAGGAGTGGCATTACCAACATCTATTAGATGACTCAAAACTGTCGTTCGACCTAACCCTTCTTTTGCGAAAGACGGAAACGTATTTATCACCAGCTGAAGCTGTTGTTTCTGCTGCTCCGTTAATGTTCTCTGATCTCCCAAATCACCGATACTATTAATTCCTAAATCAAAACTAAGAGCTGTGTTTAACCCCTTTGGCAATAAATCAAAAGCACGCCAAAAATCGATTCCTAAATATAGATTCTGCGACAAGTCGGGAACTATATAAAACTTTAATTTCCTGGTGATTCCGCGAAAAGTTACATCTGCCCAAACAAAGCCACATACAGTTTGCGACCTACCATCGGCAGTTTTGACAAAAGAACAGATCCTTTTAAATTCAGTATTACTAGCCATTAGTTTTGTAGCCGAATCTGATCCAATACAACTAATAGAAGCACCAGTATCAAGTAACCCTGTCCAATCTTCGTTAAAAATTCGAACGTTAGCATACGGGCGAATGTCCTTTGGATTGTCGAATACTGAGCTTAATAAACTATGCCTAGTCTGCCTAACAATTTTCCAGAAATTCCTCATACGCTCAGATGATCGCTTTTTCCTAGCACTTGGGATAGTATCACTGAAAATCTCTGCCCTTTTTGCGTTATACTCTGCTAGTCTGACGTGAAACGGTTTCATATATGTCGGCACGGGAGTAGAAGATGTTTGGGATACAATAGCATTTGAAATTATAGGTAAATTCGATTTAATTTGGCAATTTGTCAATTCCGGTTCTTTATTCTCAGTACTTGGTTTCAATTCAATTTTCGAAAATGTTTCTGAATAAGTTGGTGTTATAACGTTGGTCACTTTTGTGATATTCTTAGCGACAGAACAGTCAGAAGACTCTTCAGTCTTAAAACTGGAATTTGGTTTTGAAACTATTCGGTACTGGTACTCGCTGTTTTCATCCGTTTGTGTGCACTTTTCAGCGCACCGGATTTGGAGTTTTTTGAACTATTACAGTTCGAACAATTTGGTTTGTATATATCTGGCTTACCACACCCGTAACAAAAGATCTGACGGTCCTCTACGCAATCCTGATATCTATGACCCACCTTTTGACAGTTCCAACAAATTAAAGATATTGCTGAAACCTCAATGTCGTCGGTCATTTCTACTTCGTTTTCTACAATCTCATTGACTTGCTTTCGTTGAATAAAGGGTTTATTTAGCGTCTGTCTTCTGCCAACGTCCAACAAAAAAAATTCCCTTCGACGACAAATGTCCCTCAAATGGGAAACAGAATAAATAGGTATATTCAAAATTTCATGTTGAATTTCTGGCAACAAGTTTCTTCTCAAAATTTCAACTAAGACATTCTCCGGTAAAGGGGTAGATAGGCGATCTGAAATATCAACTATAGATTCGTAGAAAGCGTCAAAATTTTCACCTGATCGTTGTTTCCTATCCCGAATCATTTCTCTAAAATCTACATCTGTTCTCGAGTCTTTATACTGATGTCTTAGCGCAGTACATAAATCAGTCCATCGAATTTCCGAAACCGAACGGTGGTACCTCCAAAACCAGTCAGAAGCTTTGGAGTCAAATAGAGTTGAGATGTGTCTACATAACAACCCGAAATTTCCACTAAGCGTCGGATACGTAAGAGCCTCTACTCTATATAAAAAATTATCAACGGACATTCCCTTCGCGTCACCAGAAAATCTCACCTTCCAATTATGGATAATGTGACCAACTTTATCAGACCTAAGGGAAGAATCTAAAGTACCACTACCATTTAAATTCGTATTTTCAGGTCGACCAGCACCATTTTGATTTTGGGACACATCCGAGGGCAAACCTAAAAGTTGTTCTAATGTTCGTTCCCTGACCGATGGTACAATTGGAACCGGAGGCTCAGTATTTCCCCTCATATTGCCAGGATCAGAATCTCTGTTACTCACATTATACTGGTTAACATTATTCAAACTCAGGCGTCTAAACCCTGTCTCAATATTGTCCTCTATTATCTTAGTAAGCTGTTGACTAAGGCATGTCAACATTTCTGCCTGTTGCGCCCCCACCGCGGCAGTGACCAAATTCCTTATATGTTCCCTCTGTTCCTGAGGAGAACTCGAAGACATTACCGAATAATTCGATTCTATTGCTTGTTTCTCCGCACCTTTCGGAGTAGAAGGAGGATTAGAGCGATTTAGGTCAAACTCTTGAGCACGCTGCACTTGTGATCTTGTCACTATTGGAGGAGGTAGATCAGATGAAATTGCTAACGGATTTAGCTTAATATTACATGTAGGACAAAACTGTTTCTGCCTACTGCGTTTCTGGAAACATGATTTGTGAAAGCTATGTCCACAAAGGGTTTTATATAGGGATGAAGAGCCTGTTATGGCATTGGCACAAACCCCACAATTAGGCAGAGTATTACTCAAGCTTACCAAATCTTCAGTACTTCTCTGAATAGACATTCCAAAAAAAAATATGAAAGACCGAATAAAAAATACAATAAAAATAAGTTAAATTTCGCCAAAACCCAACCGAGCTAATTCCTCACAAGTCTGTTTTAAGATGCAGTTACTTCATAAAAAAGTAAAGGTAGATGGAAAAAAAAATAAAAATAAAAACTCTACATCTAGCCTTATTAGATGCTAGGCAAATTGGAATACCAACAAAACTAATCTAGAAGGAAAATTAAACCAATTTTCAGTCCTAAATTGAAATTCCAAAAAAAAATTAAAAAAAAAAAGTCCGCATATGTATTATATACTGTTAGGTAAAAAGTAAAAACTAAACACTGTTATTTTTTTAAAGTAGGGGACCAAGTAAGCCTTAAATTATATAAAAGAAAATAAAACCGCACGGGTGAAAGGTAATTTGTTTAAATTAATTAAAATCAGAGATATTTAATAACGCAAATGATAAAATAAATTTTATGGACCATTTTTCCGATTTCTGAACATTACTGATAAAAGGTTTTGTTGTATTTTTAAAATGTCTGCTCATCAGCCATAAACTGTATTCCATGCAACGAAATATCAAATCTACACGAAGATCTCAAAGAACCAAGAAATCTTTAAAGAATTAAACCTTTAAAAATTTTAATTTCTTCTTTTGGTTAACATTAAAACATTAAAAATTCCATTAAAAAATAGGGTAGGAGAATAAAAAGTAGCTTAGAAAAATAGACTATATTAGTTGGTACGTTTGAAATTTTATCCCAAAAACCGTAATTTCTCAACTAATAAAACAATGAACGGGGTTACCATTGATGTTTAGAAGTCTAATGGTCTGAGATTAGTACACATAAAAACCCAATACCCAGCATTTCCGGAAAAGACCTAAACCAACAATATGGCAAAACCGTGTAAAAGAATGTAGGGGAAATAGAATATGGATGAAATATTTTTAATGAAGGTTAACATACATTGCAAATTTATGTTAAATTTCCTAGCATTAAATTTTAATCACAAGAAAAAAAATATAACAAACAGGAAATGGCAAAAAAATTTAGAAAGAACAAGCGGAAAAGGAAAGAAATAATTGAGAGCCACACATAGCTTGAATTGAAATTCAAAAGGTGTTACATGGATATAAAAAAATGTGTGGGTCCCACGTTGGGCGCCAAAAATAATTATAACTGTAGCGAATAACGTTTATCTTACTACTCAAGGTTGCAAGTGTAGAAGTTTAGTGCGCATGCATTTTATTTTCCGGCTCCTATCTCGTCGGCAAACGGTGTAGGTTTTTCATTTATAACTAAACTCGGTTTTAAGCTAACTACAGCTACGTTTATTTTAATATGCATGCAAAAAAAAAAATAAATAAAAGGATAGGAAAGGAACAAATAGGAAAGAAAGAATGATAGAAACGGAAGTAGGAATTTTCTTTACAGAACAAACATTTGGTTAGCGAAGATCTAAGAACGCTAACTACCCCTCCCAACCATGATCATGTATATACCTCGCAAAGACAATAACCTAACATGATCCCAAATACAACTCACCCTCTCACAGACAGTTCAGAAATCAGAATTCAAAGTTCTTAAAATTTCATCGTTATTTTAACAACTTTTATTAAAAAAAAACATTTTTACTCTAATCTACACAAAATTTAAATTTCAACTTATAAGTAAATAAAAATTAAATATGAAATTATTATTAAAACTGGTAAACATTTGAATTATGCGCAAAATAATAAAAAAAATTGAATATGGGCAGTTATCAAAAAAAATTTAATTTAAAGTAAATAAAAGAACTAAAAAAAATTCCATTTGTGCAATAAAAATATTCATAGTCAAAAAAAACAATATAGGTAATAATAATTTATAAAAAACAAAGTTTATCTTGAGCAGGACTCGAACCTGTAGTTCACTAAACGACGAGCACGCACTGACCCGCTAGGCCATTCCGTACCTCGATAACAAAACCGACATTAATTATTTAAGTTACACGTTACTTTCATTTATTTTATACTTTAAATTTTTCTGTTTTTTTTTTTTGTTTTGGAACCGTATGTTGTTTTATATTATATAAAAATATTAAAAAATAATAAAATAAGGAAGACAAATTGGTATCATCATCAATGTTTAATTAGATAATCTCAGGAAATATTATCTTTTAAATTGGATACAAACAAGTTTTGGGTGCATTTAACACTCGTTAACTAATCAATTTAAGGCTATGCTAGTAACATTCTGCTCTGTTAATAGTAAAATGTTATTAACATCAGTCACTTAAAATATGTACATACATACATATTTTAGTTATAGTTACATCTAAATTAATATTTCCTGGGATTAATAATATGTTTATACCAAAAGAAATAGAAAATAAAGATATTCAAACTTACTTGTTAGAGGAACTCCGGAAAGTACTTTCTGCGGCTCCTTGCTTAACTGGAAGTGGGTTTGGTTAAGATAGGTTAATTAAACATTTGATGACTATTTCTAATTCCAAAGTAACCTTCTTTAGTGATTTTACTACAACGAGAAATCTTGTCCCTTTAAGATTTTAATAAACATTTTTTTTTTATTGTTATAATTTATTTTGTTTTTATTTCACTCAGTTTTAATTTTTGTAATTTTTACCGTTTGTCAGATTATAATTATTGCACATTCGAAGAAGTTTTTTTTTTTTAATTTATTTTTTTTTTATTTTATTTTTTTTTTTTTTTATTTTTGTTATTTTTTCTTTTTGTTTGATAGCTGCCCGTATTTAAAACAATGTATCCAAAAAAAATTTAAGGTCGTTTTAATAAGTTATAGCTATAACAACTGAAAGCAAATTAAAATAATGAAACTAAATTGAAATTTATATTTTAACACAACATTCTGTTTTTTAAATTCCGGTCTTCAAAATAGGTGTGTAATTTAAACTAAATTTAAAGTGACGTTCGTGATTTGTTAGACAATTTACAGATTCACTACATATTTTGTTGTATATTGGAAACGGTGTTACTAAAAATTTAACTTGATTTGCTTTTGCAATATCTAAGGCACTTTGCCATTAAAAAAAATTATTTTATATTAAACGTACACTGGATAGATTTTAAATATTATGTTTAAATTCGATTTTTTTCTATTTTTCTCAATAAATTCACTACGTTTTCATTTCAATCTTAATACAAATTAAACTTTCTGGCTTCGGGATTTTCTTAATATTGGTTTTTTTCCACTGAAATTTACTATTCTTTTAATTTTCTTTTTCTTTAAATTTTTAAGACTTGCACAACCACTGCACTTTTAATTAATGAATAATCCTACACTAGTCAAATTAGCAGCTTCCTATTTTCCAAAACCCAATTCGTCCTAGACTAAATTTTCACATGCATAGTTCTGCCGGCTATAATCCTTCATACGGGGTTTTCCAAAGGGTTTCCCGTAGCCCTCAGATAAAAGCCTTTTTGCGTTCCCAAAATTTAGGCAATTCCTTTAACAAAGTGTTTAAAAAAAATTCGAGTAAGGTGATGACGTAAAATAATTTAATTTGTTCCCTTTTGACTACTTACAAGTTTATCTTTAAAAATAAGTAAATAAGCTCCGGTGCTCGCACCACGTTCAGAAAATCCTTTCAGAAAACACTTAAAAAAAAATCTCTTAAATTGGTGCCGAAAATTCCAAGTAATAATAGATGCCCTCTTTATGGTGTCAGTGGTTTTTAAAAAAATGAAAGACAGTTCTCGATGAAATTGTGCCTTTTATACGCATCAAATTCTGGAATAATAATGCTAATTCAGCATGCCATTTTTCTTTTAGAACCTATCAACAACAACATCAAAATTCGTACGTCCCTTCATGTAACCTTCACCACACTATTACATACTTTTATTTTACAACGCATAGCACTGCATTATCATTGTAAAGCAATGTTCATTTTCCCTACTAATTTTACAATTTTAACGTTAAAACATAAGTATTCTTAAATAGTATTTCGAAAAATAAAAGAAAATCTAATTTCTCTCCATTAAAT